>JAOWBP010002052.1:31280825-31319405 GCA_028571105.1 Tragopan temminckii | reverse complement strand
GGAATTTACCTGTAGTGAATCTGATCTGGAAAAAAGTGGAGATTCGTGGATTTTGCTGTCTGATAAGAGAGAAAGTCAAATAAAACCTTGTTAAAAATTGTAGGTCTCAACATTTTTGTTGGCCTGTCTAACGTGGCATCGCACGTTTTCAGTGTTTTTGTATTTCCTTGTATTTGTGCTATAGCAGTGGTTCTCTCTGACAGTGGTGTTATCCCTTTATCTTAATAGAACATAATAATACTTCCCATTACTCCAAAAATATATTTATTAATTCCTTTATTTAATTCTAGTTCTTATACCTACATCCTTATGTAATGTTGAAGTATTATTCAGGAGTGTCATTAAGATTTCTATTTTATTGTCTTTCTGTTGATTTCTTCTGGGGGCAGTTAGGTGTACCATCTACAATTTTCTTTGACTAAGGCATTGAAATGATCTTTTGGTTTTGTTTTCCCATTGTGCTTACACTGACATTGTTAATGTGTTTGTTATAAAAGACAGCTGCAGAATTCTTTCCTGCTTTCAGAGGATTAGGGAGGGAACTGTCTGGAGAATGGAAAAGTATGAAAGCATTACTCTCTGGTATTGCTGTGTTAGGGCTTCTTTGCCATTTTTCACAGGAAGTGAAGAATAAAAAAATAATCATGAGATGTGGATGAATTTTTCTATTTTTGAAGCGAACTATCATCAAGAGAACTATGTCAGTACTGCACAGTGGTAGCCTGGAGAGTTTTCACTGCTTAACCATTAAAAGGATAATAAAAATAATAAAAAATGAAAATGAGAAATGGCTTGGGTTTTTTTCCAATTCATGAATAGATTGAAAACAACTAGATTTTAAACTTCAGTGGTACTAAATTTCTATTTGAGATTTCTTACTGAAAAATAATAATAAAAAAAAAATTTGGCCAAAGATGATATTTTCCTGCACAAAATTATATTTTCATGAATTCTCTTTTTCCAGTAGAAATCATTTGATGTTCTGTTTGCACATGCCCATACTGTCCAGCATGGTGGTATTGTGTAAAATCAGTTCAATGTACAAGAAAAAATAATACACATTACATTGTACTATTGAAATGTATTTGTTGTAAACAGGACTGTTTGTTCTTTTGAACAATTTGTGAGCTGAGTCAGTTGGAAAGGCTTTTCAAATTTTTTTAGTTATTTTAGTTATTTTAGTTATTTTAATTTAGTTATTTTAGTTATTTTAATTAATAGATTAAAAATAAGCGTGGTTTGCAGAACTTGATTTGAAACTTACATTACTGCAGTCCATAAAGAAAAAAAAAAAGGATGAAAATTTGTGTTTAAAATGTTTGACTCAGAAGTTTTGAATAATCTTTCAGTTAACAAAAAAAAAAAAAAAAAAAACCAAGAAAAAACACATCATTTTAAGATGATTCATTGTGGTCTAAGTATATATGAAATGAATTCTAAATATTTGAAAGCTGAGTATATATTTAGTTTTCTTCACTGAACTTATGTCAACAGAATCAAAAAAGGATTAGACAGTATTGTGGATAAGTCCATACATGGACTAGACAGGAACACGTTATCCAGCAGCTCTCAGACATGTATTGCAGGTGGTAAGGGAATGTGAATGTGAGGTAACAGAGCATAGGAAGTAGTCTAGCTCACAAGCTTTCCCTAAACTGCATTTTCACGTCAGAGATGTGATATTGGACTGCTCAGTCTGGAGGGGTGTTTCTGATGTGCTTAAATGTCTTACAAACAGTTCACTACTTTTTTCAGTAATATATATATTCTAAATTTTGTTTTCAACGTGTTATTAAGTGGATTACTTTTACTGTAAATGTGTATTCTTTTTATCTTTATGTATTTTGTGCTTTTCACAGAACTTTACAGGAATCTGTGCGTTTTTCCTAAGGATGTCAGATAAAGTTATAACCACATCAAATGTTTGCCAGGTCAGTCAAAAATCTCGCAGTGTTTGCAGTGCACTTAAAATTCTTAAACCTTTACTCACTGAACTAGTTCTACTGGAATCAGAAAAGGAAGTGGGGAGTGTTTTCGTGAAAATGCTTAGTTGTGTTTCTAACAAAAGTTTCTTTTCATCAGAAATGTATCTGTGGTTAAGTAATGTTCTAATAATTACAAAAGTAGCTATCTGCAATATTATTAAAAACAAAAATTTAAATAATAAAAATTCATTATTAAGGTACCATGAAAAATAAATTTAGTAGAGGCAAGGAATATAGTCCTCGATGCAGAGATTTTCTGATAATGAATGAACCTGAATTTTGGACATGCTGTATTTAAATAGCTCTGTCTTCTAAAATATTTAAAATAACATTCATCCTTGAAATTAAAGCAAGATTTTTCTGTCCCTAATAGCTTTACTAGGGTATAAGAAAAGTACCAGAACAACCTTTTCTTGCTTTTAGAGATACCCATGTTTGCATGGGAAATACTTGCTGTACTTTTTTCATGAAGGAGGTCCATCCTTGTTGCCCGAGGAGGTTGTGGATGCCCCATCCCTGGAGGCATTCAAGGCCAGGCTGGATGTGGCTCTGGGCAGTCTGGTCTGGTGGTTGGCAACCCTGTGCATAGCAGGGGGGTTGAAGCTAGATGATCGTTGTGGTTCTTTTCAACCTGGGCCATTCTATTATTCTAAAAAGTAGACACGAAAGAGAAAAATGTAATAACCCTGAACTTATCTTTTCAAAAATATTTGTGCACTCTTTTTAGTAATACGGATATTTTCTTTTTATTCTTCACTAATAGGCTAATGTGTTCTATTTCAGCAGGTAAAAGTAGTAACAAATGTTCTTCACTTACAGTCATGGAAATTAGTACTTCAGTTCCTGACTGTGAGCTTTATAGCAGTGGTTTTACAAATACCTGATCCAGAAGTGCTGAAGTAGTTTATAAGGTTTCTATTCTCCGGCCCTGTCAGTCCTGCTTCAGTTGAGTACCTGTCCAAATGGTTGTTTCAACTCAGTTAATTGGCTTGGTGCCTTCTCTCTGGTTTTCCTGTGATCACCTTCTTTTGGCAAGGGCTGTCAAACTTGATTCTGCAGGTAAGGCAATATTTTCAGATGGCACAGAAGATAAAACAACTGTACTTTTAAGTCAGCCAGTCTTCACACTGATGAAGCTTGGGTCTCAGACTGGTTTAGCAAATTTTGGTTTGTCCTGCAGAGCTGTGTAGAAATATTTGGAAAGGGAATCTCAGAATCACAGAAATAGAAGGATTTCCGCCCCCTATTTCTCGAGAGAAATAGCTGAATCTTTTGTTTCAAATCCTCTCCAGAAATTAATTTGCACTTGCCATTCCAAAAACACTTAAGAATTGCTGTCTTTGCACAGGAAAAAGTTGGGAGTAGAAGCTTCCAAGACAATACTGAATACGCTCTCCAGATCTATAAAACTTTCATTATGATGAAGCCAAAAAAATTCAGTGTATGTGCAGTTCAGAAGTTATGAATGCGACTCCCTTTCTGCTAACAAGAGATACACACAGAGCCACAATAGCTAGACAGTATGCAGACAGTATGGGTGGTAAAGAGCACATGGTCCAGGTTCAGAATGTATGTGCATTTATAGGCAAAATGGCAGTAACAGAATAGCCAACTAGTCCATAAATGAATAACATTAGGAAGGCATGCAATTTTTAGACACTTATGATAGATGGAAGCTGTTCCTCTACTGGAGAAATGTAGACATAAAATTGTCTTAAGATTAATGTCCTGATATTAAGTGGTTAATCTTGACTGGTTACTGAAGTATTGCTACAATATGAGACAGATTTTTCTAGTGAGTGTGGCAAGTCCTGGAATTTCCAGCTGAATTTTAATAGCAAAACCAAATTCTGTATCAGCGGCAGTGTCCTCATGGAATGTAGGAATTTATGAGCTGTATCTGTATTGAATTTTACTGAAATAGTATAATGTAAAAATTTACATACATTTTTTTACCTTTTGTTTCTTCCCAAAGGAGGTGAATTTTGGCATCTTCGATTGTTCTAATGGAAATATCCTTCAGGGTCTGGAATTGTTCTTGTCCCAGATCATGATACCAGTGCTTAAATCCCAACAGGTAATCAAACAGATAGTTTTTTGTTTTTCTCAAGAACTTTTGGAGTTAAGATAAGTGACTGTTGCACGTTGTGTATCTGATGAACAAAAAGCTGGCCATAAAAATATGCAAGTCTAATATAGGCCTTTAGGAGAGTAATGCAATTTGTATTTAAGTGTTTGAAATTCATATAGTTATTGCTTATTTTCAAATAATAGCAGCAGTTGCAATGCTTATGACAAAGAAGAAAAATGGCATAACAGCCATTCCATTCTAAGGCAAAACTGTGTTCGTTTAATTCTAACTATATTAAGCTTGGATTGAAAGAAGTGCCAAGTCCTTCTGGTAGAGCTAAAAGTCTGTCCATAATTTTATTCTGGAGTGTAGACAGGAGGTGCTGTCGTGGCCAGGTTATCCAGCATCGTTTAGTTATCCTTTGTTTTATGGAGCTTGCAAAGCATCACAGTTGGTTCTGTTTCTTCTAGAAGTACATGTTCAGAAGTAAAAAATGTAATAAACCTCAGTGTCTTTTGAGAGTGGTAGTGTCAAATCCTATTAGTTTATGCTCGCATTTTCTCAAAACCTGGAGTAATAAGGGAGACTAGAATCTATTTTCTCTGTTTGGAAGTTGCCAAATCAGAGTGGGGAAAAAGCTATAAAGAAAATTGAGTGTGAGAACATGGAGATGTCTTTTACTTTTTGAGAGCCTCATGCCAATTTGTGTCTTCTTGTCTGGTTAAACTCATCAGGTGGCTCAGCAGCAGTCATTTGCTCACTCCCCCCCTTTCCAGTGGGATGGAGGAGAGAATTGAAAAGAAAACAAAGTAGAACTCATGGGTTGAGATAAAACTATTTACTAAGATAGAGAAAAAGAAAAGGATAATAATTATGACAAATATGTATATATGCATGTATGTTATGCACATGCAAATTGCTCACCAACCCCCAGCCAGTGCCCAGCTAGTCTTCTGAGCAGTGGAAGAGAGTGAAATGAACTTCTACCCTGTTCAGAACTCCTTTCACATGGTATCATATGGTACTATCCCTTTGGCCAATTTAAGTCAGTTGTTTCAGTTCTGCTCCCTCTGAGCTCCTTGGGCCCTTCACTGTGAGTGGCCTTGGCTCTATGCAACACTGCTTAACAGAAACACCAGTGTGTTATCAACATTGTTTTTCTCCTAATACCAAAACATACCAGACACTCTGAAGAAAATGATTCCATCCTACTTAAGATGCTATGTAACAGAATAATTAAATCAATGCACACTTTGAAATGTTTATGTCATAGTACTGATGAGCACTTTTAGAGAGGTTTACTGATAAACCTTAATATACTGCCATAAATAAGAAATAGCTTTCTAATAAATAAATAATTTAAGGAACATAAGAATGCATGATCCTTATTTTACTTTTTTTATTTCTTTTCTTTTTCTTTCATTAATTGTTAAACAACTAGCACTGGGGAGCTGTGAAAGAAGGTCTGAAGAACAGCCAGATACAAGATTTTCTATATTCCATCGATAGATTTGTGGATATCTTGTCATCATCAAGACAGAATCTGGAAGATAGAATTCAGCTTGCAGAAGTGGATATTGATACTTACGTCAGCAATTTACAGAACCCGTCTGACTACATAACTGCAGGTAAGTAACTCCTACAGCATAGCGAAACTTGGATAGTGATGCTATTCATAAGAAAATAAATGTTATGTCATTAGTAAACTTTCATTTTAAAGAATTAATTCATCTTCCATGACCTATATACATTTTTCTGCTGACTCTTGTCAGATTTAAAACTGTGTAATTGTAAAATCATCAATTCTGTCCTTTAGTTCATTTACCTTAATTAGGAAGTTCCTTGCCAGATCACATAGACACAGGCCTCCGTTCCTCCGGCTTTGCTGGAAGTTCCTTGCCAGATCACATAGGCATAGGCTTCCGTTCCTCCTGGTTTGCTGACTAAAAGTGAAGCCTTGTACTGTTGTGCATATTCTTTGCTTTCTTTGACACTGGGAAAATCTTATCCAATATTAAATCCGAAGACTGTGAGTCAAAAAAAGACACACACACACACACGTATGTATAAATATGTACGAAAATGGGTGTCCAGTAGTCTTCCACCATTTCTTATCACTGCAAGGAATTTCAGAGTTAAGTCATACGAAACCACTCAATACTTCTGCCATCACTCTCTGCCCTGTATTAGCCTAGGTAGGCCAACTTCCAGGAGACCAACTGATGGCTCTTAAGAAGAGGTAAGACATATACGTGTGCATCTTGTTATAATCTTAATCTTTTCCTGTTGCTGGCTGTGATTTGAATATACTCAGTTTACATGGAGTCTTAGTATAAATTTGACAAAAATATTTCGTCTCTGTAGTTAAAAATGTAGCTTAAGACTTTTTGATACTCATGATACTGTTCTCTTTTTTGATTTTGAAGGCAGTAACGCAGAGATCACTGAGAAACTTGAAGAGGTGTTAATTATTTGGATCAAACAGATCAGACAAGTGTTAGTGGAGAGTGAGCAAATGAGAAGGGAAGCTGATGACATTGGTCCATCTGCAGAGCTGGAACATTGGAAGTCAAGAATGTCATTATTTAATAGGTTAAGAAAGAAGCTTTCTTTTTTATTTTTTATTATAAATAAATGTAAACTCTGATTCCAAGAGAGATTTAAGTGTGTTTCCTTCTTCAAAGCCTTTTAGATGACATAAAGAGTTCAAGAGTAAAGAAAACTATAAGTATTCTTCAGGCTGCAAGATCGAAGACATTAAAACAGTGGAAAGAGTTGGTAATTACTATGTTTTAATAAAAGTTTTTTTAAAACTAGTTCAGTACTGCATTTGTTATACACACAAAAGTGAGCACATAATGCTAAGAATAGTTGTGGTGTTTATGCTCTTTTTATACTGTGGTTTATTCTCCCTTTATTGAAATATGTAACACCAGTGATCCTGAAGCTAAATAGATAACTTGAAAGGAAGTCAGTCTTAAAGATACTGAGTGGAATGGTGCAAAAGTAAAGCAACACAGAAATACAACAATATTTTGTCTCTCCAGCTGTACCCTATACCGTTCAACAGTTGTGATGTCTGAAAGTTTATCATATTGTTTCTAGAATTATTGAAAACAAGCTGCTTCTACTAGCATAACTGCTTCTTCAGAGGAGTGGATATCTGTTATCTAAAATTAGCAGTCAAAATTGTAGACAGGCCAGAAAACAAGCCATAAGCAGTGTACAGGCAGTTTGACACCTGAAAATGCCAGAATGTAGATCTTCTACCACTTATAAAGGTATTCTCCTGTTTTGGAAATAGTATAGGAAAATAGTCGTATCTCATTTGCCCTAACAAGTGCTTATTAAAAAAAGATGCTTGAGATGGAAACACCCTGATATATTCTAGGGAACTTGTCAGTTTTTAGTTCTGTAGAACTGGTAATTTAAAAAACAGCAGTACCATGTTAAAATCATACTAAACAATTCTGAAAATTAAATTGGATTATCAAAGCTATGTTATTGTGCCTCCATCAAGTTTTGGAATTGCAGCATGAACTGCAAAAGTACAAGAACCTCTTCTCTAAATTTTAACAGTATTCTTTTCTTCTTTTTTTTTCCCCTTCAGGATAGTAGTATAACGATTGCTGCCAATGAAGCTAAAGACAATGTGAGATATCTGTATACATTGGATAAATTTTTTGCTCTACTGGCCAAAGCTTCTCCTGTAAGTATTACTCTAAATAAAAACAGTTAACATGAAATTTACACAAGAAAAGGCTTTTGCCGGTGAAAGACAGATGTCTTTTTGTTCAATATTTAACTCTTATGCTTAATGAGTAGTAGAGAACTTTACTTCTATGACATTTGTGAATTAACAAATTTTGAATAAGCCAAAGATAATATTAGTTTTTTGTGCAGAAAGTTGTCATTTCAGAAGATAACTGAAAGGTGTGAGAAAATAAGCAATAGTTCGTGTTTTCTACTGCTGTTATTGTGCAGATAGGCACTCTTTCACCATACTGGATTTGACTTTTAGATGCAGTAATCTTTTATCCTGTTTTAGGGCAGTCATTGTCTCTTGTGATGGGTTCTTAACATATCTGACTTGCTGATTTTCTGTGGAGTCTTTCTGTGGGACAGAGAACTCTATGGTCCACTATGCTCAGTAAAATACAGATTACTATTGCCTTTCCTTCTCCTTCCAGATTTCTTTATGTACAGATGTAGGCAAAATGAGCAAAGACCAGCTTTCTTCTTGAACTTCCTTCAGCAGGCCAACTTTTTTGTACCAGCATACACCTTTTTTCTTCAGGTAGCTTACTTTTTGCAAATCAGACTACAACGCCTTCACATACTGGAGATCATGTTCAAAAAGAGCGCAGCTTCTGTTTTTCCTCTGGGAAATCCAGCTATGGAAGAAAGCCTGTTCATTTATGCTTAGCCAATTTTCCACTCTTTTTTGCTGGACAGAGGACGTTAGGTTTCTATGTGTGACTTGGATGTTTCAATTCATACTGATGTCTACAAAAACAAGATGTTACAATCAAAAAGATGTTTATTACTGATAAAAGTATTCCCAGAGTGATGACATTATAGGTTATGTTTTTAGGAAACTTGAATTATTGATTTTCTCATTTTTTCCTGATATAGGTTACAATGGTGGAACACATACCCAGCTTAATGAATGCAGTCTGTATGATCTACTGTACATCACCGCACTACAACACATCAGAGTGCATGACATCTCTTCTTCTTAAAATCACTAATCAAATGATTAACACGTGCAAGACGTATCTATGTGAAGGTGTTTCTAAAATCTGGGATCTGGACAGGTGACAATTTTAATAATTTCATCTTCTTTTGTTAAAATTAGAAGTAAAATCGCAGATGAGACATCAAAATTATTAAAAGGGAAATTTAATAGCTGCTGGTTCTCCTATCAGGCCCTCATTCCCATGTTAATTTTAAGCTTGTGACTACTCACTTTGTGTAGAATTAAGTATTCTGCCAAATCATATTTACTATGTGTTGTGAAAAACTTGTTGCTGAAATGCATGTAATGTATATCAGTATACAATATTCAGTATATTGTCCCAGTGGCTTTTTTGGACCAAAACATACTTTAGCTGTTAGAACTACTGGCAAAGTTCCATCTGAGATTTATGTTTTGCCTTCTGTGAACAGTAAAGTCAGTTTGAGAAAAGGGATAATGCATACCAGGATCATAATTACAATTCAGCTGTGCTCTGGAATGGGATAGGTGGGTGACAGAATGTCATTCAGACTTGTGTTTACTATGTATCTATGGATAGTGCTACATGGGCAAGAGCATGAGGAGTACTAAAGTTGCCAAAGGGGCATCTTGAATTTAAAAAGATAGATAGACAATAAGCTTGCTATTTAGATATGTTCTGAGACTAATTTTGTACTTCCTTTCTGTTGTGGTTGGTAGAACTATTCGTATAGCAAAAGCCCCTGTATTAGAGCAAGTATTAAGCATGTATTAAACCACAGGGAAGGGTTAAAATGAACATGACATTTCAAGTTAGCAGCTAGGAAAGTAATAATTAAAACTATCTCTGAAAACTCAATCAAGATTATGGTTACTGAGGTGAGAAGAAAAAGATGTTACAAACTTCATCAATGCATAGGTAGTCAAGCTATGTGTACTTGTGTAGCCAACTCAAAGAAGATACTAAGGTAACAGGCTGGGAGACAAAAAATAAATCTGACAGAAAACATTTGGATTCCTTCTGTGTTTTATTGTGGGTAAAGGCAATTCTCAGAAATTGCCTACAATCAATTAAGTATTGATAGTTTTGTATTTTTATTTTGCCACCTGACTGAAATATTCTGTTTTAATTTATGCTCCTGTACAGCTCCCTCATGATGATTTTATCTTTCATGCTTTTTTTTCTTTTTTTTTCTTTTTTGCCCAGGGAAGAATTGCTGAAGAGGATACAGCAATGCATTTTCCTGAAAGAACAGTACCAGATATCATTTCAGAGAATTAGGGAGAAGCTAAAGGAAAATCCAAGTGACAGGCAGTTTGATTTCAGGTAAGCAATTTACTCTAATATTGAATCACATTCACTTATAAGATTTATAAATGAGGTGTCATAATATCTCCGGCTTCCTGAGAAGTTGAATGCTCAATTAAAATATAATATTTATTGTACTCAGAACAAAACTTGCAGAGTTTTGGTTTTTTTTTCTTTTTTTTTCTTTTTTTCTCAAGACAGAAACAATGACAGTTTTGCCAGTTGCTTGTTGATTTAACAGATGCTTAAGGGAATTCAGGGAATTTATGCATGTGCTGGATTAATGCATTGAGCTGTGAACTCAAATGAAAAGACTCCAGTCAGCACTGGTCTGGCTTGTCAATCACAATGCCAAGGGGGAGTTTTACCTGTATTGGTACTTCAAGCATGGAGCGTGTCTTACTGTATTGTACGTTCACATTCTTATCTCTTTTTGCATGTTTTTGTTTCAAGAATAACTCCTGTGAAATATGGAAAAGGTTTTAGTTGACAGATATGAGAATTAAGCATTTTCTGCGTTGTATTCATTATTTCACAATGGTTTTTACTGGATTTGTAATTATTGCAGCATCAGTGCTTTAATGGTGAACTTTATATTAGTTCTGAAAGAATATAGGAAATAGGAATAGGAAAAAATGATACAAATAGATATACGTAATAATCCTGTTGCTTCTTATCATCAGTGAAAACTATATTTTTGGAAAATTCGACACATTCTGTAAACGTTTGGAGAAAATTTCAGATATGAGCAATATTATGGAAAGCCTACTAGAGCTCCAGTGCATAAAAATAGAAGGAATTGAAGAGATCAATACTCACTTCCAGACCATTGCTAAAAATACCAAATCAAAAGAGTATGATGTTTTGGATCACAGAAAAAAAGAGGTACATGCGCTCAACACTTGTCTGACAATCAATCCCTTAATCCTGTGCTATTCATTGAAGTTATGCAGGGAAGATCAAATTTTATGACTATGATTATAGCATTTTGTTGCAGTAGTAATATTTTTCCATAGTTTAGTGCAGTTTGAAATAATTTGGTGTATTTTGCTTTTTATTTCATATACTTTTGTTATTTTTTGATAAACTAGATTTTGTGTGATAAGTAACAGTGCAAACTACATTTCCTAACCTTGTTTGTTTTCGAGATAGATATATTTTGAACTGCAGACTGAAAACTAGTTTAAACAAGTCAGTGCATTAAATTCAGTTTAGCAAGTGCTAGAGTTACTCAGTGTTACTTAATGGAATAATAACGGCAGTATCAATACCATCATACCATATAATGACCATTTCAGAAGGAGAAATGAATGACATCACCTGCAATACTGAGTCACGTGGATGAAAACTAAAGTGATTTTTGAAGAGCTTCAGACTCAAATTCAGGTTTAAATACATACTGCATATCCTAGAATTGAGCTACTTTTTTGGAAATGTAGCTCGCTTGGTTTAGTGGATTGACAGCCTCTCAGTGGAAGTGCTAGAAATGTTGACTTGCTCTCCTGCCCTCCTGAACTATTGCTTGCAAGTGTGCTTAAATCATTTAAGCCCAGAGGACCTTTGGCTTTCTTATAATAATAACCCACCATAGTCTGTAAAGTGCTCTAGAGAGGCCACCCAGTTTGCTAATCTTTATGAATTTCATACCTGTACACTGAGCTGATTAAGTGTACCATGTTCTCTCTGATGAGGTTATTAGCTTTCCTAGGCCTGTCCTTTTTCCTCTGCAGTCCACTGTGTTCATAAAGGTGGGGCTATAATCATATAGCCTAATAATTCTTGATTTTTTATTTGCTTTTCTTAGACTTTTAACATCTTCATTATTGGTCTTCTCTCTGTTCTCTTTAACTTACATGCTAGGCAGATAACACAAATTTCTCAGAAACCTTATGTAAAAAAAATTGCATAAAGTGAAAGCAACAGTACAGATTAATATTTTTTTCCTTTTACAATTTTCTAGTTTGATAAAGATTACCTTGAATTTAAGAACCAAATTGCAGCATTGTATGAGTCCATACAAGAATTTGTGGATTCCTGTTTCAAGAAGACTGCAACTGTAAGTAATTTTACAAATGCAAGCTCCTGTTCTGGAGTTCAGAAAGACTGAGTATCCACAATTCCTGTTGTATTCCACTGTTACTGGTATTGTTTTGTGCTATACTGGGGCTGCCTGAGAAAAGGTAGGAGGATGTCAAGCCTACTACAAGCTACTGTCAGAATATGTGTAAAAGTGCTGAAAGTTAACATTCGTTAATAGTTACTGCTAGTTGCATATACCATCTTTCCTTACTAACTCTAGCCCTATTTTTTCTTTCTGGTTTATTTTCTTTCCTCAGCCTAGTATTCTCCATCCCTCTTTCACCCTGCTATTGATACTGACACACTAGGATAGGCTCTTCTTTCTCCCACTGTGTTTTGGACTGTCATATTTATGTGGCTCTATCTTCTTCCATTATCTTTGGACTGACTTGCTGTTTCTTTCTTATTCTACTCCCTTTCAGTGTTCCTTGTCCGGTGTTCTGTATATTTACTTGCAGAAGTCCATAAGTAATGTTCGTTTCTGTGGTGATTTCCCTCTTTCCTCCCAAAGAATAGGTATCTGCTTTTCTCCTTAAAAAAAAAAAGAAAAAAAAAAAAAGGGCAAAGCCAAATTAAAGCTGTTGTAGGGGCATACGACATAATTTTCTTGAGCCCAGTGAAAGGAAACAACTCATGTTTGTCAGAATTTCCAAGCTTTGTGGTAGGATTGTTGTAGATAATTAAACAGTGCATGCAGTCTGGTGGTAGAGTTCAGCAGCTCTTTTACTGCAGCCCAGTCTCCTACTGCTGAAAAAATCAGAGGTAAAGCCAAACTACCGATCATTTTTTGTTGTATGTCAGTATAGACATGAAAGAGAAGTTGAAAGTGCAGAGGGAAGACCTCAGTTTGTTACCTCATCAGATATAAGAATTCAGGCTGGAAGGTCTTTCATAGGTTGCCCGTATTTATATATGCAAATATATAACACTAGTCAGAACAGGTGAGTTCGATGCAAAATTCCATTTCTTAAACTCTTAGATATTCACTTACTGGAGAATAATGCAGGCTAGTTAGCTTCTTTCTTTTACGTGGAAAAGAAAAGCAATTATTTGATTCCTGATAGAAACAACACAAAAAAGAACCCAACCAAACAAAAAACAAAACAATACAAAAATAATGGGAAGATATCTGTAATTATCACAAAAACTGAATTCAAATTTGGTTATTCAAATTACAGGGTGATCTAAAGGGAAAATGGAAAATGTTAATTTTAAACAAATGCAATTAAATTTAATTATTGTGAAAGTAAAAGATGCTATACTCAGATTTTAAATTTTATTGTACAAGAGCATATTTGAGATGCTCCCTGTTGCACTTAAAAGTTATTCCTGTTAGACTGGCAGGAGTAATGTATTAGTTTCTGCCATCTGTTACCTTAATGTCAGTATTGTTCATTGGTGCAGGCCCTGACAATGGAATGAGATGTAAATGAAGCAGAAGGAAAACTATAGGTGTTTCACTACAACTGTTTACAGAAAAAAAAAAAAGAGTAAGGTTTGGAGGGTCAGAACAAAATAAGTGTTCCAACATTCTGTGGTGGTGGAAGTTTCTTTGTTAAGGCTATGGTAAGTATATTTTAGCACGAAATACTGAAGTTCACTAACTTGTCTGAAAGCATTTTCTGTGCTTCTTAGAAAATTACTTACAAATTTATATAACTTATGTTATAAATAGAAATAACCAGGCTTTATGAACAGTGGCTATCTAAACTAAGAACATTTTTTGCAGTAAATGTTCCCTTTTCCTTTTTAGACTGAACAGATGCTGAGACTTCTGATGAAGCTTGAACAAATAGGAGAAAATCAAATTGATCTTAATGAGAAGTATACCTTTGTCCTTCAGCAATACAGTCAAGACTTAGACTTTGTGCAAAAACTCTACCAGGAGCAAAAAGAAAATCCACCTATACCACGTAATATACCACCAGTAAGAATGAAATAAGTGAGAGAGAGAAAGGTCTTTTTGTCTTGGCTTTTTAAGTTAATGGAAATATAACTTCATATCTTTTGCATTTTAGGTAACAGGGAAGATTATGTGGGCCCAGCAGTTGTACAGAAAAATCGACCATCCAATGAGATTCTTTAAAAAGAGAACTATACTTCTGAAGGTTGGAAATGAGCAGAGGATGATTTATGCTAAATTCTAATCCAAATTATTAACAGACAGAAATTATTTTTTTCCTAAGTTCACTTTTCTGACAATTCTATTCAAGCTGATCTGACCGGATGGTATTATTTGTTCCAGGATCTCAATTTCTTTTTGCAACATTGTTATTCTGTGGCTGGAGACAGTTACTTCCCTCGAGATGTTAAACTGATGACTTCAGCAAATTCTTTTGTCCCTCCTGGGACTTGCGTTATTCCTAATCACAGCATTGTTGGCCATGGACCTATGCTTAGAGTCTTCTCACTGCAATGCTATATAATGTAGAGGACTGAGATATTAAACTTCAAATGCTTCACATAACCATAGAATTTCCTGAGTTGAATGAGACCCACAAGGATTGTTAAGCCCAACTCCTGACTCCCCACAGGACCACCTCAAATTCAAATCCTATGCCTGAGGGCACTGTCTAAATGCTGCTTGAACTCTGAGGCCTTTAAAAGTTATCTAGTCTTGCTGTAGATGCAGGGGCACCTACATCTCAATCAGACTACTTAGAGCCTGGTCCAGCCTGACCTTGAGTGTCTGCAGGGATGTGACTTCCACCACCTCACTGATCAACTGATCAAAGGGTGGTACCTCACCACCCTTACTGTAAAAAAACATTTTCCTTATACTCAGTCTAAATCTCCCCTCATTTAGTTTGAAACCATTTCCTCTTGTCCTATCACAACAGATTCTGCTAAAGAGTCTGTCCCTTTCTTCTTACAGCCCCCTTTAGATACTGAAAGGCTGCTCTCAGGTCTTCTGGGAGCCTTCTGATCTTCAGGCTGAACAGCCCCAGCTCTCAGCCCTTCCTTCTTGGGAGGTATTCTATCCCTTGGATCATTTCTCTGGCCCTCCTCTGGATGTGCTACAACAGGTCTATGTTTCTCCTGTGCTGAGGCCTCCACATCTGGATGCAGTACTCTAGATGAGGTTGTTCTTTTGTTCTTTGTTTTACCCTCTCTTAAACTGCATAACATGAAACTTTGTTTTGTTTTCCTAATGGTAGTGAGGAAAACCTTACTGGAGAACATTTCTATTATGTTAGACTCATCAAATTGATTAAATGGTGCTGGCTTTTCTAATTTCTTTATTTTTTATTTATTTTATTTTATTTTATTTGCAGACATTGGAAATGAAAAAGATTGCTAAGAGCTACAATAAAATGGCCGCGGTTCTTTTGGAATTTGAACTTATTTATTACAGAGCCTGGTGCAGGTTTGCTGACCAGGCTAGAAATGCTCTACATGCTTTCTTACTTGTCAGGCACCCAGAAACCAAGGTAAGTAGGATTTATTTTGTATTACTGCTGTGCTGTTTAGTATTACCTATGATACTTCACTCATGTCATGCAAAGACAAGCACAGCATTAAAGTTATCTTAATAAGGATTGAAAATGAACTACTTTAATTGAAGAAACTATATTTTTTTCCTTTTTATGCTACGATACAGACACAATCATCTCTTTTCTTCATAAGCCCCTTGCCTCATTCAGGACATGTAAGCAAATGCATGTCCGATATAGATTTGTTTACATCTTTTTATGTATTGTTTCATGTATTTTTTTCTTTGTTAACCAAAATTTTAGTCAAACAAAGAATTTTTAATTAGATTGTAGGCTTTTCTATAGTGTTCAACATCACTGCGTTGCCTATATTGCAGTCACTAATTTGCTTTCAATATTGCTAGCTGAGACGGAAAATCTTACCATTCTTTAAAGTTGACTTATTCTGCTGTACTGCAGAGAAATTACAGTTAAAATGGATGTTTTTTGAATTACTGATTCCATAATGGAAAGCTGGAACCTGATTTTCATCTTAATTCATCAGCTTATTAGCATTTTATGCCCTAAGAAACGTACTGATACTAAACAGAGACACAACATTTCTCTGCAGTCTACAGATGGAGAAACTGAAATGAGAAGGCAAATCAGCTTTCACAGAAACAGGTGCAGAACTAGAATCGGACTTGGGAAGTCACAGCAGCCAAGTGTTTAGGGCCCAGTGAGGAAATCACGGGAAAATGAAATCAGTGAAAGCTATCGAATGATTAATACTCTAAAAAATCTGGAAAAATACTTGTACAGGAGCCTGGAGATCTCTGTGGAAATTGCAACATGGGGATTAATTTAAAAAATTTTGGCTAGTCCTCTATATCTTGTCATATCTTCCAGATGTAACAAACTGCATGTAATCTCTAAACTACTAAAATACTGCTTTATTATTTTCTCTCCCTGCCCCTTTCCTCCCCACTACCACTATATGAAGGAATTCATTGTAAACTTGGATCCAGTGGTCCTGGAAGTACTTCATGAAACAAAGTACCTGAAAAAAATGCATTTTAATGTTCCAGATGTTGTCCTCAACTTGTGTGCAGATGAAGAACAAATTAAAAAACATCAAATGGAGTGAGTGAACACTTTCTGGATGTGATTCTCATCTGCAGATAGGAATCCTTAGCTTTGAGTCTGTTGTATGTACTTTTGATTTGTTGTAACTTTTCACTGTGATGGAATTTAACTGAAATTTTATTCTTTTCCCCTGCAATTCCGTAGTAGTACTATTAATATGCAATTATTCCTATCTCCACAAAATTCTTTGATGAAAATGTCTACATGCTTTTATTTTGTTACTACAACAGCTACTCTGTAAGTGGAATTTCTAGGTACTGCTAAGGCATCTCCACACTATAACATATGGATTGCATTCCAAAGTATCACACTTACTTTTGTAACAGAAGAATGCTTTTGATATTAAGTTGGAATTTATCACTTGATTGATACACAACCCAAATGTTGGTATAGGTAATACATCACCTAAGTTATTATACACAGATATTCAAGTTTTTTTTCTCTCATGCTGAATTCCTGAAATAACCTATGTTGATTTTAGATAGTTTCTTTCTGTCATTGTAAGCCAAATTCTGTGCTGTAGGAGTTCTTTTCAGTTCTTTGGGATCCTCCTGATTATTAGTTCTTTTAGTCTTTAAGTAAGGATCATAGGTCTAAAAAGAGTCCTTTTTGTAAGGAGTGTACTGTAAGTAGTTTTTATATAGAAGTGGACAAAAAAGGGCAAAGTTCAAAGAGTTTCATAACTGAATTGAAATCCTCTCAGCTCTTCTTTCTACTGTTAAAATTTTCAGTCTTTCACTCTTGAAATGCCACATTTTTCGTGAATTATCTATGGAGTGTTTCAGAACAAACCTAAAATTTCTAACGTGCAAATCAAACTCTATGTGCTTCAGTCTTCTGGAAAGCAACAGTTCTAATATTGGCCATCCAAGGGAAACACAAATGTACAGAAAGTGTTTGCAGTAAAAGAAAACCCAAATTTATTTTCTACTGTAAAAGAGATTTCAGACCAACTCCCTAAGCAAAGAAGGAATATTCAAACACAAATTTTGCCTTAAGTAACACTGGAAAAATACTCTGCATTCTGTGAATAGACTCTCTCAGTATACTGTTTGTAACAATATTTACTGTTATGGTTTTAATCTGGCATAGAGCACAGTTATTTTTTCTGCAGCAGCTCTTGTAAATAACCTGTTTTGTATCTTTGACTTCTGAGCTGCATTGACTTCCAGTTCTCATTTATGGAGCTCTGTTATGGAGCTCCATTTTCATAGAAATATTGATTCAGAATTTGGCCCCTTTGGCATTTTGTGCCCTGAGTACTATGAATCTAGATTTTCTAATAAGTAGTGTCTTTTCATACAAATACAGTGTTTTCAATTTCCTTATTTTTTTGACTGTAATGCATTTTCCTTGGAAGAAAATAGCCCTAAATGGATAGCTTCCTGGAAATAATTTTTTTTCCAGTCTGGTTCCAGTGTTTGAGAGGAGAAAGAGACCTAGTTAGAACTGGAAGGGACTTTAATTTTTTACATGGGATCAGGACTTGCAACTCTTATTAACAGAAAATGTGACCAAATTTCTGTGTTTCTTATATCTGAAATAAACACATTCTTAATACAGCCATGTCTTTCAGTCTCGAGAATCTATTAATCAATTACAAAGAGCATCTGAATAGAATTCCTGTTGTGCTGAAACCACTAATGAAGCCATTCATAGAACAAGTTGAGGATGCCCTTGCTCCAGGCACGACACAGCTGTCCTGGACTTCTTCAAACATCAATAAATGTATGTAGGAAGAGAAGTAGTGGTAAGCTGTTGATAAAATTGTTTGTTGGTAATGTTTTGATGGGAGGGTCTGTAAAGCCTCAACTCTCTAGCTGTCTGGCAAACTTGAGTGAATAACATTACATCACATTATTAGGGCTTGTGTTGCATTGTGTTTCTGAATTACATACCTTTTCATTTACTGAATTTAAACTGTCAAATCACTGTTTAAATTATTGTGCATTTTTACTTTTTCCCCTATGAGTATCTCTCTGATCTGTTTCCAAGTAAGTGTCCACATAATGAAAAAATGTAGACCTCATTCTGTTTTTATTTCTCTGTGAAAAAAAATGGTTTGTGGACTGACCTCTTTGCTTTAGATAGGCAACTGTAGCCTGACTGATACAAGAGTGGGAGATAAGAGAACAAACATTTGGTGTTGTAATAATGTCTCTTATCTTTTCTATAGAAAGGTCTTTTTAACTGATGCTGAACATCCTGAAATAGACATGACTAAATTCAAAGTTGAAAATAGTAAGGGACAGATTTCTGTCCAAATTCTATTTTTTTCTATGAAAACTTTAAAAATTCTGAACTACGCATTCCCAACACAGCCATTAAGGCAAAATGTTATCCTCATCAAGTGCAGCATAAAATTATAATAGTGTCATTGAAATGGACATACGTAAAGCTCTTAGCAAGAGTTTTGTAGTTTGATTCTGTGAGAAAACAG
Organism: Tragopan temminckii; assembly: GCA_028571105.1. NCBI lineage: Eukaryota > Metazoa > Chordata > Aves > Galliformes > Phasianidae > Tragopan > Tragopan temminckii. The sequence goes on along the minus strand of JAOWBP010002052.1, from coordinate 31,300,245 downwards.
TAACTCATGTACAGTAACAGTAACTTCTAAATCTGTTCTCACTTGAGTCAAGCAGATGTTGGGCTTCCACTTTTTTTCTTCAAAATGAAAAGCAACAAGATAAACAGGAACAGATGCAGGCATGGGTTTGTGCAACATCTGTGACTGTGCCATGTGACACTAGTGCAAAGGGCTCTGGCCATTTCTTAAGGCAGAGCTGGCCACCTTTTAGCCATTTACTTGATCTTTACCTGACTGGAAAACAAACAAAAAAAAGGACAAGGTTTTCCTCTGTTTGAAAGCATGGGGGCCTGTGGCAGCCTTCTAGACTAAAACTTGGAAAATGAGAAATAAATGGATTTAGAAATACCTAATTTATATGTATTAAAAAAGGAAAAGTGTCTAGGGAATTGGTTGGATTATTTGTTCATTCTAGTAAATAAAAAAAGACAAAATTCAATCATTAACTTCCTAATATCAATAAATGGTATCTTCTATTTTAAACATTCAACAGCTAGACACTACTGTCACACTGCAGCATTTTAGATATCGTAATGATTTAATTCTACATACAGTAAGACAAAGTACTGATGATTCAAATTATACTGTGTGCTAATAACCAAAATGTGCCAGATGAGTTCTTTCTTTCTTTTTACATTAAGTATAAAAGACAGCAAAAGAATTTATCCACTCTATGCAGAAACAATCATTTTTACTCAGCTTAGTAAACACATGTGCTAAAGGACTTGCTTTGTCTCTTTCCAAATTAAATTAGGTCATATACGTGAAAGAAAAAATCTAGTAGTTTAACCTGTGTGCAGTCTTGAGGAATTTTAGCTGCTCAATCTACAATGCTGACTTTCACTCTGTAGGTTCTTAGGAGAACCAGAATATTTTTTGTACGTTTTTGTCCTCTCTTTTTTTCCAATGATTTTTGTTAATCCTATTCATTCCAGTATTAATACAGAAGAAATATTTTGAAGGTTCTTGTGTTATTTATTGTAAAATGGTTTCATTTAAAGACTCCAGAGTACAGGAAGTCCATCATGCTTTGGTTTCACGCCTTAATTCCATATTCCATTGTTGTTAAATCATCATTTCATTGTAATAATTTGGGGCAGGTTGGGGAGATTTAAGAGGTTCATATTTCATGTGATTTGTTTTCATTTTGTTTTCTTTGCTTAGTTATTGAGAATGTTTATAATACCATGAGGGAATTGGACTTTATAGTCAAAGAAGCTGCTGATACCCTGGAGTGCAGAATTGAAAGAGTTCTGGAGGATATGTCAAACACTGCTCTGATAATTTTACCAGAAGATGAACCTATAGATGTATCTACGTTCTTGGAACAGACAGAAAATCTTGCTGTCTCTATTGCTCGCAAACTTTCTCAGTAGGTGTATTATTGCATAGATTTGAAGGCTTGGTTTGGGAGCGAATATTTATGTATTACTTTTTATGCACAGAGAATGTACTTCTAAAAAAATTATTCTTACTGTTACTGACTACTAGTGTAAAGCAAAATGATAGTCTCAGATTGCAGAGCAGGAACTCCCAAGTAACTTGAATACAGCATACTAAAATTGCATTTATAGTGTTTAGCATTTTGTGTTTTTCTTCTTATGGCATTCTACTGAAGAGCAAGGAAAATGGAACTGGATAAAACTTGAAAAGTCATCTCAGTGCTAACTGCTTGATTCTTAATGCTAGCTCGGTAATGTAAGACTTCTCATTTACCCAGAGCTGCAAATCTTTTAGTTTATGCTTTTTTTCCAGGATATAGAAGAGTAATTGTTCTGTTCTTCTCCAAAAAATGTCTATGTACATTTTGCAGAACATGATACTCACTTTGTATTTATTTCTTTACTATTTTTGATTTCAGAGCTAGAAAATACATCAAGAAGATAACTAACATTTTCTTACTGAATTGTCTTGATAAGCCTGCTTTTTCTTTCTTAACTGCAGCCAGAAAAATAACTTATTTTTCTTTGATTATTATGAAGACCAGTTGAATAAAATATAACAGAGTCTGATGAATGGGTTTCCTGTCGGTCTGCATATCTTAATGCCTTACATTCTGTGCGTGTCTAAGCAGTAGGAGCAAAGGGTGCAAAGTAGAAGGGTGTCTTGCTGCACATACGGCACTTCAGAGTGCAGTGAAGCTGAGGATGTGTCTATAAACAAGTTAAAGATTATTCCTCATGTTTGACTTGATGTGGATGACTGTAAGGTTGTTTTTGCAGACAGAGTCAGCAAGTGGAATGCTCTGTGTATGAACTGGTAGACACTCTTATGCACAGGCTGAAAGCAGATACTGGAAGAACTCTGGAGGTAAGGCCTCTATTAAAAGTATTAAAGTATTAAAAGTAACCTGCTATAATGTAGTCAGATATTTGATATTTCACTTATACAGTGGATAATATCGTTATTTGTCTAAGAGTTTCACTTTAACTCTTCAGGATTCGTATTCCTGTACGCATCTTGACACAAAACAGAAAACACGCTGCCAAGAATGCATGTCTTGTTGTTGCTATTATCTCATGGGACAGCTTTGTCAGAGGAATACTGATTCTTTAGTCAGATGTGAGTCTTTTGTTTTCAGATTTGTTTAGTTTTTTAATATCATATGAAGATTTTTTTGCCAGGTTTATTGTGGTAAAAAATATAACTTAAATATTGCATTTGTTTAGGCACGAAGATTTCCTTAGAGTCCTTGAGACATCAACTGCGCGTTGTTGACTCTAGGTATCAGGTGATCAGGTCTGTAGAGACAAAGAGAGTTCCTTTGTTCAAAACTGAATTTCAGATGGCTATTCCTAATGTTGTCTTGCGACCAAGTCTCGAAGATATTCAGGTAACTGAATAACTGCACGTCTCAGTCATTTTTGTTAAAAATATGTATTAATGCATTATTTTAAAACCAGATTTGCAAGTTTAATCTGGTATTAGCAATAAAGGGAGTGGAAGAGAAGATTAAAAGTCACTTGAGTTCATATGACATCACAGGATGCTAAGAACAAAACCACCAATTAGGTTTGTTATGCAGTAGAATCAACCATTTTCCTACAAGCTTATCAACTCCTGTTCACGGCCCACTACAAATGTTTTCAAAGCAAGTGCAAGAAAAAAAATAGAATGCCTTTGATACATTGGTTTGACTTCCTTGTCTCCTTAAACACTTTCAGAGTTTAAAAAGATATTATCATTTTGAAATATTCAGTAATCAGAATTGTGCAGTAGTGAAATATAAAGAGAAATATTACAAGCCTGAAGCCCTGAGCTGTGGAAGAGTTTAAAGAAATATTTAAGCTTACTTACACTAATTCAGCTAAATTCTTATGTTTGTATTTACAGTCTGCTATGATCCCTGAAGTTCTTTGGAAAATATTAGTTGTTTATGTGGTTAACTTGAAGATCTTTCTGCTGGAATTGTCGCCATCAAAATCAGTTGCTGAATTCTTTCTAGATTTCATTTGCAGTCTTTTGATGTTGTCAGTAAGAAATCAGACCACAAAGTGTAATTTTTAAATACCATAGGTAGAAAAGTTATATGATAATTTACATAGCTGCCTGTACAAATTCAGACAAATTTATTCAGACATTCTGATGTGAATGAGAAATATAGTATTAATATTATTTTGTGTTACAACCAATGTAAAGAGAAATAATACTTAATTTATAATTCCTCAGTGGCTCATAGATCTCTCTTTCTCTCCTATATTCTAGTTTGAAGAACACACAAAAATAGAATGTCTGACTGACAAAGCTCTATGTCGTACTCTTTTCCCTAACAAAATCTATTTTGCATGATTCTACTCCATGCTTATTAGAACAGTTCTGATAAAGATAGAGGTACAACTTTTCCATTTTGGTATTGTTCAGAGGATTTTTTTTTTCCTTCATTTTTTTTCCCCCCTTGTTCTGATCTCTCTGTGTGCTCAAAGTAGATGTTTTACTATTTTCAGAGTGCCGTAAACAAAGCAGTAAATATAATGTTATCAATAGCCAAAGATATCCCACTCTGGAAATTTGCTTACTTACATCATAAGCAGCAGCAGGTGAGTGTTTTATTTTGATTATTTTAAAATTTCAATATTTTGGTTAACATTTCTCAATTTCATATGAATGTGTTCCATAATAATGCATTGATTTGTAATTTGGAAGGTTTCCTTACTAGTTTAAGCCTAGTTTTTAATCTCCAGATCAAGTAATTGAACAGAAGAGCAAAGAGTAACAATTGATAAAGCTAATGTTTTGAAGTTTTTTATTATTAAAATAAAAAATAGCTTTAATAAAAATATTTTTTAAATACTTTAAGGTATGATGGTAGTGTGGATGATATATGAAAACCAGCATTATCCAATGTGCTACTAACACAACTTATTAGTTTTCCCAGCCAAAAACTGTAAGTTAAACTTTCAGGCTATGTACAATAGCTACAGTGTTAAAGTAATATATATATATATATGTATTGTCAGTGTTAAAATGAGCACTAAAACCTTGGGAAGGTCTGAGATACAGATAGATAATCAAATTTACTCATGTTTAGAAATGGGCAACAACGGTAATCAGATGGCTTTAATTCTGTCCTACGGTAATGAAATACGTATTTATGTGGGTCTGTACTGAAAAGTGTCTTTAAAAAAAAAAATTCCTCTTTTGTCAGTCTGACATTAAAAATAAATATAAATCAGCTCATTTGCATGAAAAGAACCTTTTGAGTGCTGCAAATGATAAAAAGCAACTAGAAGAGAGAGAGTTGACACAAGTTCTTTCAAGAATTGCTTGCCAACCCGAGATTACCTTCTACACTTTTTTTGGCCAAACATAGCGATCATAGAGTGGTTTGGGTTGGAAGGGACCTTTAAGATCACCTAGTTCCAACCCCCTGCTCTAGGCAAGGACACCTTCCTCTAGGCCAGGTTGCTCAGAGCCCCATCCAGCCTGGCCTTCAGTGCTTCCAGGGAGGGGGCATCCACAACCTCTCTGGCAACCTGTTCCAGTGTCTCACCACCCTCACAGCAAGGAATTTCTTCCTGATAGCTAGTCTAGATCTCTCCTCTTCCAGTTTAAAACCATCTCCCCTCATCCTGTTCCTACATGTCCTCATAAAAAGTCCCAGCCTAGCTTTCCTGTCGGCCCCCTTCAGGTACTGGAAAGCCGCTATAAATTTCCCCCAGAACCTCTCTTTAGGCTGAAGAGCGCCAGCCCTCTCAGCCTGATTGTAGTTTTCTACCAAAGAAAGGAAGACCTGAACAGTTATATAGGAGGTGGAATCACACACCTGTACTTCCCTGTGTTACATATTCGACTGAAGTCATTTGAAGATAATTAACAAGGAACTCCACATGGCAATTAATTTTTCAAAATTATCATTAGCACTAGAACTATAGCTCTATAAAAATGAAAGCTAAGAGCAGGCAGTCTCCTTGTGGATTCTTCCTTTGCACTTTTCTGTCTACTCATAGATGTACCCACTGTAAGTGTCTTATTATGCATTCAACAATCTAAAATAAAACTAATGTATATATGTTTATTCTTGTTTAATTTATGCCAGGCTGAACAATCTGTTGCCATAGAGCTAGGTGATGAGAGCAAATTCACCAGGACGTTGGCACTGAAGCCTTTGGACAAGCAGATCATCGAGCATAAGGATGTAAACAAAGTGGTGATTCAACTAAATACAGTTATTTTATCTCTCAAAGCAAGAGCATCGGATCTTCTGAACAGCTTTTCTGAATTTTCAGGCATCTGGAATAAGGTAAAATACATATTTAATGTAATATGTAGCTGTATTGTGAAATCTTCTAAATGCTGTTGCGGGTTTCATAAGGAGACCATGCTCTTTGGGAAGCATTACTTGTGGTTACTGTAGGTGAACATCGCTGAGCTGGATGAAGATTAATTTTTCTATAATTGAACCCTTTATTTAGCCCATTTACTGAGACCCAGATGACACTGAAGCTCTTACCTCCGCAGAGACCAAGGGATATCCTCATCAGTGTCTGCATTTGAATTATGGATAGATTTTAAATGCTTTAATAATGAGTGCTGTAAAAAGAATAAGAATCAGGAAAAGCAGATCAAGTGAAACAGTTGGAGCTTAATGCTTATACTTTGAACTCTGTTAAGAGGGATTATTTGTGTTTGCATAGTACATCAGACAGCTGATAGTCTTGGATAGATTACTGCAATACCAATGCTAAGTAATAATTAAAATAAACTTTTATATAGGATCCAGAGGAAAAAGTGAAGGAATTCATAGAGACTAAACCAACAATGGCTGAATTCCAAACTCAAATTGGATACTTTTCTGTAAGTATCATGTACTTAATAAGAAGGAACTGTTCAAAAAATTGTAGTGAAATTTAAAGTTGATCACTTGTGCTTTTCTTAGCAATTAGAACTGCAAATCAGAGAACTGCCAAATCACTTTGTTCTGGAATCAGTGGATATTGCGACAGAGTCATTGAAAATAGCTCTTATTCAGGAGTGCCACTCAAGACAAAGAACGTTTGGATTAGCTTTGAATGAAAGGTCTGCCACAGACATGGATGAAATTTATTCATTCATTGAAAATCTTAGCAAGAAATTAAGCAGGCCTATCCATGACCTTGATGATGTACGGGGAGCAATGGAAGCACTAAAGGAAATTCGAGAGAATGAAGTTAAAATTGACGTGACAGTTGGACCTATTGAAGAATCTTATTCTGTGCTTCAGAGATACAATCTGCTTTTTCAAGACGGAAACATGGAAAGAGTTGATGGATTGGCTTATGCCTGGAAGAACCTAAACACACAGGTATCATTGGTGTATTGTTTGTTTCTCAAATAACAGCTATACCAGTTATTGCCAGACAATTTATGTTGAAATACTGGAAAATTCTGTGTTTTTTTTCCTTTTCTTTTATGCCTGTTATTTCTCTTTGTCTGCATTTAGGCACTGCAGGTTGAGGATTTGCTACTGAAGGTACAGCCAAACATGAAAACAGATTTGCTGAGAGGTGTTCAAAGATTCCAGACTGATACTGCAGAATTTTGCAAAGACTATAATGAAAAGTAGGTGAACTGTGGTACAGTACAATTATCCTTAATTAGTGATTGTTCAAAATGGTGCATTTAAAGAGTTAAACACAACACAGCGTCAATGCTGATATGAGAACTGATTAAAAAGAGCCAGATTTCAGAATAATACAAGATATTCTTGCAGCCACAGATCAGTTTGCACAATTGCAGTGCTAGAGTTGATTCTCAATACAGATCCAAATTTGAAGTCTTTCAGGTGTTCCAGACACAACAAAGCACTAAAGCTTAAATATGTAGGTAGTGCCTTGCAAGTTAGCAGAGATTCCAATTCCAAACGTTTCTAAGTTCACTGATTGCTCTTTACAGGAATGTTTGCTTGGACTTTTTAAATTTAAGCTGTCGAGTACTTGTGCTTCATTGGACACTTCCATGTTAGCAGCTAGTGTGGCACAAAGAAGGGAAGGACCAAAATTTGGTGATCTGTTGTGATTATGCTCTTTGTGTGTTTTGACAAGGAAATTAATGTCAGCTACTGAGTCTGAGCATGCACTGCTTGAAGTCATGCCAGTTGTGCGTTCTGTACCTGCCATCTTTCCCTTTTTAAGAATATAATTTTTTTGTTTTACAGAAGAGAAAGAAATGGAAAATAACAAAACAAAACATTTGTAGCTCTTTTTGCTGTTTTTCATATGCATTGGTAAGCTGGAGCATATATATTATGACAAAATATATGTTGTGTGGGCATGCATTTTCCCTTCTGGTAACTATTGTAAAAATTTCTAGAAAAAAACAACCCAAAACATTAAAAAATGTTAAATACTATCCAGCAAATTAGGCCTGTGTTCTGTTGTGCTTCTTCATGAAACCCGCATGGCTGATGCTTGTACTTAATTGCAATTTTTTATTTTTTTATTTTTGCAGGGGCCCCAGTGAGGAAAATGTTCCTCCCCATGAAGCAAGTGAGAGATTACAGCTCTTTCAAGCTAAATTTGATGAACTGTGGACAAAGTATATCTCTCTTTCTGGTGGGGAAGAATTATTTGGTCTTCCTGTTACAGGTACTTTCTCAGAGAATATAGACACCTGGTCCAATAGGCTATTTTTAAATATATATATGAATATTTTTTTGTTTGGGACCTGTGTAATGGATTCAGTACCAAATTCATCACAGCAGAAAAAACCTGAAATCTTTGCAGTAAATTATAGTTGTATTCCTTATGAGTTATGTGAAACAGTGTCTGTCAGCCTGCACATACATAAACAAGTGGAAAATGAAATGCACTGTTCCATGCATCCCAGGAAGGGTCTGTTTGCTTAGCTCTCTTACTTTTTCTGCCTGAAGTCAAACACATTTCCTCTCTGCTTTCCTTCATATCCAGTTTTTGGGAATATGTTGGTGAAGTACTCAGATTGTCCCATCACTGGATATATAATTAATTCACTAGGATTGTGCAGTTTGTCTATAATAGTCTTATGATTCCTAATCAGGCACACTTCTAGTTTTGGATGCTACCATATGAATTAAAGTGTGATAAGTGCTTCAATTTGTACATACTGAATTCAGTGTTTTATTGTCTGAAGGCAGAAGCATGATATATTTAACTAGAAAGCCCCACGGATACGATAGAAACTAAGCAAAATGTTTCAGTTGAGGGGATCTTTTAAAATACTTTTATTGCCTAACATATGTCAAGTATCTGTTTTGAAAGTAATTTCTCCCCCCCACCACTCTTCAATCTCTGCCTCTTAATTAAATAGTGCAAACTGAGATGGGGGATATTTTAGTTCTTGGATAAAACCAGAATATGTTCTTTTACCTTGTCATCTACTTTGTGAACATTGTCTCCTTCATATAGGCGCGTGCAGCACCTTCCTTGTAAGATTATATTATACGGTTGTAAGGAATATTAAAAAAAACACAATTTAAATAATTGCTGTGTTTTAAAATCTGATGTTCTTACATAATGCAACTACAAAAGTTTGCCTTTATATACACTAAAAAACTGCAAATCTGATTTTGTACAACTATTAAGTATCCATTTTAGAAATATATGGATTTTTATGTTCGTGTATATAGTTGTACTTTACTTAATATTAATGATTTTCACCTTCTAAAATCTGAAACAGAGTATCCCGAACTGCACAAAATTAAACGTGAGCTTTCATTGCTTCAGAAACTTTACAGTCTTTATAATTCAGTTATTGCTAGTATCAGTGGATACAATGAAATGCTTTGGAGTGATTTGAATATTGAAAAAATTAACAACGAACTTCTGGATTTTCAAAACAAGTAAGTTGCTGTTTGGTGATGTACATACAGTTATTTTTTCTCACTTCTTTTTGGTGTTAATTATCTTGTGAGAATTATCCTGGGTGGAAGAAAATTTTGATTTACTTGAAACTCAGGGTTGCTTAAGTGCTCAGCACAAACGGTTTTTTTCTACTCTGTTGGTGAAGACACATTCAATTTTGAACAGCCCTGGCTGGGTCTGCAAGATGTCCTTGATCCAACTCATTACTCTTCTGTTCATTCAGCGGCAAAGACTCCTGAACCAACAGGATTTGGCTTGTTTTCCCTTGGACAACTTCCTTTGCATTCTGATTTCTGTCCCTAGAATATGTACAGAGTTGCTAGAAAAAGAAAGATTTTTGTTACATGCAAAAGTAGAGAATAGTTGTGAAGGCCTTAAGCATCCATTCCCTGAGAACAGTCTCTCTTTTGCTCTTTATGGGAATTACAAACTGTACATCAGAAACAGATATGTTGAAAACAATTATGCAATATTTTTATCATATCATCTAGTGGGAAAAAAAGATGTTATGGTTTTCTTCTAGTGGAAAATAGATTAACTGTTTTCAGCCTTTTGTTAGGTTTGTATAAGCCTTTTCTTTATCTTTTTACACAGTGGCTCTGATCAATTTCTCAGTGAATTCTGTCAAGACAAGTTCATACTCAAGATAAAGACCCTTCTCTTCTGCTGATCCTTTCTTTTGGAACATGCATAGTTCAGATCAGCTTTGGATTTTGTGTTCAGAATTTGACCTGAGAGACACTTGAGTAACTTCAGGCGTATTATTCAAGAGATCAAATCTGTGCTTTTTATCTCATCCCAGATCTTTGAAAAGCACAAAAACATTTTTTTTTGTGCTCAAGCTTTTTAGTTATATGGTATTTTGAGCATGTGACCCTTTTATCAAGGGCCATTTGTGTAGACATTAAAGGGGTGGGATGGAGATTTTTTTCCTTTTTTGGAAAAAAAGAGTGAACTGCTTTTCAGTTTGGGGGCAAAAACAACTCAGTTGTTTTTTTTTGTGTGTGTGTGTGTGTGTGGGTTGTTTTTTTTTTTTAATAATAGCAAAAATGTATGTATGTAAAATATATATACTTCTGCATTTCTGTAATACCTAGAAGTCTTGATTTCGTTTCAGTAGAATTCTGCAATCTACATCATCTTCTTTTCTACAGTTACTTATTTTTCATGGAGTGGCATGATTTTTTTGTTTTCTTTTACTGGAACTACTGAAGGAAGCCACTGCATGACAGCATTTTTGAAAGTTATGTGTTTCTCTTTACTTCACATGTGCCTTTTTTTTTTTTTTTTTAACCCTCTGAGCTATCTTTGGAACAGGGAGACTGCCAAGAAGCAATAAACATCTTTTATAACAGAGGTTTAACCCAGTGCTATCCTTCCTTTGGCAGACTTGTTAGCATATTGAATCAAGCTATTATCTTTAATTCTGGAGATCTTTAAACAACCCACAGAACTAACTGAGAGGGTAGTGAGATGGTATGTTGTGTTATGAAATGAGCAGGAATACTGGAAATGCAGTTCGTGTTTTCACATAATTCTAAACGTCTGCATAGTTCTTCAGTGTAATGTATGCTCATTCTTTTAAAAATAGTATAACAGAAAAGATTACCATGGGAAGAAGAATCTTGAAGATGAATGTAGGTGCAAATAATTCCACTTTAAATAATTTAAATAGTAATAAATAATAAATAATATAAAAAGGAAAAAAATTAGAAAAGGAATGTGGTAAGAAACAATATTGAAACTTACAATTAATAACTATATGGTAATTTCCCTTTATCTTTTACTGTAGTATAACTTAAAGAGAATGTCAAGTAATTCCAAGAATGCAGTTTAAACTTGATTAATGGAATAGTTTGTTAATGTAATACGTATTTTGTGGAACTTGTTGTTGGAAGTTATTACTGAGATCAAAACAGAGGAAAACGTTATTTGTATTTAAAATGATCATCAGTTTTCATTACCAAGTGAAGAGATTCCTTTTCCAATTGCTAGCCTAAGAAAACCACTGTAAGAAAATTTGTTGTTGTGCCTCAGCAAAGAAGTAGCCTCTCAAAGCTTTATCCACACATCTGAATATAATTTTCCATCTGCAATACTTTTTCTCTAGCACATTTGATAGTGTCTATTGTTGGATTCGAGATGAAAGAGTACAGAGATCATTACAGTGCTATGACAGTATGTGTATGTTTATCTACCTCATAGCTGCAAGCAGTGAAGAATTCACACGTGCTCCAGTGTTGTGTAACAGATCTGTTTGATTTTGAGCTGTGAAAAATGAAAAATGTTGTTGGAGGATCTTTTTGCTATAGATTGGATTTATGCTGTATCTCTTTTCTGCCACTGAAGTGTAAAAGAACTGCTGTCAACCTTCGGTCCATATCTTTTTCAGATGAAAATTGTCATAACTTGTTAGAAGTAAACGGAGCAGTGACAATTCACAGTGCTAGACATTTCTCATTTTCATTTATTTTTCATATTGAAATCATTTGTAGAGGAAGACTGTTCTTTAAACATCTTTCATACAAACTAGGTGTAAAATAGGACTTATTTGATTGAAACTGAAGGATTTTTTTCCTGCATACAGGCAGATCAGTTTTGTTTTAAGGTGTATTTTATTTTGCTTGAAAAAAATACATGCTTTTTAATAATTTTCCCCTTTGTAAAATAGAGTGTATTTTCAATTTTTAAATAAAACAACAATACTGTAAAGGCTTAAGTTCAAGCATGAGTTTGCAGGTAAAATTATCATTCTTTAATTTAACTGAAATGGAAACCAACCCAATATAGTGTGAGTTTTTCCTGTCTTTAGCAGTGTTTCATGCCTGCAGTCAGAAATAATCAGCTATATTTTATGTTGCCAGCTTGTAACTGGATTTCTTTTTTACTGGTCAGAAAATGGGAGTATATTTTACTATTAAATGTTGAATTGTAGTTATGGGGAGTCAAATATTTCTTCTTTTTTGTTCTTTTTAAAGAATTCGTAAGTTACCAAAAGCTCTGAAGGAATGGCAAGCATTTCGAGACCTAAAGAAGAAAATTGATGACTTCACAGAGAGCTGTCCTCTGCTTGAAATGATGGCAAACAAGGCACGTTCAGCATAATGACTTGGAGATAACATTAATTTGAAAAACTCTATTTATGAATGTACTGTCTGACTGTAAGATGCTTACTGTAATTCTTTTTTATAGATTAAAGCAGCTTTATTTATGACAAAAATCAAGCTGGGATTGGTCACAGAAAAGTAAAGCAAAAAGCTTCGTAATGAGATGAGGAAGAACTGTTAATGCTTTCAGTGGAATGGAAATCAAGATTCCTTTATTTAACAGATAAAATAAAAAATATGTGATAATTCTAGTCCTAAAATAATACTTTTTAAAAACCTTTCCTAATTCCTGTGGACTTTTCTAGGCAATGATGTCTCGACACTGGGAAAGAATTGCACAAGTAACTGGACATCACTTTGAAGTTGACTCTGAAAATTTCTCTTTGAAAAACATAATGGATGCCTCCTTATTAGAACATAAAGAAGATATAGAGGTATATTTACTTTTCTGTCCTTTTATCTAGTCAGCTTTGTAACCTAAACAAATTTGGCTTCAGTTAGAGAATTCTTTTATAGCATGGAGTTTGGTAGCTGATATCGGCAGTGATGATTAATTTATTTCCTTTTATCCTGGAAAAGGATGAAATTAATAGATGGTATTGCACTAGTCCCACCGTAGAAGGAATTCTGTTGTTTTGAGAGTAGTGTGATTCTGTCACGCTTCTGTTTTAAGATCTGCTTACTTATATTTTTTTAAAATTCCTTTTAAATGTCCCAGCAGAGAGAAAAAGTGGCTGTAAGTCTAATCCTGCTAAATGCTTGAAATCCTTGGAACACATAGAAGTAGGATATATGGAATTAAAGAGAGACAAGGTTCATTTGTATTTCAAACATTCTTCCCAAGAGAACAGAGGAATGAGAAGGGTTGTGTAATGCGCACAAAGATATTGCCACATTCATTTTATGCCATTGTCATCTTTTGCAAGGATAAATTACAGCTAAAAATAAAGAAGGAAAACCCCAATTGTTTCAAACTTCATTTTTATTGTGAATCTGTTTTCTAAACCTATGGTCCTTCTGTAGTAGTGACCTGATTTATCTTGTTCCAATTCTAAGAGAAAAACATACAATCAAACCCAATATCCAGGCAAGAATTTAAGCCTTTTAAAAGCCAATTTTACAGCATTCTTGTCCTCGCTGTCTTCAAGAAGTAGCACACATTCATGTTGCCCACACACACTCTCCTCTTAGGCTGTTTCCTGGTTTTGATTGATAATGTTTATTTTCTGTAACACCTTCAGTAGATATATTGGACTCCAAATTTTATTTTGTTCAGAGAGGCAAATTCTGCATCCAGATTTACTGATTGAATTTTCAGAAGTATAAGGTGACTGAACGTCAACGATGATGGAGTATAGCCCATACAGTATTTCAGTTGCAAATAATTCTATAATACAAACTTAATTATTTTGGGGTTTTCTAACATGTATTTTCATTAGCTAAAGCTCACAAAGTCAGGATTTAGCTAACAAATTTTAATTGACTTTACAAGTGTATATTGTAATATTCTTAGAGTAATACCATTTACTATTTTAATCTTACATAGGATATCTGCATCAGCGCTCTTAAAGAAAAGGATATTGAAGCAAAATTGAAGCATGTCATCAGTGAATGGAGTACCCATGCTTTCAGTTTTGGCCAATTCAAAACACGAGGAGAACTCCTTCTGAAAGGATCAGATACATTAGAGAAAATAGCTTTGGTGGAAGACAGCCTCATGATATTGGGGTCACTCATGAGCAACAGGTACAAAAGTTAATGTATGCACACGTGGTTTAATCCTAATCAAAACCAAAAGTAAACAATTATAATATTTGCCTTTTTTTTTTTTTTTTTTTTTTAACTCTTGTTTGTACAGGTATAACACACCATTTAAGTCCACTATACAACACTGGGTCCAGAAGCTAGGCAATACAGCAGAAATAATTGAAAATTGGATTGCTGTACAAAACCTCTGGATTTACCTTGAAGCTGTGTTTGTTGGTGGAGACATTGCAAAACAGCTACCTCAGGTATGCTGATTTATGATAACTACATGTGAAAGGCAGTATGTTGTAACAAGAGGTTATCCACATCACAGTTCACTTACAAATGTGTTTGATAATAAAGTATTGTGAGTTATTCACGGGCAGGTTAGTAGAAATTTTGCCAGACTGAGGTCTGGTTGAGCTGCATAGAACTTAGCGATACCTACAGTTACATAATTGTTTATAATTCAGGTTCAGCTGTCCTTGTTGACTTGCAATATTAGTGAATCATATGATAGATAGTGCGGGGTTCAGTACTACTTAACGTAAAACTAATTTATTGTGTCTTTCATATATGTAAGTGTGAGTCGGTATTTGCAGATGTTTGTAGGCTCTAAGTTACACGATAAAGCAATGGCAGCTTTTCTGTATGAATTCTGTGTATCCAGGACTCAGTCCCTAACTAAGTCCCACAAAGAGATCCTGTGAGACTTGGGCAGCTGTATGTATGGTAATCTCTCTGAACTATTACAGTCTCTTCAAAAAACTGTTATGAATTTCCATGATGGTAGATGAGAAAGATTTAGGAAGTGGTTTGACTTCTTCCAGAAGAGAGATTCTTTAAGATTTAAAAATTGACAGATATGAGGGAGAGACATGTTTTTTTTTTGTTGTTTTTGTTTTTGTACTTCAGGAAGCCAGAAGATTTCAGAACATTGATAAATCATGGCAGAAAATTATGCAGAAAGCTCATGAAACATCAAACATAATACAGTGCTGTGTTGGAGATGAGACTTTGGCACAGCTATTGCCACATTTGCTGGAGCAATTGGAAATCTGTCAGAAATCACTGACTGGTTACTTGGAGAAAAAGCGGTTAAAATTTCCAAGATTTTTTTTTGTGTCTGATCCTGCTCTTCTGGAAATCCTTGGTCAAGCATCTGATTCCCACACTATTCAGGTACAAGTAATAAAGCAGTAATGCTCTTGTGGTCAATATTAGTAAGTGGTGACTTTTGTTATTTTAGTGGTGACTTTTGTTATTTAGTCAAGTGAATTTTTTTTCACCTGTGGAAAATCTGCAAAACCTGCTAATATGTAATTTAAAGGCAGAATAAGAATGCCATATCAGATCAGTTTGTGCAGCTTTTTATTTTCTGGTTCTATTGCAGGCACATTTATTAAGTTTGTTTGACAACGTTAACCGGGTTGGATTTCATGAAAAAAATTATGACCAGATTTTATTGTTTGAATCTCAAGAAGGAGAACGGGTCAATATTATTGAACCAGTTATAGCTCAGGTAATGGCAGTATATATTGCACTTTTTCATGACTTGATTTAGAATAGATTTATGTTGTAATGACAAACAGTGTTGCATCATGTTACTGTTTGCCTAGCTGAATGAAAACCTTCCAGTGTGAACAGTGTGATCAAGGCCCAAAAGGACAGGACAGTTGTGTCATTCTGTAACAATTACTGTAGCTGTTTTTTCAGCAACAGTGATATGAAGTACCAAATCCATCACAAATAAGAGCATGCAGAAAGGCAGTGGAGCAGGGGAAGAGGAATCTTTTAGATTAGAGAATAACAAAAAATAACAAAGAGAATGGCAAAGAGGGAAATGGGAGTTTGAAGGACTGGGAGTGGGGAAAAAAAGTCACACAGGTCTTTTCTTCCTTGTAAATTATTCATAAACTAATTCTTTAAAAATACTTTCTTGTTTATTATTTCAGGGCAATGTGGAAATCTGGTTGGGTCAGCTGCTGAATGGGATTCGGAAAACAATCCACACTATCATTAGAGAGGCATCAGTGGCCATTAGCGACTCAGGATTTAAGTTGTATGACTTTCAGGCAATGTTTCCTGCACAAATAGGACTTCTGGGAATTCAAATGATCTGGACCAGAGATGCAGAGAATGCATTGAACTGTACCAAAACAGACAAAAAGGTAGTATTTAATGAATCTCTGGGGATTAATTAAAGATTGTTATTTGGATCAGTACATATTGTGAAAAGTTACAAGTTACAAGCAGCAAAAAGCACAAAACACTAATTAAGTAAGGAGAATAACAAATAAACTAACAGGAAAGCAAATGATAAAATGTGTTACAAGGTCACACCTCCTCACAGATTGCCCAGTATATGCCTTAAAATTGTTTCTAATTTTGTGGTTTTCTATACTGTTCTGTCAGCACAGTCAAACTGAGAAGCGATTATTTGGGAATACGGTGAATCTCGTGCTATTACTTTCCCCAGAACAGATTTGGAAAGAAATAAGAGCTCCCCATATTCAGGGAAATAATTGTACTTCATCAGCTTTTGTCTACTGTAAAGTGACTTAGAATTTTCAGTTTGTGAGCTGTTTTTTTACAGGGAAAGGAAGGAATGGAAACTGTTTTAAGGGCTGCCGATTTAATCTCAATTGCTCAGAGAAGCTACTATTAACACCAAGGGGTTATTAATTTAATAACACTGAATCTATGAAGTGGGAAGGAAGAAATATGAACAAAAAAGTTGGAAATTACTTTTAATCAGGAGTATACAATGAAGTGGGTCTGAGAATTAGAAGCACTGTCCTGAAGTAAAGGAAAACTGAGGAGAAAGGTGCTATGCTGTACTTTCATAGTTAATTAGAACAAAGACTCTAGACTGTGGAAATGACCATTTAGTGCTGCCTTTCCTTGTATGAAATTTAAAAAGGGCACAGACCTGCTTTTAGTCCACTTCAGTTCATATACTAACTAGACTCAGATTCTTTTTCATTTCCTAGAAAACAATATTTGTTGGTGGGGACAATCTCTATGTGTGTTTGGAGGGCAGGGAGATTGTTTAGCTCCATTAGTTTTGAGGTGGTTTTAGCAGCTTATTCTCAGAAAACAGGGAGAGTTTTAGGGTTTGAATATATTCACAGGAAGCTAGTGTGATCCTTCTCTCACATATTTATAACAGGAATATATATGAGCTGCTCTTTCTGACACCTTAGCACCTTCATGATTTTTTTGTGTACCAGGAAAGTCACTGACAGAAACTGATGCTGTTTACCTAAGTCATTGTTATGTAGTTATTTTTTATTCTTTGGATTTTGTAACAGAATCTGGTGCCACATAAGAAATTATTATTTCAGCTTTAGCATCAAAGATTACAGTACATTTTTTATCTTCTCTGGTTAGAAGATGGGATAGATCTCTAGGTTCCTGTTCATCTCTGAAAATACTGTTTGGGTGAATGTGCAATACCCACCACAAAAGGTTGATGGTTCTGAAAATATGCAGGGATCCAATCAGCTGAAGGTGTGTTCAATCTAGGAATCAAATCATATGTGACATGTTCACCCAGAGGCATAACCTTATTGCACTTTGTTGGGCTATGACTATATGTTTGGAGGGCAGCCCACGTATCCAGATTTAGGATTCCAAACCTAATAAATACAAAGCAAAAAGAGATTTCATGGGGCCAGAGTGTTTGCAGATGTTTTTTTTTCTAAATATTGGGAAAGCAAATTGTGTTTATGTTAATGTGACTGTTCTTGCTGTGTAAGGTAATGCACGCAACAAATCAGAAGTTTTTGGAACTTCTAAATGATTTGATTGACATGACTACACACAATCTAACAAGAATGGAGCGCACAAAATATGAAACTTTAATTACTATTCATGTACATCAGAAGGATATCTTTGATGATTTGGTGAGTTTCTGAAACCCTTAAGAGACTTTCTGTATATGAACTTTTGCACATACAGTTTATAAACAAATCTTACAGTGTGTTCTTTGTGAGTAGCTCTGACATTAGTGCTGTGGTAGGTATGCTATAGCATACCTATTCTATTCAGTTTCATTTCATAGAGATGTCACACGAAGATAAGGATGAAGTGTAAATAGATAAATTCATGGATTAAGACTTAGCGCTCTTCAGGTTTTTAAGTGGTTGTTGATTCTCATGCACAGATTCATTGTGGGGATCAATGTTTCTAAATTAAGGTATTCTCTTAAATTGAAAATTTAATAAATTATTTAAATGAAATGTAGGAAGAAAAAGCATGCCCTTAGCATTGCTATCAATCGTGTGATTTCCAACCTGAGCTCTGTGTTGATCTAAGGTAACAGTTATTTAAAGATTAGAGCAGTGAGGTTCTGCATGCTTGAGAAATCTAGCAACAATATGCAGAATAGATATTTTAATGGTTTTTTTTTTGTTTTGTTTTATAACTGAATTGCATGAGAATTCCTTTAGATAGGTTTTCTGAAAATATGAAACTACAGTCGTAAAAATGGGAGTAAAATAACTTTTGAAAAGTCTGCATGTTGCAAAGGTCTGTAATTCCATACAGCATTGTTTGATTTATGCATATATATTATACAGAAAAATAAGAAATGCATGTGTAAAGAGAGAAAATCATAAAGAAAAAGTTAGAAAGAAAACTGCCAACTTCTAAGTTAAGTGTGGAGTTTTATCCTCTCATCATAATTTTGATGCATTTTCATCATTATTTCCTTAATTGGGCATTGCATTATGAATTAATTTAATGCCATACTGTGATGAAATTACAAATTTAAATAACAGAAAATGGGATAATTTTCAAGGGCTTGTGTGTATAAAATAGAAAAAATCAGGGGCAAGTCCAAAACTGGGAAATGGACTGATTCATCCCTCATATCAAAACATTCTATTTCCTGCTAAGCATGTTTTTTTTTTTTTTTTTTTTTGTGTGTGTGTGTGTGTGTGTGTCTGTGTGTATGTGCATGTGTGTGATTGAGAGAAAGCAAACAAAGTGGTGGAGAATTCGGAACCTTTTCTTTATCTTAAAGTCTATCTGCAGTCCCAACAACCAGGACCACATATTCCTCGGGGGGCTAGTGATTTGAGATTGTGTCAAAAATAATCATAGCATCATAGAATGGCTTGGGTTGAAAAGGACCTCAAAGATCATCTAGTTTCAACCCCCCTGCTATGTCACCAACCACCAGACCAGGCTGCCCAGAGCCACATCCAGCCTGGCCTTGAATGCCTTCAGGGATGGGGCATCCAC
>JAOWBP010002052.1:31266132-31280725 GCA_028571105.1 Tragopan temminckii | reverse complement strand
AGGGGGGGGAGGAAGAGGAATGGGCAGCCCGGGGTCGGTGTGTTTTCTTTTTTTTTTTCTGTCTTCTGTGTGAAGCGTTTGGTGTGAAGCTAAGCGGGAAGGTGCCCTAACGGACGGCTTGAGGCTGCGGCGATGTCCTGGCGGTGAAAGACGTGGTTTGCTCTAGAAAGGAATTAATCTTTATTCACCCGGTGGATGCTTTGCTCCCTCCCCGCGATTGTTCGCTAAAGGGTTGTGCGTGAACAGGAATATTATTTTTTATTGTGGATTTCTTTCCTTAATCGTGTGCCTTGAAACAGTTCTGCAGGATGAGTGCTGTCGCTGAAGATGCTAAGCCAGAAGATGCCAAACCAGAATCTGAAAAAAAAATATACTATTGTGAAGTGAGTGCCTTTCTTAATGGCTTTTTGGAATGCATGCCAGAATACAGGCTTAAGGTATTAAAAACCACAGAAGTTAGACAGAACTGACCGAGCTGCAGTGTGGCAAGCTGGTGGGAGAGGCTGTTAATGTTGGAGGATAATTTGGCCAGTCCCTGGAAGAGCTGCCTGTCTGGTTTTGTGAATTTGATTTGTTCTTGAATAGTTACAGGTATAGTATAGTGGCCCTTAAAGGCTGTCTTTCAGATCTCTGTTCGTTATTCTTACAGGACCTCTGAGAGTCTCTTCTGTCTTAAAGGATGCTGCTCTGGATCAGAGCGTGTTAAGTTTCTGTGTATTGCATATTGTTCCAGTAACTTTTTTTCTGGCATATTGAAGGTATATGACAGCATGTCAAGGTGATAGGTGATGCTATCGTATATTGGTCATTGTTTCTTATTGTTAATGATTGAAGGAAATAATTGTCAAGCTATATCCTGTAATTGTTATGATGTTCTGTGGATCCTAGCGCAGATGGCTTCCTATGCTGTTTTTCTGATCCCTTTGGTAAAATGATGAATGGAGTTCAAGTTATTCTGGGATACATTTTTTGGTCTCCGTTCCTTTCTAATCACTGTACGATCATTTCTTATTGGCTGGAGAATTTTGGAGAACTAAGAATCCAGTAATTGAGGGTAGGACGGAGAGTGTAGGCTTCTCAAAGATTTATGCCACCCAGTACACTTAAATATGTATTGGAGTATTATTCGAACAGGTTTGCACGCTGTTTCTGGTCAATTTGGTGGCATGCTCCTGATGTACTTAAACTGCTCTGTTTAAATCATAAAAGATTTCCAGCATCTTGATGTAAAATTGTATTTCCAGTTCTTACACCTTGCCAACTACAAAATATCCACAGCGTAACTGAAGATGTACTTTCAATTTATCTTTTTAGGTTTGTAAAGTTCCATGTATGAGTTCTATAAGTCTTCAGTCACACTATCGTGGTATGAAGCATAGAAAGGTAACTTTTTTCCATATTACATGTTTATGTTAATTTAATCTTAAACCCGGGATTCTTGTGTCTAGTCAGTGTTTGATTTCACAAGTATTCAAGTGCTTGTCTAACCCATCAGTAGATCTGTAGCAGCTGTTTGCTTGAAAAAATCCCAAGAACAAGACTTTGAGGTGGGAGACTCAATTCTGTTTGGCTTGTAACTTTCAACATCAGTAGTTACTCTGAAGGCAAATGTGTATTAAATGTGAAATTGTGTTTTGAGTTGTACGGAAGTCGCACATGGTGAAAGAGTGCAGACTTTGAATTTGGGTGTAGTTAATGAATGCACTGTTGTGTTTTCCAAGACTGCATAACTCGCTTGTACTTTGAAGAAAACCAGCTTGCTTGGAGCGTGAACTTTGTTTTTACATGGTAACGCCAGTTCAGATTTTCTACGGGAATTTGCTTCATTTGTATGAAGCATCTCAAATGGCAGCTTCATATTTTACTACTTTTCCTTGTATTTTGCTTAAATTACTAGACGGTATTCTGTGGGGACATGTTGAGAAAAGACTTTTCCAAATGCTGTTTGTCTGAACTTTTAACTGTATGACTGACAGTTATCTTAGTCTGAGAAGAAAATTTTAAAATGAGTAAAGCTGGGGCTTGTTCATTTGTCCATTCTTTCCCCTGTTACAGAAGATGGCTGTCGTCATATTGCGTTGTTGTGGCACTTAAAAGTGTCTGCTGTGATGTTTTTCTGATGATCTTTTTATTCTCCCCAGAACACAAGGCTTACTGCAGTGCCTTTTTTCTCAAGTATTCAGGCTCCCCTTTCATTTGCAGAGGAAGAGCATTTCTTACAGTTTGGCTTTTAAAGCTGTTCAGTAGTATTTCATAACCTGCTAGCTAATCATTTCAGTAGTGTGATGCCTAAGCATTATTGGGTGTGTGGCTCTCCAAATGCTTTCTCCCAGGATTCGGTCATAGTGTTCTTTGTTGAACCAACAAAAATGTATAGTATGGTGGTATTTTTCATGTCCTGTCCAGTATTCTTGCTGATTCAAGAAGTTCTTTTGGTTTTGTGGTTGTTTCTTTTTATTTCTTAGCTAACCCTCATAGTGATTGAATTACTGCTGTTTTTCCCTTTTAAAGCGGAAAAACCAGTGCCAGTTCTCCCAGCGAATTCATGTATTGCTTTCCTTCTGTTCCATCTCAGTAAATCACTCTATCCTAGGCTACATTCTTTTAAATTTATTGAGCTAATGATGGCTATGAACTGATAGTGAGCAAGCATCAGACGCGTTGAAAACTGGATGATTTTTAGGTGTTGGATGTCAGTGCTGGTATGGAATCCTGTTAGATCACGTGGCTACATTTCTGTAGGAATAAGTCTGCAAGGACACACTGTCATTATTTTCAAGTACTTTTAATGCCTTACTTTTAATTATGAGATGGCAGAAGATCAAAATTCATTGAGATACCAAAAGAAGTCTTAATGCCACCAACCATGAGGTCGCCATAAAAGTGCGAAGCTCATGTTCTTTTGAAGGCAGACTGCATTGATAATGAATAGTGTTTTGTTTATATTCCTTAACCAGAATAATTCCTCAAAATTGACTTTTTTTCCTAGTTTGTTACTACATTAGAGTTTATTTGGAACCTTTTCTATTTGTACTTTGATATGAAGATTTAGCATCTTTTTCCCAACGTGTCTGAGTAATTGCCTAATTGAATAATAGATAATCATTGATCTAACCAGAAAGATCAAGTGATTAATTTACAAAATATTAGGCAATATTTTAATTGTGTAGTGTACCTCTTCAGAGTTCTTGCAGTCCTGAGAATTGATCTGTGTTGTTGTGTCAAGAGTTTGTTTTTTCGCACTGATTTCTGTATTGATGAAGATGATGCTTCCTGTCCTTATGTAGGAGTAATAAGCAGAGTACACACCTAGTGCTGATAATTCACAGGGCCTAAATCCTGTAAGAACTACTCATATAAAAAGATTGAAATTGGGATGGTTGCAGTGCAAGGCTATGTATATCTTACATTTTGAGTGTCTTACTATCTTTGTATAGTTGAATACTGACAGGCTTTGCGGTTTCACTGACGAATGAATATTGGTAGGGGGAAGGATTAGAGTAGTATTCATGTATTTTTCATAAAGTTCTTAGCTCTTAGGAGGTTGGAATTGGCTTGTATTGTGTATGTACTTTGGAAACAGTTGAGTGTTTATTGTAAACTGGTTAGACAATAGAGTTTTATAGAAGTTCAGTCATACTTCTTATTGTACCAAGAGTAACAGGGATGTTGTGCTAGAGAGGAAATCCTGGAGCGGAGTGTCTTTTTTTTTTTTCTCCTGCATTTTGAGCAGTTCTTTGTATGGATGGTCCCAATAGGGTAAGCATTGCCTCTTTTATTAGCTGTCTTTGGAGCACAGATGAAGATTCTCCTGATTATATCAAGGATTCCCACTTCCTGTCTTCCCATCCTATGTTGGGAGAGTAGGAATGCTCAAATTCAAGAGAAGAATCTGGATTCAGGACTTTGCAGCCTCATTAGAAATGAAATTGTTAGGCTTTTTTCTTCACCATTTCTGTATTCTTGATTCTGCTCTACCTTTTGCGACTGGTTGTCATGCATCAGAACTGGTGATTGATAATACCAACGTATAGCAATTTACTTATCCTTTAGCATGGTATTAAAATCAACTGTGCTTGGAAAAAGCGTTTATTTTAATACTTGGGTTAGTAACATAGGTTTCAGATGCTGGAAACTTGCCTTGATGTTATGGTGTTTGTTAAGTGTACTTAGTGCTTAGTACATTGTTAACCCTCTGCAGCTTATCTTCATGATTCAAACTGCTTTAAACTGTAGAGCTTTTCCTACACAAAAAATATGTTTGTGTCAACCTCACGCTTCAAGCAATCCAGGAGACTCCTGGAGTCTGTTGAAGGTAACTTCCTGGTCCAGGTATTGGACAGACCAGCCAGAGAAGTGTTACTCAATCTGGTGCTTGCCAGTGTGGAGGAGATTGTTAAAGAAGTTAAGATTGGAGGCAGTTTAGGCTGTAGTAATCATGCCTTGGTCTAGTTAGTGAGCTCTAGGAATATGGGCCTGGTCAAAAGCAAAGTCAGGACCCTGAACTTCAGGAAGATGAACTTCAGGCTGATTAAGGAATTATTGGATGTGATCTCCTGGGAAGCTTGGGGGCAAAGGAGAGGAGCTGATAACTCTTTAAGAACACTTTTCTGAGAGCACAAGAGCTCTTCAACCCCCAGCACAGGAAATCGTGCGGAGGAGGAAGGAAACTGTTGTGCCTGAGTAAGGAGTTACTGGAGGGAAAAGAAGGAACAGTACAGGCAGCAGAAGCAAGGATGGGTGGCCTGGGTAGAATACAGGGATGAATCTGGACACAGATGTCCAGTTAGGGCACAGAGGAAACTTGGTGAGGGATATGAAAAAAGGAATTCTGTAGGTATATTGATCAGAAGAGACAGGCTGAGGAGAGTGTACCCCCTTTGATAAATGAGAAAGAAGAACTGGCTACAGTGGATGTAGAGAAGGCTGAAGTACTCAGTGAGTTCTTTGCCTTGGTCTTAGCTGGCAGTCAGTCTTCCTGAGCCTATTGTGTTATTGTGTCCTCTGAGCGAGTTTTGGGGAATGCAAAATCTGTCCCACTGTAAGAGCAGAGCAAGCCTGAGACCATCTCATGAGGCTAAGTATGTATACATCAGTGGGTCCAGATGACATGCATCCCAGGATCCTGAAGGAACTGGCTGATGTGATTGCCAAGTTATTCTCCATTGCTTGAAAAGTTGTGGCTCTCGAGCAAAGACCTCCATGACTGAATAAAATGAAACATCACTCCCATTTTTAAGAAAAGGAGAAAAGAAGAACTGGGGAACTACAGGCTGGTGAGCCTCACATCTGTGCCTGGGAAGATCATGGAGCAGATCCTCTTGGAAGCTATGTGAAGGCATGTATGAGATGAAGAGGAGATATGAGACAGCCAGCGTAATTTCAGCAAAGGCAGATCATGCCTGACCAATCTCTCTGATGGAGCGATGACATTGGTGGACAAAAGAAGAGCAATTGATGTTGTTTATCTGGACTTGTGCAAGGCCTATAACGTGATCCTATAATACCTCCTTATCTATCAGTTGGGGAGATAAGGATTTGAAGGCTGGATGAAGGTGGTGGATAAAGAATTGGTTGGCTGGTTACAGCCAGGGGGTTGTGGTCGTTGGATCTATATACAAGTGGAGACTGGTGATGAGTGGTGTCCCCCAGGGGTCGGTCTTGGGATCAGTGTTCTTCAATGTATTTATCAGTGATGTAGGCAGTGGGATTGAGTGTACCCTCAGCAGGTTTGCAGATGACACCAAGCTGAGTGGTGCATTTGACACAACAGAAGGGAGGAATGCCATAAGAGGGAACTGGATGGGCTTGAAAAGTGGGCACGTGGGTATTTTCTGAGGTTCAACGAGGCCAAGTGCGTCATGTTGCACTTGGGTCAGAGCAATTGCAGATATATGTACAAACTGGGAGAACTCATTGAATGCAGTCCTTCGGAGAGGGATGTGGGGGACCTGATGGACGAAAAGCTTAACAGTGAGCCAGCTGTGAGCTCTTGCATCCAGGAAGGCCAAATGTTTACTGGGTTGCATCAAAAGAGGAGTGACCAGCAGGGTGAGGGAATTGATTGTCCTCCTCTATTCTGCCCTCATGTGGCTGTATCTGGAGTACTGTGTCCAGGCCTGGGGCCATCAGCACAGAAAAGGTATTGGAGCTGTTGGAGTGGGTCCACAGGAGGATGGTAGAGATGATCAGAGGGCTGGAGCACCTGTCTTATGATGACAGGCTGAGGGAGCTGGGCTTGTTCAGCCTGGAGAAGAGAAAGCTTTGGGACCTCATTGTGTCCTTCCAGTACCTGAGAGGAGCTTGTAAACAGGAGAGAGACCAACTTTTTACAGTGTTGTAGTGAAAGGACAGGTTAGATGTTTGAGGAACTTTGCTCAGAGGGCAGTGAGGCGCTGGCACAGCTGCCCAGAGAAGCTGTGGTGCCCCATCCCTGGAGGTGCTCAAGGCCCAGTTGGATGGGGCCCTGGGCAGCTGAGCTGGTGGGGGGCAGCCCTGCCTATGGCCGGAGTGGGGCTGGGTGGGCTTTGAGGTCCTTTCCAACCTAAGCCATTCTGTGAATAAATGGAGTTTCTGTTAATTCACTGCTAACATAGCTTATGCGATTTCAAGGGTGTATGTATTTAGGAAGAATTAAATGATGTTTACATAATTAATTGCATGTGAAACAGTGTTTTGTTTGATAACCCTTGACCTTGAAATGTGTGGGAACTAATCTCAAAATGTGTCTAGGAGGTTGGAACCCTAAAAGACAGCAGTTTTTGAGTTTTGACTTCTCATAGTTAGACACTTTGTTAAAAGTTACTCTAACTTCTCATAGTCTTAGCTCAAAAACAGTTGTTGCAATTTGCTTGTGACACACGGACAAGGGCAGAGAAAAAGTTTCTTTATGTGAGAATATTCATTCTCAATGTAGTTTTGTTGTTCTTTTTTCTTTTGTTTTCTTGCTTTATTTTTAAAGCACTCACTAGAGAAGTTCTGTTTTACTTGTGACCCATCAGTCTCAACTGTGGAACAACATTTTTAGTGTTAAAGCAGTAATCCAAGCGCAGTTGAAATCGGTTGTCCAAAAGTGGTCAGGAAGAGACTTTCTTTCAAA
Source organism: Tragopan temminckii (assembly GCA_028571105.1). NCBI lineage: Eukaryota > Metazoa > Chordata > Aves > Galliformes > Phasianidae > Tragopan > Tragopan temminckii. The sequence goes on along the minus strand of JAOWBP010002052.1, from coordinate 31,273,626 downwards.
AGCAGCTCACAGTTGCTAATATTTTTCGACGCTTCTCTGAAATGTCAGGTATTAACAGCTGTTTAGTGTAAAACTGGTGTAGAATGACAAGTGGTTTTATGCATAACAAAAGCACTTGTGGCAGGATAACTTGAAGGAAGACCCTGTGTTCCAAGCTTACAAAATCCTGCTGAGTTCATACAGCACCACCCACTCACTATCTGTGATGATACTGGGATTAAGTGACTTCCTTTTTTTTTTTTCTATTTTGTTTTTAGCTACTGTGAAAGATCAACTGTTTAGCTTCTTGAAAAGAAACAAAACTGCTGTGTCAGTCTTGATTCTTATTGAGTTGTCACACTCACATGCAACATATCTTCCATGGCACTGAGTGCTGAAAATAGAGCACTGAACTCCATGGAGTGCTCGTGAGTAAACAACTGTCTTGCTGCGAATGATGACGCTTCTTTTCATTTTTTTTGGTGGCAAGTTTGTACGTATTTGCTAAAAAGGTCTAAAAATAAGTCAGTATTGGTTTAAGCCATGTTTTAAAATGGAAACTTAAGTTACTCTTTTTCTCAGATGCTTCCAAAAAATGATCTGTTCTGGATTCAGCTGATGAAAGCCACTTTTCCTGTTCTTCATGACAGAATAAACTTTCAGGAGACTTGGCTACCCTAGAATTTTATACAAACTCACCCAGTGTGTTGGGAAAGCTATTTTTTTGTTAGCTTGTTATTCTTTTCTGTGTGAGGTTTTTTCTTGATGGAACTATGGTTTTTGGAACCTTAGGGGCTGCAGTCATGTGGAAACCAAAGTTTTGTCTGGTATCTTAAAATTTCATTAATACCAGGGCTTTCTCGAAATTTACCTTATGTTAAGTGTAAGTATGCTTTTGCCAGTACTTCGAGCTTTTGCAGATAATCATAAAGGCTCATTTTTTCCTATTTGATAATGGAAACTTTGGCCTGTATTGTAATTTGTCTGCAAAGGCTTCATTCAGGAAGTACGGGATTTTTCCTTCAAATGGCGCAGCACATTAATTTCTTTTTCTTATTTTATTTTGGGATGACTTGCATCTTCATTACTAAAGAAAGAAGAAGCACTGAGATTCAAGACTGTCTGTTGTAAGTATAATGCTTTTATCTTTCCAGCTTCTTAGTGTAGATACTGCTTGGGGGGGTTTAATGTTTGTTGCTTTTCCAGTAGTTTGTGTATTTGCATTTGTCAGATCTGTACACCTGTAACTATGGTTCTCTTTATATGCTGAACATTTTTTGAGGTATTTATGTAAAGAACTGTTGAGCTAATAAATACTTACTAGTATGAAGCCTTAACTTTGCCTTTCCACTTCTAAGTACCTATATATCTGTTTAATAGAGGAACAGGTAGGCTGTATCTTAGTTTCTTACCTTCCTAAGCTAAACTGTCTTCTGCTTGTTGTCAGCTTCATGCTCTCATTGCTAAGTTTCAGGCATTAGACTAAGAATCTATACAAGTAGGCTAACACAGCACTGCTGCAGATGCTGCTTTACCTGTGCTGAACTTGCCTAGCTGCATCACAGGAGTGTTATGCCTTTCTTCATTGTAGTGTGGACTTGGAGTAGCAAAGACCCACTCAGTGTAAACTGAGTTGTTGGGGAATGTTTTCCCATAAAATGAGAATGTGGATCCAGACTGACATGTGCCAAGAAAATGAGAGTAAATGGTAGAAGGACTCAGAATCTGGGATATGACCTGCTTCAAAATGGTGTGCTGTAAAAGCATGGATGCACAAGATTTTGAAGTACCACAAGGAGAGAACACTGGCATGTATGGAAGTAGTGATTAAAAACTAGTGTGAAGATTATAAAGTGGAATGGACGTACAGTCATCGCAAGAAATAAGCCTTTCATTTCTAGTTCATCTTTTTAGCATGTTCTCCAAAGAAGCTAGGCTTACAGAAACACATTTTGGCTTTGATATCTGTTCTCCAGTATCTTTTGAACCAGATTAGTCAAAATGGATTCCGAGTACATATCTGCACAGAAAAATGGTGTCAGCCCTTCTCTGAGGGAAGCGCTGCTGGCTGAGCTCACCTCTTACTGCACTCTGAAGAATCAGCACAGGAAGAAGACCCAGCAAAAGCACTGGTCAGAGTTTACTTTCTAGGAGGCTGGCCTTCATTACCTGCACTGGTGGTTTCGGGCTGAAAACAGAATGTAAGTGCAAGGCACATCATTCAAGTGTGTGAACAAATCTGAGATGTTCTGCATCAGTAGACGTAAGATCTGCATGCAGTGCTCCTCTGAGAAATGCTGGTAATGCTACTTCTTGACAAATTCTGCAAGAGTTCTGAAGATATACATGTCTATGCGGTGTCCCGTGGGTTTTCAGCAGTGTAGAATTTTATTGATATCTCAGTAACAACAGATTTCTTTGGCCATGGGTGGAATTTTTTTAGAGGAAGATGAGTTTCTATACCATTCTTTGGATTTCATATTGGAAAAGATCATTAAGAATGGTACTGATGATGAATGTAATCTTGTAAGCTTGATTACTGAAGAGTTTCTGTTTCAAGAATGTAAAGTCTTGTTTTGGAGGAGTAATGCAAAAGATGCATAGTATGAAAACTGAAACTTGATTAAGAAGACAGAAGAAAGTGTGGTAGCAAGACAGGAGAAGAGTGACGGGATGCAGGTGTCTGTTGCAAAGACCTACGCTTCTGGAAAACGATACTGCTTAATTTACTGTAGGCTCAGCGTTTCGAGAAGGTTCAAGGTAAGAGCATACAGTCGTTTCAGCCACAGCATCTCCTGACGTATCATACATCAAAGTTTTTCAGCTGAGATGTATCTTATGGAAATGGATATGTCCCTGATTGTTAAGGAAAGTAGTCTTCATATGCAACTTGAGGGAACAAACTGGAGCTAACTTTTGGAGTAGTCACAGCATCACAGGATGCCACAAGGCAGAAACTTTACCAAGTGTGCTTTGTTTAATCCAGAAAATCCAGAACCACAGTAATCCACGTTGAAGCAATAAGCATCTTTTTACTTCTAATGTGGGATGAATATACATACTATTGATGTCTCCTTTATTCTTCTTTGTCTGTCTTGACCTGTACTTCACTGAAGACCTGCACATGGGAAGCCAACTTTGTAAGCTCTTACGGTTGTCTTGTCCAGAGAAGGCTGAAAGTTAGCCTGCTGTAGTTACTTATTTGTCTTAGGGGTGCACATGGTTTTCTGTTTGCTTCTGGTTGGTTGGTTGGGTTTTGTTGTTTTTTTTTTTTTTTTGGAGAGGTAGGAAGGGGTGAATTACAGAGCTGTTAATTTAAGGCAGATACAGAACTTCTCAAACTCTTCAACAACTATATTATCAGTTACATTTTACCTCGAGAGTCTGTAGCTCCAGGAAATTCATTGATGTGCTCCGTCACTGAGGTATAAGAATAAAGTCTGAAATATGGTTGACTTTTTTTATTTTAAATAACTGATGAATTCTACAGTTTGCAGACATGAGTGAGAATGAATAAATTGTAGGCAGAGTATTTGTGGATTACTTAGTGATGGGCATGGATATTCTTAATACCTATTATGTAAAGTATGAGTCCATTGTCGTTTCAGGATATAATTTCCTGGGATGCCCTTATTGCAGTGAGAGTGAAACATGACAGTGTGTTCACAGTGGAGTTTGAAGAACCAGGAGCAAAAATGTATGGATGTTGTCAGAGTCAAGGATGAGTTTTCTTAGAAATCACTTGGGACATAACCTGATGGGTATCTGAAATGTACACTATCTGAAGAACGAGTACTTGAGAAGATGAAGTTTGACATTTAAAATTTTTTACATTATGATCAGCAGTGCTTTGCGTGCAGCAGAATTAACAATAAATTTCTTTGTCAGTGGGGAGAACAACACCAATACAGCTATCATTCATAAACCAAAATGATAATTTCCCAAAATTGTTTGGATGCTGAGTGTTTTGAGCAGTGGTGAGCGTAACAAACCTGACTCTTTAACTGTGCAATCTTGTTGCCTTTAAAGTCAAGCCAGGAAATAAGTCTGTTTACAGATGACTGTGTTTGGAGGAGTACTGCTTTCTGTAAGAAAGACTTGTGGATACGGTTCAAGTTTCCACATGGCAGAACTATCAACAAGTTAGTTTTGTAGTAGGCAAAACTGGGTATCTGCTTGTTTCTGTTTTCTGTCTGCTCTCAAGCAGTTTGGAAGAGAGAATCTAAATAGATGATGTGGGAAAAGAAGATACTGAAGTTCTGAGACCTTACTGAGTTTTGATTTTAACTTAGAAAGTATATGAATTTTGGTCATGTGATTTCTTTGCACAATGGTCATTCTTTCAGCTGTAGTTGAGGCAGTTGCTGTGTGTTCAAGGATCAGGAAAGGAGGAGATTGAGCATTTCTTTCCTATGATCTTTTGGCCAAAGAAGGAAGAAGTTTGGAAAACTGTTGTTGCTTTGACCAAATAGGTTGTTTGTGTGCTTCACCTCTTGTGTTCAAAAATCTGTCTGCTCTGCTGAGTTCAGTACATTGCTGTTCTGGAGTAACTGACAGTCAGTACAAATGTGCGTTCATTACAAATACAAGTATAGATATGGAAGGAGGAAAACAAACTTGTTAAAAACAGTGTCACTGAATATTACAAGGAGAGGGGTTTTGGTTGTTTTGTTGGTATAGATTGCAAGTATCTGGAAAATATTCCATACTAAATAAAATTGCTATTCAGAAGGGATTTCCTGAGGCTATCTCATCTAATTTCCTGCTTGAATTAGGACTGCTGCCAAAGTTGGATCATGCCTTCCTTATTGACGGAGTGAAGTCTCCAAGGACAGAGTCTGCCACCTCCATTTAATCAATCTGGAGCTGTTGCCCTGTCTTAAATAACTTTCATCCTAACAAAGTAAACCTGTGCCTCCTAAGTAGCAATCTGTTTTCTCTTTGATATGCTTTTGCCTTCTCTTGAAAGGGTTCGACTTGTCTTTGTAACTGTTGCTTGAGTATTGATGCAATTAAATCTCCTCTTAACCTCTACTTTACCGGAGTAAACAATCCCAGTTGCCTGTACGGACCATTAGAAGGGGATTTATCTTGTTTGCAGAGAATTGTTTTTGGCCGGTGTTCAACTTAGTATCTGTCAATACCATCAGGTTCTTAGTAACTGTGCAGCTGCTCAGCTTGCGCTCATAAATGGCATTAGTTCAGCTGTAGAACTCTACAATTTTATGTTACTTGAATTTTCCTTAATGCTCAGTGTTCCCAAGGTCCTGCTCAACTAAAGCCTTGACATCAGTTGTATTCCTGCAATGTCTGTGAGTTTGCTGATGGTGTTCTGTGCATCCTCAGTCAGATTACTGATGAAGAGGTTAATTGCAATGGTTGCTGTTTGCTGAACACCAGTAACAGTCTGGTTGCTACTCATACCTCGTTGAGTGCGGAAGTGCAGCTGATTTTTCCAGCTCATTTATCAGTCTGATAGGCTTTAAGGGAAAATCTGGTTTTGAGATACTTAAGAAATACAATTTAACATTATTAGTAGACTAATTACAAAGCCATGGGGCTCATAAATGTCAAACTTAAGTTCTAGCATGCAAAACTAGCATCAGTGCATAGGAGAGTGTCTTACTGGATAATAACTTCTGTTAAGCTGTTAGCAGAGACTGTTGTAGCTATCTGCAAATGTTTGAAAACAAGGAAAGAAAAAAAACATGCTGGGTATCTCTGGTGGTAGTAGGACTTGTAACTGGTTTGTTGTTGTTGTTTTTTTTCTTAAGCTTGACTGTGTGTGTAAACCTCAACCTTGTTGCAGCAAACTAGAATAGAAGAATAGTTTTCTGCAGGTGCCTGTTGGTGTTATTTAGCTTTTGACCTTGTTGTGAGGGCGTGGTGGACCTGAAATTAAACTCAGGCTGCATGCAGCCTAACAGAACGGCTCTGCAATTAAGTAGTTTTCATACTTGCAGAGAATCTGGAGATCCTCATTTGTTTATACTACCGTGAACTTTGAAGCTTTTTACTGAAAAAGCTGGGTAACTTACATCCTTCTTGATTTCTCACAATTACTTATACCCCTCTCTTATGTTAACAGTGTAGTTGTTTGCAGAATATTTGCAGCTTTGGTCTGATTTACAGTTCTGATATGTATCTCTTCGCTGCTAATCTTGTGCAGAAGGAGGAAGCCTGTGCTATATGTAACATACAGTATTTGCTATGAGCATGGAAAATCTCTTCAGTAAGAATTGCATGAGCAAATGAATAGTTTTCAAGTTTTTAAGCTAAACATAACTCAGATTTGTATGATCTGAATTGTATGATCTGTATGCCAGTTTTCATTTATTCTTGGTTGTAACAATTTCCAAAATGCTGAGAGCATCATTAAAGCTCACCTGGGTATGTCTGCGTGTGTGAATTTAAGGGTGAATAGAGCAAGGGAGAGAAGTTCCCAATGAAGGGGTCATGTTTAAACATTCACTCTGAAATTGGTTAAAAATATGTACAGATGCCTGCATAAAAGTACTGTTCTTCATGCAATTTAATGACTTTGGACTATCTAGGCTCTAAATATTTAGGTAAGAGTTTGTCTGTCAGGCACCTGTACTGCTGGATCTGCCTTCATACAGAAAACTGAATAGCTAAAATAAATAATTAGATGGTATGCAAAGCAATTAAAAAATGCAGTAATTGGATACACTATGCTTTTATGGTACTTATCTATGTGTTTGGTATATTGTATAAGTGAGGAAGGTGAGCAGAAAAGAAGACTTTTTCATATTTGGGAAAGTTAAGTTACAGAAGAAAAGTGTACCAAGATGAAATATCATTGTAAACTGAGCCTATATTAAACAGGCATAATGAAGATAACTGTTCAGGTTGTTAATGTGGTTGGATGATCTATTATGTACTTAAGAGCATGTGAGAAGAACTGGTCTGACTGTCAAACTGTCATCTTAGGTCCTCCAGCTCCCTTCCGAACTACGATGAGCTATGAAATGCAGAGACCAGGTATCTGAATATAAATGAGCTAACCTCCTTTTTAAATACAACTTTGGCATCATTAAAATAAAACCATTAAAGCTTTTCTTAATTGATTTATTAAGAAGTAATGCAAGTTACCAAACGTTTCTTTTGCGCACTGGCTATTTTATTTAAGGAAAGTTCTTAGATGTGTATTTTCAGTGAAAGAATTTAATACCTGAGGCATCGTAGTTTTTTTTTTTTTGTTCCTGATTATCTAATATTCTTTTTAGATCACGAAGTTTTCAACTGAGCATTTTGTAGCATGTTTGTACAAACGGATACAGTACAGTGAAAGTTTAACAGAAACATGTAAAACAAGATGCATTTTCAAATAAATAAATAAAACCAAGAACACTGTAAAGTTTTGGTGGATTTGGCCTCGGTGTCCTGTGGCGGGAGTTGTCCTGTCAGGTATCTTCTACCACACTTAAGTTACAACAGATAATGCATGTACATTAAGTGCTGGCATTTTGTGAAGTATTTTTTTAATATATGCAG
>JAOWBP010002052.1:31223129-31265999 GCA_028571105.1 Tragopan temminckii | reverse complement strand
CCTGCTTTGGCAGGGGGGTTGGACTTGATGATCTCTGAGGTCCCTTCCAACCCCTACAATTCTGTGATTCTGTGATTGTTCAGTGTTTGAAAGCTATCCTGAAAATTGATTCTAAAATAATTTCTAGAACTTTCAGATACTGTTCCTGATATTTCTTTTGCCTTTATCTTGTCTCAGCACCTTCTATTATGTATTTGAGGAGAAAAGCCAAAGGTTGAGGAGCCCCACTCAGGCATATTTTTCCCATCTGTTAGGTCCATTTAACCTCTCAAGGCAGCTCTTCATTACAATCAGTCTCATCATGGCTGTCTCAAAAGACAGCAAAAAAAAAAAAACACCAAAGCAAAGCAGCTCTGTCTTAGACAGGGAGTGCCATATTCTCTGATATATATTTATCAGTGTTTATGCAGCAGAGTGCTGCAATCTCCATCTGATTTAAAGGTGGAGATTCTCAAGTGTGTTTGCTTATTTTAAGTCCACTGGAAAGCAAATGTGCCTGTGCCTTTGCCTTTAATATTAGATACAGCATGGCTGCTGTATAAGGCAGATTGGAATTGCTCTTATGATACTTCTAGCTCTGAATCTGATGAAGCCAGATTTGGTTTTCTGGGTAACATATGCACATCCTGTGCACTAAGGTCTCAGCGTGAATATTTTAGATGCAATGTTTATTTCATCTTAAAGGTTTCCTTTATCCTCTCCAGATCTTGTGCTTTGGCTATTTTTAAACAGTCTCTTGGGTGATATACTGGCCTACTGACATATGCTCTTTCAACTCTCTTCTAAGAGATACTGACTTAAATTCCCTCTTGGAGATAGCAGGTATGAATTTAGACTGTGCCTTTCCATGCAGAGTGGTGCAAATGAAATTATAAAGGGACAAGAATGTTATAAAAGCAGCACAAATTGAGGAGTGAAAGCTCAGGAGATAGCCTGTTTCAAACACAGGGCTGGAAAGAGGTTATCAAATCCAAAAAGGAAAGCAAAGATAATGTAAATTTCACATAAGTCAGTCATTGTCAGATTGATTTAATCAGGAAGGGTGAGAGAGACTTTCTCATACACTTTCCTAGTTGCGTTTATTTTCATGCTTGGCCTTTGATTTGATTTCGTTCTTCAGGGACTGATTTACTAAATGTTTTGAACTGTAGGCCCAAATTGAAGAGGGTAAACTGGCGCACATCTTCTGCAGCTGATAAAGACTAAAAATGTTCTGATATTCTCAAGGTAAATATTTTACGAGGACTTTATTGTGTTTCTTCCATAATATGCAACATTTAAGACTCTCCATTTTTTAAAGTGGAGAAGATTCCAGTAGATTGTAGTTTCTTGCTTCTTACCACCTATAACTTTTCTTTTAGCTGTCTTTTCAGGAAAAAAAAAAAAAAAAAAAAAAAAAAAAGAATTCTAGTCTCATATTTCTGAAATATACTTCAGACTCAAACTTATTTCAACAAATTGCTTCCTGTGAAAGAAGACTTATTTTTTGTTTGTTTGTTTAATGCAATAATTAGTCTTGCACAGTGAACAGTTGTAGGCATTTCAGTCTCACTTCAAAGGAAACTGTCTCTGCTGTGTACCCCAATGTCCATCACTTAATTATTTTAATTGGAAGAATCAAACTAGTAAAAAAAATTATCTCGGGTTTATGAAATAATGTGATCCATATAAAAAGAGTTATTTCACCGTAAAGACAGAAAATGATTCAAAGAATATATAAAATTTTTTATTTTTCCCTGTAATTTTTTTTTTTTTTTTTTTTTTTTTAATATGGAGAGAAGGAAAAAGGTGAACAGCTATTCAACAAAACTCTAATTAAAGACACTAGAACAATTGGGAAACTATGCAAGTTGTTTTGGTAGGCTATCTGCTCCATAGATAATAGAATAAATGTGTCCTGAAGTACTGTACCTCTGAGTATGCATGTATGTCATGATCAGTGAGATTTGCTGGGATCCTTCTCAAACGGTCAGGATGTGGCAGGTCAGAACACACCGTAGCCCACTTGAATTTGCTGAACTGTGAACACCTCTACATTGGCTTAACATGCAGTGTTTCATAGTGCAGTATAGAGGAAAGTTGAGACTAAAGCAAAACAAATATAAAATTACATTTTTTGTACATTCTAAGGCCATTCCCACTGGAACTAATTATTGTTAAGCATCATCTCTAAATACATTCAGAATTCTCTTAATTTTTTTTTTCCCCTTTTTTAAACTTACACTTCACAACTTCATTCAGATTAATGAACAAGTAACTTACAAGCTTGAGCCTTAATGGCAAATAATTTGTTGGAACCCTCTTAATTTGTATAAAGGTTGCGTCTGTTGATATGAAATATATCCAAGTGGACTGCAGATTTCTTACCTGAGATTGCCTAGGACTCAGGCTTGTGACTCATTTTGTAATTTAACAGAATACTCCAATTGTATTTACCTTGTATGTATGTAAAAGGGTGTGCACGCAAATACACATTAGGACAAGCTAATGTATTACAGCTTAATCATGCTTAGAATGAAATAATGCAGGGATAAATTTAAGGCCCCAGGACCAAATCTATAAATCAGCAGGTTCCTCCCACCATCAATTTATCAGATTTAAAGCAGTAGATAATCAAATAGAATTACAAAGATGAAATGGAAAAAAATTACTTGAAATAAGTTCTATATTTGGGGATAATCTAGGAGGAGTGAATCTCTTTGGCAGTCTTATATCCAATATTGTTTACCGGACCAAGTCATTAATCTAATATTTAGTTAGGGCCATGCAAGCAGATAGATATCTAAAATATCTTTACCAATGTATGGTGTGGGGTTTTCTCTTGGTGAGATATCTCTTGAGTCATACGAAGAGAGAAAGGCTGCAACAGTGAGCCACAGGGAGCAGATGTGCTTTATAGACAAGGTATTTTGAGTTTGTTGCTTGCCTACGCAAGTAGGTTTCACACAGAGGCACAGTTTTTTTCTGGACCACTGGCTTCTCGGAAGCTGTGGGATAAGAAAGATGTTACGGTCCCAGACTAAAGAAAAACATGAAGTAAAAGTGTGGTTTATTGTGAACGAGTTTTGTGAGATACAGTTAGCATAAGCCACTAAAAAAACTATCATAAGACTAGCTAATACTCTATACACTCTCCGTATGCACGTTCTTTTCATAACAACCACCTAACAGCTCTCAGCATTTCTTAAGCTGCTGTGGGCAGAGCTGCCCCCCGCCACCTCAGGTTGCTCAGGGCCCCATTCAGCCCAGCCTTGAGTGCTTTCCAGGGCAACATCTCAGAGCCTGATGGCCACAAATCCTTCTTGCAAGTCAGATTTCTCTGGACTGACGCTGGAGGAGAGGCTATGGGATTGCCAGTTTTCTCCTTCTTTTCTTTTTCTGTAAAAATAATTACCATGTGTACTTTCATATATAGACTGCAGTGACAGTCAGATTGCTGCCTTATGAAGTTTATTTCATCTGCAGCTATTTATAGAAACACAAAACGACCCAGGGGTCATTAAATCCACTGCTCCAGTCATCGCTCCTGTAGCGTTCTGTGCTGTTTGTGCAAGGATCTTACTTCACAGAAACTCTCCTTGCCTTTCACATCGCTGTTTTTTGCCCCGCTCCCTGGTGCTGGCGAGTTGTGTTCTGATTCTGTACTTTAAGCCCTCTTGCTTTTTTTAGGCAACTTCCAGATATCCGATACAGTGCATAATGAGGAATTAGGTTCCATTACACGAAGGCTTAACCTTCACGAAAAGCATTCAGAGCCTGCCAGGAGTCATCAATATTTAACAGCTGTTGTTATTATGAAATACTTCACAGGGTAAGGCGGCCCGCCTGCTTGCACGCAAGGGTTTGAACGGGCGCCAGAGCTCTGTCAGAGGCGAGGGGAGATTGACAGGCAGTGGGGTTGCGTGAGAGCGCGGCCGGGTTAGTCAGCAGCTGGCCTCCGCGCCAGGGCCTTCTCCCCCCCCTGCGCCTCCCCTTCAAACGGGATCCTCCGGCCGGGCTGGGGTGTCAGCCTGCCGCCGTGGCGGCCTGCCCGGCGGACGCCCACGTGCCGCGGGCTCCCGTCACGCAAGGCTGTGGCTGGGCGGCCCAGAGGGGGGCCCATTTCTGTGCTCCTCGCACGTGGGAGGCGTGCGGGGCTTACAGGAAAACGAGAGAAGAGAGAGGGGATGGGATCTGGAAAGAAAACAGTTTGGGTTGTACCTTAAATAAATGTCATGCTGTACTTGAGAAACTTCAAAGGGCAGTTGGATTTCAAAGCATCTCTTAAGAAGAAGCAGACTGAGAAAACCACTGAGTTGGGAAGAGAAACTTTGCATTGTTGCTAGCGCAATTGCATCTGGTGCTCTGGTAGCCTCTGTACCAGGTCTGAGCACCACATTCAGAGGGGGCAGTTTGCTGCCAGATCCCCTCCCAGTGCATCTGTGCAACTTGCAGCACTGCAGAATGCAATGTCCCTCTCATAAGTCTCAGCAATGCATCAGAAACCTTCTCTATATTAGGCATTATTTAATTTCAGTGTGTATTGAAAGAGCTCTGTCCTTACTGTCACTCACTGTCCTCTGCAGCACAGCAAGAGGAAACAGACGGTTTTGGTTCATGTCTGTAGGTTTGCTTAACAGAGTTTCTCAGACGGAGTGTTTCCTAGTTGTGGTGTTTTGTTTTGTTTTCTTAGCATTTGGGGTAGCATGCATAGCTAATTCTTCCTGCATCTCTGCGATCCAGGAAGAAAGACCCGGTTTTCACTTCCTTTCGAGTAACAGTAACCACAAGTAAGATGTGTGTTAGTAAAGCGGGGTCTCTGAAATTGCAGGCTTGATTTAAGTATTTAGATCTACCCATTAAAAGAAATAATGTGTCCCTGGGACGTCACTGGTCTCACGAGTACTCCTCATAGATAGAATTGAAGCTGATGCACCTGCACCCTTCTGAGCCTAAATAGCACTGTCCCCTTCTCCCACCTCAGATGAACCCAGGCATGGTGCCCAGATCAGACACCGCATCCCTCCACTGCCCTTCCTGTGCTGCTGTGGGATGCAGGAAGCCTCAGCACTGGGAGCCGTGGGATGGCTGTGGTGCAGCTTGAGCACACCTAAGGTTGTTACAGGCCTAGCTTGGCAGGTAGTTCCTCTGATGATTTTTTGAAGAAAGAAGGCTGTGCTTGTGCAGGAAGGGATGCAGAAACACTTCAGAGAATGTATTCCCGTTGGTTTAAGAAGTGAGATTTTGTGAGAGTCCTGGAATTTCCATCCCTCCTAATGAAAACATATTCCACAACGAGTATATGTTCTGTTATTTCTGGGGGAAAGGAGACGGCTGCTTTCATGATACTTCCTTACACTTGAAAGTGTCAGGCAGCTTTTCTGTTTTTTTACGATATTACAGTATCAAAGCCAACTGCTTGATAAATGCAAATAGCATTGCCTCTGTCAGAATTGGAGGCTCAGAAAGAACTCAGGTTTTACAGTGAGACAGTGCAGCTGTGAAAGGCTCATCAGCACCATGTAAGACGGTCCAATACTCCATTTAGTCAAGCTTATCACCCTTTCTGTGATTTTGTGACTCCCTGTCCTGCTCCCCCAATTAATTAGCTATCAGTTCTAACTCAACTTTATTTTTTCAGTTTCCACTCCTTAATCACATTTACATCAGAAATCGGAACAAAATCCTTAGGTCTTTGATCTGATCTTCAGGAAAACTGCTGGCCATTTTCCTTTTTTTTTTCTTCCTCCTTCTAGCCTCCCCCCTGCTCCTCTATCTGGTATATTTCCATAGTGTTGTCCTCCTGTAGGACCTAGCATTTCCAAACTTTTGGCTTTTTCATGTTGCCTGTGATAGCACCATGCTCACAATTGCATGACCTTGCAAAACTGCCAGCCCCAGTTCTTGAGTATCTTATGTTTATCATCCTTTTGGTATCAATACACTCATTCATCTTCTTTGGCAGAACAGCTCCATCTTCTGTTTTATTTTGTATTCTGGAAATGCAGGCTAGATAATTTGTGCTCAGAACAAGGTCTCTCATGCTCCTGCTTCCTACCCATTCTGTTTGCTGGTTTTGAACCTGGTAGGTGAGCTCTTTATGTTAACTGCTGGCAGTCTGGCCCAAAATGTTGTCTCTGCCACAGAAAGCAGTCCAAAGCTGTATAAAGCTGAAACTTTTTTTACACTTTTTTACAGCCAGCAGCGTTCATCAGACTGCCTGCAATATCAGTATTTTCTTGCCCCATTTTTGATATATGGGACTCCACAAGCCAGAAGATTTCCCCTCAGGTCACTGAATCATCGTTAGCTGTTTCTGGTTGTTTTTTTTTTTTAATTTTCCACAACTTGCTCCTCCCTGCCTATGGAGACAGTGCTCCTTCGTTCTCTGGTTTTTTTTGTTTGTTGGTTGGTTTGTTTTCATCGTAGTGGGCTTAATTTTTGCTCAGGAGGCCTGCGACTTTATGTAATATTTCATCCTGGTCACGTCTGCCTTGCTGAGCCACCAGTCGTAACCAGTACATTCCTTCAGTTCTCCCATTTGAGACTTGGTGCTGACAGAGACACCATGAGGCTGCTCTGCTTTCTTTCCCCTGATTTTCTGCTTAGTGAGATAACATCTTGCAGTTTTTTTTCTCACCATGCAGTACTTTGCCTTTCCTCCTTCTCTTTCATACTGGAGGTCTGCACGGTGTTCTGCCTTTCTCTCTTTGCCCTTCCCAGATGATGTTCTACTGCTAGCAGCAGTTTCTTCTGAGCAGTCGCTGCTGAACTAGTTGGCTTGGTTGTTGGCACCCTTGCTGCCCCAATGGGTGGGTTAGCAGAGTATTTCCAGTGCAGGGAGGCAGACGGAGAACGACTATTGAGCAAGGCCTCAGGTGCATGAGGGAGACATGCCTGTGTCAGAGGGGCTCCTGCTTCTTGGCCTGGAGGGCGCCATTTGCTTTTGATGGTGCAATAGTTCTCTTTGCAGTTGAGGCCAGCGAGTAGAGTATGTTATGAAACAGATGTGTGTGGCCTAACATACGGGTAACTCTAGCTGGCAAAATAACATTAAAATACTTTCCATTTGGAGATGGAATTTATACTAGCCAGACAAGCTGCGGAACAAACATCTCTTGTGCTTTTGCTGCTATGTTTGTGTGAGCCTGAAGGCTAACAAACAGGCAGGGAGCTCTGGCCTGCTCAGTTAGGTACAATAATAGTTTCCACTAATGATGAAGCTAGAACTGGTGGAATTTTCACAAAGCCAAAAGAACAGATAAAAAAAAAAAAACCTTGGTTTCCTCTCACCCCTCCCTTACTGTCATTTAACCTTTGCAAAGATGGCAAAACACTGTGGAAGTAGCTACAAAAACATCTTTTCTGAGGGAGAGAATTCTGGAAGATACCATTGGAATAGGGGTTGTGCTTTTGAAAATGACTGCCACATGTGTCTAACACTCTGATGTGACAGCTGTAGGTGTGTTCTTGTGGGTAGATTTAGCAGAAGGCTTGACTGAGCAGGACAAAGAAAGTGATCTTTTGCAATTATGAGGACTGCTCCGAAAGCGATGCCTCCTATTTTGTTATGTTGGCCCACGACATCAAAGTGGATGTTGGTGGTATGGCAGTAGAAGTTGAACCTTCCCACCAATATCCTGTTACATTTTGCTGCCATGTGATGGATGGCAGCAGAGGGGTAGTCTGACGGAATGGCTGTTGTACAGCCTTTTGGAAAGGAAGTGACTCCATTTAGATCATATCCATGTTCACTTGCAACTAATATAATTCAAGCCATTAAAAAATGTAGACTTTTATTTTTTTCTGTTTGAAATCCTACTAAAAATCTAAGACCTATTGTCATGACTTTTATCTAGATGCTCAGGAACGTTAGAGCCTTGCTGGCTGTCTTCCCTTTTTACTCTGATTTTACAAAAATGACTTCTGTTTGTCTCAACCATTTTTGGGATTATTAACCACCTCTACTGTGGCTGCACCGGCTCTCTTCTAGCTGGAATAGACTATATGTACTGTACGTTCCACTGCTATGTTTTCTCCTCTCACTCTTTACGGAAAGATAAAAAGCCTTAAAACTGAATCACTACTTACTGCCTGGGACAGCTGTGTCACTGTAATGGGGCAGTAAGCACAAAGCTGACTCCTTATTTTTGACTAAACAAATGATAACCATACTCCCTAGAGGATGCAAAAGTCCAATACGTTAAGTGGCATCAGAGTTCTCAGAAATGCTCTCATTATCCTCAAAAATGAGATTGTATTTCTGGGATTTTTCTGAATTGAATTGAAGACTATAATCTGAGTCTTCAAAGTTATTTCAGATCAAGTAGTGGTAACCCACATGCAGGAAAAACAGCTACAAGGCATTTTAATTCCCATGAAGGTTTTCATTATTATTAGGACAAATATAGGTGATTTCAATCTACGGTGAGTGATTTTCATGGATTTCATGTAGCAACAGACCTGCAAAAATCAAATTTTAAACTTTTCTTTGGAAATGAAATAGTTTAAGAAGGTTCCTGTGAATCTAGAAATCAGTCTCAGATTCATAGAATAGAATAGGGTATGGTGAGACTGAAAATAATATGGTACCAAGGAGGTCAGCACTGAAAACAAGAAATGTATTTCAGTCCCTTGTCTTCTGAGCTACATAAGCATTTCTTTACATTTTCATAGTACATATTCTTATAAACAAAACAACTTACTAACTACCCTTTGTTTCTTTTCTGTGGGTTTTTGCTATTGCTTTATGTAGAGTACAGTAATGGAAAAAATATGTTCAATAAAAAGTGTGATAGATATTTCATATAAAAAACATCTGGACTGCTGAATATGTATGTATCTATCTCCCTCGCAACGAAAGCAACTTGTCAGTAACTGAGATCCAGACCATGAAGACAGTAACTCCCAATTAGTCCAATGCATGTTAAGTGCCTAAATAAGATTTTTAGTCTAGTGGCCCTAGTCTGTATGATCTCTAAACTCATAATAACTTTCCAACAGCCATTCAAGAAAAGCACTTTAAGAAGCAAGTTGGTCAGACAATAAAAGAAGACAATGTATCTAACAAGACTGCTGTCCAGGAAGGTGGACTTCTACTAGAGGTGAGTGACAAATGCCGTCATTTTGGGCTCTAAGTAATTTTTACTGTTTGGTAGACTCTGCGGGTTAATCTCTTGTGGCATTCTGGAAAAGACCATCTGTCTTGGAGTGAATCACTGAATAATCAGTCACGCTTGTGAGAGCTTCTTGCAGGACTGATGCAGGCAGTCGTGGTCATCTTGCTCAATCTGCTGGGCATTTGCAGCCCTCCATCTTCTGGGCTGTCCCTCAAGTCTTACAGGCCAGTTCACAGTTCTTAATCACTTGGGGTGAGAGCCAAGATATGCCGTGGTTGGCACACATTTTGAGGGTACCAACAACAGCTTGTTAGGTTTCTGATCCAACCTAAGATTATTCTGGGATGTTTTAACTTATTCCACTTCCTGAACACAGTGTTCTGAAAGAAGCGGTGTGTGCAGAAGTTATTCTTTCTATGTATTTGTATCCCCTTTAAGATGACTTTGTATTGGCAGAGTGGTACGATACTGCTACTGAGAATTGGATCCATTAATCTGGATGAAGAATTAATACAGCCGTTAACTACTGAACCAGTAGTTCATCACAGATACATCTGTGTTTTAAACGTATGATGTAATTGTGCCTTTTATACACTTAGGATCCTTGGAAATTCCTATTTGATTAAGACTACATATGTATAGTTGTATTGGATAGAATAATATTCATGGAATAAAAATCATGTTTCAGTGACAGCCTTGAGATATACTTAAATGTAAGTTAAATAATAACCTTCAGCAAATGGATGCTGTAGACTATTAGAGAGAAAAAAAAAAGAAAACCTTTTTAGCATGGGAACCAATGTGATAACTTGTACAAGTCTATGGAGTCAAAACTGGCATACTGCTTTTGTTCCTCCTCATACTTTAGAAGATTTTAATTTTGCATTTCAAAGCAAGTAGCACAGAGGCATTTGATTAGTTAGTATGAGTGCCAAAATGAGATATTTGGCTGTCAGGTATTTGCAACAATTTCCACTCTCTGGAGTAGGAAGTACAAGGCAAACAATGAATGATAAATATGGTGAGTGTATAATTTTTAATGATGTTCTTCTATCTTTAGACTATGCTTCGTTTGGTATATATTACATACCCACAATTTATAATCATTAAGGATCTTCAAACACATGGAGAGAGCAGTGACAGTAATTTCATATAGTGCCAAATATTACTGACTATGCTTATGGTCTGATTTCTGTAGGGTATATGAATCACACTCTATTTGAATACATGGAAGATTTTTGTCCTAGATCATACTTAATATGGATCACTATCTTGATGATTAAGTGCATGTTGATACGAATGTGTTAGCCAGGCTCTGTTTATGGGAGTGTTTGACCTAGAATAAAAAGGTGAGTTTTCCTTAGGACTTGTTGAGAATGTTCTCTGGGGCCTGAGTTTCACTCATCCAGATGCCATGGAATGTGATGAAGAGTGGGTTTGTGTTGTTTCATCAAATTTCCTATGTTAGTTATTGGGGGCTGTGCACTTTTCACTAAGTGGTTGCATTTGTGATTCCTTATGAAAAGAAGCAAACAACCTTGCTGGTAGTTGCTATGTTTTATGCACTGACTTGTGAATCTGGCCACTTTACTTGCTCTCAGAAGATGCTTTGCCACTGTCAAATGCTGCTTTCCTTTCATGACACCACCTCACACTTTGCAACCTTTCCTCGATACTTTATTTAAATAAACCAGAATAATCTGAATCACCAAAATACATGTGAATAATACTGGTCCTAGCTGAAACAATAATGGAGAAACAGAGATAATTGCATTTTTTTTCCTGGTGTGTAGGATCATGCTTGCTGTATGTATAGGTAGAAATATGGAAGAACAAGAACGCTAATTACTGGTACATAATTTATCTGTGCCTCTCCAGCCTTGGAACAACACAGTACTTTGCTTTTCAGCTTAAAAGAAAACAATGAAATTAGGCTGTCTTCAAAGTATGTTTAAAATGCTTTTTATTTCTAAAGGCCTGTGCCATAACATGTGTTTTTATTTAAGATTTTATAGAGATATTTTTACAGCTAAAATAAAATAGCTTTCATCAGCAATAATGGAATAAACAATGATACCAGTTTATCAAAGACTTTTTAGTGGAGCACAGCAGGTATCTAAATAAGTAATTTCTTCCAGAGTTTTAAGTTTAAGGATCAGTTCTTCTGAGTAAAAGAGTCCTTTTTGTCATAATTTAGTTTTCATTCGAAAGAAGACAAAGAAAGCCCTAATGACCAAAATCCAATTTTATTAATGGTCTTTTTCAGTATATTCCATTCTTTCAATCTTTGCTCTCCTTGGAGACTTCGGACACCAACAGTTTGACTACGGTAATGATTATTAATTTTGCACTTTTGTAATGTTTTCCAAGACAGGTGGTATTGTAGCCCTTGTTCCACATGCCTTCCTGCAAAAAAGACTGCATGCCATTTCTGAAGCCCATTGCTGAATGTTTAAAGAACACTGGGCCAAACCTGTAACCAGAAAAGTGGGAGAAAAAGTTGTATTGGCAGTCAGTAAATCCAGATAGAATTTACAGGGTGCGGTGATGGGGTGGAGAAATGCAGTAAAATGGTTACTTGGAAAAATGAAAATGAATCACCAGTAGTTATTTAGGCACTAGCCTTGACTGCAGTACTCATCCTGTGGCTGTTAGCCATCTCATACTCTTCCCCCAGCTATGCTGCTCTCAAGTCCAGGCTCAGAGTTTAGGCTGCTGTGTAGGTAATATCTCATCCCAAGTACATCTCTAATTTCCACTTATTATGTACTATCCTATCTAAGGAATTTAACACCCACTGTTGAGAGGATGGCCCTCTTTGGACTTTCTTTCTCCATCATGCAGTCAGGCAGTGGCCCCCTTGTCACCACTGGTACTGCTTCTTGCCCAAACATCACCCATCTACTGCGCTGTACCTGATGAAAATTATTACTTTGCTTTTATGGACCACCTCAATGCTGCTTCTGCAGCATTCATGCTCTTTATAAAAGTATTTGCTACTGAGGGAGCAATCTTTGTGGTGCTTCCTTCTGCAGCATAGGATTTATGGTGTCTCTGTCTCCAGACATACGGACATAATTCCTTACAGGTGTGAAAATAGTACTTTATGCCCAAAACATCACGAGTATTAAAATGAAATCTGGATGATCTGTCCAGCTCCTAAGTAGACGTTAATGGAATAAGACTGCCTGGGTCTGTCATGCATTATCTCACTGATGAATACTGATAAAGGCCAGAGCTGTCCTATTTAGCCATTTCCATGTTCACTGGCAACTCATGCTCTCTTACGGAAGGCCCATTTTGATTTCCACAGTGAATCCTCAACTTTTAATCCTTCTGAGTACAGAAACCAAATTTCAGTATTTTTGTCTCATGTTCTGGTTTATAGCTGTACCAAAGAGGCATCACACTATAATAGTATTTCTTATTCAGTGATAGCATACATTTACCCGTGTTGAGCAGAGATTTAGCTATGTATACTTCAGTTACCATTTCCCTGCTAAAAACAAATAATGACATAGGTGAATAAGAAAGTAGTGAATTTCATTGCTATTCTGCCACAAGAGCCTAGTGAGGAAGAAGAAATGCAAAGGTCTTTCAGGCATAATCTGAATTTCAACCTGAAAGGGTGACTGCAGTTTTAACATATCTGTGTGCTGAAGAGAAAGAGCCCATAGCCTATATTTCTCTACATAGAGTGATACCAGGCTCCCTTACAAAACCCTGCCTGGCATCCACTGATGCCAAAAATCACCTGCTCTTTCAGCTGAAACATCTTCACCTTCCTGCACCCCTCTCCACTGTTCTGGAGCAGCTGGTGGTGAGTAACTACTTTGATCTTTATTCATGTTAGCTTGTTGGGACACTAAGCTCAGGAGACCCATGTTGCTGCTGGGTACTGTTAGATGTCATTATGCCTATGAAAGAGACTTCCATTGTTCTGCACAAACACAAAAAGACCTCTCAGTTTTCACCAGTGGCAGAAAAAAAGAAATTATTGACATTTTGTGCATTAACTAACAAAGTCTCTGTGGCAAATGGAGTTTTCATGTTCTGTTGGTATGCTTTTGTTTCAGCACTTGGCAGATGAATTTTGCTGACTTGAGTTGCAATTAACACAACTAGTGGGGCAAATGAGGTGTCTTGCTTTGTAACCAGCACCATTTGCGCTTGCAATGGGCTGCTGATGCAAAACAGAAAGCATAGTCAGGTGTAGAGCTGCAGTCTTGACTAAAACCAATGGAAAGCCAGCTGGAGTTTTTATTTAAGTAGAGGATTCAGGATTTAACGCAATGGAATCCTATTATTTAATGATCTGTAGTTACATCAGAAGTGGCTGCAAATAGTAAGATTTCTGGGAGTTGCTTTCAGCAGAGAGGTGTATGTACATATTTGGCACAGAAAGGTACTTCCAGGTGGCCTCTTCTGACAGTTTGAACTGGAGTTCAAGTTTCATTCCAAGGGAGTTGGAAAATGATACATCAGAAAACATCCTATTGGTGCTGTTCTTCACCCTGCTTAAGGAAATAACATAGGAAACCTTTTCCCACTTGGTTTCCTGTAATTTTTTTAAACTTGTTAGTGTAATTCCACTTCCTCCTTCCAAACTGATTTATGTAATCAGTACTTGATAAAACTATGCTCTTGAAAAAGGTACACTAGGTTGAATTTCAGTCTGAGAGCAAAAGATTTGACTCTTCCTGTTATTTTTTAATTTAAACTTGAAAAGGAAGATTGGGAGTCAGACAAAAGTGCACGGCTGTTACACAGGGCTGTGACCAAGGCACAGACTTCAGAAGTCGGAAGCTGCTAGAGAGGAACTTTTTGATTTATTCTGCTCTTGAATTCCTTTTCAGCTTTCGACGGCGCTTTCTTTCTCACCACAGTCCTTCTAAAATAAAGCTGTTAGGTTATGATACGCAGCTTCACCTTTTAATTCGCAGGCTTAAAATGCAGCCACCAAAATAGGAAGTTCTCACAAAGCGTTCTTGGTCTTGGTGCATTTTCTTTCTCAGTTAATAAGTTTTACAAGTTACCCAAATAACCCTTTTGCTTTTCTTTGTTTTCAAACATGAACCTTCTCCCAGTAATTCAGATGACATGATTTAAGCTGACATTAGTCTCTTGGGATGATTAGCAGAGAATATATCCATGAAAAAAAGAGCCATAAATGGGGTCAGGAGTGACTTGCCATCTTTATCACATGCGTACATTCACTTTCTGCTTGGCAGGCACAGGCAGAACACAAAGGAACATTTCAGAGTTCTTGGTCCCTCTTTTTTTTTTTTTTTTTTTTTTTCTTTTCTTTACAAATGGGCATATTTCTGAAATCCAGACTTGAAATTTGGCATGGGAACAACATTCTGCAAAAAATATCCTTTCTGTTGCCCTTTAAACAAACAACCAATGTTCTCACTTATTTCTTTTTTTTCCCCCTCTCAAACAAGCCTGGACTGAAAAGCCTGTGACTTCTGAATACTGTTAGATCTCTTTACCAGTTCTTAGTGTTACTGTTACTACTGCAGCAATCACAATACTACCATAGTGATTAGGGTTCTGAAATTTAGGCTGCAGCATTCAGCTTGACAGGCTGCTGGAACTGAGGAAAAAGATGTGACCCCTTTCCTTCAGATTTACAATCTAAATGTGAGAGAAGAGATGACAGATGCTTTCCAGTGGACAACATGACAAAAATGCAGCAAAACTGGAATCATAATAGCCAGGCATCATTGTGTACAAGCAGCCTGGACTGCATAAGTCCTGACTTCTGAACGAGTACTGAGGAATAATTTGAAGGAGAAAGCATCTTTGCAGATGCTTGTGTGGAACCTTTTAGCAACAGAGGAGACACCACTAAGTGCTGGTTTTCAATTCTTGCCCATGCGTGAGAGAGAGCAACATATTTGAATGGACACTTATCATTTCACTTCTCCAATATGGAATGGAAGATTACAGACCTAGAGGTAGTAAGCTGTGAGCTGATCTCAAAATCAGGTCAAGCAGCTGATATTTAATGTGATAGAGAAGGAGGAGTCAGCAGCCAGCACAGGTATGCAGAAGGGAAGGCAGCATTGTGTCAGTTTGCATCGGCATCAGAAGAGTCAATTTCCATGTGTCAGGGCAGAGCAAACATGCTGCAATGTTTCAGATGTGGTAAGAGGAGGCCTGGCTGAGAAATTGTATCTGTTCTGGGGAGCAGAGAAGCTGTCCATCAGCTTTGGACATAGACCAGATGTGAATCCGGATTTAAGATCCCTTACTGCTGTCTCCAAGCTGCTCATCATAGCAAACTCCACCCAAGCTCGCTTTTCACAACCATTTCCTCTGTTTCTGTTCAGGCTATTTCAGCGCCTCTGGAGGCAGTCCCGTGGCCACGTGACCTCCACAACAAAACATATTCTCTTGTTTCAACTCAATTAGGTTTTTTTCCCACCCTGACTCCAGAACTAATCATTGGCAACTGTTCTTGCCAATCAGTAGGTTCAATGTCTGTATGCAAGTGCTGTGTCGTATCCATGTGCTGAGATTTAGTCTGTTGCTAGAACTGGACTACTCAAGTCGAGGTAGCTAAGGAAGTCATAACACACTGTTATGTCCTTACACGTTTCTTTATGAGTGTTTGCTTTTGGGGAAGTGTCCATTTTCTGAAGATGGCAAAGTCATGTATTGTTTAAGAAAAGAAAACAAGAAATAGAAACCACTTTAAATAGCTCTTGTGTTCATAGATAACTTACATTTTCACAATTTTACATTGTTTAGCTAGTCTTGAGCTAGAAAAATTCTAAACCAATAGCCTAATCTGTATTTGCAGCTTGCTCCCAGTCTATTCCTCATTCTCAAGTCAGAGAAGGTAATGAACTTCAGCCTAGGTATCTTCCCAGGAAGGTGAAATTACAATCAAGAAAGGAGATCTAGGCAAGAATGTGTGCTGTCTTAAGAACTTTTGCAAATTTGATGTATTTTTTTGTATGTGTGGTTGTATGGTTTTCAAAAGAAACAAATGCTTTACCAGAAATAGAGTGCCTTTTTTATTTGCCTAACTTATTTAATAAAAGTTGAATACTTTTTGATAGGTTTGAACGGAAAAGAAAACTGATATTGCAAAGCATGCTGTTGATCATTAAATATATTGTTTTCTATTATCTAGGATATAGTACTGATAAGGAGAAAAGAGGACAGAGAATGACCTATCAGATAGTCTTGTTACCTTTTTGGGAACTTCATGAGAAATAACCATCATTCTGACTTTAGCTGTCCTCAGCATTTTATGAGTAGAAAAAAGAAAAAGAAAAAAAAAGATACTTTTAATATGTTGTTATAATTCAAGTTCTTCCAGAAATTCCTAGATGCAAAAGTTGATGATGCCCAGCAAAGAGACATTTTCTCCAATGCATTTCATACCCTCCTCCCTCCTCCCAGTACTACAAAGTCCTCAGGATTCTCCAGTAACTGAGACTGTTGTTTTTTTTAACAATGAGAAAACCAATGTCTACTCAGACTAAACCAGAGACTCACAGAAAGGCCTGGGTGAGGTCTTCACTAGTCTAAAATTCAACTTACGATTTGCACTTGTTACTGGTGCTTAGAGGAGCTGTGTCTTGTAATTTTCCATCTCCATTGTATTCCAGATGGTCATAGCAGAATCAATGTCTGCTGCCAGTGAGGGACCACTTACATTTATACAAGGCTTTTTACAGGTTACAAAACATGCGTAAGGTGATAACTAAAGCAACAAGACTCTTCCCGAAGACAAATTCTGAAACATCACACTTCCTTAAAAACTTTGCTGACCTGAAACAGTGCTTTAAAAAGCTGTTTTAGCATCTATTTCTGGAGAGAATGTGGAGTACAGGTTGTTTTTCTTTTATTTTTGCTTTTTTTTTTTTTCCCCTTTCGAAAGTATGCCCGAATTAGAAAATGCAATATATAGTGTTAAATGCACAGAAAAATTATACTCTGAAATTAGGACACTGCATTCAGTGTTTAGTGCATTGGCGTCAGCATTGTCTCTTTTAGGTTTTGATTCCTTGCAGTAAGAGATGTCTGCTCTTCATGCTAGTTAGCAACTTGCAAGTGTGAATAAAAGTCAGCTGTGGATGGAATATTATGATGGCTTCTTCTCTTCAAGACTTGATACAGTTACGTATAAATGACACTAAAAAAAATTCCAGACATTTAGTACTTACATATGTCTAATTGTCCAATATGTTGGATAAATATTACTCAGGACTCTTTTCAGTTAGTTATTTCTGTGGAAGATAATGGGTAATCTTACTACATTTGTTATTGCAAAGGCTACCTAACTAAATTTGTTATTAGAAGTGCAGAGTAGTGAGCAATCAATGCTTCATTTTGAGTCTTCTCAAATAGAATTAATCAGACTGGCATTTTCTGTATTGAAATTGTTGAAGAGAAGCCTGAAAAGCCCAGAGCAGCTGCAGGACTTAGAAAGAATGATGGGCTGAACTTGCACTGAAGATATGATATTGCCCCATCTTTACTTCCATCTGTGAATAGAACATCTGGTTTTGAGAAAATGGAATGAGAAACTGCATAAATCACTATAAAGACTGTTTCTATTTCCAAGTGTAGTCCAGGGCACATTGTTTATGAAAGAGCATTGACAGTAGGGTTCCATTACTGGTAAAGCACAGTTTTAAATTCAACATCCATGATTCATGAGGAGGCTAAAGAAAGATAGCAAGATTATGTCAAACCTCAGTATACTTTCATGATAATTGCTTAGGTAAATGACATATTACTCACCCAGGTACTCGTTAGCATACTACTAGTCAGGGTAAATATTTGTATGTATTAATAAACAAAATATTTTTCCTGACAATTCTAGAATTCATACTTCTGAATATTCTTCTCCTTTAGATCCCTATATGTAGTCCCCATTACCTGTACAATCTCAGGTGGTATTCACATACTTCATATACTTGCTTCTCATTTGAAATCCTCATTGTTAATGCAAAGAAAAGAATTAGTGTTGTTTACAATTAGACATGAAAAATCCATCAAACTTTGCCATCAGTAGTAAGCATTGCTGGTGCTTCCAAACAAATATGCCGTGTAACAAATCTGTACTGAAGTACTCCGTGTCACCCTTCAATTCACTTTTTCAAAGAAAACTTTCCCTAATCTTTATTTAAGCTATTGCTTAGGATTGCTCTAGAAGCCTGTAGCACAACTTACATTCTAACGTCCAAAGATTAGTTCTTGTGCAAACAATTGGATTCAGTTGACATGCATCTCTTTCTAGAGAGCACCATATCAACTTTTTGCAAATACAAAATCAAATGATGCTTCAGTTCAGCCTGCATATAGCTCTTGTTTCTCAGTACTGTCTTTGGCAGAGTGGCTCGTTTTGAGGCCCTGTGCTCAGCAGAGGCCAGTAGTTTACGCCTATAGGAACAAAGGGAGTCTCTACCCCAAGGACTTGACACAGGCTTAACAAGCTCTGTTGCAAAAGCTTAGCTTGGAAATAAAGTATAAAGGAAGAAAAGCTACATTTGAATTTCTACATCATGTAATCAAAACAACTTTAAAGGCAAAGTTGTTTTTGGTTGTGTGCAATACTTATTACGCATCGAGCATATCAAAAACATTATCACCATGGTTTAAAGTGCGTTTACATGTGTGCACACATTACAGTCTCACTCTCCAGAGAACTACTATGTTTTTTTGAAAGTTTATAGCTCACAATTACCAGAGCCCAATGACTTACATTTTCCTAACTGATTTCCAGCAGGCCAGTTTTGTCTGCTGCCTCCTGACAAGCCGCAGCATTCCAGCTCCCTCTTTAGACTGAAGGCACATATGTAAATAAGTATCTCCAAGTTGATCTAATTCTTTGGTGGAAGTGATATGATAGTGAAAAATGGTGTTACACTGAACGAATCATTTGCCTATGCATTTTGGATGGCAAATCTATTCCGCCCAACAGTAAACAGGAGGTCCAGGGCGCAAGGGCTTATGTGGACGATCTTTAAACTTTGGCTGAGCTCTGCTTTGAGCAGTGCAGCACTAGATGTTGAATTTCCATTCTGTTTTTAAGGAGCCTGAAATGATATCTGGGCTCAAGGAGGTAGGAAGGAATGTGAATGTGGTTTTATGTGGGAAGACAAGAAGAATGAAAGGAGTATAATTGATCGTATGTGTGTATTTCTTCGTGTTTGAAAAGAAACATTTATGCTGCGGATTCGTTCTTGAATATTTTCACTTGGTTCCACTGTCATGCACACATCTGCATATGAAAACCAGTCAGACCCAGTAGCCCCTCTGAAAGCCTTCCCATATAAACCTGGAGCTGTAGGCTTCAGCCTGTAGGATCTGTTTCCTCCCTTGGCTCCAATGATGGAAATTTATATTCTGTTCTGTTTCGTTAGCCTGAAAACTAACCAGTACATGCAAGTCTTTGATCAAAACTGAATGCTAAAAAACATTCTGCCACTCCCCCTTTGCATTGACTAGTGCTTAGTCACCCAGATGCTCCTTTTGAAGTTGCTTTGTAGATACAAAGAAATACATAAGCATCCCAAGGGTTAGGAGATACTGTACATACTGAACAAAGGCCATCTTCTGATGTCATTAGATACAGTATTTCTGAATAGTCTTTTATGATGGGTTTTATTGCAGGAGTCTGTAAGTGTTTCTTTCTCTTTGATTTATAAA
This sequence comes from Tragopan temminckii, assembly GCA_028571105.1. Taxonomy (NCBI): domain Eukaryota; kingdom Metazoa; phylum Chordata; class Aves; order Galliformes; family Phasianidae; genus Tragopan; species Tragopan temminckii. The sequence goes on along the minus strand of JAOWBP010002052.1, from coordinate 31,246,224 downwards.
GAGAAGTTTAGGGATTCTTTTGTGATTTTTAGAAGAGTAATAGTGCATCCTAGAGACACCAGTGGAAAGAAATACTGATTCGTTAAACAATATGGCTAAAGACACATTAACTGTCTGCATTTTCCTCCTAATACTTGTAAGACTTCAGCATGAAAGACAAGGGTGAGTATATCATTTCCAGAGTTTTTAAATAGCTTCTTATTTAGATCATCAGAAAATGGCCCCATCCTGCATACGACACAAAACCCAGCAACACACTATTAAATGAAACCGTTCCAGATAAACTGCAAGCCAACTGACCCTGGAAATTTAGTACCCAAGTTGCGTGACTTGAAAATCTGTTCAAAGCAAGGCATGGCTGCAGGCCTTGACTGTTGTACTTTAGTAACCATAGCAACATGGTCTCTGGAGACAGAATGCTAGTGAGTTTTCCTTTATTTCAAGGAAGAGTAATAAGAGAAATGTGGCTTGGAACTTCTTCTTTTTTTTTTTTTCTTTTCTTATTTTTACTATGCCATGACCTTGACCAAAATATCTTTGAAGTATTTACTGGCTGATTTTCTGCTATGGGACCAGAAAAAAATATCAGGATATATAAAGGCTGTTGCCAAAGGAAGTCCTATCTTCCTCAAAATATTTGCCTTCATTCCCAAAGAGAACCTCTTTACTAATAATGTTCCTAAAACTTCTTAATGGAAGGAACTGATAACTTTCATCTCACAGCTATCGAGGGCAGCAGAATAATGTTGTACTTTCTTTGAACTGACAGATTCATTGTTTTTTTGTTTCAGTAGCAGGTGCGGCTTTTCGTGAGTACATAATTGGATGTACATGTTTTCAAAAGAACACAGGCCTCTGTCTGGTGCCAAGCTCTCTTTTTTTTTTTTCCCCACTTGGAAAAAAAGAGTGATTTCATTTCTAAGTACAATGTAGAAAACTCATGTAAGTGTTTTTAAAAAGCCAAATACAAACAAACAAATGTTCACAATGCATATTTAAGTCTGTCTCACATGTTTCAGCTATTATTCTGGATTAGAAATTCCATCTGTCATTGGATCCATATGGTTTACCAAATGGCAGTTTACAGCTATGCCTTTTTGCAGATTAGAAGTTAGTTGGTTTCTGTTGCAGGAGTTCCACTGTCCGCACTAATATCTTTGTGTGTGCGTGCATGCTTGTGTTCGTGCGCACAAATATATGCAAATGGCTACCAATTATCGAAGGATGCAAGTGAACCTTATTAATTAAAACACACCAGTTGCACGCAATGAAAATAACATTGACATTGAAGTAGGAAGTTAGGTTATTTTCTCCCCTAAAATCCATGAGCCCTACTTTAGGTTTTCCATTATTTATGCTCAAAGGAATAAGCCAAGGTGGGGAGAGCTGCTCTTGACTTCTCTGTGCTGTCCTGTCTGTGTTTTGGACAGGCAGATGCTCTTCACAGAGCATTACAAAGCACTTCAGTAGGCAGATTTCTGGCTGCCTGGCCAGGTCATTGCATGTTCGGCAGAGTGAGCTGCAGTGTGAGGCTGATCCAAGTCCTCTTTCCGTCCCTTTTCCTCCTCCCAGGTTACTGATAATTCAGGTAGATATCTGCTGTGTTTTTGACACAGCACCCCAAGTGCAGTCCCCCACGCAGCAGGAATGAGGAAAAGCTATTGCCAAGGCCCAGAACTTCAGTACAGAAATCAAGAATGTTTAAAATCATGAACAGAGCTGTGCATTTCATTGTTCCATTAATTATGAGACCTGATAACTTACACCCAAAAAGCTATGAATAGTTTCTGTTCATTATCATGCTTTGAAGCTGTCTATGTCTTGCAGTCAGTTCAACAAACCATCAGCATTCTGTCCAGAATAATGCAAAATCTCCACGTGGTGTTCCTGTAAAGAGCTTGAGTATGAACTTCTATATCATACCTAAGAGATTTCTTTGAGAGATCAGAACAGGTCTTTTCCTACTAATTTGCAATCATTACGACCCACATCTGGGTAGACCTGCGCTACCAAATGCCCTCCTCCTTTTCCACAGCCACAGCCAGTAGGTAAGAAAAGTATAAATCGCAGCCCAATTCTCATTCTATTCCAGTCTGTCTGTGTGACAGATGCCAGATTTCACACTGAACAGCACTTCAAGGTAATTTTAAGAAAACATTTGGAGTCGCGGGTAACTCACTGGATATGAAGTTCTACTCCATGTCCAGCTTTTTTTTAATTTATTTTTTTAATTGTGGTTGAAGCAGCAGGTTTCCCAGCTAAAATGAGGTTTAGGCACATGGAATTTGGGTTAATCCTCAATAGCTTCATGTGGCTTCATAAAAGTTGTTTTTGCACCAGAGTGGGTTATGCTTTTCCTGCCTGCAAGGCAAAGCATCTGATGTCTGTGTTTGGGCCATGAAAACCAGAAACCAGGAGATGCGTAGTTGAGACATCTTAACTCAGAAAAAGACATCAGCATTTTGAGAAGCAAAACAAAAACAACGAGGGTAAAATCTATAACTTTCTTAATTTACATCCCACCTCAAATCCACACTCATTTCTGACTTAACCTTGATACATGGCTCCTTGAACCTTTCTTCCACTTCTTTCCTTTTACTCCTTCCCACCCTTCCTTAATACCTCTCCAGATGCAGTTCCCACTCCATTGTTCTGAACCCTTAAAAATACACATGATCCCATTTCCCGTTCCCATATTTACAAACCTGGTCCAGCCTAATTCTGGCTTAATGAAAGAAAGACTTGTGAAAAGAATAACCTGCCCACATTCCACTGGAGGGAAACAAGTTTTACATTTAAAAGCAAGTCTCTTAGGGTACATGTGCATATGTTCTATGTGTTCTTAATTTCTAGCTGTTCAGGCTAAACTGGAGGTCTTTTGGAAAGTGCATGGTAACAGCTACAGGCATCTGCACAAAGGAGATCCCTTAATTGTCCTATGGTTATCTTTATGGAAATTTTGAGTCTGCCCAAATGAAAAGGCCTGCCAGATGTTCAAAATGTAATAAAATTCCTAACATCACATCACTGATGGTTTCATTGCTGTGAAGATGAGTCCAAAGAGACAAGATGCCAAAAATGCTTTCTTGTCTCCACTTGATATTGGAAATGGGTATGACAGATACCGTCTTTGGAGGCTTCACTCAGTACACTGAAAGGCACAGATGTGAATATGTAGAAACCTTGGCATACTGTCTTCTGTTTGGTGATGTCCTGGGATGAATTTGGACATTCTTTTTTAAAGTAGAAAATAGCACCAACCCAGCAAGAGCTTGTGGTTGAAGAGTAGACACGGATAACTTGTGAATCCACTAGCCAAAGATATCGCTTATTCTGAAAGGGATCTAGATTGATGGAGCAGGCCTGGAGATGAGCACGATTTGCCCTTGGCTGTTCTTACAGCTGACTCATACTTGACATCCATTTGATCAAAAGGGATGCTGTTACTGCTTTTTCCAAATGTAGGTAAGCTAGCAAATGATTGCTAGCTTTTTCCAGTCATCATTTCACAGCTTTTTCAAGGCCCAGAGCTCCTGGCCACATGTGGCCCCACTGGGCCAAGTTTCCAAAGGTGCTCCACATTTATGGTTGGGGTCAGATCTTCTGAGGAGGTCAGCCTATTGTATGCTGAACTCTTGAAATGCTGCCCACCATTGTCACAGTGGGAACAGGCTTTAAGCAGTCTTGGAAATCTGGTCCTTATTTAGGAACTCAAAAGAGAACCAAACTCAGAAAAAATATGTTAGTGTATCTACTAACTGAGCAGTTGAAAATTTGCTTCCATTGTGCTTCAGGCTTCAGGATTAGCTCAGGATTAAGACACACATCACAGCAACTGTAAATTGAGAGAAAGGTGAAGTAAGGATAATAAAAACAGAGCAGTACTTCATCAGCAGCTGTTTGAACTGCAATCTCAAAAGACCTGAAAACCATCTCAGGATAGGATCATCTCATCTGCCTTGGAATGTGAACCTGCTGGAGTGAAGATATATCAGTGAATCTTTATCAAGGGAGGAGAGGCAAAATTAGTCAGACTGCAGGCAGCATGATGATTGTTAATGTTCATGTCACGTATTTCATTTAATTCTTACTTTTAATTTCAATTATTTTCTAGTTGCTTTCCTTACATCACTGAATTCATTAATTTAACATTTTTCTAGACTAAATATTGTTCTCTATCAATGAAATATTTGTTGCCCAATTTTAATGATTGCATTTTTTGCAGTTTTTCTGTGTTTCAGTTTTTACAGAAGCTTAAGAAAATAACCATGCTTCAGAGTGCACATCAAATCTTAAAGCCATAACTATAAGAACACGTGTTTAATTTTCTTGTTGGAAATGATTACATTGTCTGTATATTTCAATGCATATAAATGCAAAGCATCATGGAATGGAATGTTTTAAATAAAACAAAACCAAAAAGAAGTATTTGATAGATGTTATTAAACTTTTAATCACGTGAATTAATGGCAATTTCAAATTCAAAATAGATAATAATATTGTAATGAAATATTGTAGTTATATTGCAGTTAGCCCCCTTAACTTTTGCAAAAAGCATGTTCCAGGTTGTTATTCATTATTTCATTTTAGAGAGAGCTTTCTGAAAAGGCATGGAAACTACAGCAATGTTTGTAAGGAACCAAAATTTTTTCTAGTTACTTGTATTCATTATATTAAGAACATCAGTATGATCAGTAAGTATCTTATTAGGCAGTCAGTAACAATTTTAGTACAAGACACTGGATTAGAACTTTGTTGTATTATCAGACTTCTAAAAAGATAAGGCATATTTCAAGCAAAAAATATATGAAATTCAAAACATTTCTACTTGAAAATGCGAGTCAACATATAGCACGTAACTGTCAAACTTATGATTAAAGTAGCTTACTTTACTAAATTTGCAGGAAATCCCTATCTGCCTACAGAAAAATGTGATGTCCAACTTCCTTACAGAGTGATTTTTTTCATATCCATTCCATATTGCAAAAGTAAAGGGGAAAGAATTTTTCACTGCCCCTTCTTGTGACACAGCTAGAGGGTGTAAAACAACTGCAGAAAGCAGGCTCAATGAAACAAAATGAGATAGAGAATTCTTCACTTCCAAGTTTTTCTACCTTAAACTAAGCTGTTTAAACTAAGCTCTGTTGCAACAGCTTAGGGATATAAAAAAAGTTCATATGGTTTCAAAATGCAGTTGAACAAAGTCATCAGGATTTATTGAAATAGTTAGAGGTGTGACGGGAATATTCAGAGGTTATTTCAAAAGTTATTGAAGACAAGGGAAGCGCTTGAATTGTGGGTGGCAGGAAGACTGCTCTGGGAAGCAGTTGCACTCTTTTGCTACTGGATTCAGGATGCTAGGATTGGGTAGATTTTGGACAGCCTAGTCTGGCTGTGCGTTTCAGGCAAAATATATATGAATCTATGAAATTGAAAACATTTCCATCATCTAAATCCCAGAAATGTTACTCTGAATTGCAACAAAACAAAACAAAACAAACAAACAAAGAAAAAAAAAAAAAACCCAACCCAACCCAAACCAACCAACCAACCAAAAAAAAAAAAAAAAACCCAGCAAAAACATTCTACATTTATGTTATTATTTTTCTTCCACACTTAAAATGTAATATTCTATAGTTTTACAGTTACAAAGACTGTATGTTCATGTTTGTTCATATTTGAAATCAAAAGGAGACTAAACTAGAATGTTACTTAAATTATTACCCTTTATTTTCTGATGATCGTTATTTTCCTTTCTTTAGTCGCTGAATGGTTTTGCATTGGTGGTGAGTGCAGATGGAATGATATTTTATGCATCATCAACGATTGTGGACTACCTAGGGTTTCATCAGGTAACTATATTAGCAAATATATAGAATGCTTAATATTACAGTCTTTCTAATGACTTTCCTGCAATCATTCCTGCCAACTGGCTTTCTAAAACATATAGAACACTTTGTTGTTTTGTCCCATTCTTCTACTGCTGATTAGATATACAGCCTTATTATTTTACTATGCCATTTTAGACTTTTTTTTTTTTATCAGAGAGTTGAAGAGGAATTCTTTGTAATGTCATAGGATGCAATTTCCTTTTGTAAAGTTTTTGTTGACAGAAACAGGATTTACTAGTAAAATCAAATTCATCCTTTTGTATAAGGTGCTGCTATTCTAGACTGGTTGCTTGCACAGAGTAAATATAATCATGCAGTTGGAAAGGCCCTCTGGAGTTTGTCTGCTCCAGACTCCTGCTCAAATCTGGTCCAGTTGGATCAGGTTGCTCCAAGACTCATCTAGTCAAGTTTTGAGATCCTACAGCCCCTCTGTTCTACCCTTAATGCAATTTTTTTTTTTTTCCACTTTACCCTTTACCACCCTTACTGTAATTTTTTTTTCACTTTTATCAAGCCTCAGTTTCTTTTCCTGAAGAACCCAAAATTAGAGAGGATTTTGCCTTTGTTGAACTTCCTGAGGTTCCTGCCAACCCATTTTTACAGCCTGTCAAGGTCTGTCCAGCTCTCCCTGATTGGGACCCTTAGCAGGCCTTTTGAGGCTGTGCTCTATCCCATCACCCATTTGTCAAGAAATTAAACACTGCTGGACCCAGCATCAATCCCTGTGGGACACTACTAGTTGGCTGCCAGTTGGACTTCTATGATTCACATTTGCAATATGCTATTAAAAATAATCTTCTGAGGATATTAAGTAAAAAAGCAGATGTGAAAAACAGAGGCCTCTGAAGTAACTTTCCTCAGTCAGTCTTTGCTTTCAAAATTCCCTACATCAGTCATTATTTTTCGGAAGATGTCAACCCAGATTCTTTGCTGTGAAGATGATGAGGCTGCTCAGAGAAGCTGTGGATTCCCCATTCCTGGTGGTGTTTGAGTCTAGGTTGGATGGGGCTTTAGGCAACCTGGACTAGAAGAAGGTGTCATTGCCCACAGCAGGGTTCCAACCCCAAGTATTCTATGATTCTAAATACAAGAGTCTGCTCCATTAAACCTGCAGATTAAATGTTGCTTGTTGTAATTGTTTCAGACTGATGTAATGCACCAAAACATATATGATTACATTCATGTTGACGATCGCCAGGATTTCTGTAGACAACTGCACTGGGCCATGAATCCACCTCAGATGTCCGGACAGCAACTACAGACAGAAACAGGTAGGACTATATAGTGTTAACTGGAAATGTACACATCACTGTACAATTAGAACTGCCCTCCACATATTCCCTGTTCCTTGTCAAGTTAGATTCTTCACTGCAAAGCTGCATGGTGACCACTTATAGTGTTAATATCCCCAAAATGATGTTTCTCCCTGATTTTGGATTTTTCATGCTAGTGTGTACTGTTGAGGCTAGAATGTTGATGTTTCCTTTATTTTCCTCTGTCTAGCATGCTTGTGAATATTCTTATCAGACAGAATAAACAACATCAGTGTTCATCCCACCAGTCTTTTCTTCATACTAATCAGGACATGAGTATTTCTCTCAATAATAAGAAAAGACAAAAAACATGCAAAATTGTTCTGTGCAGTATCACAGGGTCTACATGACTTTCTGCCATTTGTTTTCCCATGTGAAGTTATATAAATCAGAGTGTTTAGAAAAACAAGTCGGTTTGGGAATATATTTTTTCCTCTGAGGCTGTATTTGCCTAGAATGACAAGTGGACATGTATGCTCAAGGTTTCTCCTACACGATGTGTAAACCAGAAATCGCAACTAAAGAAAATGGGGTTGAAATTGTTAACTTTATGAATGGATCCCAGTTAAATGTGTGCATTTCACCAGAAGGTAAGGAAATAGTTTTTCAGATGGGTGGGGGTGAAATTGGAAGAAATCCTTCAGCAACTTTTATGAAGTCTCTCTTTAGGAGCAGAGTCATGTACCTTCATAGAATTCCAAAGTTGGATAGAATATATTTTGCAGGAAACTCACAGATCACAAGAACTTTGCAAAATTTTATAGGCAGTATGCAGAAAACAAATGGAACAATGTGCATGAGTATTTCAAACTATAAAAGTTATAAACATTTGAATTTTTTTTTTTTTCCTGAGTATACACAGTGGAGAATCTTAATTCCTGAGTTCATTCTTCTGTACAAATATTTGTGTGTGTCTTTTGGGAAATAAATGTTTCAAAAGCTATGCACCTGTAGTCCAAAAATGGCAAATGCTTCATTAAAAATCAAAAAGGCAACAGCTGAACGTTAGCTAATCAGTCACTGTTCATTTGTTTTATTTTTTTGTTTTTCTTGCATGAGCATTTTTTTCCTGATCTTGTTGCTTTTTCTAATGTACAATCTCTAGTCTCTGATATTAAAATCTGTAACATCTGTTAGCCTACTCTGACAAGAATTCAGGAAGTAAAGCAGAGTTTTTGAAGAGTGTCACCTGAATCCCATTGTAAAGTCCTTCTTTTTTCTTTTGGTAGAGCATCTCCAGATATCCTGTACATGATGCAGTTAAATATTCATCCCTCTATAAAATAGTGTTTAGCAATTTCCTTTTTAAGTAGCTACAGAACATCTTTATTCTTTCCTACTGTGAGCTGATACATATTGTTGTTGACAGGAGAAGAATATATTCTCAGTAAATTGTTTAAAGCACAAGAGAATGACAGCACAACAACAGATTATTCTTCCTTCCTAACTCGTTGTTTCATCTGTCGAGTTCGCTGCTTGTTGGACAGTACTTCTGGCTTCCTTGTGAGTATAATTTTACTTAGACAACGGTAGTCATGATGCACTAGATTTAAATTACTTCATATGAAAAATACTGAAACATGCAGAGATAGCTTGCAGCCATGGATAGAATATGCTTTTCACTTGTTGTACTCTAACAAGGAACAACTAAAGACGTTTATTGATATGTGTAAAAAATGATGGAAGAAAAGGCTGTAATATTTCAAGTTGAAAGAACTGATGAATGTTTATGTTTTAAGCTCTCTTGGACAATATCTGTCCACTGTTTGCACTGGCCCTAGCACAAGGGTGGCAAAATGAAGTTTCAGCTGTTAGCATTTATTCATGAAGTGTTACTTACAGGAACAGGAATAAAACTGATTTGTTTTTCACTTTCGCAAAAGGTGCTTTAATAATAATAATAAAAAAACAAAATTAAAAATTCTTTTGCATATTTAATATTCTTGCTAAGAGTGGCTTATTTCTAGAAATCACTTCCTTGTTTGCTTAGTAAAGACCAATCTTGTTTCTTCTTCCAACAAAGACAGATGTGCAAAGAAAATGAGGAATAGTTAGAGATAGAAAATTGTTTTTTTTTCTCCCTGTTTCAAAACTGGTTTTATTGTTACTTAATCCATAGGTGGCATACTTCTTATTAGCATTTTTAAAATGTTTATACATGAAATGCTTAAGATAATTCTGTTGTGTTTTTATATAACAGACAATGCAGTTTCAAGGCAAACTAAAGTTTCTTTTTGGACAAAGGAAGAAGTCCTCATCGGGAGCAGTATTACCACCTCAGCTGTCCTTATTCTGCATAGTGGTACCACTACTTCTCCCTTCTGTGACAGAGATGAAGATGAAAAGCCTACTTGTGAAAGCAAAACACAAAGCTGATGATGCAGCAGTGAATACAAAGTATTTTCAAATTAATTGTATAGCATTTAGTAAAATGTACTGTGAGCTTCCAGTTTATTAAATGTACAAGTGACGCTAAATAACTCCCTATATTAACTCTTTCTTAGAAAGTAAATATGCATAATTTATCTGGATTCTCCTTCCTAACCTTTGGAAGTTATCAAAGAAATATTTCATTCTGCTAGCTATAACAGTAGAGAACTGGGCAGTGATTAAGGATTTGACAAAAAAAAAGAAAAAAGAAAGAAAAAAAAAGACATGCTTCATATATTTCCTATCTCATTTGTGTTATTATTTTATTTATGTTTAAAAAGAACCAACACTTCAGTGTTTCATTTGGTTCAGGTTTAAAGCATGCTGTCCAAGAATGGTCGGAAAATGTATATAGCTATTTCTAGTTCGATGGTCTTAATGAAGGAAAAAGTTTGGAAAGGATTATTACAGAATTTACAAACTTTGATACATATTTCAAACTAAAGATTGGAAGAAATCCATTTAAATCACATGATTATTGCAGATTGAAGTCATGGTAATCTTTAAGTGCATTGCTGGTGAGTAAGTACCTTAAACGACAGGCAGAGCAGAATGAACACAACGCTTGCCTCAATTCAAGCTGGAACTTACTATTCCAGATATAGTAAACCATGAGCAGAATACTCCTAAATATAACTATTCCTTTTAATTGGATGCAGAATTCCAGTCATACTCCAGTTTGAGCAACCGTATGATGAAACACAGATGATTATTTAGTGTTGGTTATTATATATTTAAAGCATCGATCTTTGAGAATGGTCAACAGCTTGAAAATCACATCTTTCAGAGTTTGTAATTTTGCTTTGTTGTTATTTGCTGACAAGGAATTTTTCCCATTTTCTGACCCTTACAGCTCCAGTTCCAAAGGGAATTCAGGTCTGTGTGAAGCAGCAGAATTATATGGAAGAAATAGTCATCATGAAGGTGCAGCTTTTGCTAATGTATTACAGATTACTGAAAACCAATTCAAAGGTATATATGCCAATAACTTTTAGTTTATATACAGCCAGTGGATAAAGAATCTTGCCTTTTCTTTTCACCTGATAGGCTTTCCAGGTTTCAGTCCCATTGCTCTCTTTTTTTTTCTTTTCTTTATAACAATCGTATCAATTCCTATGTGAAGAAAACTAGAAAATATATTATTGATGCTAGTTTCCCCAAAAGATCAGAAAATAGAAGGAAAATGAAAACATATTGTCTTATGAGCTCATGATTTGCTTGTGACTTTGACTCATGCTTTCCCAGTGTTTGGGTGTGGCAACACTATGAGAATCTATGCTGTATTTCAGATTTTTGCAATGGATAGGATTCTCATGGTGAGTCTTCTCCAAAGGGCAACTTCTTCCGTAGAACTGTACTCAGCCTTTGGTTGTACCTGCAAAAGCTTGTAACTTCTTTAACACCATTGTTATAGCCCCATTTTTCATTAATATTTTATCACTCATATAGGAATACTATTGAGAGGGAGAAACTGGTAATGAAATAATAATACTGAAATACCTTTCATTACAGCTTATGTGTTTCTAATCACCACCTTAGATTTTTCAAATTTTATTCTTCATGTAGTTTTCCTAATTCTGTGACATATTTTAGCACATACTTTGCTGATGATTCCAAGGCAGCAAACAAACCTGTTAGCATTCACCAGTAAAAAATAAAAATAATTTTTAAAAGCTAAGAAAAAAAATATTGAAAACTGCTTGGATTAAAATATACTTTCTTTTAAATTGCATAGCGAAGAATAATGGAGAAAATGGCATTTCTCTAGTCAAAGTACAAACAAATGAAGATCACTGGGTCTGGGTTCAAGCTAACACTCAACTTCTGTATCGAAGTGGTTGTTCAGAATATGTTGTTGCCCAACAGCAAATGCTGAAGTAAGTATATTTTCCAATACTAAAAAACCCCATATTTTAGAATTCCTAATGTCTGAGATCTTTAAATGAGTGTCGCATCCTAAGAAAATATGTGTATAAGGAGGACTTAGTTTATTTAACAAATAAAAATCCATTTATGCCCCAGATCATGTGAAAAGGCTGTTATAATCCTAAAGAATATGTTTGCATTCTTCAGTCTTCTTTCTTCTGAAGCTGAGTGTACATATATATTAAAAAAGTACTTCAGACTGCTTCGTTTTTAATATGCTTTGGTTTTCTTGCACAAAAATGTATTTTGGGGTTTGGTTTTACATTACAGCTGAAACTCTTTGTTGATTTAGTGCCCTGGCTTTTCCTAATACTTGATAATCTTAAGCTTTTTTTTTTTTTTTTTTTTTTTTTTTTTTTTTTGGTCTTTGTGGATGACAGTTGAGCTTATGTTTTTAGTTGTGGATGTTCAGCATAATTGAAACAGGAATGTTCGTATTTATTGTATGTTTGTAGATGTTATACCTAGCTGGCTGTAGGCTCAGTCTTGGAGTGGAAACTATACCCAGCAGATGTGTTCGGAGGGGAATTCTCCATCAGGTTTCCCCTTCCCTCCTGCATAGGCTTTTCCTCCTTCCTCCATGGGACTGTTCCAGTTCACACCTGTCTGAGGGAAGAGCAGGGGCAAGGAGATTTACATAGCCACCACTTGGTCCCGAGGAAAACGTGTGACCAATATCTCTGCTCTTTTCGCATGCCTTGCAGGTGGAAAAATAAATGAAAAATAATCTTTGAACTTCTAGAGTAGATGCCCCTTGCAGGCAGCATACCTTCCAGGAGCTTTTGAATAGGAGAGGACCTCTCACCTCTTTACTTTTGCTGGGATGGCACAAACATCATCTTGCCGTGCAAAGTAATGAACTTCTACAAAACAGATTAAGAGTGGCTGTTTCTTGTACTCAAATCTCCATTTTATATTGTTTTCTGTGCAATTAAGCATGCTCTCTGATACTTACTTAGTTACATTTTTACACTCTGAGCCATTTGAATCTACCTTTTTGTTTAATAGTTCCTACAAGCTGAAGCGTTACTAGAGTTGGCCTCACAGATGATACTCAGTTCTGTCCTCCTGCTACTGTGCAGTAGATTCCACCTTTTTACCCTCACTACTTTTTTTTGTTGTTTTGTTTTTTGTTTTGTTTTGTTAAAATGCATGCTATCTTCCTGGAAACATACCACCTTTCGAGAAATTTCACTGTTTCACTGTAAAGTCCTTGATTTGGTGATCTAAACTTTTATTACTGTTTGCATATTTTCCACTCTATTTTCCCAATTAGACCGTTTCCCAGGAGGTAATTCTGCAGCAAACTTGCATCCTACAGTACTTAAAAAGAAGAAGAAAGCAAACGCTCTCTGTTCTTGGCTGTATGTTCGTTACTGTGGGAAGTTCTCTCTTTATAATAGCATGATCTCCCCCTACTGGAAATTCCTGTACTTGCGCATTAAGTCCATACCAAAGGAAAATGCTTCTGATAGCGAGTCGAGAAAAAAGTCTTCTGAAAATCTCTCCAGTTTTTCATGCCGGCTCTTATTATTGCGATGTCCACTTCTCATTCTGACAAGGAGGATGCAGGTTCATAGTAGAGACTCTGCATGATAGCAAAACAGCACATTTGTGAATTCCAGCAAAATTAAAGTTTGGAGTTAAAAGATAACTGTTGCATTGAGTACGAAAATGCTCAGGCAGTTTTCTTTGTCTGGACTCTTAAAAAATGTTGAGTTCTTCAGTGTTAGATCATGGAAAATTAATTCACTGATCACCTTGGAAAATTAAAGACAAAACAAATTAAGCTGGACTTGTAAAATAACCCTGCGTCCAATATGAACATTTGTGACTATTCTGGACACTTAATTTGGGTATTTTGTTTCCTCTCTGCTAACTATGCATTCTCGAAATACAAGACCCCCATGTTTCATACTCAAATTGCTTTGATGAGAAAGTTCTTTGGCATCTTAGTAACTTCTCACTACAAAATACATCTCATTTAACATGCTGTTTGCACTCTCTCTAGACTTTTTTTTTTTTTTGCACAAGAAAGTTGACTAAATACGTGTTAACAGAAGAATGACAGTGTAAGGTAGTTACCATACAGTACATAAAATACTATGATATTTAAAGTCTTTATGAACTGTGTGCCTCAACTAATTGTATGTCAAAGCTTAAATGTAAGAGTGCCACAGAAAGGTAGTTTTGCACAAAGTGGTGCTCACATGCATGGAAACTCTTTTTTTCTATTTTGAACAAAAACAAAGTTTATATGGAAAAGAGTATGAGGTACTAAACTAAGGAAAAAATATTGCTTGTAATATATATCAATTTGCTCCATTTGTATAACAGAAAAGGTCCATTTAGAAACCTCTTACTGAATGTTTTCTTTTTTCCTACTGTTTCTGAAAGGGAAGAAGATGAACAACTGAAGATACCGAACAGTTTTGCCAGTTTGAAGGGAAACCTGGAAGGATTTTCCTACAACAGTGCCATTGAAACTCTGGGCCAACTGAAGCATCTCAACTGGACAGCAGTAAAAAATGAGCAAGATAACATAAAAGTGAAGTTTGAGCCTCATACAAATGGTGAGTGTTTCGTGCAGGAGGAATCTCTCAGTTCTAATACACCAGTTTTAGGCATTCAAAACAACTGCACCACAAACAGTAGCTGGACTTTCAGAAACTCAAGCTCTTGTTCTATAAATCAGCGAATGAATGCGTGTTCAAACAGAAAAGCTGGATCATTCTACAACAGAGACCAAAGTTTCTTAAATTTAGCATCAACTTGTCCTTCCCACTGGGGTAGCGCAGAAAATTGTCAGTCGTACTCAGGCTTACAACAGCGTGCTGTGGAGAACTATACTACAGACCACCTGAAACTGCAGAGATCATTAATATCCTCGGAGTCTCTCTATGATGCATCGTTTCCCTTGGATATGCCTATCAAAACAGAATATGATTCTGATTCTGAAAACATTGCTGATAACTACCCGATGCCACAAAACCGAGCCTGGCTGGATGAGAATGGCGCCATGAGGAAGCAGTTGTTCAGCTATCCCAATAGGGTGCACCTTAAAGCAGAACCTGACCTCTGTCAGCAAGCTTCACCTTGCCAGAAGCCAAGGCACTGCCTTTACACGCCACATAACTGGCAGTGCATTGTAGCAAATCATCCCAGCAACCTCAATCTGAACAGATCTTGCAAGGGTTTGCGTAACAGAGAGGTGGCCCCGTTTTGTCCCCAGAACTCCTCCGCTTGCTTGGAAAGCCTGCCCGACCTGCCGCACGCCGAGGGCTATGGCCAGTTCTACAGCCCTGCTCCAGGGGAGAAGGAGCAGAGTAATGAGGTGTTTAAAATGCCGTGTGAATTTAAAAACCCTTGCTTGGTTCAAGCAATCAAGCGTGAGCCCCTGGATTCCCCACCATTGTCCAACATTGGACAGAACAGAGCACACATGAGCTTTCCTGAAAATACAATAGCAGGTCCTGTGCCTCATAAAGCCACTGAATGTACATTCTTACAATAGATTTTATAGCATTGGGAATATTTATAACGTTGAAAGCAAGAAGAAATTGTAGCTTCACTTCCAGTTGGGTTAAGTGAGTTACTAAAATTAAAAAACAGTGGAAAGATGTTAAGCGTGTGTGTGTGCGTGTACTTCTGTGTGTGGAACAAAACAGACACAGATGCACACTCACTCCCACACATGCCTTTAAACACAGCCATTCTCTTAGTGATCTTTGGAAAGAAAGAAAGACAAAACCTCAGATACAGAAAAATAATCAGTAACTATTGCACAGGTGTACCTGCTAATGTGTCTTCATCATTTTTCCTTTCATGTCTGCAGTTCTGTAACAAGGTGTAGCTATTTCTGATTTTTGCCTTTGCTCTTTTTTCTCAAGCTGATGTGATGCCTCTGTGAGAAGACAAAATGTTTATGGTGTTCAGTGTGGCCAGGAGTTTACCTTTGGAGTTGTTCATTTTTATTTTAGCCACTCTAATAAGTATCAGCTATTCCTTTTTCTCAACGTTGAGTTAATGACAACAGGCAAGGGCTTCCCAAACACACGGAGTATTCTTGATTTAAATGGACAGCATTAATTTAAAACAAATGACATTCACAAAATGCATTACAAATTATTGCATAGCTTTTTTTCCCATGTTTTCTAGACAATAATAATGCTTTAATACATATTCTCAATTTTAAAGCCATTCGCCTTTCATGTTGCTGTTTGAAAGACTGAACAATAGGATGTTATCCACTTTAAATGAGTAACAAAAGGCTTTTAAATGTACATGAGAAGAAAATATTTCACCAGTTATCTTCCCTGCTATTATAACATTAACAAAAGAAATGCACTTTTAAATGTGATGGTATCTCTTTGACTGATAGCAGCCTCTTAGTCATTGTCATCTGACAGCAAAACTCAAATCCCACGCTAAGATTAGAAACATTTTTTTTTAAAAAGCATCCTCATTTTATCTTCTAAAGAAAATTTTAATCTCACTGAAGACAACTGGATTTATGACTTTCAAAAGCGCTTTGGTGCACTTCTGTGCTTTTGAAAATAGATCCATATGCTTTCTTTTGAAGCCAGATAGTCACGTATTTCCACTTTAAAAAACAATCTACAACTTCCGTTTTGGTTGTTGTAGTTTGACTCCTGCACTAATTTTGTTTTAAAATTGCACTATTTCAACTTTATATCACCTTCAATTATAGAAAACCCATATCATTAAAAAAAAACACAACTAGATGTATATGTGCTTTTTTTAAAGAAGCCCTATAGTGAATGTTTTCTTTTTCAAAATGTTATAAATAATTCTGATGTCTTCTTTCTTTCTAGCCACTGTGGGCATGGCTGTACACATGCCAGTGAAGTGGCATAAATTTCTCCCTAATGCTGTAAGTGGCATAAGTGCAGTTTTCAGGTAGGGGAATAGTTTTGCACAGGGAGTGGCACCTGCGAGGCCGCTCTTCTCTAAGTCTGGTAGAAGTTACTGCCTGCACATTAGAGTTGGCAGAAGTAAATACATGCATTCTCTGCATGTCAGTTCAGCTTATGAACAATGGTTTGATCTGAAATGCTGCACTTTACACAGAAATGAAACTTTTGATGATTGTCCTGCATAAGGATGTGTTCCCCACAGAAAGGCAAGAATGGATAAGAAGGGCAATAATGTCTTTCTGCAGCTCAAGTCAATTCTGCCATAGTCCAGCTGACCTAACTCAAGCCAAGAGAACATCTCATTTTTTTTGCATCTGAGATGTATCAGTTCCCTGCTAACTACATACTGTCCCTTACTTGAGACAGTTTTGATATCTTTGCCTTAACACTTTCACCAGTGGGTACAATGCAACATCAGACCCCATTCAGAGATGAAACTGTAGTGGTGGAATTTACTCCACAATCTAGTACATCATTGTTCATCTCACATAAAGCTAAGCCCAATCAGGCAAATTGATCTTGGTATTCAAGTGAGACTGTGAGCTGCACAAAGTTTGCCCCACTGATTCACTATCTACAAAAACAAGAGCAGAAATGAGGTATTGTAGAGATAGGGCAATGTGGAGCAAGTGGAGGACATGCTGGCATGACTGCCAGGAAGCTGTTTGTTTAACTCCACTCTTGGACTCACCATGATATTCCTCCAAATGAGACTACCCAGGCCTGCCTGGTTCAGCACTACCTTACATCTTCTCTTGTCATTTCAATTAATGCAGTGTGACCATAAAACACTACTATCCACATCTGGAAATGCTGATGCCATTTTGCACAGATGTAAATGGTCACAACAGGGGCAATGTAGAGCACTGTGCCTCCAAGTGCCTTGTCTGTGCTTACAAATATTTCATGGCATAACTACAGAGGCAGAATTATACCATCCCAACAGAAGTTCTCTAAGTTCTTCCGATACAGAACGAAGTCTATTTTGTTGACTTATCTTAATCTACAGCTCTTCTGGTCGATTTCAGCAAAGATGACTTTTCTCAGGCACCCAACAAATCCAGTCATATTTTAGTCATCTTAATAGATATTGTAAGAGTTGGTTAAACTTCCGCATGTAAGAAAATCTAATCTGATACAAGAATGGCCTTCTTCTGAGAGGATAAATTAAGGTGTCACTTCAAATGAGATGTCACCTCCTAACTCCTCCCTGTGCAAATGTGATCAGATTTCCTTCCTTATTGTTTCATAAAGTCTAAATCCATTAAAAATACAGGGTAATTTACACTTAGGTCATATATCAGGTTTGATTTTAGCCACTTAGCTTGTGGCTAAGTTGTTACTGCAAGGCTCACATCAAAAAAAGTGTTATCAGTGGAGTCTGTTCTGGGAAAAGTTATCACATATGCAGCAGTCTCCTATGAAATGCACTTATTAAGAGATAGGCAACTCATCGTACTTTTGGACAACTGCTGGCCACTATTGATAGTAAGAAAAAAAAGGTCAGTTTTGTTTAAGAACTTTGCATATTGCACTATTTGGGAAAATAAATGCTGAAAACCAATCTCTTCATATCTGTTTTTCAAGAGCAGGTATCTGTCCTTCATCCTCTCTGGACTAAAATCTGACATTGCATTGTACCCTGTTAAATTACCAGTGATTTAATCTTATAAAACCTTTTTGTATCCAGGCATTAATGATCCCATGGCAGAGGAAAAAGACAGGGCAGTTGCTTTAAATTGTTACTTTCTCTTTGTAGTGGTCGCTGTTTTGGTATTATTGGTACTACTTTAAAAACTACCGCTTAGAAAATAAGAGTTTAAGATGCTTCCAGTCAGTGATGTTTGGCTTTTATCCTTAGTAAGTTGGTATTTATATCCTCCAACACAGCCCTAAGATCTGTTTTAGAAGTCTCCCAGTGTATTTATTGTAAGAAGAAAAAAATTCCTCTTGTAGAAGAAATGCCCAGTGAAATGCTTGTGTGCTACAAACATGGAGTATTCAGGCTGAAAGAAATGCATTTCTTTTTCCAGTGTGGACACGATGCTTTCTAAGACCTGACTGACAGTAGCATTCAAACTTCCTCAGCTGTAAATTCTTCAGAGGCAGAGGCAGAACAAACTTCTTAATTCTGGTATTCAGAGGTTTGGTGGTTTGTTTTCTTGGATTTGTGTGTGTGTGTGTGTGTGTGTGTGTGTGTGTGTGTGTGTGTGATTTTTTTGTGTGTGTGTTTTTTGTAGTTGTCTGAGAGTGCATCTGCCTCTGAGATGTTACTTAGCCCACGACACCAGAGACTATTATCAGTGCTAAAGCTGTTGCCTTCGCTGTGAATTTGGCCTCATTTAGCTGTTAGTGGACAGCTGCACAGAACCTTATAAATGCTGGTCCAATTAAAGCATACCACTTAAACCTGCTGTTTTTACCTAAAAACCAGCCTGATTTGAGCTAAGGGTAAGCGTATACCATAGAGTGGATTTTTTTTGCTATTCTAAGGTTTGCCAGGATGCATGTAAGACCAGTGACTGAAACTGGAGCAGACCTTCACTGTAGGTAACACTATCGATAATTTATATTTAATCCAGACTCTTGGGATATCAAAATAGAACTTTGTTTTGAGAATCTAAAGAGAGAGCAGTGTGTGTGCAAGAGATGACCTGGTTTCAGTTGGCCCACAGTCTGGAGATTTAACTAGTGAAATAGAAGAGCAAACAGCTATACCTAAATTCTCTGTAGAACAGACTGACTTCCTAGTACTTGATTATAATGCATTTATATTTTCATTGCCCTTAATTAGAAGACACTGATATATTCTTAAATCCTTAGAACTGAGTCTCAGCGTCCTTTGGATGGCTTAGGGAGGTCTGACATTTGTGTGTCAGCCAGTTCAGAATGATTTCTTGTTATGATCCTTGATATAGTATTAACATTGACAGGGCATGTGCAATTCTCCTGGAAATTCCCAATGCTTAAAATACTTATGTGGAAAGCATCCAGCCTGAGGCAAGGAATAGTCTGTGGGATAGCTTCAGCTTCTGCTGCCTGGAAGCCCTGCTTAACTCTTTCTGTTGAAGCCATATTGGAACTTAAGTAGAACAACCCCATCCAGGGTATTTATTTAATAAAAGCCATTAGTTTATCTAAAAAAACAGGATATTGTAATTGAAACAAGAAAAAGATATAATTTCTTCTATCTATAAATACATATATTGCCTCAGGTAGTCACAGAATAAACCCTTACTCATTTTCTTTCATTGGAGTGTCATTAACTAAGACCCCAGCTCAGTGATAGATGAATAGTGCTTTCCTACTTTATTTCTTGTCTTTTCCTTCTGTTCACTCACTAGAAAGCAAGTTTCTTCGCCTGGATTTTCTTCCTCTCTTGTCTTGTAAATCCTCTATGAAATCTCGTGTCGTAACTGAAACAGACTTCTGTAACGTGCATTAGAGCTTCTGCAGGTGGCCATGCTCTGGCTTTAGCCACAAGGCTCTCATTTAGTCGAACATGACTCATAGATGAAGGCTACCGGTAGCTTATGTTCATAGATGCCACCATCCTGACAAGTACTCCTTTGAATACAAGTGGCACATATTCACACATTTCCCCATAATACTATCATGACTACTTCCCTCCCCATGTAAACATACCATGTCCTTTTCTTCTTCTTCTCTCACCCATCACATTGCTTTTTTACCTGTAGAGAACTGTGTTCTATACACTGGCTTGAGTGACATTTTCTCAAAATTGATATTCTTAGTTTTTGGATTTGTCTTTGCTTGTAACAAACTGCTCTCAGATACTCTGAAATCTGAAGCAAGTCAAATATGACCAACAGTGTTTCTGGAATTGTGGAGTATGCATTTAACTGAATTACAGTTTTTATCACATTAAGTTGTGTTGGGATGAAAATTGAGATAGAATTCAAATGTAGTTTGAAGTGCATATTTCAGTTAACAGCACTGAACAAGATCATCAATGACAGTGTTTGGGGGGAAAGAGTAAAACATTACTACTAAGACTAATCTGAGGGTGAAAAATTATCACCTTGAGTGACACACTGATGTCAAGGCTTCAATTCATTGCCAGCAATTCTGTGCTCCTTGAAAACAAGAATTGAGGTCATTCAGTGCTAGGCTGCATTTCTCCATCAGTCTGAAAACATCATTCTAGGAGGCATGCATTGCTCCTCTTCCTTGCGTGGAGTTACTCTTTGGAACTACGACAAATTCAGTGTCTGCATTAACACCCTTGCAGTTGGTCATTGCCACTGAACTCCCACTTGGTGCTCTGGTTGTGCAGCCTGAATTGGAATCCCAGAATTTCCTTGTTGTGACAGGATTGCAGTGACAGCTGTACAACATTCAAAACTTCCTTTTCATACTTGTATTGGTAGAATTATGGTTTTCCAGAGCCTAAGTATGAGGAAAACACAAACACGTGGCAGAAGGCAATGTAAACAGCATCAGCTGCATAGCTAATCTCAGTACTTTCAGTCAATTAATTAAAAGACTGTGTTAAAAAATCAGATGAGGTTCTGGTTTAGAACTCTCCATTTTGCACAGGAGAGTGTCACAGGTGTGTCACCACTGTTCTGCCTCTTTTTAGGTCACACCTTGCTCTCTCCCTTCCTTATCCTATTACTGTCACTTCTGAACTTTTTTTCTTTCTTCTTCTTTTTTTTTTTTTTTTTTTTTTTTAACTTTTGCATTGTGTTTTTCCTGTGATTACTTAAAATCTGAGGTAATGAGAGGCAAGCAGCAACACTGTGAGTGTTTTTTTTCTCTATTCTCATCATAGTCATAGAATCATAGAAAGGCTTGGGTTGGAAGGGATCTTAATGATCACCTAGTTCCAACTTCCCTGATGTGAGCAGGGTTTGATACTCTGGAAGATTCTTCCTCTACATGACTAGCAGCGTTCCCTCTTCTGAAAGGGCTCTTCTTCACACTCCTTCACCTCTTCACAGGTTCCTAATGAAACCAAAGAATGCTTTCTTCCTTAAAGGTGTCTGTATCTATTGAAAAACTCCTTTTTCTCCCTCAAAGTTTTCTACCTTTGTGATTTTATAGGACGGTACTTTGCAGCCTCCACCTTTTCTGTTTTGTGCCTCCATAACTTTATTATTTACTTCAGGCACACTTTAAAGCTTTGCCAAAAGAACAACGTTATGCAGAAGTGCAATGTCCCATTTCCTTCCCTGTCCCCTTTGAACAAGACAGAGGTACTGACAGAAGTCTTGGAATAATTACAGTTCATAAAACAGAAAAGAGTCCCTTTGCTGGGGAAGCGTACCCTATTTAGGCAGCTGTATTGCCAAGAAACACTTGAGCTGCCACCAGGAGTTTAATTCTTCAAGTATACACTGCCAAACGCTTTTGCGTTCAGACCTGCCCTCTCTTTACAGAAATGAAGGAGCCCACTTTCTCCTTTTTGGATCCTTCATTTTTTTCCTACACGCCTTCATCCTTTCACTGTGCAGTTGCACTTTTAATATGTAATTTTCTAAAAAATGAGTATGGAAGTATTGTTTAGAGTGTATAGAACAGTGTTTCCTATTAGTCCATTTTAGGTTTTGGGATCAGAACTGCAAAGAATTATTGAGGGCTTTAACGTGACCCCATCTTAAGGCCTGTAACTGTTACAGAAACATAGAAATAATACAATATGGTATCAAAATCTGCTGTTAACCATTAAAAAAAAAAAAAAAAAAAAAAAAAAGAAAAGTGCCATTATTGTTCCTCCTAAGTCCAAACAGTGGAGGACAAGACTGAATAAAAAGAGCACAGAGACCGAGCAACACTTGGCCTGCTTCTGCCCATCAGATGGGTATTACTTGAACCCAGTGTTATGGGCACAGCTCTGGAAGGACCAAGCCCTGCACTGAGCACCGTGTGAGCACACACCAGTGGGTGCATGGAGCAGGCGTAAGGCTGATGCACTTGTGGAATGGTGGGGATGGGCATCAGGAAAGCCGGGAGCTGGGATCCTCTGCTAACGTGTAATCCAACCAGTAGCAACTATGCTGCTTCCTATACAGTTGTAATAGACCCCCCGGTGTATTGGCAGCAGGCTAATTAAACACGTGGATTTTGTATTTTGGAGTTTTGTTATAACAGGTGCACTTTTCTGTTTTGTGGGGTTTTTTTTTGTTTGTTTGTTTTGTTTTTTATTTTTTATTGTACTGTTTTCTCAGTCTGCTTTTAGAGGGAACTTTCATGTGTATTTCTTAAATTATATTTTACATTTATTACCAGTCCGAAATGTAAAGTTAAGACATTTTAAAAGAAATAATAAATATTTGCATTTAAAGCCACGCCCTGCCGTCTGTTCCTCCCGCCTCTCCCGCGCCTGAGGGGGCCGCGCTCCGATTGGCTGAGCCACGCGGCCTCGCGCCTCACGGACCGCGTCCGTCTAACGGAATGGGCGCGCGCCGGCCGCGCGGGGTTGGGGCGCTCTCTCCGCCGGCAGGAAGCGGAAGTGACGGTGCCGCTGGGCGCGCCGCGAGAAGGCTGGCGGCGGTTGCTGTCGTTACCGAGCCGCCTGGGGACGTGCCGGCGGCGTGCGAGCCCAGCGCCGGGGGTGGGAGCGGCTCGGAGGTAC
>JAOWBP010002052.1:31204717-31223029 GCA_028571105.1 Tragopan temminckii | reverse complement strand
TTTCTTTCTTTCTTTCTTTCTTTCTTTCTCTCTCTCTCTCTCTTTCTCTCTTTCTCTCTTTCTCTCTTTCTCTCTCTCTTTCTCTCTCTCTTTCTCTCTCTCTTTCTCTCTCTCTTTCTCTCTCTCTTTCTCTCTTTCTCTCTATCTTTTCCCTCAAGACCTACACTTTATTTAATCATTTTTGTTGTTCTGCTTTTATCTTTTTTTCAAAATTAGTCCAGGACACCATGAAAAATGCATCCTACCATATTGCAGCAAATGATTGATAACTTTTGTCAGATTATGCTTTCTTACATAAGTTTGGCCCTCTTTACAATAAGATTCTTCTATTTACTTATGAAGATACTGTGTGGCAGTAGGAATTGGCATTTTGAAGTTGTGAAGATATGTAATATCTATTGTTCTTTCATCCCATCCACATGTGCTTTTATAAAGAGTAGTTAATTTGGTGTAACGCAGCAACAAATCTTTGGCAGATCTGTTGATCACTACTTCTTTTTCTACTTTTTTCAAGCTTTTACTAATAGGTTGTTGGATATATTTTCCTAGTGTTTTTCTAAGGATTGAAGTTTGGCTTTACTAGAGATTGTTGTGGCCCTACTATTCTTTGTTTCCTTCTTCCCATTCTTCCTAAAGATAAACTCCATGTTTATCCTCTTCTAGTCTTCCTAAATTTTTCGTTTTTATCATGGTTTCTTGTAAATTTACAGCTAACATTTCTGAGAATGCTCTGCTCATTTACAGAATATGCTGCAATTTTGCTGGACATGATCAACTTGCAAGCATTGAGGTTCTAACCTTGTTGCTAATACTAGCAGTATCTGCTTGACCTTTAGTGATGGAAGCAGAACAGGCAGTAAACACATAAAACTTTTTGTGCATTATCTACTACTGAGCAGTTGTCTGAGTTTCTAGTTCTGAGTAGCAGAAACCTCTTCCCAGTCTTTTTGTATCATTTAAGAACTTCCAGCATGCTGTTTATAACCTCACCTTTCTTGGCTCTCAGGCATTGGCTTTTCTGTTTTTCTTCTTACATGACCATGCTCTATTTTATTCATTTTTAAATATATTTTATGAACTTCTAGTCCTTGAAGAACTCAGGATTTTAACATGGTCTTTTACTGTATTTCCTACTCTTCACTAAGATACTTCATACTTATTCCCCACCTTCTAGTCTGTTGAAAGACCTTCTAAGTTACTTTTCTTAGGTGTCTGACCTATGAGATTCTACCTTCCATTTCTCCAGGTATACCTAAGTTTTTCTTCTCCAGAGCTGGTGTCTTCATTTTGCAGTTTTTTGGATTTTTGCTGCTGTAAGAGTCTTGGGTCTAGGATTTCCTAGTCCCTTTCACCAAGATGCCCTCTCGCCTTCTTACCTGTTTCTCTCTTCCAATTCAATCTTTTTTTAAGATTTTTGTTTGTTTGTTCCAGTTCTCTGTGGTTTCTGTCTTTCTTCTGACTTAACATTATATTACCAGTTCATTTCCTTTTACTCATTTATGTGTTTGGTGTGATCCAATTCCCAATGATGTTTATCTCTAATGGAAATTGGATTTATTCCTTTTAAGAAGAAAGCAACAAAGAATTCCTCCCAGCTGGCCTGATTTTCAGTATCCTCAATTACTTGCAATCTGTTCCAGCTTTCATCTCTTCCTCCTGTGTCTGTCTACTTCTTACTACGTTTATTTGGATTCCTTAGGTTTATTAATTAGATTCTTTACATCAGGCTGTCCTAAGAGCAGACCGTAAGGCTCTACGTTACTGTAGCATGTAAACACTTAGTGCAACAGTCCTCAATCCATTGCTGGCAGATATACTTCTGACGAGATGTATGTGACTCCAGTAACACTCAGAAAGTTGTAAAAGTAAAACTTGAGATGGGTAGGAAAGCAAAGAATGATCTGGCTTTCAGTGCATTATCCACACAGTAATACTATTCAGCACTACTTCATAAGTGCTGCTTGGCTGAATGAAAACTCCTCTTTTGAAGATCCACTGCTAAGCAAGGAGAGGGATTATCAGGCTTCCAGTTTCTTCCCATTGTCCCTCGTTAGTGTTTCTGTTTCTCCTAGAAGTGTTTTGTTTTGTTTTTTTTTCCAAAATCTCTCAGCTAAAGATTTTTTTTTTTGGTCTGGATTGCCCAGCTTTGGTATGCTTTTTAGATTTTATTTTGTATCACCAAGGAAGATTCTTCTGTAACAAGACTTAAATGGTTTTGAAGCTAAGCTCATAAGTTTGAGTGTATTGCTAAAATTATCACCCATACTGTATACATTTCTTGTGGAAAAAAAAATTCTTTATTAGCTAGCTGAAGTAGCCCAAAGCATTCTCTTAAATGTAGAATCATAGTCTTAGTGAATCTTGGAATCACAGCATGTCTGAGGCTGGCAGGGCCCTCTTGAACTATCTGGTCCTCTGCTCCAGAAGGGCCAGTCAGAGCAGGGTGCCCAAGCTCATGTTTAGGTGGCTTTAGGAGATCTCTAAGGAGGAAACTCCGCAGTTTCTGGGCAGCCTGTGACAGTGCTTGGTCATCCACATGGCACAGAAGTGCTTCCTGGTCTTCAGATGGAACCTCCCATGTTCCAGTTTGTGTCCATTGCCTCTGTTCCTGACACTGGGCACTGCTGAAGAGTGCAGTTCACTGTCTTTTCACCCTCCTTTCAGATATATATACATGCTGATAAGATCTCTCATGAGCCTCTTCTTCTCTAGGCCAAAGAATTCCATCTCTTTCAGCCTTTTATCATACAAGTGATGCTCCAGTCTCTGGACTGTGGCCATTCACTTTTCTGGCCTTTTGTACTGGATATACTTAGAACAGATGCAGTAAAAGAATAAAATACCTGAAATTTAAATAAATGTAACCAGAGATGCTATGCTGAGAACAGGATAAAATGCCCTACATGAGCATTTGTGGATCATGCCTTCTTGTCTCCACCTCTTCCCTCCCACCAGTCTTTTCCTATTATGATTCATGTTTAATTTGAATTATAGAAATAATGAGAGGCTTTCAGATTATCCTTAAGCCTTTTGACAAAACCTATACTTTGAGCTGCAAGTCTAGGATTTCAGTCATGGTTCTCTGCTTAGCTAGGGCTGAATGTGATACCTTGTGTCAAGAGGTCTCCAAAATATTTGTATAGTTTAACATTTACAAGTTTGTTTTTTAAAGACGCACTCTACTGATTTAAAGCACTTATAGTGCTGTCCTCTGAAACTGAATTCCTGAATGATTTCTTTACTGTGAGAGAAATAATGACTTAACTTTTTGGACACATTCAAAATATCCTTAGGATATCTGTTGCTGCAGTTCACAGACATAGATTATTAGATTGTCTATAATATTTAAGTTGTATAGGCTATTTCTGTCAGCATATTTAACTTCTTTCACTGAAAAAGAACCTCTCTGGACAAGGAAGGTTAGTAACTGATAAGGTTATTCCAGTGACTGTAGTACTCAATCATCATATTCAAATGACCAATACATTCAGAATATTTCAGCAGAAAGGGACATCTTATGAAAGAAAGACATTTTCTACTCTCTTCTGCTCTAGAATTTTACCATCTTCATAACGATATAGGAATTGAAATAAGAAAAGAGTATTCTGCTGTGTAAGTGGTGCATAAGTACATCTTTGAAGGAAGACCTACTTCTGCAAGTCATTGTCTAACCAAGAGCTAAAGTGCTACACTGGTGAAATCTTAGTAGAAGTGTCAAGACATTAAGAAGGCTTCCTGAGACCTAGCAGGACTCATTTCTGAAGAATCAGCTGCACAACTTCTCTCCCCCACATAACCTTTTTTTCAAACAGTGGATTATTTTGAGTAGACATTTTGACATTTTTTATTGCCAGAGAAACCATTCTATTGCATCACATTAACATGTTGCTTACATCAGCGCTTCGCTTCTGCTTTTTCCCATATTTCTTGGGAAAACCCTTCATTGTATGTAACAAATACCTGAGGCTGCTTTGGATTACATGTTTTCTTAGATAAGCTGAAGAAGACCTCTCTGACCCTTGGAAGACCTTTTGCTTACTTTTGGAAGTGGACTTTATCTCATCTTTTTACCGTTTTTTAAGAGTCTGAAGGCTTTAATCCCTCTTCTTGCTAGTTGGCTTTCTCTTTAATTTCCTGCAAACAAGATATATTCTGGAGAAGAAGCAGAGTGGATTGTTCAAGCAGGATTTAATTTGGAATAAGCCTATATTCAGGAAGAACAAGAGGACTCTTCAAGCTGCTTGAATTCTTATCACTTTTGAAGATCAAGGGACCAGTTAGTATGTTAAATGTCAAGTTCTCAGGCTAACTCTAAATTACATACCTATTTTTTAGTATAATGGCAAGTGAAGAACATTAATAATAAATAACTGTAAGATCTTTTCTGGTACTCCTTTGGTGCCTGTGTGTAATGTGTTGTGGGTTTTTTATATTGTCAGGTGTCTGAAGCTCGGAGCTGTTAGGCTATGTTAGTCATCTTGCAAACAGGGCTGGACTTTATAGACATTGTGCTATCTTTAGGGAATACAACAAGGTTGCGATTGTTTGTGTAGAACTTCCTTTTGCAGTTCTGGATCTATATCTTACACCACCTTTCTACTGCTGAATGCATTCAAGTGAATATTCCTGTGGGGTTCAGTTTTTCTGCTGATACTGGTAAGACTAATGATAAAACCAGGAAACTGGAAATGACAAGTGACAGGAGAAGCATCATTGACTGTGAGATTTCGCTTAAGGATATTTGGCACTGGAACAGTTCCACTGTTTCTAGCAATAGAAGTACACTCAGAACCAGACGACATGGTCACTGAAATACAGAATAGCTGGTTTTATAGGTGTTCCCACAAACCACAGCTGCTATATTGGTTCAGTGTGAGAGGAAATCCCCCAAGTAGTTTGAGCTCGTAAGCACGGGTCTTTATCTTTCTCCAGCTTGGTTAGTCATTTTTAACCACTCTGATTTGATAGGTTTTTATGCTTGGTTCCATTTGGTTAGCTCACACTATGAATCTCATATAGCACTGGTATAAATAAATAGATGCATACGACAAGGATAAAAATGGGCCCATCTAAACCAGTAGACTGATTTATGTGCTTTTTTGTATTCAGAAATTTGATTTTGCTTGAGCACTGTTCTTGCTCAATCTGTCCTCTGCAGCTAAGATCTTCCTTGGCCCAGCCTGCAACCAACCACTGAAATACACCGGTCCTGTGGATCAAATTCTTTTATCCTACGCTATAATGAATGGACTTCCTGTGACCTCATTTTCTTGAGTTAAATTGTGTTTTGATGTTGAAGACTAAGAACCTAGTGTAAGTTCAGTTCTACTGAGCCCAGGTTTTCTTTGGATTTAGAAACAAGATTGGGCTTTACTATAGTAAGGACTGTACTTTCAGAACAGAAGGTGCTAGCAATTGCAGTGGTAGAAGGTACTAACAATAATTTTGCCCTCATTGCTGCTGCAGTGGATGGGAGGTAGGAAAGCGTTCCCTCGGGCATGAACTTTGGCTTGATTTACCCTTGTTCTCAGTTTCGTGAGTGATTACTGTTTCTGAGAGGAAACGTGTTTCTTTACTGTCAAGAAAATGATTTACTTTGTTTCTAATTTTAAATGCAGATATGTTTTAAAGGAAAGACAATACCTCTTGTACAACTGAATAAGGAATTTATCTTGGCGTAATATAATTGCAGAGAGCTTTGAAGATGAATAGGACAAATAGTTTTAGGCAAGAGAACAGTGTGGGGGAGACTGCCTTCTTGGTTTTTCTCCTCACTCTGCTACTGCATCACTTTTGGCTTACAGTACAAGGTGAAGCTCTCTGCAGAGAACTCTGAAATAGTGCAGATGTCAGAGCTGGTCCTTCAGCAAGAAGCAGAGTGGCTTTGTAGATACGTACACGTGGATGAACTTTCCTGAGAGGCACAGTTTACTTCCAGTACATGCCTTACCATCCCACAGCTATGCTTTTTTCAAGCTTTTGTAGCAGCATAAAATGCTATGTGCCCACACCCTTAAATCTAGCTCAGAGATCTTTGTGCTACGCTCTGTGCATGTCTGGTGCCGATATACTCTCTCTGGTTCTTTCCTGATCAAATAACTTTACACTTTTGTGTCTGTATAGATATATTTGTTATGCCAAGGCAGAGTTCAAGATGACACTTGCGATCCATGCCGATGAAAAGCTGGAAGCATACGTTCAGACCAAGCTAGAATTCGTGTTCCATTGCATATAGGTCCCTCTCTGCTTTAGTGTTCCTTGTCATTTATCACATTATTAAGCAAAATACAGCAAGCTATCCTAAGACCATTTGCTAGATATTTGTGGATAAAGGTGCGTGAGAACTGTATCTTGGTTATTGTCATAACTGCTTTGGAGACCACTCTTCAAAAGCACCATAAAGTATATTCAGAAATTATTTCTGATGAGACTTCTGAGAAGACAAATCCACTAATATCTTCAATTAAGAGCCTGCCACTCAAATGTAAATCTGAAACAGCACTTCCTTTCTAAGACTTTATAAAAAATCTTGCATTTCAAAACTGTCATTCAGCTTCTTGACTCTGTAGTGCCTTTATACAGTCAGTTCTAAATGCTGTCTTACAAGCTTTTTTTGCAGCACTGGGTGAATTCTGGAATAGGAATAGCATTGGAATAGGCTCCCCAGGGAGATGGTTGAGTCACCATCCCTGGATGTGTTTAAAAACCGTTTGGATGTGGTGCTCAGGGACATGATTTAGCAGAGGGTTGTTAGAGTTAGGGTAGTATGGTCAGGTTGCGGTTGGACTCAATGATCTTTAAGGTCTTTTCCAACCAGAGCGATTCTATGATTCTGTGATTCTATGTCTCACTAGCAATTCATGATGGCTGATTGCTGAGACCCTGAGAAGTTCATGAGATGCAATCTCAATATGAGAGGTAGGCGTAGTAGCAGGGAAAATGTGGAGGAAGCGTAATATGTCAAGAGTAGACAAAAGGATAGCTTTAAGCTGTACTTATCAACACTTTTCCCTATCCTTTCAGCTGGACTTCATACCTAATAAAGACCAAGTTATATTTAAAAAGAGGTTTACTGATGGTCTTAAACCTGGGAGGTTAGGGAGATAAGGAAGGTAGAGCTTCAGCAAGAGGGAATAGGACAAAGATTAATAGCTAATTCCTTAGCTGGCTTCCATCTTCTACTTATTAGGTTTTCAAATAAATGCTAAGTTGCATCACCCCCCTAAGCCACACACAGATATGTCTTACGATCTACTTTCAAGAGCTTTATTTAAAGAAACTTCTTTCTTTTTCTGCTCCCCCAAATTCTGGTAATTCTTAGGCTGTTGAAGCTTTGAGACATTGCCTGTCATGTGCATCAGTATTTTCTCTTTGTTTTTTGTTTTTTTTTTTCTGCATTTTCCCCCGATTCTCTGTGTTGTCTGTATCTGCTGTTTTCTGACTTACACTAGGTATGTGCATGCTTTGTCAGTGAGTGACTGGCTTTTTATTGTGTGGTGCTAAATGTATTTCCGTCTCTAATAGCCCTGAAAATCTACTGGGATGACTCAAGCCAAAGACAAGAGGGTACCAAGACATGGAAGAGAGCAAGGCTAAGTGCTCTTAGTTGTTTTTTTGTTTTGTTTTGTTTTCTTTTTTTTAATAAATTCTGTCTTTTCAAGATTTTATTTAGCCTCTGATAAATTCAATTTAAGTTTTGTTAACTGATAGTATTTTATTGACTTTTTTGAATGTAATAAGGGTATATGTTTTTATTTGTATTCTGTGCTTGGAGTTTAAAATGAGCAAATGAAATTAAATTTAACACTAGCAATAAGCAAAACACCTCACCAGAATTCAGGTAGATAGCCCTGGTTAACCCAGTTACTACTTTAGAACATGTGTGTCAATGACTGAGATCTCTAATGTCATGTAATGCTCAGTGGTGATATCTCTAAAAAGCAATTTGAGATATTTGCTCAGTGTTGATGCAGAAGGAAGGCTCTTTTTCTCAGGATTGCTTTAATAATTGATTTTGCACGTTCTTACTAGTCTCCACAGTCTTGGACATGACTCAAGTCTCAGCAGTTCATGCCTTTCAGTCCTCCTCTTTGTATAATTTCCAAAGTAGTCTACTGTACCTTTGAGGGCTTCCTATAGGCAAGATTGATTCTTCCTTCCTTTTGTTCTAAATTCCTGTCCATATGGTGGCTGGCACCACTACTGCGCAAACACCTGCTGTCAGAAAGCCCTGCAAAGGTGTTGGAGGGCTGGCTGCTCCCAAAGGGACGAGAGTGTCCATGAGACCAATCAGGACAGGGACTGTCAGCCACGCAGTGTCCCACTAGACCAGGCAGGAGCAGGGCAGCCAGGAGGAGGGCAGCCAAGCCACAGCCACAGGCACCAGCCATCTACTTGAGGATGGGCTGAGGCTAGGACATTTGCCCACAGGTCAGAACCCAGGGCTCAGTGGCACCCATGACCGGGCCCAAGCACAGCTGTGAGGTGGTGAGGAGCTCAAGTCCAGCCTTCAGGGGACACTCTCAGGGTCCCTGCAGCACCTCTGCTTTGCCTTCTCTTCATCTTGACTCCATACCTTATAGACATCTTGCCCTCCTCCACCATCTCTGACTGTAACTTCATTTCTGAACACAACATGGAGACTTGTCTAAATCTTGTGTTCTGTTTGGTTTGTAGCCTCTGTATCACAGGTCTTCCTGATATTGCTGGTGCTCCACAGAATTCGTAGCTAGTAACTTCTCTTTCTTGTCCATTTCTCTGATGAACAACATGCTCTTCTGCCTTTGTGGGCATCTCTGTGTCCAGCTTTTTCCCATGAAGGCCATGTAGTCGTAATAATCCTTGCCTATTACATGTAATTGTAAGTAACCATGCCTACTAAACAACCTTCTCTCCTCTTTTTGTGTCTTCGATTCTGTCTCCTACACCTTCTTCATGTTGCCCTTTAAGGATGAAATACCCTTCCCAAAATAATGCCTGGATTACTCACTAGTTCTTATAGCACAGCAGTCTTGTTATGAGTAAAGCTGCAGATGGCTGGTAGATTTATAGAAGTACGAAAGTAAATAAATAAATTAATGGTTTAGTCAAACTCAAAAGTTAATAATTTATAACATGATTTATAGGGCTGTTTCTGTGTCAGACAGCTGTCTTTCCAGGCTGTGACTATATCTTATCTAGATGCTTGGAAATCTTAAAACATTGGATGGGGCCTGGTTTGGATAAAAACAACCTTAATTTCTGTAAATCTTACCTCATTTTGCTGTGTAACTGGACCTATGGTTTGACTCACTGAATTACTAGAAAGTATTTGTTTTTCTTTAATTATATTTGGTCTAGTCTCTTTTTTATGTTTTTGAAAGAAAATCCTAGCTGACTGACGCAGATGCTTTTCCTCTCTATCTAAAGTAGCAGTAACATATTTGTGCTCTGAACATTCACCACCATTACATTAAATACTTTTTAGATAAGGCATAGCAGATTTTCCTTTATAAATCCAGTATTAATTTGATTAGAATTTTAGTACAATCATGTAGGGAAGACAAGTGATGATTTTTTAAAAAATGTTTACATCTGTAGAAGTGGAGGCAGAATGCATATCAGTAAACTGAATTAAATGTTTCCTAAGAGAAGATGCAAATAGACTTGAAAACTTCCTTCAGAGAAGCTCGTAATTTCTTTCATGAGGGTTTGATGCTATATAACAGTCTTGCTGAAAATGGATCATGTGGATTTACTGTGTTTCTAAGATTCCTTTGAAATATCCTCAATGCCTTCCCTTTTTAAATCTGTATGGAATATATAAAATTGAAAGTATGTATTGGAAGTAAATCTCTGGCTGTAGCTTTTATTATAATGAATAAAGTTTCAGCTATTCCCATTTACCTCTGAACCTGCAGTGAATTGGCTACTTACATATTGGAAACAGTTGAAATAAGCAGAGAGAAGAGGACTGAAAGCAAGGAAAGATCAGATCTAAATCAAACCCCAATATATTTTAGGTTTTCTTTTTCTGATCCATTCATGACTTCATAATCGCTTTACTAATTGTATACCTGCAGAACATATATGGCCCTTACATGAATCTTAAATGAGGTTTCAATATCTGTGCCAGAAATGTTATCTTCCACGTGTTAGCATTATGTTGCATATCAGTGTTACTGAAAGCATGTCAGAAAGACTCAGTATTTTGTTCCAAATAATTTTTTAAAATGATACTTTGCCATCAGATGGCCCCTATAAACCTTGTAAGGGGAAACAGCCCAATAAATAATATTTTATGAAAACATTTCTTCAGGGGACAAGCAATGTAACCTAGATGGATCTTGAACTGATGAATGTAAGGATTTATGAGGAAAATATGCCAGTATGTTATGATGATGGCTAAGACAATAGTGGAAAAAAATGAACCTACATTTCTTCTTTTTATGTCTTAGTAAACATTGCTCCATGTAGAAAAAGGTTGTATATCTGGGAAAAAAAAAAATAAAAATTGTATGAGGAAATCAAAAGTGTTTAAAATTACAGGAACTACTATAATAGTTATTGAAGGCTCAGTCATGCAAAGTGCCGAGTGCTTTAAAATAACTGTTCAGCAGGATTTGGCTGTTTTCAGCACTTCCTCGGAACCATCAGAATAATATTATGATAATTAAATGCTAGCAATACAGCTCTACATATCATTTTAAGGGAAGAGATCTTTCTTGTGAGCCAAATACACACTTAGTGACATGGCAGAAGATTTGAAGGTATTACACAATGTGATATTCAACCTTCATTCTTATTGATGCTAACAAGCACTTAAGAAATATTTAATAAATTTGGTAATAAGGACCATATTGTTTGGGGACAGTGATCCTACGTTTGTTCCTGAAAACTTACAGTTTGAAAAACAGAGGTAATGTCAATTCAAAGTTTTGCTTTGCAATCTCACCTTTTAACTGAGATCTCACCGGTAATTAAGAATGTCTTTAACAGCAGTAGTGTGACTCAGATAGTCATCTCTGGTAGAACAAGGCTAGAGGGGAGATTAGAACTGCAGTGGCACAAATTTTCAGGAATACACTGGATAAAGAGGTTGCTTTATTGTATCTCTGTTTTCTCTCTCTAGTCAGGTCAAGTCACACTGTCCAGACTGGGGTTGATGTGCTTACTTGAAATATTCTAGCTTCAGCAAATATTTCAGCTTCTGAATCTCCGAACAAAATATTCAACAAGCTTAATTTCACTTCAGGAAGTAAGGTGGAATGGGAAGTCTCCATTGCTCCCTTGCTAAATAGTGTAGGTACAGCAGCAAGTGAGAAACATACTGGGGAAGACTTTTAAGCTATATACTCATCTGTCCTGAAATGCCTGCAGTGGAGACTGGGAAATAGAATGGAAATTTTCCAAGGATGAAGAAGACAGTAAGAAACCCATAACCTCCTTACCACTGAGGCAATCTGCTGGGAAAGTGCAGCTGTAAACAAAATTTGGGCAAAAAGCCGATTCACATAAATCAACAGGTTTGACTGGGAAGGAAACATAAAGACAGTTGATCAAATCTTTAATTCCTTGTTATTTTACCTGATTGCCATTAGTGGATGACATAATTCAGGCCCTCAGAATCTGCCTTAGTGTTTTGAAAATGCATTGCTGGAATTTAAATGTATTTTTGCAAATCAAAGAAAAACATCACTGAGAACAGTGAAGCATTAAAGAAGTGAGTGAGGTTGCACCTTCACAACTTCAGTAATTCGGCTGGAGAGGGTTTTTTGCTAGTCAAATTGGGCATCAGCTAGCTGTACTGCTGCCAGATTACCAAGATGCTGGAGGGGAAGAGCTCTGAAAAGTGATTTCAGATTAATGCAGAAGTAATGGGATACGTGTGGTCAATTTGGAGGATTTTATCAGTGTATTTTCATATCAAGCTTTTAATTAAATCTGCCAATTTTATTTTTCCTGTGTTAGCTTTTACTGTTTACTTTGGTGACTTTCCTTCCCTGTTTCATTGTCTGCGGTTTGTTAATCTGTTTTTTTTCTGAAATCTCAAAGAATATTTTCCACCTATTTAACTGTAGCAACCTTTCCTAGACATAAATCATCATGCCTCTTTTAAATGTTTCTTTTTTGTATCTTCCTCACCTGTAGATTTTCTTGTTTTCTCCATACTTTTCTTTCTCCCTTTTCCTATAACTGCTACAGCATTTTCCTTCTCTGTGTTCCTTGCTTCTGTAAGCTCTTTTTCTTACATCTGCCCTCTGTCATTCCAACACTAGATCTCCATCTATTTTCTCAACCGACAGACCTGACTTTGGTGGGAAAGCAGTGCTCTCTTTTTTTGCTAGTAATACATTGTTCTCATCTCCTGTTGGGTGAAAGAAGGAGCAGGCAAGCCTCTTTCCCATTTTCCTCCATGAGGGCCTTTTACCGTATGTGGTCCAGGTGTGGTGAGCTCAGATAGCCAGCTGATGCTTTCATCGCATGGGCTACAGGGGATGTACCTTTCATTCACTCCCCTGCATAGAGCCCTACCACAGCGTCGAGATGATGAGAATCACTGCAGCAGAGGGATGAAGCCTTAGGGCGGGAGGGGGGAATAAATAATGAGTGTTGTCAACCCTTCCTACTACATTAGGCTGCCAGATGATTGCTTATTCCTTGCTCCCACCCACACGCTTCATGCCACCACCAGCATTCTTGGTCCTTTGTGGCTCATGCTGTGGGCTAGTCAGCTGATGAGTCAGCTCTGCTAACCAGTGCTTTTCCAGCTCCCCATGCAGTGATAGATTTGGTGCAAGAGTTTCCATCAGAAGGATTAGCTTTATGAAAGGGGGGTTGCATGGGCACGTCAGTCGGTTTGTTTAGAAGTTTACCATTCTGTGAATAAAGAGCAGGTTTCCAGGCCTGCGCAGTTCAGTTCATCTCATTCTCTTTGCATATGCTCCAATGCAGGGAGTTTTGAAACTACATCCTGTATACCATCTGTTAGGATGGGAACGTGGAAATAATGGGAAATTCAAACTTTGAATAGGTCAGGAAATTCGAAGTTTTGTTCTCACAGCAATTAACTACATGTTGGTCTCAGATGGTATTTTGGCTCATTGGGTTAAAGTACAAAATGAATCTTGCACCACAGCTGAATTCCTGCACCACAGCTAAACTTGGCAGAGCAACTACATGGGGGAAGAGATGATCGGTGCCTCAAAATACCTTTGTGTCTCCTTGATGGTGGACAGGCCTGGGCCTCCTTAGTGCTTCCCAGGAATCAGAACACGCTCAGGGACTGGCCTGTCCAGTGTCTCACAACTAGTGGCAACTGTGGAACATCTGGGCGGTGGAAAATGCCTTAGACATAAGAATGCTCCAGCTGCCCTGCTCCCAGCCTTGCCTCCACTGACTCCCAGCTGCATTGCCTTGACTGTTGCAAAGTGCTACAATCAGGCACTCCAGATTCTTCTCCTGTTTTATGCATCAAGCAATGACATGGTGTATGCCCAGCCACATGCAAAAGGCTTAGTCGCAGCAAAGTCTTAACTTGCCTTAAACTTCTTTCAGCACTATTTGCTGCCCTCTTGAATATGCCTACTACTTGGATACTGAGGATATTTTTCAGCAGTCCTGTCTTAAGGTAGATCTTCTTTTACGTTGTTGCAGAAGAACACCTTTATTTCCACTGTTAGAAAAAAAAGATGTCTGAAAAGCACTGGGCTATGGGAGAAAGGTAGCTGTGCACCATATATGTATAGGATATCAAGGCTGCAGGAAGGGGACAAGGATAGCAGCTCTCTCCTGAGCATGCTTGATGTAATTTTGGTAACTGAGTTACTCAGAAATCCCTGAAGCTTGATTGTAATTACTGTAATTTCTCACAGTGCTTAAACTTATTTCTAATGAAAGAATATCTCTTAGTATCCATTTAAAGTCAATTTATGTATTAAATAATGATTTGTATTACACTAATCTGAAATCGTTCGATTTTAGTTTATTAGCTGAAGTTTAAGGGAGTTGGATTACATATCTTTGGATAATTTTCAAGTGAAATAAATTTCACAAAAGGACTAAAAAAGGGGAATTTAAAGACAGATTTGCAGCCATTTCAAAACACAGTCTTCATTTTCTCTTATGTATAGAGGTGATGTACAGATCTTTGGCTGTTGGATGCAACTTTTCAGACCTACAAAGGGAACAAGGGAAGGTTGCAGTAATTATTTGGAAACTGACATAACAGAGGTTGTTGTTTTTCCTGATTTTACTACACTTAATTCTTTCTCTAGAATCGTAGATCCAATTGAATTTGGGGACGTGCATTAGACTTCTTCTTACATCTCCTTGGAAATTAGAGCAATTTCCACACTGAAGTTGAAAATAAGAGGTCAAGTTCTTGAAAAAAGATTGAAAATATTTTATTTTCATACACTGAGGAATCAAAAAAGGATTGTCAATAGCACAAAACTGTTTGGTACCAGCTCTGCAGCAGATTGCCATACAGAGTGGTGCTAAGCAGCAAGAATTCTAGCAACTGTTTTCCCTGAAATACTCATACGGATGCTCACTGCTGCTGTTATGAAGGATTTCTTTGCCATCTGCCTCCAGAAGAACAGTATAATTTGTTTGTAAAGGTAAAGTAAAACAACAGTATTCTCATGTATCTCTTTCCATAGCTACAAAGGAAAAATTGCTGTTAATTAAATACTTAGCATTATTATCCAGGGCTATTTTATCTTGCATTAACTTGTGGTTTAGCCAAATTTTATAAAGAGGGGCAAAGTCTCATCTCTTTGTTTAGGCGCAAGTTGACCTTATATGATTTTCCTTTCTATGAGAAGTTGTAATACTGAATTAGAACAAATCAGTAATGCAAGACTTAGGCCAGCTTCTTCAAAAGTCTCAGAAAGTTTTGAAGCCATAGTCTGTTTTCAGAAATGCCTTTAACGTTGTCTGCACCGATCCTGTTACCCTTCAGGTCACTCTTGAGGCTGTCAACGCCCTCCGTTTATAGATTGCATTCTGTTTATAGATCTCACCACCTCCAGCAGCACTTTGTCCAAGCCTAGAAGCTGTGATGACACATGTCTGAGCTTGCCTCATGCCCTGACTTTCCCCTTGTGGAGTGCACCAGCCTCTTGACAGTGGGGTCCATAAACAGCAGCCCCACTGTTCCCTGCCCAGTTTTCAGTCTAATGCCCATCTGTAAGCATAGGCAACGCCTGCAGCAGAGGTGAGGATGATTTTGAGGAGGCACATCAAAGCTACACCATAAGGTCATCATTTGTGTAAACTGCAAGCTGTAGTGCCGATAGGAGGGGACTTCTCCCAGTGCTGAATGAAGACAGGTATCAGGCTCAAGCCTGAATCTCTATGGAAGAAGCAAAGGGCCCTACACCAGCCGTGGGCACATTTCTACAGTCCCTGAAGCTATCTGTAGAACGTGTACGTATATCTGAACAGACTTTAATCTGTCTGACATGGCTAATTATAGCGAAGAGCTTGCAGTGCAGTGTGCACACAGCTCATCCCAGCCCATACACAAGTCTTTAGTGGGCTCAGCGCCGTGCCCTCATTGCTATTGTTACTTATTTAAGCTGGATTACAAAGCTGGTTTGGGCAAGCCCATGCTATCTGTAGATGAAATGTGTGTCTATACTAATCCTCACAAAAGTCAATAAGAGATACATCCAACTTCATTTCTCACATCACAGGCTCTGAAGTAATTTAGAAGCTTTTGAAAACTTTATTTCAGTTAAATGGAGTACATTAATGGAATATTTCATGATGGAACAACTGTTGTTTCCGTAGTGCAAACTGGTTGTGAAAATAGGCCAACCCCCATTCACTGGGTAGAAATGACTTACCATAGCAGGAAAAAGAGTTTTAATTTTTTAGATTTATGTCCCCCCCACCACCATTGCCAAAGATCAGTCCGACTAATGGCAACGTGGCTTTTCCATAAAACAGATTAGTATGTTGGCCATTTGTGGGACACTCCCAGTTAAAATATAAAATAGGCTTTTTGTCCTAGAAACCAGCTCTAACTAGTATTCATTGTATTCTCATAGTATTTCTTCTGAACAAATTTTTGATAGTAAGCCCATTTCCTGATGGTACGTTTCTGTGTCATTTCTGCTTCTAACTCTGCAGCAGCAAATGTTTAATTCAGACCAATTATATCTGTTGTTTATTTAATGTAATGTTTGTTTCACTGTTTACCATGGCTTTTAAATATCTTAATTAGCATAATTCACAGTAGCACATGGTTGGCAGGCACGGACCTTTAAGATAATGAAAAAGGAACAGGCTGAATAAATATTTGAAAAAGGCGCCCATGTACTTGAAAAGAATTCTAGAACTATTTATCATAATTTATTATTATTTTTAAATTTTACCTAGGGGACATTATTCCACCCAGATAAAACTTCAAACCATACATTTTTCCCCCTGCTCCTGCTTGAACAGAAATATAACAGCCCCACAACGTTTTGGTTCAGCCCATATGATACCATGTGTGCGCCGTACATTTGCGTTGGTAAAAAGGATGTGCTGCCTCTTTAAAAGGCCTTCATGAACCTGTATTGTTATAGTAAACTCTGGTAGGCAAGGGATTGCGTGACTGCAGCAGACTCATTTGTGACCTCAGAAAAGTGGTTATGAAAGTGATCTCTTGATCAGAGGAATAGAGCTCTGCTGCCTGTGAGACCGGCAATGCACAAATGAGCCTCCTCCCTGCAGCTCTGCCCCGGCAGGAGGAAAAAGGCTTTCTCGCTACCGAGAGAGGCTCTTTGAGATGCAGTGTTCAGACACCTAGGCTTTCACAATTCCTCATAAAACTATGCAGCTCAAAAACAAATTTGGGTGTACAGATTTTCTTCAGTTAATTTTCATAGCATTAAAAAATATGTGCAAAAGCATCTTTGATTTTGCTCTTTGCAATTTGCAGCATTTGTTTTCTGCCTTAACCCATTTCGTATTTTCCTCAGCATAGTGCTGATAAATTATGTCTCAGAGTTATTGGACTGATTCTGGCA
Source organism: Tragopan temminckii (assembly GCA_028571105.1). Taxonomy (NCBI): domain Eukaryota; kingdom Metazoa; phylum Chordata; class Aves; order Galliformes; family Phasianidae; genus Tragopan; species Tragopan temminckii. The sequence continues at coordinate 31,206,026 of JAOWBP010002052.1, read as the reverse complement.
GAGAGTCCGTGTACATCCTGGGGAAATCACATTGTAACTGATGAAAACCAGTATAAGGTGATATTTGTGTTAGATAATGTGTGTAAAACAGATCTGATGAGTCAGTATGTAGGATATTACCAATTTCATTCAGAAGACTTTGACAGAATAAGAAGGAACATGAGAAGTAACATATGTATCATAATTCTCTTTATGTGTACTATTCATCTATCATTGATTGCTTGGTGAAAGTTGTATTTAAATATCATGTTCTTGAAAATTGAGGCCACAGTCTCTTATGTTTCATGAGAGGAACACAAGTTTCCTTATTCCCATAAGGAATAGTGATTATTTCTTCTGTTTCTTGCTGTGAGTTGAGGCAGCAGACACCTTCACAGGACTCCGACTTGCCTGTTGAAGTCAGTGACAAACATGCAGAAGAGTTGAAACTGGAGAAAGGGTTATATTTTATTAGCTGGACTTTGTTTCTGAAAAACAGAACATTGTTTGGCTGTTCCTTGTCTTCTCTGGGACAGGTCTGATAAGAACTGTGTGGCTGGATTTTAATTTTATCTCTATATCTAAGAATTATGTTTTTGAAAATAAAATAGCAAATCAAAGCAGGGCTACATTTTACATTTCTAGAGCTTTCAAATCTTGCCTCTTCAGTCTTTTTTGAAGGTAGTATTTTTCATTATGCTTTAGAAGTATTGAGGGTTCTAATTTTGGCCACTGATTTAGGGACTGTCGCTTTTTATTTATTTAATTTATCTAGTGTTAACACAGAGAATATGTCAGCCCGTTCCTTGCCTGCTTCAGATCTTTAGGGTCTGTTGAGGATCTTCTTTCTGAGCATGGAACCTGCCTGTGAAAACAGACAAAAACAGTGGTGAGGAAGTGAAAAATGAAGGTTCTTGTAGTAATCAAACACATGATGCACAAGTATTTTCTACTTCTGCAGAAGGTTCATGTTCTGCAAAGCGATTTCTTTTTGGACTAACTGAAGTGCTTTCCCTACAGTCCCTCTGACTTGCAAGTGATTCCAGCTGGGAGCAAGGTCCATCTGTTTGGATAGCTTTACAGGACTAGACTTTAAATGCCTGTCCTAAAATATTAATGTGTATAAAAACACATTAAACTTGTCTAGGGATTGTAGCATTACCAATTTAGTATTCTGGCACTTTGATTTTTTACTTCAGTTGTTGGCTTCTACTTCAACTGGACAAGGGGTAACAGCTGGAAACTGCAGCATAGAAGTTCTGCACAAATGTGCGCAAGAACTTCTTTACGGTGAGGGTGATGGAGCACTGGAACAGGCTGCCCAGGGAGG
>JAOWBP010002052.1:31186199-31203579 GCA_028571105.1 Tragopan temminckii | reverse complement strand
CCTTACTCTCAGCCTGAGCACGCTTTGGAGATGCATACCTACGGGGTATCGAGGGAAGGAACGAACGCCCGTATGTAGAAAACCTGGGTTTGGTATTTTTAGTCCAAATGAGCCATGGAAGGGGGAAGTTCGTCATTACCTCGGCTTTCCATCGATTCAGATTTCTGCCCAGGAGCTGTGATGAGGAAATGCATTGCTAGGCCCTGTGTGCAGTGGGGATGCTTGCAGAAAGCAGCCAGCCGTTCTGATATTGATTCATCGGGTTCAGCGTATAAACAGATTTGAACTCTACCGGGGAGGATTTAGTAGTCAGAAATGATTTTTCCATTAGGTTTGCCTTTCTGTAGGTGTATCTCAAATGCACTAAGAGCTGTTCCGGTATCGGGAACTGCACATATGGAGTTGAACCAGACCAAGGACTTGGTGCGGCTTTTTCTGTAGTGTTTTTATGGGGTTCTGTTTAACCTGAGACCCCACGAAATATGGGGGCTCTGCTGTTGAATAACCGAAGTCCGGTGCCAAATCTTTCCTTAATATTCCTGGTAATTACTGCTGACTCACGCTGACATGTGAGTTCAATTAGCCCCAATTGGAATGTAAAGGATGTGGGAGTGTCCCTTTGTGCCCAGAGACAGCTAGGACAAAGCAGATTTTGGAGGAAAATTTAAGGAAAGCCAAGTTTGGGTAGGAAGTGTCAGCCAAGGTTTTTTTTTTTACAGTATGTTTGAATAACCAATAAAGTTGAGTCCCTGGGAGGGGATGAATTTGGATAACACGGGGTTGTCTTCACTATGGAATAACTAGAGTCCCAACTCAAACATTGCTTCTAGTTTGACTCATGTCCACACAAACAAACTTGCTGCTGAAGAGTGGTGATGTTTTCAATTTGAGTTGCCTTACCCATGAGGAATAAGCTATATAGCTGAGATAACCACAATTCATCAGCTGCTAACGTGATCTGCCTGAGCAGCACAGCGTGGTCCAGCTCTTGATACATGGGGCTACCTGCGTGGCATGAGCTCTGGGCTTCTGCCTTGTACCGGTAGAGCGATGACACTGTGGGCTCGGTGTGCTGGCTGTGAAATGGGTGACTGCATGCTCCCACACAACTGCTGTGTTTGTGGTCTTCACCATCCCCACTACACAGCCACAGCACGCAGCAAAGGAAGAACTCGCAGGCACTCAGGATGGTGCAGCACTGAATGCAGATGAGAAAAGTAAGGATTGTCTTTGCTCCAGAAACTCATGCTTCAGCATGAGCATATTTGTGTTGTTCTGTTGCACCAGAAGTCCCACCAAGCTGCTGGCAGTCACTTTAGATTTTGTTCAACTTGCCTTCAGATCCTTGTGATCCTTGAGGTGTTTATAGCAGCTGGTGAATCACATGAGCATGGGGAACATTGTGTGGATAACTGCAGAACTTCAGTGGATGGACTTACAGGATTGTGCAGGTGGGATGGACAAAATGAATGTGCTGCAAACGTCATGTTAAGTAAATGCACAACAAATGCTTATGAACCCATGACGGCCTTGGTGCCAATGTGTGATATACTCAATTGTGTGTAGGCAGTGTAGTGTCTCGACTCAGTTACAACCGTTAAGTGCACAGGTGTGCAGCTACAGTAGCAAGAAAGCCAGTGTACCTCCTTTACTATTCTTTTTCAAACCATATTCTGGTTTCTCTCTGGTAGATGCAGCAGCTGGGCAAGTGCGAGATGGCAGTGCAAAATTCTGCCAGACAGCAGTCCTTAGGTATGTGTGTCAGTAGAGAACCTTTAACACGTGTATGTAGGAGCAAACCATTTAGCACGCAGACAGGTTCTTGTTGGATTATGAGGCTGCTTTGGCCTGGACCAGGCTGTCTACAGTTTTGAATCAAGGCTGCATTTGCAGACAACAAATAAATAATTTGTATGATGCAGCCTATTACAGCTGAGGCTGCAAAACACATTATTTGCAGTCACCGTGTTTGAGTCATCCTGTGGCTGCAGTGGTGCCTGGTGCATCGGAGGTATTGCTCTGTATTCTATAGAAATATCTGCATGCATTAAAGACATAAAATGTTTATTCCTTACTCTTAAACTTTATTTGTATTGATGCCAAACAGTGGTTATTTCGATAGATTTAACTTGCTGAAAATGTGTGCTAACATAAAATCAAATTTTGTCACTCATTAGGACTGTAAAAATCCATTGTTAGCAGATTTCTTCTTTTGTAGCACTGGAGCTGAGGTAGCGTGAAGCTGAATATGTGGCAGTTTTGGGGTCATTGTCTTGCCTTCCCGGGAGTAGTTTGCTGCATTTTGTAGTACGCTGATCTCTAGGAGCCATAATCCCGAGCAGTCTCTCAAACTGTTCCATTTGCGGAAACTCCAAATATTATGCTCTCACCTCATAGCTGTGGCAGCCTTGTTTGTAAAGTGGGCTGTTCTTGGCTTCATTGTCTTTCACAAGGATTTGCTCCTCCAACGTGTGTTTTTCTAGTGTCTGACTGTTCCTAGTCAGTTTGAGTCTTCATCCCTGCAGCTGCAAATGAGGAATCTTTCACAAACATAGTGTTTTCTTCTTGTTTCAGACCATTTCTAGATAAGCTTGTTCTGTGATTGAAGAGAGATAGTCATTTAGGGTTAGACCAAAGTGTCTGAGCAGCAAGTCATAGTGGTTGAGATTCCACAGAGATCTCTTTGAAGTTCAGAGCTGCTCCTTCTCCCCTCATCTGCTCAAGCAATGGGCCAGGCCATGCAGTCACTCAGCCTGCAGGTGTCATCAGGCTGAAATGGGGTTGGAGTACCTTGCTTTTGACAGTGCTCACATTTGGAGTGATTTTAACCAAGTAACAACCTCCAGAAAACCAAGCAGGGTGAAATGCTGTGAAGTCAGGAACAATCATTTACTCAGTTGCAGTATGGAGAACGGCTGACTAGGCAACACGTGCTAAGGAGAAAAGAATGTGGAAGTTTGATGGATCAGAAACTAGACATGAATCAGTGGCATTGCATTGTTGTGAAAATAGTAGATGGAACAGTGGAGTTTGGAAACAAAAGTGTTATTGGCAAGATATATAGGTATATGAAAAATCCTTACCCCTATTCAGCCCAGGTGGGACCTAAGCCAGAGTATTATGTTCACTTGGGTTCATGGTACTTGAAGACAGATGCAGACCAAATTAAGAGTCCAGAGGAGAGCAACAGGAATGATCAGATAACTAGAAAACATAAGACAGTAAAGGAATTGTATAGTCCAAAGACGAGAAGAAAAAAAAGCGAAAAGTTGCAATCTTTAGAAATACAGAGTTGGTTGCAAAGTTATTTGAACTTAAACTGTTAGATTTGTGTCAACTAGGACTAGAAATGATGGTCTCACCATACAGCGAGGGAAGTTTAGGTGCGTATGCTTAGGGAAAAAAAATGTGATTTTAGCAATTGCTAATCTCTGGGGTTCTTAGTAACGTTTCTTCAGCATAGGCTGCTCTTGAGAGGGGTTTAGCAATTCTGTTACAAGAATGGAAAAGACAGAGAAAGATGTAATGCTTTTTTACTCAATTGATTTAACAGGAGTAAAAACAGACAAGGCTTTCATGCTCACAAGGTCTTTCTCAGATCTGAAACTTTGGAATGGCTTTGGAGCAGCTGATTCTGTGTAAAACGAGGAAGTCTGCTCTGCAGGATCTCTTGAGGTCCTTTCAGGCCCATTTGCAAAGATGTAATGATTAACAAAATATTTCTATCTTGGGGTAGATCGATGTTCAGGGGCTGGGGAGGGGAAGTGTGCTATAAGAGCAGATACAAGAGCTCTCCTCTGCTGTGTAGTCTGGGGGATTCCCTAGAATTTTGAGTTAATGAAAAATTCTCACTTACTACTTTTCAAGAGTGGATGAGAACCATTAAAAATTAAAGTAGCCATCTTATTAGTTGTTAGGTGGTTCTCCACTGTAGCAAGTGCTTATGACAAATTATGTTACAATAGTACATATCCACAAAATGCTTTCCTTTTTATTTTGAAAAAAAAGTCGGGGCATTTGGAAAGCAAGAGGGCAAATTATATAAAGTGAAACAGTTGCAATCATTAGTTGGTTGACAAAATTAAATTTACATCTTTAAAAATATCTAAAAATATATTACAATAAATTAATGAGCACATAGAAAATACTACTGCTGGAGATATTAATGAGAGCAAATTTGTCTGTATTGATTACTCGAAAGTAGTAACAGATATAAATAGTATTAGAGGATGAAGTTGTACTGCAGAGAATTTCAAAATGTATTTAAGCATACTTTTTTCCCTGTGAATATGTATCTCTAAAACGGGAAAAGTATTTGCAACAGAAAGTGGCACAAAGTGCCAGCAATCAAACAAAGGAAGGCAGGTATGTTCAGAGGTGTGTGAAAGAGAATAAGAGCAGATATGTTACACTGCTAACAAAAGAGAAACACATGTTCCTGGAGAGGAAGTCATGCATTTATACATCCATACTTAAGGACCTGCAGTAAATTTGAGTATGTATCTGGACTGTGGTGCCTACTATTCTCTTGCTGTAGCAGACCAAACTAGCAAGCCTTTCAACCAGTATAACTTGTTTAGCTACTTTTATGATCTCAAAAAAAAAAAAAAAAAAAAGCAGCTACATCCGTTTTTATTTTGACTTTTGTCTTCAGAATTTATATCTGAAAGAACTGGAACTTCTGAGTTTTCATTCTGATTTTCGTGTACTTCATTAAACAAAAGGCAGAACTGAGCAAAATCTTGATGACTCAAATGCCAGCCTGGCTATCGGTGTGTATGTCTAAACTCTGACCTGCTTCTTTCAAGTGCTTCGCTGTTTCTAACACTTAGCAAAAGTGTTTAAAAAGACTGAATTGCAGCCGTAACAATAGTAGTGATGCCAGTTTAAGCATCAAGCTAATACAATTCACTCAGTTCTAGGAGAAAATACTTCCTGTTTCATTTCTACTTTTCTCTGCACTCCCTTTTTCTGTATTCAGGTTTGATAAAAACAGTTTCTTTTTCCTTCCTGAAAGTTCAAGGCTTTTTTTCTTTCCTACAAATCTTCATGTATCTAAGCTCTTTTGAACCTCCATTACATGGTGCTTGGTACTCCATCCTCTGCTTCTCCTTTTGTTAGACTGAATGACTGAGAAGGAGGAACAAAGAACAGCAAATCCAGGAAAAGAATGGGATTGCATCTCCCCAACATGCTGATGTTACAGCTAGGTTTATAAGTCATCTCTCTCCCTGCTCTCACGCTCCTACGCACGCACATTTCATAATAATGATAGAGATGTCACATTTTGTCGGCATCAGGTCCAGTCCACTTCTCTTCTTCTCCTGGGGACCTTCCACTATGCTCTTCCTGTGTCACAGGAGCTTCCTTGAGTTTGGGCAGTGCTCTTTTCTGAGTCTGGGATGCTCCTTTCTGTTTCCACGCTGTATCTCAGCTACAGTCAAATCTGCAGGTTTCCAGTTTTTGAGGTGTCGTGTGTTCTGACTTCTGTGCTGTGCTGGAGTGCAACTAGAGCCTCTAAGGAAAGAAGGGAAAGAAAAAAGGAGTCAGAGAAATGAGGGTATCATTATGGTGTATGGAAGTTTTCTTTGAGGGACTTGGGAATAGATCTTGGCCCACTGGCAAGAAGAATCACCAGCTTTTTGGCTACTTTTAGACTCTCTGATTTTGATAAACAGTCCTTTCCTGATTAAAATGCCATTTAAAACACTGCAATTTTGGCTTTACAGTAGGAAACTCCTAAAAATAGTTCCCAGCATTGTTCCTTGTTTTACCTGGTCAGTCCTGTAGTCAGTCTGTACGTAGCCTTCCTTTCTACAATGCAGTGTTTCTGTTGTACTGTTAGTATTTGCTCCCAAATTGCACCATGCTGCTAGTATGGCCAGGCTGCACAACGTAAATAGCCTTACAAAAGATAATTTTTCATTTATTTCAGAGAGAACCCTAAAACCCAGGCTTACAGAGTGTGACAAAATGATAAGCAAGGGGTTAAAATAGGTGTCTGGGAAAGGAACACCAGGAAAAATGGTGAACTTACAGAAGAGTCTGGAGGACCAGCATAGCTTCAGAGTTCATGGCTTGCAACTTGTGACTAGTTCAGCATGGAATCATAGAATGATTTGGGTTGGAAGGGACCTTTAAGATCATCTAGTTTCAACCCCCCTGCTATCGGCAGCGACACATCCCAGTAGACCACGTTGCTCGAAGTGGTGTGTCTCACTGACTCAGCACAGTGGCATGTGGGTGCTGGAACATGTACCACCTTATGGGTGAATAGGAGATCTGAGCATGAGGAAAAACAGTGCAAAAAACAGCCAACTTAGGGTTACGTGTACCTGTTGTGATGGGTCCCATTCAAAGTGATGCTGTTGTTAGCTTGTATGGAGCTCTGTGTCATCAGTCTAAGGCTACCCTGAGAACTTGAGCTAGCCCTAGTTTGAAGATGGCTAAACTGAGGTTCTGCTGCACTACACATTCATGACAGAAATATTTCACTGACCTACCTTACTGGTCTTGGTCAAATTTGCTCTGGAAATGATAGATATGCTTTCACTGCATCTGCTTTTCTGTCTCCACCAAACATAACAGAGGGATGGAGATTTCAAAGATACTGTATTCCCGAGAGTTTAGAGGTTAAAAAATGGTACATTAATATTCCTACTAGGGGCAAGACTGTAACGTGAGATTGAGTGTGTTGTTAATCATGAAATAATCTGTATGGATCAGACAATATCCTAAATGCCCCAGCTGTAGCAAAAATGTTCATTGCTGCTCGTACCTTATTATGCCAAGGGTATTTCAGCTCCTGTGGCAACCCAGTATACTCCTCTGATGCCCTGTGGCAAGGGCAAATGGAGGATCTGATAGAAAGAGGTGACACTCCACTAGCTGTGTAGGATTACTGTACCAGACGTATACTCTATATGACTTTTTGTGTGTGCTTTTAAGTGCATTATGGTCCATATTCTTCCTGAAGTAGCAGAATGCATGTTTGAAGATCTAAAAACAGTGTAATTTTTAAAACCACTTTAAAAAATGCATCAAAGCTTTTTTAAAAAAAGTTAATATTTTGCATCCTCAAATCTCAAAAAAGGCAAATTAGGAAACATGAGAGTTAAAGAAGGTGTGAATTTTCACCTATGTGGGCACATACTACACTTAACCTCAGACTGTCTTATGATCTCAAGTCATTTCTTTTGCAGAACACCTGCCTCTATGATGAATGTTGCTTGGTGAGGTAGAAGTTCAATGTTTTGCTCTTGTTATCCTCATTCACCTCGTGGTCCCAGCTCCATACTACATATCATTCAAATCTGAACACAGTGCTGTTAATTCTGTCACAGCTTTTCCTGTGATAGTTGTAACTAAAATAGCTAAGTACATCAAAACCACTGAATTGCAATCTGTGATAATGCCAAGACATATGGTCTTATTAGCAGATAAATCTGAAAGATGTATATCCATTTACTCAATTCCAGGCCTTGAGGACCTGATTTTTCAGAAAACACAGTCCTTTGTGTTCTTTTGCTCAGAGCACAGTCCTCAATGCCTTCAGCTGCAGCACTGAATGCTCATTGCTTTTAGAAATGAGACCATGGCTTCCAGAAAATGAGGATTGACACCTCTGCTATAATTGGGTTTAGTCATGTGCCCAGCATGGGGCAGACAGCACACCCTGCCCATTCCTGCTGTGTGGGGCAGGGGCCTGCTCTGTGTGCTGGTGATGCCCTCCTCGTTCATATGCACTTATATTTTCAGTGCTTTTCTCTGGGCTGCGTGAGCACGCTGGGAAGGGAGGAACAGTGAGAGGGAAAGCCTGGCTCTGCCTGTGCTGTGCCAAGGGGACACACATAAAGAGCATGAGGATGGGAATGACTGTAGGAGGAATGATGGGAGTGACGTGTGCTCAGACAGAAGCTATAGATAACCGTCAGACTGCAAGATGTCTCCCAAGTGCACACAGACTATTTGTTTTCAGAAGCTTGTAGTCAAGTATGTACGTATTTTCTTTGAAGGAAATTGAAAAGAGATTTTATGTATACTATGACAGACGACATTTGCTGTGCTGTAAGCCCAATGTATGATCCGCAGTACTCGCACAACACTCTCAGGTGTTAACATAGCTTTTTATTAGTCAGCTTACATTTGTAACAGCTCCTCAGATTTGTGAATTAACCTTCTTACTCTTTCACTAGAGTGGAGACTGAGGCAGAACAGTAGATTTTAGGACCAGAAAGAGCCAGCGTGATCAGCTGTTTTAGTCTCCTGTCTAACACAGACCATCAGACATCCTTAAACAAACACTTCACCACATAGGGCTAATAGTTTTTTAAAGAAAAAAAAAAAAAAAACTTGATTAGAAAAATTGCGTGGGGATGGAGAATTCTCTACAGCCCTGGGTAAATTATTTTAATAGTTATCCACATTTATTTATAATTTGAATTTAATTAGCCTCAAATTCTGAAAATTGGATCTTGCTAGAATTAGCTTGATCTCTGTCACGAAATGTTTGTTTCTTACGTAATCTATTTGCTTATTGTGAGGAAGTCCTCTATTGCTGTTCTTCGTGACAACTCAAGCAGTGTTTGCTCCCAGACTCTGACTGCAGGGTTCTTTTCTCAGCATTCAGTCACTTTTGTGACTCTCTATTTCTCTTAAAGTATGGCTGCTTCAACTGGACACAGTATTGCATGCTATTTGTACAGATAATATATCCAAAGGCATTATACCATTGTCTTGTAACATGTGATGGTTAGTCAGAAGCAGTGCATTTGGCAGAAATGTGCTAATCACAATTAATTTAGTGACAGTTCTACTCTGCCTGTCATACGGGTTTCAAAACCTGCCCCTCAGGCAAGTTTCCATCACCAGCCTGCCTAATTTTTTGCCTGCTGATCTACTAGGATCCGTACCAGCACACCTGAAGGACTGTTCCAGGTGACTTTAGAATTTCTGCATGTGCAGAGATTCCCTCTGACTACCAGACATCATTTCTTTGCTGTGCAAGTGATGGAACACTGGCACGGGCTGTGGACTCTCCTTGGAGATCTCCAGAAGTTGCTTGGCCACGGGCCTCGGCATTCTGCTCTGGGTGGCCCTGTTGGAGTGGGGCTGGGACCTGATGGACCCAGAGGGCTCTGCCTGCCTCAGCCGTGCTGTGAGTCTGCTCTTATGGAGCTTTTTGGAGTGGGTCTGGAGGAATCCATGAAACTGCTCAGAGGGCTGAAGCACCTCTCCTATGAAGACTGGCCAAGGGAGCTGGGCCTGTTCAGTCTGGAGAAGAGAAGGCTCCAAGGAGACCTCATTGCAGCCTTTCAATACTTAAAGGACACTTATAACCAGGAGGGAAATAAACTTTTTACACATGTGGATAGTGACAAGGCTTTCCAGACCTTCACTGGGTGGTCATTCCTCTGCTTGAATGCAACCCAGCACCAATTACTTTGGGTTCTTAAGAAGATAGTAATGAAATAAAGAAAGCTAGTTTCCTAGCTAATTTAAAATATAACTCCCATATTCAGTATCCTCTCGATCATGTATCAGCAGGTCTGTAGTCGCCACAGCAGCTCCTGTACTCTTGATGAGCTGTTGCGAGTGAAAGTCTTCAGGCAGAGCTGCTGCTCCCAGGTAGCAGGAGGCCCTGTGGATGAGCACGAGGTGCTGTGGATGAGCATGAGGCCCTGCAGCAGCTGCTGCTCCCTCTTGGCTCTTGAAGCCACTCTGCGGTTGTGTGGTGAAACAGGGATAAGCACAACTTCCCTGTTCCCAGACTGTCTCTTCCAAACCTGCGCTTCTGCCCTGTGGTCTGTGTAGCCCTTTCATGTACTTTGTACATTGAGTACATAGCATGGCATCGCATCCAGACCAGGAAATGATTCATAACATCTAATGAAAGGAGAGGCCATTAGGTAATGTAACCTCTTGTAGCTACCATTTTTTTATCCCTAAGTATGCCCGCATACAGCTCACGTACTTGTATTTCACTTAAAAAGATAACCTCTATTAGGGTGAACTGTTTGTTGTAGGAAGGCACCTAGTGGTGATTTCAAGGCAGCAGGGGATGGAGAATCTGTTAAATGTTTTGTACTTTGCTCCAGTATTTAAATATGAGGTTACAGACTACTGCCTTATTTCTTATTTGTATATATCCGGCTTCAGCTTCTATTTATAAGTGCTTGCTATATTCTAAATTAAAATAATTCAGCACTGATGTCTTCCCCAGCAAAGAAAGTGCTTCACTTTATTCAAGTCACCAAATTCTTTTTGGTATGTAAGCAGGCTGAACTTGTTCTATGCAAGGCAGTTTTTTTCAGCCTCCAAGTATATTTTGTAGCTTCTTTCCTTGCACTTTCCCATTTTTGACAGTATTTGAAAAACACTTCCATGGGAACTGTACGCACTGTTCCAGCAGCAGTCTCATCATATCTGTAAGCAGAGGTAAAATCACTTCACTTGGGTCAGCCAGTGCATTAGCTGCCCTTGTGGCAGCTTTTTCCTGAGAGTTCGGAATATATAGACTGCATTCATTTTTTTTTTTAACCTTGATCTGTAATTCCTTTCAAGAGTCACTGCCATTTCAGGATGCAGTCCCCACTCAGCAGCAGTGACTTGCATTCCCAGTTCTGAGATGTGTTTGGCTGTATTAAAAAACATTGGAGATACACAGAAACAGACTACTTAGGTGCTGTCTTAAGTGTTATTTAATGCTTAAGTCCACTCTTCTGAATTTTTATGACTGCAGATTTTAGCGCTGATGGCTTTGCATTGAACCTTCATGCCTGTAAGGTCTTTATAAAAACCTTTTTGTTTATCAGTGGTTGTCAGTGATCACTCTTCTCTGTATCTATCATTCAGTCTATTCTTTATCTACTTATATTGTGCTCCACAACTAAATTGTGGCTTTTCAAAATCAAAGTATTGTGCTGCTAAGTTAAATAATGTATTAGCACAAGTAAATTCCTGCATCAGACAGATTCGGTTACTTCTCAGTAAGTTTCCTTCTGAAAAGCCTGATATTCTATAGAACTCTACTAAGTGACGTTATTTGTCTTTCTTATCAACTTTTCAGATCTTTTTTTTCTTGGGATAGATGTCAGTCTCATCACCTGTTGGTAAGCTGGATGTTTCACTTCTCTAATATTGTTGTATAGCAGCTGTCTTTCAGTCCTTTGGATTCCTCAGTGTTCAGAGATTGATTACAACTTCATGCCATCATCAGTTAAAAGCATCTGATGAAAGCAAGTAAGTGATCATGGCCCACATGTACTCTTTCCCAGCCTATCTATTTGGTTCCTTTCACTCCTAGCTCTCCTGCTCCTGGAGCTCCTCAGTTGTGCAAGTTCCTCTCCTGTTGCTGCGGAGCAGAAGGTTGGGGCTGTGGCTTCTCCTTCTTCCTCTCTCAGACTCTCTCAGGGTAGAGCACGTGAGGGCTCTTAAGTGTTGTAAAGACAGAAAGAGAAAAGGAAGAGAAAGGAAAGCACATGACTGTGCTGAGCAGCTGAGTGTTGCCCCCCCCAGACTTCTCCTGTTTCTCACTATGAGGCTGCTGTGCTCTACGGAAGGTGTGGTGGAGATGCGCTGTGCTGCTCCAGTGGTGAAGGGAAGAGTTCCCAAGCCATCAGAAGAGGACACAGTCTAGGCAGGACTATGAATACGTGTTCTTCCTCTGTTTTTGGAAGAAACTAGTCTATGACTCTGCAGCTCAGCAACTTCCAAGTGCTGTTTTCAGCCATATTCAGCCATACAATCATATGATCCCAGGATTTTTAGGACTCTTAGCCATGAACCTTCTGAGCTGGTCTTTATTCCAGTGCATTCGTTCTCAAACTCATCTGCATACCACTATTGTCATTAGTGGTATGTACATATCTGGGATGATGGTGCTCAGTTGCTGAGGCAGTGCTTCATGCTATGTTGCTGTGGTAACCCCTTGTCCTAATTCTGGGAAAGGATCCTATAGGAAGCCTGAAGGACGCACAGTTTGTTCTTATTTGATTCTCCACGTTTTCAGAAAGTAGAGACTAGAGATATATCTGTCAAATATATTTAACTTTTCTCCATCTAGTAAGTACTGTACAAAGTTCTGTTCATAACATTCATCAAAAAACTTATGTTATCTTTTCTCTTTAGCCTTGCAACATTTTCCTTTGGACTTTTATCTTTCTCAACCAATGCTTTACACTTCATGCATTCTAGTTTACATTGTTTGTTATTTATTTCCTGTTTTTCAGTTGTTTACATACTTGAGGTCATTTAAATTTATTTCTAGTTGCTGTCAGATATTACCAACTGACCAGAGTGTGTTTTAAAACAAAAAATTGTCCTTTGGGAAAATTGAATAAAGTATTAACTTTCAGTTTTCAGTTGAATTATGGTGTTCAAGTCTTCCTCCTCCTTTTAATTTTACTCATAAAGGCAAGGGAAGGGAAGTCTAGCATGTGACACTGTTTTGAAACATGGACTATGACTCATAGATTCATGTTATGAACAGGAAGGACTCGAAACACAGTAATATCACAATATAAAGAAAATATATTTTAATGTAAGGTCTCACAAGAAACTACAGCAGTTCTCTCAGCATCTTTGCACCATTTCAGCTTTCCACTGGAGCAGAAAACCTGCCAGTGTAGACAAGCTCATTACAACTGGCAGAAGTTGTTGCAGAAGATGGGAGTTTGAACAAGCCTAAGCTAACGAGGTCTTCGGAGGTGATTAGAATGCTTTATGTAAGCAAAACCTGCTAGATAAACTTACTTTCCTAACTTGGAGCAGTAGTTATTGCACTTCATCAAGTCCTTAATAGACTTGGTGAGGCAGTTCACATATCTGATTTTAGATGAACTTACTGTAGCAGTTTTCTGTGTTTTGGAAGAATTCTGTATCTGTTACTGCACCAAGTGGAGAATGACTGGTGTTACCAGCATCGGCTGTAATTAGGAGAGGGCAGCTACTGACCCATTTGTTTGCTATCTCTACTTGGCAGTATTTTAGAGCAAATTCTAGAGGCAAGAGCCATTAATGGCCAGAGTTAGTTGTGTAGTGAAGTAAAAATGAAATGTAGATTTAGGTAATGTTGACAAAGTGTCTTGATAGTCTTCTGCTAATAAAACAACTGAATTTTCAGATGAGGGAAGTACAGTAGGCCTAATTTATCTGACTTTAGTGAAGGATGCTGTGCTGCTGAGGACTAGTACAAGAATTGAAAGGCCTGGTGGAAGGAACTGAATCAACAACACACACTGGAAGGAAGATGACTGAGCAGGAGGGAAGCTACGAGCATTGTTCCTCAACTATCAGTTTGTAGACAATCTCCTTTTTACTACAGGATTTCATATAAAACCAGAAGTGTAATGGTAAACTCAGTTGCTCGCACCATCAATACAGAAGTGTACACCATTCTCATGTAATAAGAACCAATTGCAGATTAATTGTATGAACGAGATGGCCAGGCACTTGCAGACTGAAACTTAGATTTCCTTCACGAACTGTACATGAATTTGGGGAAAGTTATGCATGAAGACAGAGAACTGTGCAAGAGGTGACCATAGTGTGACAGCAAGCTGTGAGTTTAATAATGGCTATGAAAAAGAAGGATGCTGTCAAACTAATATCAAGTGAGATAGCTCCCATAAAGAACTAGTGGTTTGTTAATACATATATGTATATTTGTATTATGGATATGTACGAAATACAGGTAGGCTTAATTAATATGCTGTACGTGATTCTGTTTATTCTTGTTTTGGACAGATTAATTGAAATGGTAAAGAAAAAGGATTCTAAGATGATGTCAAGAATAAGGAGTTTGTAACATGAGAGGGGAATGAAACAGTCTGGGTTGTCCTAGAATAGAAAAAATGAAGGCTGGCTGAAGACATGACTGATATTTAAAAATACGCCAATGAGTAAACACAATGGAGGAGGAAGAGCTATTTAAACTAAAAGACAATGTTGGCAGAAGAACAAATGGGCATAAAATGACCATGAACAAATTTAATCTGGAAAGCAAAAGGTTTTTAGTTATCAGAAAACTGTCTTTCAATGAAAAAGAAAACTCCTCTAAGTAGTTTTCTAAATGAGGTTCAGTATGCTTATGATTTGCTTTATATGACATAGCTATCATTAATAGCATGGGATTTGATTCAGTGAATAGGAGATCCCCTTGATTTCTCATCTTGCACAAAGCAGCAAATACTCTTGAGATATATTAATCTCTCAGGCAATGCACAGCCATTGTTGAACAGCATACAGTGAGACTAAAATATTCCTTCAGACAGAAAATCAAGAGACTTTGCTGTTCGGCTAAACTCCAGGAGATTTGAACAGACTGAACACAAAGACTTGTTTTAGGCCTTGCAATGTCTGACATACCCAAGCAGAGCAACAGTTTTGTCTAAAAGTTGTCACCTCCTGGTCCTAGCGCTAACCACAGCGCTGTGTGCTGCTTCTTGAGCTGCCAACACATATGCTCTCAGTCTCTAAAAATGAGGGTGTGAGGACCTGGACAAATGCTAATTTGAATAATTGCTTCCTACTTACCACAGTTTCAGTAATAGAAGACAATATTCCTGTGTATTTAAAAAGCTGTGAAATCCTCCCTGCAAAAGATGATGAGTAGTATTATTCATTCTTATTTGCTTAGCTGAATCTAAAAATGAGCCTAGAAGGAAAAAACCATATTTTTGCATATCGAGTAAACAGGATGTATTTTTATACCATGTATAGTAAGCTTAATTTGAAAAAATGAAAATTGAATATAAACATCAATATTCTAATAACATTAAGGTAGGAAATTGGAATAAGCTCTAAGCTTCTATCTTAACTAATGCCACTGTTCTTTTTAGTGTTGCTGAATGCCACACTCAGGCAACAAACATTTTTTCAGCTGAACTTTCTTGGTGCTGTCATTTTGTACAATGGTACGAAACGCAGAAACCTCTGAACTAAGACACCTATTCCTTTTCTTTTTCAGCATCAAAACAATGATTCCTCCGGGGGAATGCCTCTATGCTGGGAGGAAAAGGAGGAAACCCATTCAGAAACAGTTAAGTATCACATTGATCAGGAGGCAGTTGCACCTCCCTCCAAATGTGCGTGCTAGAAATAAGGTAGGGAGGAATCCAATCCTCCCATATTCTGCTGACCCAGGAGAGACCTAAGATCTTTTGTCATGGTGAGAAACCCAGGCTGGAGGCTGGCTCCAGTCAGCATCTTGTACCATTGCTCTTACTCCAAAGACTCTGCAGAACTGTTATTATGCCACAGTGCTTTCAGTCATATGGTCTGATTTTTGGGTGGTCTTGTGTGGAGTCAGAAGTTGGATTCAGTGATCTTTATGAGTCCCTTCCAACTCAGTGTATTCTATGATTCTTTTACTCCAGAGAGGATGCTGCGCATGGGTCAGACTGTCCTTACCCACTGCTAGTTGATGATCCAGAAGGAGTCCAGTGGCTATGGTGCACACCACGGCATACTACAGAGCATAGTGCTGTGAGGAGTGATAGGAGCAGTAGTTGTTTGTAGGCAGAAGATATTGGTGGATTAATTGTCAGCTGGGCAGTTGGCTGGAGGGAGTGGCTGCTACCTCTGTGTGTCTGTGTTCCCTGTCTCCTGCTCAAGGAGCCTCTGGGGAAGCTGTGTGCTGAGTGGCACCAGTGTGCTGGTATGTCCCCCCTTCCCCCTTTCTTGGCTTTGCCTGGCTTGGGGCATCACTACATCCAGTAGATGTAAGTCTGGAAAGTGGGTCAGTTCAGCCAACTGAAAAAGCAGACTGGTGACTCACATTTTGCATAAAGAGGGCATCATTTTTGAGCCACTATTTACCACAGAATCACTTTTATTCGAAGAAAAAGCGAGAAGAATTGTATGTGTGAAGGCAAAGCAGAAACAAAAACCACAACAGGAAGAAAAAGATACTTGAAATGCAGGGAAAAAAAGGTTATCATTCAAATGCAAAATGATTTTGTCATAAACCACTTAAAAACAAAGTCTTTTGATATAATTATCTGACATCTTCTACAATACTGTGTTGTATTTGATTACATAGTTATGAAACACATTCATAGCG
Source organism: Tragopan temminckii (assembly GCA_028571105.1). Classification (NCBI taxonomy): domain Eukaryota; kingdom Metazoa; phylum Chordata; class Aves; order Galliformes; family Phasianidae; genus Tragopan; species Tragopan temminckii. The sequence continues at coordinate 31,187,516 of JAOWBP010002052.1, read as the reverse complement.
TGTTAAAATTATGAACTTTGCAATTTAAGGATGAAAAGTTCATTAAAACAGATTTCTCTATTTGCATTTTCTCAGAGCTCCAAAAATAACTCACTTGGCTTAAAATTGTATATTTTGGTCTAAAGTCAAAAGGGAGTTTCTCTGAAAGTTTGGGTGAAATCTGTTCATTTTGTTTGGACTTTGGAGAGTATTTGCACATGAACCACTTGTTGCCACTTAAAAAAATACATATCTATATTTAATGTAAAATGTATCACAGGTGACAATTTCAATAGACAAAGATAATGAATGAAGAAGAGTATTCTTCCTGCAATGCCTGAGTATTAGATCCAAAATGTATGTGACATTTTTGCACTAGTGTTCAAGTATGCATACGGCTTCTTTATTCCTACATGAGCTATGGAACTGCTCCAGTACATGAAATTACCTCTGTGCAGAACTGTTTATGTATCATAACTTTTGTGAGAAAGGAGCGAGAGTCACAGTTGCTTTGAGAAACGTTAAGCTTCATGTTTGGAGTGTGCATGTTGGCTAGAAGAGCTTCTCTCTGAGATGTCTTCTAGATAAATCGATAGCTAGGAAAGCCACTTGCTATCTAAGGATGGAAATGTTCTCAGGAGCCTATTAGGGAATTTTGCCTTCAAAAACATCAAAGTAGCAAGTACCTTGAAAATAGCTTTGCTGTGAGATTGTGGTGCAGGTACCTGAACATACGTATCCACTCAGACATAGATAATTTTGATGGAGAAACTTGGTTTTTGTTAAAATAAAGGGAATCAAATGCTTTGAGTTTCCAGAATACTTAGCTCCCACACTGGAGACTACCCTCTGTTTTCTGTGGATAATTACTTCTTGCTTGCTGAGGATGATTTCTCACTTCCTAGCAACACTGGTCTCTTCCTCAAACCATATCTGTTTGTGGGCTTGGTCTCTGGTAAGCCTTTCCTCATTCACAGACTTCCTAACATTGCTCTAAAGAGATTCTGAACGCCCAAGATTGACTGAGACCCTGACAGAGTCCAGGGTTTCTTTCAGGGTCTGTGTCCTTCAGTCTTAACAGATCTTACTGATGTTTCAGGACTATGAGATATCCTTTCTGTTATGTAGCCTTAAATTGTTTATCTTGAATTTGGAGGGGTATTGAACAGTACATTTTTACCACGATTTTAATCCATGCTGTGCTGTTTTTGTTATAACATTTTTTGTCTTGTTTGATAGAATAGCACATTTTCCTCTATGACCTTATTCTTCTTCTCTTCCTTTTGTTCTGATAATGAATCACAGTAGACATAGTAGTCACCTGTTCCCGGGGCGGGG
>JAOWBP010002052.1:31175922-31186099 GCA_028571105.1 Tragopan temminckii | reverse complement strand
GGTTTGTTCAACATGGAAACCTAATTTTTCAGAGAAAATAAGTTGATGGGAATTCTTTTTCCAGTCCAAACTATTATTTGTCTCTTTATCATCCTAATGTCCTCTAGAAATTTAACTTTCTCTTGACAGTTCCAGGCTCTCCAGTTCAAAAAAGACAGGGATATCCTGGACAGAGTCCAGTGGGACTGCAAAGATGATCAAGAGCCTGGAGCTCTTAATCTGTACAAGGAAAGGCTAAGAGACCCAGGGCCCTTTAGTCTGGAGAAGGGAAGGCTGAGAGAGAGTCTCCTCACTTTTTATAAATATCTTGAGTGTGGGAGTCAAATGGATGGGGCCAGGTTCTTTTCAGTGAGGTGTAACAATAGAACAAAGGGCACCGAGCAGAAACTGTAGCACAGGAAGTTCCATGCTGATCCAAGGAAGAAATTCTTTACTGTGAGGGTGACAGAGCACTGGCACAGGCTGCCCAGATAGGTTAGTAGTCTCCTTCCCCGAAGGCCTGGATGTCTACCTTGGCAACCTGCTGTAGGGAACCTGCTTTAGCAAGGGGTTAGACTTCACGACCCCCAGAGGTCCCTTCCAACCCTGACAATTCTGTTATTCTGTAAAGTGAGATAAGTGCTCGTCTGAGCAGGATACGTGGATTTCTCTAGGGATTTGTGGCCTTTTAAAGGCCAGAATTTAAAAAACAGAGGTTCAGTGTTCCCCTCTGCAGAACAGCTGGTACTTTAACATCTTCCCAATGTATATGCATCCCATTCTCTGCTCCTCTGTCAACATTTTGTGATCAGGCTATCAAACCAGCTCATGATCCTGCAGCTGGCTTTTAATTGGAGATATCACAGAATGACAGTGCCCATTTTTGCAGACATAGGACACTGGAAATTGGATTCTGAAGTAACTTTACAGAACAGTGAGGAAAATATATGAAGAAGCTCCATGGGAGAATGAAGAGAGCCATTTAACTATGAAAAAATGAGTAGAAAATTTGTACTGCTGGGAAGAGCTAGTGTATTTTGTCTTCTTCTCCACCCAGAAATAGGAAAGACCATCTTTGATAGATTGCCATTCTTCAGACAATGTATCAGGTTTAAATTCTACCTTCACCCATATAAATATATAACAAATCCTAGCTGTTCTCCTTTGACCATGGAAAGCTTGCAAACAAGCCCCATTATATGTGGTCTGCACTAAAGGATTTTGGCATTTATGGAACCAGATCAAACACCTGGAGGTCAGGGTGAATGAAAATTTTCCATCAGATATGTTTTTCATCCAGAAAACTGAAGTTTTGAGTAAAGGAAATATTTTCTATTAAGTGTTTGCTTCCTGTGGAAATCTAATATTTTGCTAGTAATTCAAGCATCTGAAAAATAAGGAGATCTTGTTTTTAACCTCAGACTAAAAGCATTGCACTGAAATTAATACCCATACTAGCAATGCTGGGGCAGTGCTTCAGGACAGTTACTGTTTGAAAGCTTCATCCACTTCATCTCAAACCCTGGCAACTTGTAAAACTCTCTCCCTCCACAAAACATTTCTTGTAATGTTTTACAGCTCTTTAAAGGCAAACTCAGCTGCCTTCGCTCTGAGTGTATCTTTAACTGCTCCAAACAGCCAGAACTGTATCACTGCCAGGGTAAACAGAGATCTTAGGAGCAGCTCTCTCCTTAGTTCTCATTTCAAGGCCCTCTGTGGCATAGCCTTTCCTCTTACTTGGTATCACACTATCCAACCTCTCATCTTCTCTGTTGGTGTGATGTCTTCATGAGCAAGAGTTCTGCTTTCTCCTCTCCTTGCTGTGAAGGCTTAGCAGAGGTGTATCGTTGAAAAGGTACCTTTTCCTCCAAACAGCTTCCTCTCAGTTCTTTTCATTCACAGAGATGGTCAGCATCTGCACGTGTGTGGCTGGCACTGGGGCTCAGCTCTGCCAGGACACACTTGTGCAGTGCTCAGTCACTGTGGGTACTGGTCAATGTGTCGGTGATAATCATTTGCTTTGTGCTCTATGTCATGGTATCTCTTCCCTTTCTCTTCTTACTGAAAGCTTCCTGTCCTATCAGATGGTTAGATTTTCTCAGCTGAGATCATCAGTGTGTTTCACACTTCAGCATACTTGGACAACTTCTTCAGAGTGAACTTCTTGTTAAAAGATGTGGACTGCCTCAACAGGCAGCAGGTATGGCTTGGAGAGGAGGAGAAGACACAGCAGTCAGTGTACAAATCTGTGGTGCAGGAAATTCCCCTGCAAGCTTACCAAACTGCTTTACAACAGTGGCAACCTGTGGGTCTTGGGCAAACTGAGGCACTGAAGCACGAACAGCTCAATGTCTTACGTACCAACAACAGAGAAAATGTCTGTGTGCCAGCTCCTGCACTCACTTCCAGGGACTGCTTGTATGGTCCCGTGCAGGAATGCATCCTTGTTACTGCAGAGCAGAATTTGGATGGTTGTGTTCAAGAAGCAAAGAAAGAAATGCTGGCTTTACTGTTTTAGGTACAAGTGCCACGTTATTGTAATAGGATTGTATGAAAAGCAAAGTAAAAAAGGCATGGAGTGAATGCTGTGTCTCTATTAAGACCTGATTTATGTAGTTTGAAAATCAGCTTTTACGCAAGCATGACAAGCATGGCTACTTTTAGTAAGGGCTAGAATTTCCATTTGCCTCAAAACAACTCCTTGAAGAATCTTCCTGCTTGCTGTTTTCCTTGAAGGATAGCTAAGCGAGCTTTTCCATGGAGCTTGCATTGTTTCAAATTCTATCCACTTGGCACCTAATTACCATTTGCATCAAACTCACATTTGTTTGGATTTACTCACTTACTGAATCATTTCCTTGAGTTTTCAGGAAGACTCCATTCTCTTGCAGGCTTTTTACATCATTCCGTGTAACTTCCAGAAAATGGATACTTTGCTCGGTACAGATGCAGCCCATGCATTTGCCATACGTCTCTGATACAGAGCAGTTGTGAGTTTACGTGACAAATAGGCTTTAACAATTTCTATACCATATCAGTCTTGAACATTTTTACATTTTGAGCTCCTCAGTCTAATTTTCCTTACTGGATTTTTTTTTTTTTTTCCTGTACTAGATTGTTTCCTTACTTTGACTGGTTTGTCAGATGTAAAGGGCAAATAATAATATCCTATGTTCCTAAACTTCTACTTAACTTGAGTTGTTGCTTTCCAGAGGTCAGACGTCATTTTGATGTTGTGAGAATGGCTGAGTGTCAGGGTTTACTCCAAAAAAATTAGTACCCACTATGTACAAAGAGTATTCCTTCTTTTTGATTGTATTATTTGTTGGATGTTTTCTCTTTCTCATAGAGAAAAGTCATTTATTTATCCCCAGTCACTAAAATCTCCCCCACGTTTCTGAAAGTACTTGTGTTGCTGAAAGGCCACATACAAATTTGGATAATTTTGAATGAAAAAGTGAGAATTACATTTTCACTGACACCTATTTTGAACACTTTTTCACTCATTCTATCTGATTCTCCACTGGAGCACTATCGAAGCTAGATAAGATTATGATCCTTGCATTTAGTTTGGTGGAAGTTGAAACTGCTAAAACACACATATTTTCCTTGTCTACCATTTTCCAAACTTGATATAATTTTTCCCCTCATTTCCCTGTTGATCTTTCTCTGTATGTCTCTTCTTCTAGAGAAAGGGCTTCAGGATGAATGTAGCAATGTACTACAACATCAGCTTGGACTGGTGTTACGAGAGTGAGATGGAGACCAGCAAACACAGTACTGAGTGCCCTGGTCAAATCCAGTTCAGCTGCAGTCCTGGGCTGCTGTACACCCTCTGATCATGAATTTGTTCAATTTACATCTCCAGTGGCTTATTTTTGGATAAAAAACTTGAGCAGCGCTGGGCCCAGCAATGGCTGTCTGCTGTGGATAACAACTTTCTCAACCTTGCCACAAATGCCTTGGTACTTTGGTGTGGAACACTCCTTATTGTTGTGCTGGTCACCCCAAAAGGTTGCAAGATAGGTGCAAAAGAGGCTGCTCAGAGAAGAAGCTGTGGGTGCCCCATCCCTGGGGATGCTCAAGGTCGGGCTGGATGGGGCTGTGGGCAGACTGAACTGGTGGGGGGCAGCCCTGCCCATGGCAGGGAGTGGGGCTGGGTCGACTTTAAGGTCCCTTCTAACCCCAAACATTCTATGATTCTGTGATTTCATGGTTCCACGATTCTGTGATTCTATGATAAGATTCACTATTTTGCCTGTACAACTTTAATCTGCCTCCTTTTTCACTGTTGATAGATTTCACCTTGAACATTTTTGCAATAGGTTTTCTGTGGAATCTGTTCCACACTGGGGTGCCTAATGGAGTTGGAGTGTTCAGTTTTGAAATCTGAATAATACTATTCTATATGTTTTGAGAGGAGTATCAATGTTCTCAAGAGGGAAGCCAAAATTTAACCTTTGTTATTAGTGATACAGAAAGGTAAATTTGAGGATGTTCACAAGATGTTTGAGTTAGGCAAAATAATGTCTCTTCATGTTGCTTCCCATATTCTTTTAATCATGTCTGAAGAAAGGCTCATTTCTTAATTATCTCCTGACCTACAAGTTAGTTCTGAGTCATTAAATGGAGGGCACTGAGATGCTTTGAATGAATACACTGGGTATTGAATGGGTTCATGCATTAGTCATGGTAATTTTCCTTTACTGTTCTGACATCAATTTGTACAACACAGATGAAGAATCATTTTTCCTGGTGCTCTCTAAGACACAGCTAGCATCCATTCCTCTAAGGTCAGAGGGCCCTAACTAAGAGATACCATCTCTTCGTCTGTTTTCCACCGGGCAGATATGAGAAGAGAAGGCAATGTCCGTGTCTTTGTGCAATGCAAAATGGTAAATTTCAGAATATCTTTTAAGCAGAGGATAAAAACAAATTTGCATAGGAGCAGGTAATCGAAAATGTGACTCTCTTCTCCACCACAGAAGGCCTGCAGCTGGAAATGAAAAATCAAATCCTTCAAAGAGGCACAGGGACCGCCTAAATGCAGAACTAGATCATCTGGCCAGCCTCCTGCCTTTCCCACCTGACATAATATCCAAGCTGGACAAGCTGTCTGTGCTGCGCCTTAGTGTCAGCTACCTGCGAGTCAAAAGTTTCTTTCAAGGTAGGTCGCTTCAAGATAGCAGGATCCCTTTAAAACTCTCCTTATTTATGACTGCTTTCTACTAATCGTGAGTAAAATTAAAATGTGGTGTTATATTGGTAAAGTAAGAAAAGAAAGATCTAACCTCTACTATTGAACATACTTCTTTTGTATATGAGATATTGCTTTGGAAATGTTGTGCATTTCCTCCTATGCTTTTTGTGTGGTTTTTACCAAATAATGGGACAACCCTTGCCCTTCCTCAATGCACTGTAGGAAACGGGAAAACATGGCTGTAAAATAGCTAAACCTGCAAAGAGGCTTGGGGTAAATGTAAAGTTGTAATACCTGTAGCTATGTTGTGCTCTGTTTTTGAAGCTATTATTGTTCATGTTTGCAGTGTCTGTTTAAACACAACGTGAAAGTGAAGCAACTAACGTACCACCTGTATTTACTGTAAGCCCAACAGGAAATAGGCTTGCTTGAAAGTTCAGAGGAATCACTTTCGTTTGGGATACGTGTGATCTAAAGTTCTAAGTGTTGACTAAAGCTGTAATAGGCTACGCTTTGTTTTTGTAGCTGTCTGGCACACCGTACAATGAAAGCCAAATGTGCATGTTCAGATGTACATAATAGGAATTCTTCCAAATCTGCAGGCAGTTTTCATTTCTTCTGTTACTGTAGCGTTCACAAGAGCAAAATCTGGATTAGGGATACAGCAATGAAAATCCTCTCAAAAATCGTTAAATAAAAGAAAAGCAAGAGCCTTTTTGGTAGAGTATAATCAACCAAAATTTAAAGGTGTACTGTGGAGACAAACAACAGTACTTTTTTTTTAATGTTATTTTCATTTGCTACTCTTTCCTACTCTTTCCTCATCTATTCCTTATTATATAGAATGTATACAAGGGATCCCTATTCTTTTTATTCTTTTTTTATTTTTTTACTGAAGAATGTTATTTATTTGTTGGCCTCTCGCTCTTTTTACATTTTAATATAAAAATAATGCCAGATTGCACGATATCTTGCAAGCTGACATCATGTCACAGATGGTGATGTTAGTGAGAGCTGGAGCCTCCCATGTCAATGGCGGCAGCTGGCTGCCCAGCCTCTGTTTACAGAGTGCCTCTGTTTCCCTTTGAACTCATACCTGGGTGTCACTGCCCCTTCCTCTCAGCCGTGTTTTCATTTCCCATGGATTCACAAGGAAGAAGCTGTCTTCAGCTGCCTTTACTTCTCTCCTGCCCGAGTTTCTAAGACAGATTGTCCTCCTTTTTTAAAGTGATGGGATAAAAGTAAGACAAGTAGAGCCAGACTTCATTGCTTTGAAATGTTCCATGTTTTAAGAGATTTCATTTAATTTAATCCTCAAATTGTCTAATTGGACACATAGTTTGTGTTCCCTTCATTCTTATTTTTAAATGTTTGCATCGTGAAACTAAGGTTACAGAAAGCATTGTTTACAGTAAAGAAAGGAAACTACGTGCCATTTTAAAATAGAGAGCAGGCCAGGCTGGAGGTTCAGGAGTGAAGGAGAGGTGAGCTCCTGAAACAGAGCTGGAAAAGAAATGGATGCTAATGTCTGCTAAGAGCAGGAGCTGCAACCTTGGCTCAGTGTCACGCTGTGATCTACTTTTTCATGGTTGTGTTGTGGTGAAACAGGGCAGAGCAGGATTTTTTAACCAAACCTTTGGTAAGAGGTCATCTGAAAAAGCAAACAAAAATTATCCCCAGTGCTTGGCTCTTTGTTGTGGTGGAAAAGCATAGAGGAGCAGGAGTGGTTTATTTGTGGCTTTTAAAATCTAAGGATGGTACTAAGTTGAGAGTTATTGTAAACACTGTGAGGATAGAGAACAGACCAATGGGATGCAGAGATGTTATAACGTTGGATAAATGCATATATGCATATCTCTGGAAAAACGGACCTAGAAAATCTGTACTAATTCACTCAGGGACAATTAATCCAAAGGAACTGGTGTTTGGCAGAAGAGAGTAACCTGGAAAATAGAACATAAAAACAATAATCGAGGAAGGATAGTGGTCAGCAAATTGTTCCATGCTTGTAATATGATATGTTGACATAAACAAGAAAGCCAAGTGTGGATTTTGGTCTGTTTGCCCAGAGGCAGCATGTCGCTAAACAGGAAGGTTATAATCCCTCGCTGCATGAGACCAGTATGACTCCATCTGGAATACAGCTTTTTATTGTGGGCATCTCCTGGTCACAAGGGCATTAGTACACATAAAGGGGTTTGGAATAAACACAAGCAAGAAGTGACTGAAAAGCTGGATGGACAGAAAAAAAGAGTAAAGTTAGCTTGAATACATAGAATTTATATCCTGTGGCTGTTTATCTTCAAGGGGGAGAAGGGTGATCTGTAAGAAGAGGAGGAATTAGGGCATTTTAGAGTGGTGCACTGAAAGACCTGAGAAATGATGATGAGCATGTTGAAATTTGGCTCGAGTATCCAGTAAAACATGTCTGTGACAAGTTCTGTTCAGCTATCCAATATTCCTAAAATCTGTGTAGTGGAGATTCAGGACATTCAAAATTGTAGTCGCAGTTTGATATGTAGGCATGTTCATCCTTCATTTAGAATTCTGCTCTTTGAATTTGAAGGAAGTGAATCTTAAATTCCATGTTTTTAAAAAGTGTTTGTAAGAATGCTGTTTGCAGTTAAAAAAACAACAACTGAACGTAACACTTGAGCCTTTTGAGACAACTCCTGTGACAGTTGTTATTGCAGACCTGCAACGGTCCCAGCAGTTTCAGACGTACTCATTGACTTGCCACTAGGTGTCCTTTCAGTAGCTATGCTGGAATCCTCCCTGTGCAGCATAAATGTTGCAATTTATAGAGATCAATAATAGCCAATCAGGGGTCATGGAGTGACCTCACCATATTGATTTTGCTTTTCAGAGAATTAGAAATCAGGAGATAGCAAATACTCACAAGTCATCTGTTCTCTTCTTGGTGACCATTACAGGTTAATAACTTGAAGCCAGTTCATTTTAGTTAAGTTATGCAAGCGAAAATTCTGGCTCCTTTCCGAAATTTGAATCTGGTTCTTAACACAGATTTTCCTAGTAGTCAATTTAACAGTCACTGTGGTGGATTCCCTCTCTCATTCTTAGAAACATTTTCATTTGGCTTGAGAACAATTCCTCTGTCTTCTTGGCTTACAGTACTCAGATCTCTGTAATCAGTTGGCAGTGGCACTATTAATAGTCTCCCACTCCCCCAAGCTATACACATTTAGTCATTTTGCGTTTTCCTGATAAGCACTTCAAAATGGCTTGAAGCCATAACCTTAAAATCTCACCAGATCTCTCGTATAAGGCAGCACGGATCTGAACCGGTGCTTAGACTGAGAGACATCAGCAGTTACAGGAAGCTGTGCTGGTCATTGGCCTGACAAAAATTTGTCTTGGCTGGGGCTGCTGTGGGAATGGAGTGGCACTTAATGTCTGTGATCACTTGAGCTCGCTGGACCTCTGACTTGGACATATTCCATCCTGGTTAAATGTATTCTGCCTTCCTTTACCACTCTTGATGATAAACCCTTCAGTAGCTCTTATTTCTCAAATTTTCCTGTGGTGGAGAAATGGTGGTCTTGTTCCACTTTATGACTGGCTCTCTTTCTGTTTAAATTGTTTCCTTCTAATACAGCTTTTAATTTTGCAGATCAATATAGAAAGAATAGCACCTTTTTCTTCTAGCATCTCAAGTCTGTTCTAAGAGCGGTTACCTTAGGCTGACGAGTAAGGAAAATACAGTGTAGGTAGACCAATAGGCAAAATAAGAATACAATTAGAATCATTCTATGATTCTATGAATTAGAACTGGAATTTAAAGTTTCTGTTTTTTTTCAGTTCTTAGTGTAACCAATCTTATATTGGTATTCCACTCAAACTTTCCTTCAGCGTGCCATTCAACAGAATCATAGAATCGTTTGAGTTGGAAGGGACCTTTAATGGCCACCTAGTCCCATTCCCCTGCAATGAACAGGGACACCTACAGCTTGTTCACATTGCTCAGAGCCTTGTCCTGCCTGATCTTGATTATCTTCAGGGTTGAGGCATCCACCACCTCTCTGGGCAACCTGTGCCAGTACCTCTCTGCCCATATTGTAAAAAACTTTTTTTCTTAATCTTAATACTTCTAACCATAAGCATTTCTAACAAATGATAGCTAATGTTGTCGATTGCAGCCTTAGATGGCAAAAGTATGGACCTAAATAGGGGTGATTCTTTGGGTATTCAAGAGGTGGGGACATTTTAAATAGTTTGCTGCATAATTTAGATAAATTTAATCCAGTAGTTTACCTTATTTTGTCCATCTGAACATTTTATGCATGTGTTTTGCCTATTGATATGCATATAAACATATGCTAACACGTAAACATGAAAACACAGACAAAAATAGTGGCATCTCAACAAACATCTCCCTCGTGGCATTATTTTTACCTTCTGTGTTTATTTACTTCCAGAATTCACTGCCTTCTTTGTGTTTACTTACTTCCAGACTTCATTTCATTGTGAAATATACAAATTGACAAATTTATTGATGATTAAATAAGAAACAGAGAGTCCTGAATTAACTTTGAGAGTAAAAGTATTTAAAGTTTCAGTAAATTTTACATTCAAATTGTAAACCAAATCTATCCAAAATACTGACAATCAAGCATAGGGACATTTTGTTTGACCTCCCTTATTTTGAAGTGATATATCATTTTAAAGTGAACTGTAATAGGCTGTGAGAAATTTGTCAGTAATGTTAGCTCATTTGCTTCTGTGTAAAATTTCAGATTATAGGAAATAGGCCTGGAAGAGACTATCCTCAGTGAAGAATCAACTGTGTCTGAGAGATATTTGTGTAATGTTTTATGAATCTGCAATCTCAGTGATCTCTAGCAGTCTGGATATCTCCCACTGCAATTGAGCCCTCTTTTTTTCGGAAGAACAATTTATTCTCTCCTTTTCTTTCTTTCTTTCTTTCTTTCTTTCTTTCTTTCTTTCTTTCTTTCTTTCTTTCTTTCTTTCTTTCTTTCT
>JAOWBP010002052.1:31159367-31175707 GCA_028571105.1 Tragopan temminckii | reverse complement strand
CGGGCACAGTCCCGGCGCCAGCACAGCGCAGCGCGGCGCTCGGGCCCTGCCCCAGCGCTCAGCCGCGGGCCGTGCGTGGGGGCTTACCTGCTGTCTTGCGTTCAAAGCCGAGCGGACATCTTTAGGTCGCTTCAGGCTGAGCCAGTCAGATCCTCCTTCCCTGAAGATATTCAAGACCCCGTCTGGACGCTTTCCCGTGCGACCTGCTGCGGGGAACCTGCTCTAGCACGGTGCTGGATTCGACGATCTCCAGAGGTCCCGTTCCAACCCCTGTGATGCTGTGATTTATACTGAAAGAGAGAATCAGTCACGCTCCTAGCACAATCATAATTATATAGAGCCCCTCGTATGCAGTTTAAAAGAGTGTGCAAGGCTTTCCAAACCCTCTGGATACTTTTTTCCCCTCTCCCTGACTAGAGTTTTGTGGGAAATGCTGCAGGTAGAATCCCCACCTCTGTGGAAGCCTTCCCTCTGATTCTGGGCTCTGGGAAATCCTTACGAAGCTCAGGACAGGCTCAGAACCTGCCGGGAATTTTGGCAGTCCCGTGTTCCTTTCCTCCCTTAGAAAAAGAAATTCCCCAAATTCTCATTTCTGTTCTTTGCACTGATCGGTTGGGGAAATTCTTGAAAATCTTTGAGGCATTTCTTTACTTAAGTTACATCCAGGAAAGAGGGTTGTTTTTACATGATGATACCTGGTAACTGCTTTGCACATACCACACCTCAATGGGGTTTCTTTTAAAACCAACTCTTCAACACAGGTTTTTCCTCATCAAATCAGCCTTTATGAGAAATGCCAGGTACTAATTCTCACGTTTTAAAATCGCACCATTTCGCTAATCCAGGCAAAACCTCAGGCAAATTCTCCCAGATTTTGTTTATCCACACAGTGCATAAATCTTTTAACCACTCCATTTGCCTGAGGCCACATGGGGGTTATATGCTGCGCATAAGCACAGTGAACATGCTGTAGCCTTAGGCAATCAGAATTGTTGAAAAAATTGTATGTAAACAGTTATAAACAAGTTTTCAAGATCCCTATTAAATAAGCAATAAACTAATCCTTGTCATACACAGATAGGCACCCATGTCTCAGCTGCTTAAGAGCAAGTTGCGTAAGACATAGTGCCTGAAATACCTCAGTCTGGAAGCCCCATCATTGTGTTCATGCGAAAATGAAAACAAAGACAACCAAAGAGCAGGGAGGCTGATGAGCACAGATAACACTAAAGTACACACAAAGTAAAGGAAGCTCCTGCTCTGTTTTGACATTCTTGGTAACGTTTACGTTTGTTTCCTTTTTTCAAAGAATACTTACCTGTACCTTGTCACATCATTTCTGCCAATTCAGCTCCTAGATGCTTTTGCTAAAAACTCTTAAGTGACACCAGTATAAATCACCAGCCTAGAGACCCAGGAAATTAAATTATCCTGAGAGCTCAGCAATGAGTAACTTTTTCCCACTCCCAAGCTGAGAGCTAAACAAAAGGACTCCAGACTACACATTTTCTTGACCCAAGGAGAGAGGCCAGGGAAAAGAAAATACTATAACAACATATAAACTTGGAAAACCTGCTTAACTAATAGGAGGAACAGCCATCAGCTGCTGGCAGTTGTCCTGACAGTCCTTCCTCCCAGCACTGTGGGGTTGACCAGATAGCCACACTGCCCTATTAGCAGTTGTGCCCTGCTCACCACCCTGGCCTGGCTATGTCCTATGCCTCTTGGGGTTGGTATTTTGGTCTCACCAGTGCTTCTGCTCCAAGCAGCCTGGAGCCACGGCTGGCAGAGCAGCCAGCTCTGCTCCTACCATGTTCCCTCACAGTCCTCAGCCACCCTTACGATGCTTTTGGCACACTACATATCTGAGGACACCACACATCTTTTTTCTTAGCAGAGAAATGAATGCTGAATGGTATCAACATCTATAATCAAGAGCTTTTCTCTCCTTGCCAGGGGCTCCTCCATCATCAAGTACCAAAAACCCTTCTCTCAGTCCTCTGTCACTACATACAAATATAACCCATCACCACCAGAGATTTGTTTTAATGGTATAGCTTTAAAAAGTTGCAAGAAAGCATTCAAAAGCAATGCACGCCACTCTGGTCAGCTTCTCACACAATCCATCCTGCCAAGAGGGACTTGTCCCCTCACCCACCACCACCAGTCCCATGGTCTGGGATCTCATTGCAAATTAAATAAGCAAACACCTGGAGGACATAAGCTAAGCATAAAAGTAGCTTTTGTATTTGCCGATACATTTGTAGTATACAAAAATATCTAGGAATTTTCCAAACATGAGCGAGATTATTCAAAGAGTTAATAGTAAAACACGCACTATATAGTAAAATAAGCCAAATGTTCTCTTTTCTCTGATTGTGTTCACTTTGGGGAAAATCTGAAGACTAAGTGGGCAGAAAAGAGGAATCTGTGGACTGCTACCATCTGGGCTCTTGCACGAATTACAGTGAAGCCAAATGTACAGATATTATCAGTTTTCTTCACTTCAACAGAAGGATCATCTATGGTAAGTTGTCTGCTCTCATCTCCCATTCCCTCGTGCTGATTTTTGTTTTTAATAATGACAACTTGTGCCAAGATTGAAAAATGCTACAGATCCCTATCTCAAGTTCCAGAAGAGTTACTTGGTATTTATTGTATTACTAAAGAAGCAGAATATAAACAAAGAACTAAGGACCACTGCCTGTCTGGGTGAATCTGGAGTACTGCTGCTAGGTCCTAAGGTCACTGTTTTCCACAGATTTTGCATTGTGGTGGTCAGCAGAATATCCAAATTATTTTTGGGCTGTATTAAGTACTCTGGGTAACATCAGTAAGCTCAGGTTCAGCAGGGCTCCTCACCTTGGGCAAAGTCCCAGTGCTCTGTGAATATCTTATGCTAATAACTCATGCCCTGAAATCCAGAAGGGTTTATTGGCTGCACTGCCCAGCCAGGCAGTCAGCGTGCAGCACACCCAGCACCTGAGCTGCTTTGGGGTTCTTGTAATAGCAAGATAAGGGAAGTACTGGCAAGATCATGATCAGTAGTGGTGATAAGGAAGGTAAAAGATGCTCTACCACACATAAGGATCTACCACTGCCAGTCTGAAACATGGCTGTGAATGTGCAAAGCACAGATGCAAAAAGTCAGAGGTCCTGCAGGATCTGTGGGTCTAAGCTCCGTGCTTTATAAAAGCATGGATACTAACAATAGGTCAGCTCTGTTGTAGAAATGTTATGGTCATGATCACTCATGGCAGGTCCCGAACATCTTTGTCCTGGCTTTTTCTCCCCCACACAACAGTACATTCACACAAAGAATATACAATTGAGTATATAATTGGGCAGAAAGCATGAAGGCACTTCCCATTTTACCAAGAAAATTGGTGTCAGGATATTCAAAGTCTACAAAAGCAATATACCTCATGGACTTGCCCTCGTTCCCATCTCTCCCACCAGATATCACTTTATCTTCTCTGCTTCGTTGGCTTTCCCAATATACAGTTCTGAAATGACCAACTCTACACTTTCTTCCTTGACACAATTTCAGCAAAAGATCTCTGTTCCAGAACCTGAGAATAATTTCCACACCTGAGAGATCTGTCAGATGGTATCTATAGACAGCTAAGGGGGCTACACTGCACTGGCAGCTCAGGGTGATTCCTGGAGGAAACGTTGTGAGGGACTCACTGCTGGAGTACTGCCCAGCTCAACTCTTACCTTTTTTGATACACACGAAAAACTGTAAGTAAGAAAGCCACCAGGGTTTTTTGACTCACTGAGCATTGCTGTTGCTGATACCTTTGTTTTCAAAAGGACAAATTTCTTGCATTTAGTTTTATGGAGCGTGTCAACAGTGCAATAATAAACAAGAGACAGATGTCAATCATCATATGAAGCGAATGCACTTGGTAATGCATGTGGTGTATATCATACTGTATACCACAAAAACCACATGAGAAATCTACTAAAGGAAAGACTGACATGCTCATCAAAGGAATACCTTATGTATCTGTTTCTTCCTCTCTATTCCTTCTGACTGCTAAGAAAGCCAGGCTTCACTGACTTTGAACTTGGAGAGAGGAATAAACCAGCTGATTTCTTAAAGAATTTGTTTGCTTCTTTGCATGCAGCGTAGTTCTGGGCAACTGAGGAAGATCCAGACAGCCTGAGTAGAAAATGGGTTTTAAATCTGCATTTTGACTGGAAGTTAATGATTAGTACCTAATTGTTTGTTAGCAAAACAAAGGAGTACAAAGTGATTCTTAACTGAAATAAAAACATGCTTTCAAACTATGATTCTGCAAATACTGTGTTGTTCTGTCAGAAACATTTAACTTATGCAGACAGAATCACTATTCAACTTTAAATAACTTTTATCTTTTTCATATGTCTTAATTGCCTTGCTATATAAGATACTCAATATTATCTAAAAATAGTCAGCACTAAATTGGAAAGCTAAAAGAATCTAACTTCACTCAGTCCACAGGGTGTGTATGAATGGATGTTAAGAGATTACAAAATCTCTTAATGGCATGATGTCTGTGATGATATCACATTTTGTATTTTAAAATATTTATCTATAACTCACATATTGGAAAGGAATAACGAAGAACTGAATCAGAAGGTGAATGGAATAGTGAAACTTGTAAACAGTGACCACAAGCCACTTGAAGTCAGCATATTAAGAAATTAGAACATAATATCACAACGTGCAATCAATCAGTCATGTGCCAGGTATAGTTTTCCACTTACCAAGTCACATTTCTAAACACAGATATCCAATTTGTTTGGAACGTATTTGCTGCAGTCTTTCACCTTCTTAAAGCAAAGCAAAGCTTTGCCATACCAGGGGTATAACAGTTTTTAAAAGCTCCCTTCAATTGCTAATAAAAGGAAGGAGCAGAATGAATAAACTGAGCAAAGAGACACAAACACCTGCATTTTTTCTAAAGAAACATGCTTGGGAATTTCAGCAGTGCAGAGTACTCCTAAATATTTTAGCAGTGTGGAAAAGAAAAAAAAAAAAAGGTTATACTTGGCCTGCCCCAAAAAATCTGTAAGCAAAGGAATTTTTGGTGCATTAAAGTTCTGCGGACAAGAAGCTTAGGGCAGATGCTTTGCACTTCCTGCATCACAGGAAATCCCTGTGCCCCTGTGAGATGAGCCTGAAGTTTGCAACTAAGATGACCCAGCAGAAATGAACAGCAGCACTGTCTTGCCTCTATCCCTCTCCTCTGGCTTTGAGGACAGCAGGGAATGACTCCTGGAATGGTAACACTTATATTCTTCCCACACTGTCTGTCAGAGTAGGACTAGTGCATAACAGACATATGAAGAGAGTACTCAGAGCCCCAGCAGTGACTCAGAAACAACAGTTTTCCATTTGGCATGCAAGAGGGAGTGTTTAAGATGATTCCTCATTTTTTTTTTGGTCTTACTGCAGTGGGAGGAGACCTGTGCTGGCATTGGCACAGATGCTCAGAAGAAAGGAGTCAGCTGCTGAAAGGGGAGAGAGCTCTTTGCTGTGCAAGACTTCTGTTTCTGTATGGCATAAGCATTTGTGAAGACGTTAGGAAGGACTGCAGGTGCTGTGGAAAAAAAATACCTGAAGAAGTTAGAGCTCAGTAGAGGAAGAGCACTTAGAGATGCTGGTAGAAGTCTGCAGATGTCAGTAACTGATTAATGTGTGTCTCTAGAATCTGAGACAGATCTCATGGTGAAGCTACATTTTTAAAACAGGGGATGAGAAAACAGAAGTTCTACAGGTCCATCTTTTGCAGTACACTGCAAATGCATCACTCCCTTCCTTCCCATTTCCCAAAACTGTTTAATAAAGGCAAGATTACCAGTGGCACCAGAGCAAGTTCCAGCCATGGTCTTTCTCCACACAGGGAAATGAAGGCTTGAAGGTGGAAAGTTTCCAAATCACTGCAGAACATCACTAGAAATCACCGTTGCTTCACTTTTTCTTCCTGCTGAGACTTGTCATCCTTAAAGCTATGGGGAGGGCTATTGCATAAGGCTGGCATTGTTCAGGCAGGAAAATTTCCTGACCAAAATGGCTGCCATTGACACAATGTGCAGAAGTCTTCGCTTGAAATATGGCTCAGGGTATTCTCATGCAGCTCCCCTAGGCAGCCAGGTTGCTTTAATTAATCTCACCACTCTTTGGTGTACAATGAACCAACAGGAATTGTACAGTGCAGTGAGTGGATCAGGGCTGTCCAATAAAAATAAGGGTGCCTTATCTTAGTCTGCAGTCTTTTTATGGAAAAAAATAGTGTCGAGACTATTCTGGAAAACTTCTATAACCTTTGAAGGGAGAGTAATGGCAAACAAAGTTAAGCTGTCTTGGCATAAACACACACTCTGCCCTCTTTCCAAAGATTTTAGTGTGGTTGAACTGGATACTTTAGAAAGCTGCAAAGTGCAGACTGGATAACTTCATATCACTTTATTAAATGTACAACTGAATAATTAATTTATGTATTGATTAGATTTTTTGAATATTCATGTTCCACAGCTCACATTTCCTCCAGGGAATGATAATTAACTGCTGTATTATTCCTACTTTATCTACACTTCCACTGAAGAACTGAGCTGTGATGGACAAACATCATCCTGCCCATTTTGCCACATGAGAATATTGGTTTTAAATAAGAAGCTACAATAACTACAGAAATCAAGCAGTGCCTAGTTTTAAAACACAATACTTCAAGTAAAAAGATCCCCAAAAGCAAATCAGTGTAGGCTAACAAGAGTGACCAGAGTTTTAAAAACAATGATGTCTGTCAAATTAAAGAAGGAAATGATTATTTTTTCAGTTTTCCTCTCTTTTTTAGAAGAAGCATATTAAATCCTACAAATTGTAATCATTACTAGCCTCTGCTGGGAAAAGGGTGAGAAAAAAATTGAGTTGTTTTGTAGAAAATAATAATGGAAAAGTTTTTAATAGGTTATTGAAACATTTGAACAGTATAGCCATGGAATTTATGGAATCTGACAGAGTACCCTTTATTCTTCAGTTCAGTGTTCTTCTGATGTTTATCTATCACAATTGGTTGGGGTTGGAAGGGACCACTTGGGATCATCTACTTATAGAATCATAGAACAATGATCCAACCTCCTTGCTTCAAGCAGTCACCTAGAGCACTTGGATCATGTCCATGTGAGTTTTGAATATCTCCAGAGGAGACTCCACAACTTCTCTGGGCAGCCTGTTCCAGTATTCAGTCACTCACAAAATAAAGAAGTTTTTTCTCATATGCAGATAAAACTTCCTGTGTTTCAGTTTGAGCCTGTTACCTCATCCTTTGCCAGGCACCACAGAAAACAGCCTGACCCCATTCTATTGATACCCTTCCTTAAGATATTTGTACACAATAAGATACCCTCAGACTTTCCTCATGGGAAAGATGTTCCAGCATCCCTTGAGCATCTTTGTAGCCCTTTGCTGGACTCACCCTAGGACCTCCCTTCCCTGTCTTTCTTGTATACTGAGCCCAGAACTGCATACAGTATTCCAGATGTTGCTTAACCAGGACTGAGTAGAGCGGAAGATCCTTCTTAGATGCACTGGCAACACTCTTTCTAATGCAGCCCAGGATACCATTGGTCTTCTTGGCCACAAAGGGCACACTACTGGCTCAAGCTCAGTCTACAAGTACTCCCAAGTCTTTCTCTGTAGGGCTGCTTTCTGGTAGGTCAGCCCCCATCCTTTACTGCTGCATGGAGTTATTCCTTGCCAGATGCAGGACCCAACCCTGTTCAGTAGCAGGCCCACATTTTTGCTAGTCTTCCTTCTGTCCCTGATATATTTGAAGAAGTCTTTCTTGTTGTCCTTTACACCCCTTACCAGATGAATTCCAAATGGTTGTTCTTATCACATCCATGCATACTCTGACAACATTCCTACATTTGTCCCAAGTGTCCTGTTCCCCTTTCTATATTCTGTATACTTCTTTATTCTGTCTGAGTTTTCTCATCATCTCCTTGCTCATCCCCACAAGCGACGGGATCAGACCTAAACAGAATAATCTCATTAGACCCAGCACCTCACCTGTATAGAGTTGATAAGCCCAGCCACAGCAAATATAGTGATAAAGGATGGCTCTAAAACAAAACAGCGCTGATCACTTGTCTTCTAAAGAGCTGTGATTACTTTCTTTCCACCACATTCTTCCTTACTCTGCTTCAAGCTTTCACTTCTTTAATCCTCCCCCTCCTTTGTCACCTAGGGAAGAAGAAAGATGATGAATTGTAAGAACAGTAGGGACAATCTATGGGCAAAAGTGATGCATATTATGGACCAGGAGTTTAGAAGGTGGATGCACACTTCCATCAGCCACAGAGAAGTTGAAATGTGAAAAGAACCTGTCCATTTGCTGATATTCACAGCTGAAAAAGAACAGCATGACACATGATATAACACAATCATGATTTGCTCTTTTTGGATTTGTAAGTATTCCTACTTCTCTCCATTTTTTTGGTGCAGTACCTGTTGGGAAACTACTGGTAGCTGGGTACAAGAGGTGCCACTTTCTCCTTTCAATAGTTGAAGTTTCTTAAAGAGTTTCCTCTAGTCGTGTTAAAATATACCTGCACTTCTGAGCTTTCAGGGAGGAAAGGTTACTCTGGAACCGTACTTTATTGATGGACTGAGGAAACTCGTTTGCCATTCCAAGCGTTGGTCAAAAAATAAGAATCTCAAGTGTGACTGCTCAACTTCAGGCATTGGAGCCAAATTCAGGTTCAAATTTAACTGAATTTTTTAGGAACATATTTCCCCCAGCCAGCAGTTACAAAGAGTGACTTCAGAAGACAAAAAGAAAAGGAAAAAAAAAAAAAAAAGACACTAGAAGACATTAGAAAAAAAAGATGAAAAACAGCATTGTTTGCTATCCCTCACTAACTATATCTGTGCCCAAAAGTTATAAGAATGTGAATAACATCAGCAGACCATGTTGGAATGGGTTGGGAAGAGCAAAATGGGATGCACTATATCATTTTGCCCATTAGTGAGAAATCTGTTTCTCTTGGTTCTGTTGCCTAGAATATGTGAGAAGCATAAGTCACTGTGACAGTACTGTAACCACTTAGCGTGATCTTCTCCTAATACTAGCCTAAGAGCCTAAAACAAAACCAGAGCCCGCATGTGTCTTTTTCTGTCCTTAAACCTACAGGATGAGCCTTTTTAGAGTGCAGGCAGTAGAACAACATAAGAAAAGTTTGAAAAGTTGCAAACGAATGATCTAGTTTGTGAAAAATTGCATTACTGCACGCTTCTCACCATTGGTATAAATCCATGACTGCAATATTAAAATCTGCATCACCAACCAGCTTTTTATGTAAACCTTTTTGCCAGGCACTGATTAAGTGTAAAAGGAACTGGATTCAATTTCCAGACATGGATGCCAAAATGCTTCAGAGAGATGCCTTGATCTCCTCATCCTAAAACCAGGAAAATTTATCTGCACATCTGGGCACTCAGAAAGACTCTCTATTTGCAAAAAGTAACACAAAGAGAACTCCTGAAGAAAAATGGCACAAGAAAATTTTAACTGGCAAAGTCTTGGTGAAGAGTAGATGAGATTCTTACACTCCAATGCTGCTGGCAAGTTCTAATGAAATTCTTCAACGGCTATGAAAGACAGAGGGGCTAGCTACAATCTCTGACTGATTGTGCTCCTGCCTATGCATCCAGGACTGGAGCCCACCTGCTGATCAGGGTGATTTTCTGCCTCAGAGGGAAATGCAAACCTACCCTGTCCCTAGGGGGCAGTTCCAGCAGAGTACTCAAGTTCTGGCTAGCCAGTTTGGAAAGGGCTGTTTCTGCAAATGCCTGTTACTTCCAGACAGTGCCTGTTGTTGCTGCCCTTTACAGGAGGAACAGGAAATGATGTGAGAAATGTGAAGGACAGTATTACTCCCAAGGTAAAAGTGAGCAGATGCTTGCATTAACGTTCTGGTGGAGCTAAGCTTTGCTTGTTGCACCTGCATGCTCTAGCACTCAGCAGACACACCCTCACAAAGATAGCTGACTTTTTTTCAGCATTGGCCATCATGCTTCAACTGATGCCTGTCTGTGGTAAAGTGAAGATGCAGAGAGTCCTATGTTGAGGTGGAAGCTGATACCCTTGGCAGTACAGCTACTGTAGAGTCGGGCAGGGCTGAAGGCGTGACACCATCTAAAATGGAATAAAGATCAAGGATTCGAAAGTGGCTAACAAGAGCACTGGAGGCAAACAGCACTCTTGGCAAGCCTGCTGTTGTGTCTCCTAGCTCTGAACTTGGACAGGGTTCTTGGCATGGTACACTCATTCAGACCCACACATTTAGTTAGGCATGGCCAGCAGAGACGAGGTTGATGACAGAGGACAAGTTCCAAAGAAACAAGATTGATGACTCCTCCTGAAAAAGTGCACCAGAGAGCCTGAAGCCTGAAAAGACTACAGAAATTGCACCCCTTCCTCTTGCTCACCACCATCCTGCCTCCTTCCCTTGAGGACACTTGCTCTGTCAGCAGTGCTTCAGAGAAGATGGCAAAATTGCTCTTTGCCTGAGGTTGGTATGCTGAATTTAAGTTCCAGAAAAGTTGCAAGGACTCCCAAAGGGAAAGGCTTGATGGTCCTTCTTGCACTCAAGAGACAATGGTTTTTTTTTTTTTGGTGTTTTTTTTTGTTTGTTTTTTTTGTTTGTTTGTTTTTTGGTTGTTGTTGTTGAAATATCGCATTAACACACTGGTGAAAATAACTGTATGCAAGCTCTTGCCCAGCCTGCTACATATATCATCTCAGTTTGGTTTCTTTCTTGTTTATGTATCTTTTTTTTTTTTTTTCCCTTGTAGTTAATTTTCTGCCTCTTATGAGCTTAGAGAAAGGATAGCAATCCACCCCAGCTCAAACCAAGTACCTGGGAAAGCAAGGGACAAGATGATTGGAATTAGAGAAACAAATGCACCATCCAGTTCAGCTGACTCATTGTATCAACCCTAAAGATTCATTGTTTTTAATATAAGAATCTCAAGATACTGAACAGGAGATCTGCAAAAGGTGCTAAAATTTGGCTAAAATATCTAATGTGTCTATCAAGGAATTAAAAGAATTCCTTAATTAAACATATTAAATGTGTTTTGCAGTTAGCCATAAAATCTAGAAGTATTCAATATCTAAAGCAAAAATCCATCCTACTCCCCCTCACTCCTTGAACTCAGTCAGTTCCTGCAGTTCTGTATCTTTCCTGTTTCAGCTTTCTAATCTGCCTGTTTCTTCTCTCCCTATTCTGTGTACCTGGCTTTCCTAGGCCATCCTGACTGCATCCCAAGTCTCCTCACAGAAACATTTCAGAACAGAGTGGCATGTTGCTAAGCATTTGCCTACAAAGTACATATTAGATTTTGATGACAAAGGAAATTAATTCAGAAAAACATTGTGAATTTTCAGTATGTATCTTGGCAGAACATTTTCTATAATAGTAAAGTTATCAAGCACTATGTCAAATCTTTGTAAATCACAGGGAAGACATGATGAAGCAATACTTTGGCTGTGTCTTCTCCATTGAGCTTTGTACTGAGAAACACAGCTCTGTGACTGACTGAAATTTACCATTCTGCTGAGTTTAAAAGAAGACGAAACTTCTCACTTATTTGTGAGAAAATGAGGCCTCTCTGACAAACACCAACATTTCTCAGAGGTGTCTCTAAGGCAAGGAAAAGACAAAGGAAGACATGAAGAATGAAAGGCTAAGAATGACAGGAGAGCAAACTGAGTGTTAAACTTTGTTAAACTTGCCTGAGGACTTAGCAGAAGGGGCACCTGAGGTGGCTGAATGGGATACAGCTGGTAAAAATGCCAGATGATAGAGAAGTATGATGGTAGGTTGTGAAGGTGAACAGTCAAACTCTGTGAGGGCAGGCTCTGCTAAAATTCTTCCTTTATTGACAGAGAAATCAGAGCGCTGACAAATCTTATTTCTATTAGCACATCAGTGATTAAATCATTACCAGCTCCCAAGCTGTTCTTCCCTGATTAGGGAAGCAAAGTGTCCATAGGTCTTCAAGTTGGGTTGCATGCATCTTGCAGCAACTCTGAGGAAGGCTGTCTACTCACAGTAGCTTTGGCTTCCTTGTATTGAAGTTATTATCTCATATTTTCCGATTTCCTTAGTTCAAACTTTTACTGTTAGTGCAGTGCATAATATTTGGTTAACATCTACCCTTTATATTTTAAATATGAGTTTATGTCCATGAAACACCTACTGCCAAACTATTTCTTGTGAGAAAGCAGAGACAGTACTGCCTCTTCTCAATACTTCATCTTCTGTTGTGGGAAAGGAAAGAAAGTATTGAGTTGTGCAGAGCCCTCATTCTCTGTAGAATTAGCCATATGTAGCTTGTTTCTTCCTACAGATCCCCACTAGGAACCTGGCAGGTTCAGGCACTCAACCCAGACAGCAGATTAAAGTTTACAGTATTCAACATGATAAATTAAAAAAAAAAAAAATTACAAAAAATGACCAGAGCCTTTCTTCTATTCCTTGCCATGTGCACCCATACAATAATCCACAACTGGCAAGTGCTTTTCTGCAAAGTTTAAAATTCATCAGGACATCCAAAAGACATGAAAAGTTGGGCACTATGCACTGTGCATAGGAAAGCAGCAGGCAACCTTCTGAAAGAGAATACAGTTCTTGTACTAACATAACTCTGTGCCCAAGGTAAAAGACAGAAATGTTTGGTGCTCCTCTATTGCTGTGGATGAAACATTTCTAATACTTCAACTAGGAAGTGCTGTGCTCAAATAAACGATTAGAAAAGCTCACAGGCTGTGCTACACTTTAGATTCTTCATCTATGCGTCAATACAGTCTCTCTCTTTTCTATGCCATCTACAGCTGTAAATAGAAATCCACATATTCATACGGTGATTTTTCCTCTCACATAAATCATAAGTAATGTAACAACTTTTCTGTTTGCACAGCTTTTAATCCACTCACAGATCTGTATAACGAGCGTGTTTCCTATTCACTGAAGTCAACTGTTAAAACAAATAAATATTTATTATAACATATGTGTTTTTTAATGTATATGTATACATTTTCCTTTGGGCTTAAAAATTGAAGTTTCAGGTTCCATCCACCTCAAATTTCCATAACTACGAAGTAAGAAAGTATGCTAGTGTCTTTCAAGTTAGACATCTGTTTAGAATGTTTTGTGGCTGCACTAAGTCTTAAATCAATTTGGTTATAAAAACAAATATTTTTTACAGTATTAAAAGAATGGGGATGACTTACTGCTTGTTTTTAGCAGCTGACTTGTCTGAGAGAAGATGGACCATATGGAGTGAACTGACTTGAACGTTCACTGACATTATGTAGTTAATTATTGATTTTTAAAGACTTTAATGACCTATAAGGGCTTTGTTTTGCCATTTCCCCGTTGCTTTAGCCCCCTCTGTTAATACTTATGGAAACCAATCCTGTTTAGCTGTCTGTATGACTTCTAACAAGAAATGAATAAGACAACAAATCATATGTGGTATCTTATAATGTGCTGCTTAAAATATATTTTTGTAACAATTTCTTTCTGATTACTTAGGTTGGGAAAATACAGTTAGGATTTTGAATTCTAAACATCCTTTCTTCCTTTTTTTTTTCCCCCAGTCCCTCTCTAAGTATGATAAACACTTCTCCTTGCTTTTTACCATAATTCACAAGTTCATATTTAACTCTAGATAAGAAAGGCCAGGGGAATTGCTAAAAACAGAACCAGAACACACAGCAGTGTGCAAAAAGCATCACAGAAGAATGGAAAAAGCATCTTAGTATAAGCGCTCATTCTTCTTGTGAGCTTTTAGACAAAAGTGATGGATTCAGCACTGAGGTTGCTGCCACTGCTGAGGTGCCATTGCCCAGTTGATGCATCTTGGTTTGCCTTTGCCCATCTGCAGAGGCAGTTTCTGTACCGGTCTCCCATCCACCAAGCCAGCAAGCAGCAGTCCTCATATGTGGGCAGCAGCAGAGCAGCAGCCTCAGTTCCTCTTTCCTTTTCTGCAGCATTCAGAAGCCTTTACCAAAAACCAACAGTGCATCAGCCATACCCACCTACAGCCCCGAGGAGTAGGAAAATGGAAGCAAAAGCAGCTCTCAGATGATGAAATTTCAGCTGTCGTTGTCAGACAGTTGGATGAGGTTAACAGAAACAGCTCTCAGAAGTATGCAAAGAGGTATCTCTTATCAATTAAGCACACTGTTGAAAATTAGAAAAACTACCAACTCGTCATCAAGATGCTCCTCTGAGCTGTGATTTGACTTCTGCTTTTCTTACGGACAGCTGATTAATCTGAAGACTAAATATGGAGTAAGGACTGCTCTCAGTTTAACAATTTTATTTTTTTTTAAAGTAGAATATGATAGGTCTGAAATGCTCTGTTCAAAGAAAATAAGGTCATTTGAAATTGCTCAATCTGTCAATCTGGAGACCTACTGTATTTCAATTACGTTGTACTTTAAGAGTTTATAAAAGCAGTATGGAAAGAATAAGAAACAACCAGTGTGGCTTCGTGAGGAAATGCTTGTGTTTATGAGAATATTAAGAATGTCTGTCTCTTTTTTTCCAATAGTGTTTGTCATTTAAAGCATCAAGAAGAAAATTATATTGGCTTCCAGCTCCCTGCTAGTCTCCTGCACAAGATCACCTCCCTTCCCAGTAGTCTAAAAATAATGGAAAATACTAAAAAATGAGCATAAGGATACTGTTCAGAAGCAAATTACATTTGAAAAGCAATAATGCTAGAGATAAAATGAATGTTCTGAGGATGTAGGGGCTTGAAATAATGATGTCCATAAGAAAGCAGATTAAGGCTAGGGTCTGTAATTATTTTCCAGAAGTGAAGTTGGGTTGTGTGAGAAATTGATACCATATGGTGCTGAAAACGAAGGTGTGGAGGGGAATCTAGGCTCAGTACTCAGACCAGCACTTTGAATGAACATAGAATCACAGAATCATAGAATGGTTTGGGTTAGAAGGGACCTTTAAGATCACCTAGTTCCAACCCCCTGCTGCAGGCAGGGACACCTCGCTCAAGACCAAGTTGATCAGAGCCCCATCCAGCCTGGCCTTGAACACTTCCAAGGTGCATGATTGCATCTTCCACCAAGTTGAGGGAGTCTGGGGAGAAAGACTTTTCAAATTGTCTGCTTTTAATGTATCTGTGTGTGCACAAGGGCAAAGATTTGCCAAGAGGATACAGAATTTGAAAGCCACCCATCAGCACTCCACAGCCTTTGGGTTCCTGTTCTCAGGATTCAGTTCAGCCCCCCAACCTCTGCAGCAACTGCAGTTTCTTTGTCTCTACCTATACATTCACTTTTGTGCACATGAATTAACAAACACACTGATAATGGAATATCAGTATATCCTGATAACCTTGGTGTCAATCCAACAAAATGCTGAGATCCACTTCCAGTCCTGCAAAGCATCTTGATGCATGCTGAAATTTAAATAATGATGCTGTGACAGCCCAGGCTCAGAACCATACTTGTTCCCTGCAGGAGTGAGTAGAGTGGGGGGCAAGAAGGATGCTGACCCCCTGCCTCCACAGTGAGTGATGGAACTCGCTGCTCCATTTACAGCCCCATTTTAAAAATAGATACTGGTCAAGTAAGCAATTAAAATTCAAGAAGAAAAGCAGAACTATCTGGCAGTTGTTCAGTACACTTAACTTGTATAAAAAAGATCTGCACATAACTGGTATAAGTATAAACAGTCAAATTGTGAAAAACAATTCTTGCCTGGCAAATGTAATTACTTTTAACAAAATTTAAAAGTCAGGGAGCAAAGGGAACACAGTAGGAGTATTCTTTCTGTGGGCTGGGTCATCTATCTGTGTGTGGAAAAGCTCCCATAAAATATCCAAAATGTCAACTTCAGACATATCGATGCAGACAGGTGCAAAAGAATCTGATTTCCAGCTGGATGCATGTGAGCTCAGTGCCATTCCCAGTCCAACAAACTTTTGAAGAGATTTGGCAGAGTGGCCTGAACACCACAGAATCATTAAATTGTAGAATATCCTCAGCTGGAAGTGACCCACAAGGATCACTGAGTCCAACTCCTGGCCTCACACAGCACCACCCAAATTCAAACCTTGTGTCTGAAAGTGTTGCCCACATACTCCTTTAACTCCAGCCCTCGGGGCCGTGCCCACAGCCCTGTGCAGCCCGTTCCACGCCCACCGCCCTGTGGTGCAGGCCCTGTCCCTAGCCCCCAGCTGCCCCTCCCCTGACACAGCTCCACGCCGTTCCCTCGGGCCCTGTCGCTGTCACACAGAGCAGAGCTCA
>JAOWBP010002052.1:31138801-31157205 GCA_028571105.1 Tragopan temminckii | reverse complement strand
AATGGGCTTCTTTGTAACTGGCTCGAGTTTGTCTGAATGCGTGCAAGCAAAATAATATGCACAGACCTACTTACAAGCATGCATGCACTTCACTTGTGTAATTTTTTTCCCCAAGATATTCTTCCAGCAGATCACAGTCTATGACTGTGGACCTTGTGTGAGGACCTTGTAGTCCTCAGGAGATCCTCAGGAGAAGAATTCCACACAGCGCTTCAACTTATCAGGAGTTGGGAGATGTTTTTGTTATTTTTAGATAAAGGTTTGTGTGAGAGAAGTACTTAGGACACTGATTTGTTTTAATGCAAGTTGTGAATAGAGCTATGCCAGGAGAACATAATTAGGACAAAGTAATTCCTCACAGCACAGTGCAGTCTTACAACCTGGGCACTTTGTTTGAGTCTGAGAAACCTTCCATTCTTTGATTCTTAGAATGTACACTGTGACTGTCTTCATATGCCTACACAGTCCTGTTTACTGCTATTTTCAGTAAACAAGTTCAATTTCAACACAGGTTCCAACAGGCTAAATTATATCCTGGGTATATGTCTTGTGAGCATCTTTCAGCCTCAAATGGAAATGATCTGAGTTTGAGACAGCCCTTTCCCATATTCCACTTAGGAGCCAGTGGGCTGTCAGAAGGCGATCGATATCCGCAAAGGTGAATATGAATACATGCTGCACATTCTCAGTGCTTTAAATTTTCTTACATCTCAGACTGCTTTCAACTCACCTTGTTGAAAATGGGTTTTAATTTATTGAAAGAAGCAAGCTAAATATACTACAGCTTGAAAAGAATCTTCAGGAAATTCTATTTTTTTTTTCTACTGAGCACATTAAGCTGCTTTTAGCTGTTCTTGAGTTCTTTTATGTATCCTAAGTCATAATCCTAGGTTTTTCACTGAAGGGACACAGGCATAGTGTGTATGTGTAGGAAGAATAGCTAGGAATGTACATGGGGGAGGGAAAGACTAATATACTGTATTCTTCTCAGAACAGGGCCTACATTTCCATTTGTAACTGTGCAGTGTTTGAGCTTCTAACTGGGGATCTCAGATGCTATTGCAATAAAAATAATAGCAGTAAGTGATACTGTGGGTATAAAAGTGATGCTTCAGTGTTTGCAATGTCGCCAACTATGAAAGAGGAGCTTTTATCCTTATATATAGGGTGTGAACATGTATGAAGTTGCATTTGGAAGTGTTTTAAATATTCACTGGTATCAGGTGATCTGTCAGTCTCCATAGCCAAATATTGAGCACCTTCAGCACCTGGAATCCAGAAATCCAGGTATTATTAAGTTTAACCTTTTGAACTCAATTTCCCAAGCTGAAAAATTGATTGTTATGCTAATTAAAGGGATTTTTTATACATAAATGTAATCATTTTCAGTCTGAGTTTTTTGCACTCTTTCAAAGCTAGAAGCAGGATTTACGTGCCTCAGTAGGAAACAGCATCATCCCTTTTTGACCCTGTTTGTGGGATTTGCAAGTAAAGTGTTAAAAACGCTGGTGTCTGTGATCTCTTGTGTAAACCTTGGGGATGGAGGTCTAAGAGCAGCTGAAGAACAGAGTCTTAGGCAGCATGACAGGCCTGTTTTGGCTACAGATTGTGGGAATAAGCAGATAGGTGGTTTCAGCACAGAGTCTTGAAGGCCACAGTGCCAGCAGAGCACTACTTTTGGTAGTAGTTTGTCTGTTAGCTTTCTGTGTATAAGTTGTTGCCTTCATGGAAAGGTGAGAATAGCTCTAAGTATTAGACATTTTGAGGAAAGGAATTATGAGGATGGTACAAAGAGAATGCTAGTGCAGTGCAGCTAAGAAAGAATATTTAGACTGAAAAAGAGGAAGTATGATGGTGACATCTATTGAATCGTCAGGTAATGTTGTGAGAAAAGTAGTGAAAACGGGGCAAAATGCTAGAAAATTCATTCATTCTGGTCTTATGTTTACAACTCATGGAAGCACTGCTTTGTTCTTTTTTTTTTTCTTAGCTGAGAGTTCTCTGGTATTAGTTATGCTTTTCCTGTTTTGTGGTTCAGTCCTAGGCTTGAGAAGACAAGTGGTAGTTAAACATGGTGTAAGTCTACAGCAGTGGTCTGAGTGAGACCAAAGCTCTTTTTAGCTATGAAACCATAAGGAATAGTGACACACATGCTTGCTCAGCAGTAAAGGGTGAATGACCTCTTCTTTGCTGTGTGGATGGCTCAGCAGTGCCCAGAGGGTTTGTGGAGCTTCCCTCCTTGGAGCAAAAGAATGACATGGACCTATTAGAGTGGGTCCAGAGGAGGGCCACAAAAATGATCACAGGGCTGGAGCACCTCTTGTATGAGAACAGGCTGAGAGAGCTGGGGCTGTTCAGCTTGGAGAAGGCTCCTGGGAGATGTTACTGCAGCCTTGCAGTGTTTAAAGGGAAAGCTGGAGGGTGACTCTTTTCAGGGAATATAGTGATAGGAGAAGGAGTAATGATTTAAAACTAGAAGAGGGTAGGTTTAGAATAGATGTTAGGAAGAAATTCTTTACAATGAGAGTGGTAAGGCTCTGAAACAGGTTGCCAGAGAAGCTGTGAGTGTCTCATCCCTAGAAGTGTTCAAGGCTGGGTGGGGCTTTGGACAACCTGGTCTAGTGGAGGATGTCAGAGGGTCTGGAACTAGATGAACTTTAAAAATCCTTTCCAACTGAAACTATTCAATGATTCTGTATGCGGAGATCTGGATGTGGACCTGGGCTCCCTACCCTGGGTGCCCCTGCTGGAGCAAGGGTTGGACAAGATGAACCAAGAGGAGGGCCCTGCCAACCTCAGCCATGCTGTGAATCTGTAACCTCTACCTTCAGAGTAGTTACTTTTCATAATTAGCTCATGTCTTCTTGCAACCCCGTCTTCTCTCAGTGTCATAATACTGGTGAGGACCCTGCTCCCTCCTGGATATCAGTCAAGAAGGGCTGTACATGGGAGAGAACCAAACTGACAGAAATCTTTCAAAAGAGAACTTCATACTATCATTTCTCATAGAACTTCCAAATATTATAGAAAAGAGAGAAGGGAGAAATCAGTTGTATGCATTCAATATGGACCGAAGAGGGTCTTTGATGTATTCAAGGAAAGACAAACCTGCTAAAGGTGTCTTTAGACTTCAATCAGGAGTTACCAAGGGCTGGATTTCAGAACATATTCCGTAGCTCAGGGTTTTGAAAACTCTGCATAGAGAAACAAGTTATTAAAAATAAGTTACTAAGTAAATTAAACACTATATGTTTTGCTTCAATGCACAGATTATAACAGGCAGTATCTTCCTATTATCGTATACTTCATGTGGAACTGTGTAGCCACTAAATTAGCAGTAGAAGCCAACTTACAATTATACTGTATCTAACTTGAATGTTTTATTATTTACCTTAGAACTATGCACAAGCTATTCCAGTAAAGAAATTGTTTTGGAATCAGAGGATATATTTAGCAGTTGTTTTGCTGAAACACAGTTTCTTGATACTGTAACCAGTTACAATGGGTGTTCTAATTCTTTGTTTTTAACGATTTTTTTTTGTAGGATTTCTGGCTTCTTGGAGAAACAGTAGAAAATGCAAAACGAAATAATAAAGCCTGCTAAATATTTCTCAGAAGTGGAGAAGAGTGTGCTGCTTGCACTAGTGGAGAAGTACAGATATGTACTTGAGTGTAAAAAAAGTGATGCGAGGACTATTGCTCTGAAACAACGCACCTGGCAAGCATTAGCACATGAGTATAATTCACAGCCCAGTGTATCTCTGCGAGACTTCAAACAGTTAAAGAAATGCTGGGAAAATATCAAGGCACGGACAAAAAAGATAATGGCACATGAAAGGCGGGAGAAGGTAAAAAGCATTAGTCCACTTATAAATACTCACATCATAGGGAAGGAGAAGATTGCCAGCATAATGCCTGAGCAAATATACTTTTTGCAGAGCCCACCAGAAGAAGACTCTGAATATCAGCCTGATGCTTCTAGTCAAGGTATAAATGTTATTGTGATGGTGCATGTCATTTTCTTTTGTCTGTGGTTTTGCTGCTGAGTCTCATTCAGTAGTCTAAATCTATCCACTTAGCTGTGACTGCTGGTTCCAGAAAAGTAATTTCAGAGCTGTGATATTACAAGACACTGTGTATTTCCTCAAGAGTTAAACAGAGGTTTTGGTCTTTTTCTTGTGTTTTAAGCCAGTTATTGACACATCTTAAGCTTTGTAACAAGCATCAGATATTTTTATCCTTTAATAAAGTATCATTCTGTTGGGAAAAGATCCAAGTAGTAAAAAATAAATACATAAATAAAAACCTAACAGCAGCAAATTGATAGACAACTGTCTGCTGCAAGAGTTCTATGCAGGTCTTCCCTCTTTTGTTTTCAAGAAGGACTAATTAGTGTTTATAGAGTTATATGTGATGCTGCAGTGCGCATTGAAGAATGGCACTTCTGTAAAGGTTGGATACAATATTCTTTGTTTGGCAAGCATATAGAGAAGGAATAATACAAGACTAAAAAGGAGAGCACCTATAATGCTTTCTTGTAGGCTTTACTTTGTCAGGAACGAAGGAACATATACAGAAGACTGTTCTTGCTAAAAAGACATCAGTAATTTCATTGTATTTACCATAAGTGGTAATTTGGATTTGTAAAGGAATGGATTTTGAGAGCCATATTTGCAGTGGTTACTGTTTTATTCCATAAATAGTTTCTTTTCCTTCAGTGGAATAGATAGAACCTTCTCAAAGCGAGAACTATGTAATTTTTTTCCTAAAAATTATACAACACTGTTTATTGGCGTGCACAGTGATAAAGGAGTAAGTAGCAGACTTTCTAGTATTTCCTCACTCTGTTGGTGTTGATATAGATGCAGCTCTTTACCTGCCACTCTTTCATAAAATTATTGCTGGTCAAATAGATACTTGGTTTAAAAATCTGCATTAAGGTTCAGCTCCAGGCTCAGGCACCTAAATTTAGATGCCCACTTACAGATGCCTATATTTGCTTTAGTGTTCTGAGCTCCTGTTACAGCCATAGAGGACTACTGACAGTGCCCAAAGTGGTTCAGTTCAAATCATTGTACCCTCGGTGTTCTGTAACAGAACAGCATTATATAGTGGCTCCTGTCTTCTGTTTACAGAAGTGTAAGGTTTAGATGTATACATCTCTGTAACTTTATTGTCACAAGTCTATGTTTCTCGAGGGAATAGAGTGGGATACTATAATACTTTTTTTTCTTATGTTTTGCAGAGTCATTTGTTGTCTCAAATAGAGAACTTTGTGATGAAGAGAAAGAGCTGATACATTTCCCAGTGTGTGAAGGTACCTCCCAGCCTGAGCCTTCATGTTCTGATGTCAGAATAGCAGCAGATAAGAACTACCGAAGTAAAGCATCTCAGGAAAGTGCTCTGAAAAAGATGCATGAGGAAGAACATCATCAGCAAATGTCAATTTTGCAATTGCAATTAATCCAAATGAATGAAGTTCACGTGGCAAAAATACAGCAAATAGAAAGAGAGTGTGAGATGGCTGAAGAGGAACACAGGATAAAAATGGAAGTGCTAAATAAAAAGAAAATGTATTGGGAGAGAAAATTGCAGACCATCACAAAAGAATGGCCTGTATCATCCTTTAACAGACCCTTTCCTAATTCACCGTAGAACAGAAAGTGGCAGAATTAATCTGACTGAGCACATTTATAAGTAATGAACAGTGGAGAGAGGGTTTTTTAATGTGAATGTACAATGACAGAGTAGGTGCCCAGCTGATAGTGAACACACTTTGATTCTTAACATTTATGGCAACAGAGGTAGAGTCTACCAGGGGAAGACAGTATTGTTCGATTGTAGGTAATTCTGACCTGTGTAACTTCCCCTCGCAGAATGCCCTGGCACCCTTTTGAAATTCAGGGTATTCTGGGCAGTCATACATTGAGTGTTCTTTAAAAAAAAAAAAAAAAGTTTTGAACATCTGGCTATAGTATTTATTTTGATTTCTGTCTCTTCATATTTGTCATTTTCTGAATGAAGGCAGGGGTTAGAATTGCTCTCTCCTATTTAGAGAAAAGGTGATTAACAGTGATGCTCAGATTGTTATGCTGGGGCACAGAAAGACAAAACAGAACTTGTGCTTGGTTAATATACAGTTCCTAAACCATTCTTTTTAGAAGGTGTGAAAATGAAGGAAGTAGCAAAAGGAACACTGTGGTAATTGAGTGCTTTGCTTGTGAAGAACAACAGTGATGTTTTCTAGCTGGCTGGCTGGCTGAGAGAGTGGTTTATGGAGTGGCCCTTGTGTTCCCTTATGAAGTTGTGAAGAAGGTGACTTCTTCCCCAAAAGCCACTTGTCCTCTCCTTTCCAGGACTATCTTGTATTCAAGTAGAATGCTGAAATAGGAGGGATGCTTGCTGCTGCCAATGCTGTGTGCTGCTCCCTTGGAGTCATTGTGAGGTAAAGGGCTACTTAATTATTCATAAAGCTCTCAAAATGTGGCAAGCCACCTAACCCATTGGCAAAATCTCCCTTTGTATCCCCATGAGATACTTGATGGTTTAGCAGCTAACTAGCTACAAAAGAGGCTAAGTAAGAGTTGTCATCTTTTCCAAAGTTTTGGGTGAGAAGCAGTGAAAGGGGGGTCATTCCTGTCTTGGAGTGCTGTTTTATTCTGTTGTGTGTGTTAAGGTGATGTATTTCTTGCTTTTGCTGTCACTGAGGGGTGATGGACATAATTTGTACGAAAACATTCCCATGAAAGCCCCCACAAATGGGGGCCCAGAATAGTAGATGGTAGGAAAGCACAAATAAAGATAATCCTTCCTCCAGCAATCATTTGTTCTAGTGGTGCAAGGATTAAGAAATGTGAAACACAGAACTCCACAAAGATTCATTTGTAAGAACTTCTGATGTGTGAAAAATTGTTTTGTAGGAAGGTGTACAACCATCATTTGAAGCGATGAGAAAAAATGAACAAAGTGAAAACCCCAAGTATTCCATTGTTCTGAAGTATTTTCAGGTCACAATGAATAAAGGCACATCCAGACAAAGTAACATATTCAAGTTGAGGTTTGGTACAAAACATCCTTTGGTTCCCAGCTGCACTCCTGTTTCTTTCCTGGATGTTCTTTCTGGTGCAATTTGTTTTGGTGTTGGTTTTGGATTTTTTAGTGGGTGGTTTTCTTTTCCTCCTTTGATCTGCTTTCCCTGCTGGTGATTCATCTTTGCAAGCACTGCCATTATCAACCACAATGCTCACAGTGGTTAACACTGTGGTACATGCATTGCTCCCTTCAACATGCAAATACCAGCAAGCACAATGGGAATGATTTATTGCAACTTATTTTATTTGACAGAGGGGAATAAAAAAATAAAGGCAGTTTTTGTAGAGCTGCTGCAGGATTTTAAAGGGAAGAAAAAAAAAAAAAAAAAAAAGATGGTGTATGAAATCTGAAGGCATTTTTTTTTTTTTGTCAGGAAACTCAGTTTTCTTATGAATTGACTGTGTGAAAGAAGCACAGGACTTCCAAAAGAGGAGATAATTATGGACACTTTTTATTCTGCTGAATGGAAACATTACTGTGAAGTAGGACAATGATGTACAACGATAGTAGAGGCAAAGAAAAGAAGTGAATGGTAGTGAGGACCTTCGTATTCTGAGGTTGTATTCTGTAACCTGGAAGGTGAGTCAGTTACTTGAGAGGCAATTGCTTAGGCACTATCCAGAAAAGGCATATGACATTTCTGATTCCTTCCACGCTCCTCCTAAGTAAAAGTTGTTTGAAACTCTGGCATTGAAACCATGTGCACTAAGGTGTCAAAAGGTGACGAATGGAGACAATTCCAGTACTGTGAAGAGAGCAGAAATGGAGAGACAATTCAGACCTAGACAGCATGAGGTAATCCAGAAAGTATCTCATGGTACTTGAGATAAAGGTAGTCCTCACTCCTAAAAGTTATAATGTTCTTCATAAAAGATTATTTTATTTTTGTATTAAAGTCATTTAAAGTATGCACGTTTTCAGACTGTACTAAGTGGGAAATGCTGGTGTGTATACTTGTTCTGAACCCCAGAGTTACAGTCCTTAAACTGAAAGATGTAACCTTCATTTCCAAACCTCTATCACTGGAGCAAGGGATCTTGCTGCTTAACACAAACCCTCTCCGTGATGCTCCTTCCTACACAGCAGGGACGCCTTTAGCCAGGGCTATGCACCCAGCACTCCGGTACATTTACAGGGGTTCACACAAGGGCAGGCATCACTCAGCACTCAGTCTACAGCACTCAGCTGTCTCGTTGCAGCCCTGCAAAATGCAAGGTTTGGGGCTACATTTTTCTGAGTTATACTACTTCTAGTGCAGCTGAGGAGATAGTCCTGAATTTTGTTTAAAGATGAGTTATCTTTGTGTGTTTGCAGAACTAAATGTTAGCAGTCTCTCAAATATTTTAACCGGTTGTAGCTACAGTGGCTTTAACAATGTGTCCTCTTCCTTCTTCCACTCTCACGCTTTAATGTTTCCCGTTTATTCTGAATTTGTGCTCAGAGCATCATACCTACATGATAACTCTGAAATCATTAACTCCTACACATTAGATATTGTTACTTTGAAGGGGGTGAATTAAATGGGAATCTCAAAATAATATTTTTATTTAGGTAAGTGAAGTCCATGACAAGTAGTCCTGTGATTTTGTGTTTTGAGCTTGTTTGTTCAAAGCTGTTTTTATGATGCACTGATTCACCTAAGGCTTTGTTTTCATAATTGGCTCCCTTTTCACTTGAGTTTTCATCTTCTTCTCAATGTTAAATGTGAAACTCACACATCATTGCTCTTCCTGAACTTTGTTTCAGTTAGATATTCAGAAATGTTTCTGTGCAAATCAGTACTAATGTGTACTAAAATTAATACACTAATAAGATAAGCCAAGTAACAAGATGATAGGATAATGTGCAGCAACTGTTAATATTTAAAAATCATTACGAAGGGCAACTCTGTACATTTAATGGAAAGAAATAATACTATTTGTTGCCATCTGTAAGCATAGAAAAATAATGTCTTTAAACAATGAAAGTAAGCTTTGATCTCTGTATCTGGTATCAGAGAATAACTTTTGAGCTGCTGATTTAAAGTGGACTTTGCTTCGTACGGTTTGGTTTTTTGTTTTGTCACAGAATTACACAAAAAAATGCTGATTGCCTTAAATGCATATAGAAACGTGGACAGATTTCTGGGTAATGAAAGAAAAAACTCCTAGCTGTGGCTCTGAGAATTTTGCTGCTCTGGTGATGAGGGGATTAGGCATCCCACAATGTCATTAGTCATGTTAATAAGACTGAACAAATTAAAAACTCACAAAGCCAAAAATAAAATAAAATGCTGGTACAGTTACAGAGTGAGCCACAAGTGAGGACAACTCTTGGCTGTCCTTAGAGAGAGCTCTGTCACAAACGTCTAAGAATTCCGCCACACAGCCTTCACTTTTCCTGTTAAAACAGCCACAGGAAAAAAAAAAATCAGTAAAATAGAATTTAGCAAAAATCTGTTGCTTCTCCAGAAGAGCTGTAAAGTAAAAAAAGTAAAGGCAAGTAAAAAAAATGCTACACTATATAAATACATATATTTAGGGAAAGAACTCTAATGTAATAGAAATAGAGCACAATAGATTTTTAGACAGTCCTTAATTAAATAATGTGTTTTTTAAAGAAATGTTGATTGAGAGTGTGTGGTTTTTTTTGTTTGTTTGTTTGTTTTGTTTTTTTTTTTTTTGTTATTCAGTCCAGTTGCAGAATAGTTGTGTGCTTCAGTTTCTGACTGAGTGCTGGGGCACCTAATTAATCAAACTCGTTTGGCAACAGAGAAGTAGGTTTGCATTCAGCACAACTTGAGATGGATTATATTCCAGCAGCGTTCAGATATTTCTTCTCGGATGTAAGGGGCTGTTC
Organism: Tragopan temminckii; assembly: GCA_028571105.1. NCBI lineage: Eukaryota > Metazoa > Chordata > Aves > Galliformes > Phasianidae > Tragopan > Tragopan temminckii. The sequence continues at coordinate 31,147,275 of JAOWBP010002052.1, read as the reverse complement.
TTGGACAGTCCTCAATCAGGAACTGGCACTGGATCCAATTTAGTTGTAACTCACTATTCATACAGTGCTAATGAGGTGACATATAAGCTCTTCATGCTCTGCCTGTAATTTGGTCACGCACAAAACCCATATCTTTCCATACAGTTACACCATGAAATGTTGTACAGAGCAACAAACAGACCTGATGTTTCTCCTATATAAAGGCCTGCTACGCATTTTGTGCCACAGTGTAACACGCAGGCAAAATTTGACTTCTGTTTGGTTTTGTTTGGACTTTGAAAATTTTGACCTGTTATCCTCACTGAATTTTGCTTGAAATTCCCTTCTCCTATTCGACACCTTTGTATTCCTACAGAACTGTCCTTTAACTCGGTGAAGCTCTTGGCTTTAGAGCTTCTAAATACCAAACCTATGGACTGAATTGACACACACAATAAATTCCATTTATCTGAAAAAAGACCTTGTACATACTGTCACATATTGAAACTCCAAATGCAGACTAGGGAGGTGATGTGATGGATTTAGTATTTAAGCCAGAACTGAAATTTTGGCAGGCTGGGAGTTATCACTGCTGACCTAATACAGAGGTTTGACCTCCTGACTGCAAGAACAATGATGTCCAATCCAAATGTTGCCTTACCTCAAACTTGCTATCTAAAATGAGGTGTAATGAGAAATTCTTGCCAAATAAAGCAACAGTAGTTTCCAAAATGCATTTGTTTTGATTTGGTTTGATTTCAAGTACTGCTTTGCCCAAGGGCTCTAAGACTGGGCTTTATGGTGCACACTGTTGTTGGCTGATAGCATTTCAAAAATGCTTCCCATGCTGATTTTGTTCCAATTCTCTTGACTGCAATGCTCTCATCTAGCTGTATGCAGTGTGATGTGGTGATGCTGTTGGGACCATGGGTTCTCAAGTTGCCTCGCACTGAGTGCCTGCCTCTTTTACCATTACCAAATCGACTATGGTGGATGAATTTGTATGCAAATGAGGGGTCAGCAGGAACAGCCATTTTTGCTAACTGTATTGCTGAGGTGCCTCATCGCACCAAGAAGGCAGCAAGCTGAAGTATGATTGCTAAATTACCATAGCAGTACTTGTATTTCTGTCTCAGCCAATTGCAACAAATTCTTCTGGGTTAAATCTTGTTTTTACTCCTCTCATAGACTGATCAATTAGTTGTTTGCTTCCATCGTACATTTACATAGTCTCTCTGAAGCCAACAGATTTCTGTAGGTTGCTGTGGGTTTGATAGAGAAGTCTACATCTCAACTTTCATTCTGGTCCAAAAGTCACAGCTGCTTGTGTAAATCTGGCACAAATGCACTGCCAGGGAGCAGGGCTGGGGAAGTCTGATGTGGGAAAAGAGGGGCCAAGGCCTGAGCCCTTCCCCTACACAATTCGGGGTTAAGTGGCCAAAGCCCAGTGGTGCAGCAAACTTGATCTGCAAACTCTCACAATGTAAGAAGTGTGGGTGTAGTAACTGCAGTGGGTTATTTTGGCAATCTGTAAAAATGGTAAGCAATTTAAAAAGTATAGATTGCACATTGACATCTTCCAAACCATGGGACAGGCTAAAATTATACCTTGTCAAATATTCAACTACCAAGAGCAATAAATTAACACAGCTTCAGTCTGATGGGTTCAGTTTTCTGTTAGGAATTGGTTAACCAGTACAGGAAATACGTCATACAGACACGCTCACCTCTTCTGTGTAAAATCTTTGCTACTTCCATCATTGCTTCAAGTTCCTTAAAAAATATATACATAACTGCTGTTAATGAATCCCCACATGGATATATATAAGTTCAACAAGATGAAAAATAGGTTTAATATTTTTCTAAATATTTCATGTTTTCCTCTGTGGTCTTTTGTGTTTATTTATACTTCCCTCTTTTTTTTTTTTTTTTCCTTTTTTTTTTTTTTTCTTCTGAAGTGTCTAATGTTAAATAATGAGAGCTCTGATCTTTAGGTTCTAGACATGAGATATCCTGGTATTTTAGACCAGTACTTGAAAAGGTTCCACAGAACCAGAAGGCATAGCCCTCAGAGCGTTCTCTTTGTGGTTGTATTTCTGGACTTCAGTCGTAATGTGTACAGCTGGCACCCAGCAGTACCAGTGTTGGATGCTAGATATATTGCTTAACAGGAGCAATCACATAATGGTTTTCTTTAACTTTTTTTCTCCTGGAGTGACTCTTGTTGCTACATAAGAACCTCTTTTACAGAAATGTATGCAGTTTACAAAAGTATTTTTTACAGTACTTGAGATGGAAAAAGGCTTTAAGAGAGAATTCATTTCTAGAAGCATTATTATCATCTGTACTATGTATATGATTGTACATTGTGTTGGCCAGGTTTGAAGAAGTCTTCTTTTTCCAAGGTGAAAAAGCAACTTTTGTTTTAATTTGGCAATGACTCAGGGTGTTGTTATTCAAGGTTATTACAAGCAGTTCTCCCTCCACTGCCATTTTTTAATCTTGCAGAGATTTCCTCTATTTTGCATGTATATTCCATGAGCATCTGAATTCCTTTGGTCATGGGGACTGTGAGGATCTTCTCAAAATCAAAGCAGAATCTTTCCATGTGTGTGCAGAGTGCTCAATATTGCTACAGTCCAAATGCAAAGGAACGGGAAATCTGATCCCTAAACCCCTGCCAGCCCTAAAGCTTGGCAATCTCAAGAAGAAACTTGAATCTAGGTGCTCCTCTTTGTCATTCTTGTGTAAGTGGTCGAATAATTAGGAAACCACTCTTTATTTACACTGTGTTGGACTTATTGGACCATTAGTTTCTGCTGTATTTTAGCAATATATAAAACTGCATTGTACAGTGTTTGTGCTTATTGTCAGTGAGCATCTACAGAGGCAACTCTAAAAGAAAAGTAACGTCTCCTGTTTATTTCCATGGAAATTACAACAAAGAGCACAATAACACTATTTATAGAGCAAATTCGCAGCTACAAAATACTATTTTTCAACACAGTCACCACCATTAGCTATGCATTTTCACTAGCGATGAACAAGAGCCTCCATCCTGTGCTTGTAAAAATCTGCACCAGCAGGGGTGACCTGCTGCCGCTGTCACCACTGCTCAGATGCACCACCCACTGCCTCACTGTGCTCACATCCACTGTTTGGTCTCCATAAACGTTCAGCAAATTTCAGTGAATATCAATGGGTACAAATATTTCTGAATTCAGTTCCACACTTTTGCTTCATATGTACTTTCACATCATTTTGTCAGTCTGCTCCTCTGCTGCCATCTGTCACACAGCAACAAAATGTAACACAATATTGGTGGGAAGGTTCAACCACTACTGCCGTCCCATCAACATCTGCCTCTGATGCCATGGGCCAATATAATAAAACAGAAGGCATTACTTTTGGAGCAGCCATCGTAAAAGAGAACTCAACTTAAGTCCTGAGCAATTTGTCCTAAGATACTTGAAAATGTGCACGCTCCTTCTGGTGTTAGATATTTTAATAGAGTATTAGATGGTATCTCTTGTAGTCTTTGCCTTTTATTAGCAAGTTTCTGGGTTTTGCTTTTTAACTGCACCGAAAACTATACATTATTTCAGCCGCAACCCTGGTTAAGCCATGAGGTGAATCTGATTTGTCTAGCATGGTGTCAGCCTCAGCCATCTCACCCACCGTAAAGTGTTAGTTTAGTATTTTAGTGCCTCAGATTATCATCAGCGCTGTTCCTGCCCTGCACAGAAGTAGCTTCTGCCACTGCACCTTCAAACAACGATTTCTGTTGATTTGTTTAATAATTGATAAATAAATTGGATAAATAATGCCCGTGTTAAGGTCTGAATCTCAAGAAGCTTGCAGTTGGTATATCTATGTCCTTAGAAATGCGAAGGATCTTTATTTGGTAGATATTTACTATTTCATAGTAAATTCTTTTCTGTTCCTACAGAAACAGCAACTGAAAGGACAAAAAAGTAGGGCTCTAAAATGTGTAATTTCTAATGGTGGAGATGTAAGAAATGCAATAAAATGTGACACTGGAAGAAGAGAGTCAGTATTTGTCCAAGTGAGAGGAATCTGCTGTATGTCTGAAACTCACAGAGTATGTAATAAGGATGACTAACTGTACATTTTAGTGCCTTGTTTCTTGTAAAATGTTGAATCATAAATTACTAAACATAAACTGTTAAGAGTTTCTGAGAAAATGTATCTAAATATTGCCAGTGGAAACTGTAAATTCACAGAAAAGTCAATAAATCCTCAACTATTGTTAAGTATTAATTAGAAGAGATTTTCAGTCTCCTTTCTCTCCTTTCTCTCTTGTTTTCAAATAGCGTCACTGAATTTACCCATGGCTGTGCTATTTTTGTCTTAAACTAAATTCTGCTCAGTTGCATGGAAGAGAGAAACTGTTTCTGAGTTACATGCTCAGACTCAATGAGAGAAAGTGCTGTTTGTGAAGCCCCTTGTATATTTTTCCACAGAATCTGGTATTTTTGTTGGGCAGATATTGATATGGTCACAGCTTCTCTAAAATGTTCACCCTATTACTGAGTAGCTCACATTTGAACCTGAGCATGAGCACTTTTTATGGGCAGTCTTTGGTAGTGATAGATTGGCAACAAAAATAATTGGATTCTTATTAGGAGCACCTCAAGGATGTCAGGAGGAAGTTCACAAAAGCACAGGCAACTAAGTGGTACTGTGGCATCACCTGTACCTGCTGTGGTATGGGCAGATGTCTTGCCAGGACAGGACTCAGAAGCAGATGGATCCAGGTGCACGTGACCATGCAGAAGTTGTTCTGGATCACAATACAGCTCCACCAAATCCAGTATCTGACCTAGGATAATGGCCAGCAGCACAAGCCCTGCAAAAAGCATTAAACAAAGTAAGCATACAATACTTTCAGAGTACACACTGATCTGTGAGATGGATGCTTCACGAGATTTTTTATATTTAATAGCTTTCTATGGATCTTTCTTGAAAAAATTTGTAAAATATCTTTTTGAACTTCTGTAAGCTATCAGTAACCATGCATTCCACAGCTGGACTATATGTAAAGTGAACAAATACCTTCTTTATTTGCTCTAAATCCAGCTTCCCTCATCTTAGCTTGCTGCCCTACTTTCCCATGTAGAACCTTGAGTTCGAAACTCAAAGTCCTTAAGGCTGGTTCAAATCAGGTAAGAGTGCACATGGCTCAACCTGTTGGTGTCTCTTACACCAACATAAGGTGGTTTTTCACTTGCGTCTCACCTTGTTCTCTGGTTTGTTTTGCTGAGCAAGAAGACCATCACCATGGTGCACCAAAACAATTATATGTATTCTGAGCAAGCTGTTGCATATATGATCTATTGTATTCTAAGCAAACAATGTATTGGCCTGTGACTAATCAGTATTCCAGGGAGGGGGAGGGGGGAGGTAGATTAGGTTGGGTAAGGTTATACGAATTCCAGGAAAGGTAAATTAGGGCAGGAAAAATTATATGACCTGTCTCACTGGCACATCTGTCACATGATGGGGTACTTCACACAACTGGAGTTGCGGGGAGGAGGGGGCTTGCAAACTGAGGGGAACTCTAACGTCCTCCAGCATCCTGATTTTATACCCCTTTTACATGCACTTTGTCATAATAGCGAGGAGGTTATGCAAGCTGAGATATAGACAGGAGTATGAAAAAACACGACTTTGCAGAAAAACAGTGCAAATTCTGTTGGCTACTTAAGACCCCATTTTCAGTTCCCCAAAACATGAAGGATTGTTCCTAGATTAATTATCGCATGGGTTTTATGGTTGCCAGGTTTTTGACAGAGGTGGCACTTCTCTTTTCCTTGTTAACTTTTGGTCATAACTCAGGCATTTGACATGGGTACCAGACTACATGCGATTAGGCATAGATAAGGTTAGTGGATGCAGCTGGAGGAAGGTGGAGTGACAGAGGCATAGCTACAGCCTTATCCAACCTGCACTGTGAGGAGCAGCTCTTGACCAGAGGATGGCTACTGGACCAAAACGTCGTCCTGTTCTCCAACTTCGTGCAACCAACAGGCTCTGCTTGGGTTATATTCCACAACTTGATACAGAAAAATAAGAGCAAATCTCTTCCACTGCATTTGATCAGAAAGCAACAAGGACTGTCACGAAATTCCAAAGAAAAAAGAAAAGGTAACATGATCGTGTATAAAAGTAGGAGTGAAACATCTTTTGTACACATTTCAGTCACTCCTCACATCAAAATAAGGTTCTCCTTCTTCTCCTTAACTTATTTTCAATCAGAATGAGTTAAACAGCCCTTGATGGTGATTACTTTTGTCCAGCAGGGTGCTCTTCAAGGTTCTGAAAACTTCCAGAATGTGAACACAGGACACCATAGGTTTGTGCACCTGAAGGTTTGTTTGTTTATTTATTTAATCTAAACCCTCAGATGTAGTAAAAGACCTAATTTCTATCTACAGCCTTTTCTCTTCTTCAGAAACTGCTGGTTTCTGAACAGAGGTTGCCTCTTGGTAGAGAAATGAATAAAACAACGCAAGTGGAATCTATCTCAAAGGGGAAATAAATGTAGCTGTTGGTAGTAAGGGTATCATTTAATAAGGAAAAGGAGCAAAAATTAATGGTAATAAATATGAACTAGAAGATAAAGAAGTTCAGCAGTGATAAACGTTAATCACAGTAGGGAAAGAAGGTTTTAACCAGCAGAGCTAAGGACATGAAGCTGAAGTGAACAGTCTTTGAGGTGTACAAGAGAGTGGAACAAAACCCCATAAAATAATTAAGTAAACATTCTTGTTTATATATGCCAATGGTAAACTGTTGGTAATACAGAAAAGGCAAATGATAAAATGAATAGTTTCTTCTGCATTCAGAAAGCAGTAACTTACTGGTTTCTGGTTGACAGTAGACTGGTTGCATGAGAATGATAAATAAACTCTCAGACTTTTTCAAAGAAAATGAATGATAGATTTCTGTTAGAAGGAAAAAGTGTTTTGTTTTGTTTTCTTATGTTTCATTAAAATGTGCAGAAAGCTTGTACTGTGAGCCCCAGAACTGAGGGCTGACCATTCCTTCTCAACTGATACTCATCTCAGAAGACTGGGAAGATTCAGAACCCTGGAGGAGCAGTGATGGATACTAGTTGAGGAAAGGGTCACTAAGGGAAATCCGAATGTAATTAGCATCCTTTCTATAGAGGGGGAAAAAAAAAGATACATTGTATCAAATCTAGTTTTGGTTTTAGACAGAGTCTTAAGTGTGATAAAAGAGATAATGAAATGAAAAGAAAAGAGGTAATGATGAAAAACACACAGACATTGATAAACTGCATGCTTTAATGTAACATGATTTACCAAAAAAAAAAAAAAAAGAGAGAGAGAGAAATGTTCCAAATAAAATAGCCTAATAACTGATTAACAGACAGACATAAAAATACTTGAAAAGCAGTTGTTGGTCAAAGCTTTTTTCCAGAGACATTCCACAGGTATTGGCAGTAGGAACAATCTTGCAGGAAATTTACAAGTCATCCCTCTTGTTTACTGTCAGGTACAAATTTGCCAAAATGGTAATAATACAGCAAGACAGCCCTGGTCTGGCTTATTCTGTGAGGTGAGCTAATTCACAGAAGTGTCTCAAAGCAGAGAAACACACAACAGTGGATTTGGAATAGATGCCTACAGGTGGAAAAGCACCTGACAAGCAGGGACCCTGACCATCAGAGCATGCTTCTGTAATGACAGTGAAAGGGAAATATAACTGGATTTTGGGCGGTCCTGTGTGGAGCCAGGAATTGGACTCGGTGATCCTGGTGGGTACCTTCCAACTTGGGATATTCTGTAACAACAAGGGATGGCAGCGAGAGATGGAACTGACATCTCCGTTGGATCTCATGCCCTATGTGTAAAACTGAAAAGATGAGAGTGAGGACACGAAGTGTTCTGCGTGATGGATAGGAGACATTTCCATACACTGACTGTCTTAATTCGATTATTTTTTTCTGGATTATGAACAAGAATTTGGCAAAGTAGCATGATCTGAGTGCTGAGAATTCCCCTCAGGAACAACAACAACAACAACAACAAACTGCTGGAGGGCTCTTTAATATAGCCCTCTGGATACTTTTTTCCCCTCTCCCTGACCAGAGTTTTGCGGGAAATGCTGCAGGTAGAATCCCCCTCAGTAATCCTGAGGCTTAGAGGAAAGCGCTAACAGGGACGGCACTCATCCGCAGGGCAGAGCGCTACCGAAGGTGCCCACGGCTCCCTCTTGCTTTGACGCCATTCCAACAACAAACAGCCAACGACAGACTCCGCGGACAGGTACCGGCTGCCACGAGGAGCAGCCCCGGCGCCGCGCAGCGCACCCGGACAGCTCCCGCGGCCTCACGGAGGAGGAGCCGGCCGCGAGGCCCACCCTCGGCCCGGGCTCAGGCTCCAGCCCCGGCCACCGCCTCCCTGCGAAGCCCACTCCGTCCGGCGGGCGGCAGCCGCGAGCCGCGG
>JAOWBP010002052.1:31113533-31132705 GCA_028571105.1 Tragopan temminckii | reverse complement strand
GCCCTTCGCTAACCACGCGGCAGCGGAGCCCCCTTCCGCCCCCGACAGCCTGCCCGGAAACGGCCGCCCACGTGAGCGGCGGCGGACAGCGCGCGCGGCAACGGACAGCCCGCGCTTCCGCTCAGGGGCGCCCCCTGCCGCCACGGAGGTCCACCCAGCTCGCTTCTTCAAGCGAAAAGAATTCATTTTCGGGTTATTGCTTTGTTGTGCCTGTGGTTCTTTTTGTATTGTTAGCTTTCTTGCTAACAATAAGATTTTAAGCTTTTTTTTTTTCTTCCCCCCCGAAATAAGCATTTTGTGCGACTCTTTTTTTTTTTAAACAAGGATTCGTCTTCAGGAGTACGCTTGTGGGTTTTCACTTAGGCCAGCCCCATAAAGTTCTCAAAGACACATTTTCCACTTTGCAGCAACACATCATTTCAAGCGGGAAATACATTTATTCTGCAGTCAGCTGCTGAAGTTGATTTCAAGCAGCCTGCAGGTCCCACTCTGCCTTCTTCTCTGACCACAGCAGCCAATCCCACCTCGATGCAATTTAATCAGATCACTGAAGTAATTACATTACACTGTCCCGATTTGATTCTGCATCAGCTACAAGGAAAACAGCACTGGAAGCATTCACCACACAAGGTCTCACATAATTTAATTACCAGAATCTGAGCTCTCTTGGTTCAGACTTCAAATTTGTAACACACTAGGATCGCTTTCACACCTTTTTAAGCTCAGCAACTCTAGCTTTTGAGTTGTATCTCATTCTGGCTTCCATCCTACACTATTTACCATTTTGGGAAGCAAAGTCTTCACACCGTAATTGGGGAGATGCTAGGTTATGAGTGTCTCTCTTACCTCCTGCCAGTATGCACTCTGAATCTTTTTAGGAAGTGCTAGAGGTCATTTAAAACTTGTTCAATTATATTTCACTCTACCTGCAGTGACAGAAGGTAGGTGTTAACAAGTATACTGAAAAGAATATTTTCAATGAAACATTAACAATATTGTGCTCCATGAGAATATTTTTAATTACATTTCTAAAATGAACTTAGGTAGTAACATTTCCTCTCACAAAAACAAACAAACAAAAAAAAAACAACCAGTATTTGCATTTACAAAGTAGAAAAATGCTTAAAAGAATAATTTCAGTGAAGGCAAGGCAGTCACTATTAGCATTTCAGGTTTCACATATAGTACCATACCTTCAGGCATACTATATGCATTATGTACACTGATATCTAGATCAAATTCACGAGACAGGGCCTGATGCTTCAAAAGGGATAACCAATTCTTTACTGAGAAAGACAGTCCTAGAAGAAACAGTTAGAAAAGCAAAAGGAAACTAGCAATAGAATGAGACATACTGGCTTTAAACTGTGCCAGGGGAGGTTTGGGTTGGATATTAGGCAACATTTATTCTCAGAAAGAGTGGTAATGCATTGGAACAGGCTGCCCAGGGAGGTGGTGAAGTCACCATTCCCGGAGGTGTTCAAGAGAGGTGTACACGTGGCACTGAGTGTCATGGTTTAGTGGGCAGGGTGGGGATGGGTTGGTGGTTGAATTTCTTTTCCAACCTTAATTATTCTATGATTCTATAAGAGCAGAACGTTTCCAGAACTATAACAGAGCTCATCATAACCTACACCTACTAAGTCTTCTGTTGCACAGTCAAAACTTTTCATTTCCTGTCAGTTCACCTGTGAATACCCTTCTCTTTTCCACTTCATACCTTCTAAGAGATGTTCAAGTTCTTCAATTTTGTTAAAGACAATTTCCCCAAAGCTCTCTGATGCCTCAGAAAAATATGGTGAACTAACATAAAGCTAAAAGAAAAATCAATTCGCGCTTGGTATAACTTTTTCTTTGTCTCAGTGGTATTGTAACAATCAATGTATAACATCATATACAGTCAGTAACATTCCTTAAGTATCACTGATATAGTGCCTTTTTTTTTTCTGCTCTTTTAAACCACATAATTCTGGCACAAGTTAGATGTTATCCTTAGAAACTGTTTTGGAATAGGTATACAGTTTTCTATTAGCGTGAGAACATACCAAGCCATCACAAAGCATAGGCAGACAGAACAAACAAAATAATCTAGCTCTTTTAGAGCCTCTATTTGCACCAGAAAAGAAAGCTTTAAAGGAAGATTAATTGTACAACTGAACATGCTAGGTTAGACATTCTTTCCAAAAACATTTCCAGAAGCATACACTTTGTCATTTTTGCATTCGCTATTTTGTCTTTGAGAAGTACACTGGCACTCTGCTTCACATTCAAACCATTCTGTATCAGTGTGCTATAGATTCAGAAGTCTTTCCATTTTCAGCATGTGCTTAATGGACCTGAGGAAAAAGAAATGCTTAAATCCAAGTAATTTCCCCTTAATTTTATTTCCACTAGGAAGGATTTCACAGCAAGTGAAAAAAGAAGCTGTTCCAGAGATGGCAATTTACAACAGCTGAATAGTCTATTACTTTAATTAATAGAATGTTCTGCACTATGAAAACAAAAACATGAAGCTGCTATTATTGCAGGTACTTCAGGAAATTATTTGTATTCCATGTAAACTCTAAGATGCTTTTACTGATCAAGCACATCTTCAGCAAGTAGACAGGAACACTGTCCCTATTATAGCGAAAACAAGCTGTAAGAGCTACAGTTCCACCTCCGTTTCTGATGAGAACATATTTAAAGGCATTCCAGAGATTTTTCATTATTACTTTAAAGCAGTAATTGTTTTGTATTTTAACTTCTTTAACTGTCAATGAACTGTTTTCATTCCTAACTAACCATACACCTTAACTGCTGCTTTCTTTGTTACCTTATTTTTCATAGCATATTGCATTCCAGAATGTGAAGATGTGAAAACACAAAGATGAGGACTCTCAATTTCATCCAGATGTCCAAAAACAGTAAGTCAACATTAAAAGGTTTGTTTGCAATCTGGCTCCACCATGTCTGTATCATACCAGCTTTTGACTGCAGTGCTGAAGAATTTTAATTAGAAGCACTGGATGCTACTCAGGAAGCAAATTTGACCCACACTATTTAATTTTTTTAAATTCTTTTCCCCAAACATAAGTCTGTAACCATCCAAAACATTTTTCTATCATCCTACAAAATTAATAGCAGCTAACATATAGAATCTCTGTCTATATACAGTCAAAAAAACTATATAGGTAAAAAAAAAAACAAAAGCAAAAAAAAACTCACTTTAAAAGAGCATGAATTGAAGGACAATATAAGCCAGCTTTCATTTCACGCTTATACTGGTAAAACAAGAGAAGACAAAAGATTCTTTCACTACCAAGTCAGAGTTTCTTAAGTGTAGTCTGGTTACATCTCTTGGGATATATCCCCAAATTTGCAAGCAAGTCAACCTTTGCTGAGTTTGCTAATACTTCCAGTTAACTACTCTCCAAAAGTCACTTATAATCCATGCACCTAACTCAGAACTGAACTGACAGCTTGTTGTAATTTTTAATCTTTATTGAAAAACAGGAGACCAATTCATACTCTTTATATGGGAGGATACCCTAATTTCAATAGCCTTTCAGTATGGCCCTGCAGCCACAGGGGATAATTTGACTGTTTGCTGTAGGATGCATTTGTACTGCTGACTGCTGTAGTAGAAGAGAAGGCTATTAGTAGTCAACATGGATTCATGCTTGACCAATCTGGTACCTTTCTATGATGTCATGACCAGCTGGGCAGACTGGGGAGAGCAGTGGATGTAGTGTACTTTAACTTCAGCAAGGCTTTTGATACTGTCTTCAACATCCTCCTAGGCAAGCTTAGGAAGGGTGGAACAGACAAGCAGACAGCTGGGCAGATTGAGAACTGGCTGACTGGCAGAGCTCAGAGGGTTGCGATCAGTGATGTAGTGTCTAGTTGGAGGCCTGCAGCTAGTGGTGCTCCCCGAGAGTCAGTACAATGTCCAGTCTTGCTCAACATCCTCATCAATAAACTGGATGAAGGGACAGAATGCACCCTCAGCAAAATGGCTGATCATACAAAGCTAAGAGGAGTGACTGACATGCCAGAATGCTGTGCTGCCATTCAGTGAGACCTGGACAGGCTGAAGAGTTGGGCACAGAAGACCCTGGTGAGGTTCAACAAGGGCAAGTGCAGATTCCTACACCTGAGAAGGAATAACCGCACACATCAGTACAGGTTAGGGGGTGATCTGCTGGAGAGGAGCTGGGTGTCCTGGTGGACAGCAAGCTGGCCATGAGCCAAACAGTATGTTCTTGTGGTCAAGGAGGCCAATGGGATCCTGAGGTGCATGAAAAGAAGCATGGTCAGCAAATCAAGGGAGGTTCTCCTCCCCCTCTGCTCTGCCCTGGTGAGGCCACATCTGGGGTACTGTGCCCAGTTCTGGGCTCTTCAGTTCAAGAAAGACGGGAATTTCTGGAGAGAGTCCAGTGGAGGGACACAAAGGTGATGAGGACTTGGAGCATTTCCCTTATGGGAAAGGCTGAGAGACCTGGGACTGTTTAGCCTAGAAAAGAAAAAAACTAAGGGGGGAGCTTATCAACACTTATAAATATCCAAAGGACAGGAGTCAAGTGTGTGGGGCCAGGCTCCTTTCAGTGGTGCCCAGAAACAGAACAAGGGGCAACGAGCACAAACTGGAACACAGGAAATTCCAAACAAACATGAGGGTGACAGAACACTGGAGAGGTTGTGGAGTCTTTTTCTCTGGAGATATTCAAGACCCATCTGCATGACTTCCTGTGCAACCTACTGTAGGGAACTTGCTTCAGTAGGGGGTTAGACTAGATGATCTCCAGAGGTCCCTTCCAACCCCTACAATTCTGTGATTAACTCTTACAAAGAGCCATAAGAATCAAAAAGAAAAGATCAGACTGCTAACATACAGTATGTAAAGATATTTAGGAAAATAACGGCTACTCATTTAAAAATAGAGGCCAATGGAAAAGGAAACAACATTAAGTTTAACTTTTCCATATATATTTTCGCTATAGAATAATAAGAATTTCAAAACCAAACTATTAATTAGAAGAACATCATGCAGTATTTGGATATAGCAAAATCAGCTACATTGAGTTCATATTAAGCAAAAGAATGATTTAAAACTTACAGAAAGTAAACATTGCAATATTAACTCTGCTAACTACCATGTCAGTGTGTGCTGCCATTGCTTGGTCTTCTCAGAGTCCCACTTTCAGTCAGGATCTTTACAACATTTGGAATATCCATTCCTTTGTTAAAGGTAAAGAAAAAAAAAGAAAGAAAAAAAGAAACTAAATGCTTTGATAATACAACATTTAAAGCAAAAATTATAGTGAAACATTTAGACTGATGATATGAGTTTGAAGATCTTATTAAGTGAAAAATACACTGTTATTAACCAAAATGCACTACATAGTTGCCTAGAAACTGTAAACCATATACCTATGAACAGCTGCACTGGGGGTATATCTATCCTCCTCAAGTCTGTTACTGACTTTCAAAGATAACAGAATCACAGAATAGTTTGTGTTGGAAGGGACCTTTAAGATCACCTAGTTCCAACCCCTTGCTATAGGCAGGGACACCCCCCCCTACGCCAGGCTGCTCAAAGCCCCATCCAGCCTGGCCTTCAATGCATCCAAGGAGGGGGCATTCACAACCTCTCTGGGCAACCTGTTCCAGTGTCTCACCACCTTCACAGTAAAGAATTTCTTCCTAATATCTAGTCTGAATCTACCCTCTTCCAATTTAAAACCATTCCCCTTGTCCTGTCACTGCCTCTACGATTGATAATTAGGAAGGCATTACCATAAGTGCTCTGTTTTATCACTGTACCAGTAAGTCAATGGTCTCCCCAGAGCACAAGCAAGAAGTTTATGTTGCTCTGATGAAAGTGATGGCCATTACTTTGGGGGAGGGAGGAGAGTAGTATAAGAAACACAGGGACAGCTCAAGGGCTAACAACCACTCAGTGACCATATCCAAACACTAAGGGGAGAATAAAAACAGGGCAAGTATGTCTGAAGTCTGGTGGGTTGTGAGAAAATGACATTCTCCCAGCCTCAGTTCTTCTTTCAAGCAGGTAACTTTCCAAGTCTGCTGTGGCAAACTTTTCAGTATTGCTCGGTAGGTCTCACACTGTCTGACTCAGGTGATATTTTAATAATCACAGCATCCATACATCATCCACCTACTGCATGAAGACCACGCTGAAATCGGGTTCTCTCTATACTCTGAGTTTAGGAGTCTGTTATTTCCTATGTCTTTTGATCCATAATTGCTGTTTCCACCCATTCATGATTTTACAGATCACTTATAACTTCAGTCATCTCTTTTCCAGGTCAAAAGCAGTTCTAGTTTTCTATTGTTTATTATTTAGAAAATGTTCTCATATCTTGCTGCCTTCTCTACACCTTTGCAGCTCTACAGTCCCTCATATGATATAAAGGCAATAGAACTGCATGTTCTATTCCAGATATATACAAAATAATAACAAAATAATGACTCTCATCTTATTTTTCATTCTTTCCTTAATTCTTTGTACTCAGTTTGTTCTTCTGACTAGTAAGTTGTTATTCCCACTCCTCTAATGAGGAGTATTTTAACTTCTTCAGTCAACCAACACTTTAAATGCTTTGAATAATGTTGTAATCACAAAATTTTGTCATCCAGATACTCATCCCTTTTTCCAGGTCACTTAAACAGCAAGACATTAAGCACAAGATCACAGTTCTACTGGGACCTCCTCATTTGCTATCTGTTTATTTTTTAAACAGTACAAACACTTCCTTCTTTTCCCACAGCCACTTAGTTCTATTTGAAGCCTCTGATCTATCGAAAGTATCTATGCAAAGCTTCCTGGAATTCCAAACTGACTATATGAACTGGATAACCTTATCTGACTCCTTTGCTGTCCCATTTCAAACATCTGCAGGAAGTCTATATGGAAGAATTTTCCTCTTCATCTCTAACACCATCACCCTGAGTAGATCACATTTATCCAGGTGTTCACTAAATTCCACCCTGCTTTTCTAAATAGTTTCTATTCACCTCTCCAACAGAAGGTGATATTTTCAAAGACCTCCTGGAACCCTGTACTGCCTCTGCACAAAACAGAGTTAACTTTCTCAGCGGCCCATGTGGTGCTGTGTTTTGGATTTGTGGCTAAAACAATGTTGATAATACAGCAAAAGACAGCTAAAGACAGCTTTCACAGGTGCCAAGGCTCTCCCATTTTCTCTCCACTCACTACCTCCCACTGAATAGGCTGAGGGTGGGCAAAAGACTGAGAATGGACACAGCCAGGAGAGCTTCCCCCCACCTGGCCAAAGTGATATTCCACACCATCCAACATCATGCTCAGCAATAAGAATGGATGGAGATGAGTTGGGGGATGTTGTTCATTTCCCCCTCCCCCTTCTGTCACTTGAGAAACTGTCCCAAAATGCCTACATTGATTTACCAGTTATCACATAGATGAGATTCATTTTTTACCTAATAACAGTACGCTTGATTTTAGTTTACTATTTTTTACCCTGCAGATGTTACTACACACGAATGAAAAAACAATTAGAAAAAAAAGTCTGTCTTTAATATCTGTGTGTAGGGGCAGCCTAAACTGGCTCCTGCAAAAATTAAAAGGGAAAAAGCCTCCCCAGTATCTCAAAGTTCTTTGCTCCATATAATTATTAACGTTTCATTGAGCTAAAATTGTTATGTACATTTTCATATGCATTTGTGTCTTCAAGTATACATGAAATACCTCTGAAAGCTGGATTTGCAGCTGCTATTTTGTGTAGAGTAGCAGTAACTTCCTCAACATTCATATTTCTCACGCTGTTCAAAAATTCAGTGGTGATGTTGTTCTCATATGCTGTGTCCAAAGAGCCAGTTGAAAAGGTTTGCAGTTCATCTTCCTCATTTATTGACAAGGACTTTTTAGCCGACTGGCTGCTTGAATTGTCTTAAAGAAAAGAAATACTGTTTTTCAGCTAGAGAAGATTCTGAAGGGTCTTCATTACTTAGTTATCCAAATAGAGCTTTTCAAAACAAACATTTCTAGTCTAGCACAGCAGCATCACCATTAGTAAGGCCACATCCAACTTCATTAATAACATTTTCACACAACTGAAGAGTCAGGAATGATTTCCATTTACAGAAAATCCTGAAGGAACACAGGTGGCAGGCGAGTGAAAGCTCCTTGTATTATCAAATACAAAAAGCAACTAAGAGTTCAAAATCTTTCACATTGCAAGTAATTGCAATTTTTGTTATTAGCATTGTATTAACTGAGGTCTCAAAAGTTCAGCTTTACAGAAAAGAAAACTGCCACTGTATTGAAAAAAAAAAATGATATGCCCTAGTACTCTGGGCGTATTTATCTCCAAATTTAGGACAGTAATTCCAATCATATTATGTGAAAAATAATAATTTGTTTATATTGAGAAGGAAACCCTCTCACAGAAATCCAGGTTTTTTTTTTAAGACTCATCAGAAGCACTGAAGCCAGGCAGTGGAAATATGCAAATGTTAAACAAAACTTTCCATAACTTTGTTTATGCTACCATCTTGCTTGGACTAGACCTGCATTAAGCCTCTTCTCCACCAAAAACAGAAAAAGATGTGCCAAAAAGATAAAACAAAACAAAAGAGCTGTACTTTGAAAGCCTCTTTAGAAAGAGCTGCTTTTAGGAAAATAAGAACTGATCACACAGTTACAGTAAGATGAATGCTTCTTAATAGGCTGCCTTTTCTATACGTCTGTAGAGGATGAAAAAACCCCAAACTATTAATCTAAATTACTTGGCTGTATTCTGCTTTTAAGCTCTACTTTTAGAGAAGCAGAAAAATAAAAGCAGCTTTCTGGAATTTAATCTTAACTAGTGTTCTAATCTTTAGATTAAAGCAATTTAAGAGTGTTATGCTAACGTTACCAGTATCAGAATCACTAATATCTGCCGAAGTCAGCTCAGATTGTTCTGTAGAACGTTCCAATGCTTCTTCTCCATTACATTCACTATCTAAGAGGTCCTACAAGTTTGAAAAAAGTTGTGTTCAGCACTTCATCAAAACAAAACCCTAAAATGACAAAATGCTACACTTTAGTGACCACAAAAACAGATGAGACATCACAAATTTGAAAAACAAAGTTATTTGAAAATAATATAGCTGTCATTGAACTTCCATGCACACATTTCTCACGGCATCTGTCTATATCTAAAAAACACTATTTAAGGCCAATTGTTGCTTATGGAACCTAATTCTTGGCCTGCCAGATTAAAAAAGCAAGTATTTTAAACTCCAAGGATTTTAAATAAATAAATAAATAAATGTCTGTTTAAAGAAGTTCAGCATATGGAAGTGTTTTCTCAGGTCAGTTTATTTTATTTTTCTGTAACTATTGGGCGAGAAGTTACTTCAGTTAGAACTTGCTCATTTTGAAGCGTATCAGATTTTGCCCTCTTCACATATGAACATAAAAATCTTCTATGAAAGAACAGCAGGCATAAAATGAACGTAAATTTATTAAGGAAGATAGAAGGAGTAAATGAGAATTATAGGCATGAAATTCATCTTGGAAAAGTACTGCCTTTTTGAGGCAGAAAGAAAGCAGTAAAGGTAGAATATCACAAGGAAAGAAACATTGCAATAAAATTCTGAACTAATTAAGGCTTTTGATGACAAAACAAAACAACTGCCACACACTTTTTTTTTCTGAATCATATCCTCTCTGTTTCCCTACAACTTGTTTGGCTGATATTTATGTGGCATTTTCCACTTAGCCTTTCCTTTTTAAATAAAGAAGTAGTTATTAGCTAGAGTAGCAGGAATAGCTGCTGTGGCAAAGGAAAATTTTGTTTGACTCTGAAATTCTATGAGAAAAGTCAAGAGGCAACCAATGATATGTTAAATGGATTACCACCAAGAGGAAAGCTCCTACCATCCCTCTTGGATGTCAGTGTGGAGTCTGAATATTATGATATCACATAATATGAATGGGAGAAACAGGGGATACAAATGATTACCACAGGACACCTTCATACTGTGCTTATTTAAAGACAAGTCAGTCAAAAGCAAGAACAGAAGAGCAGGAGGGGCTGCATTTCTGATAGTAGAGCAAGAAAGAGACCTCAAAAGGAACAGCCTAAAAGTAGGAGCAAACCAAAAATTGTATAAGAAAGAAAACTGATGTCAATAATGTTAGATTACACAGTGAATGAAGTGAAGGGCAAGGCTGGGAAAGGAAATACAGAACAAGACTGTCAGGAAGGTCAGAAGAGATGAGAAAACCAATGGTTGGGATTAAAAAGGGGTGAATTAGAAGAAAAACTTAGATGCAAGGGAAAGCACGGGAAATACGGGCTACAATGCATTTTGGCTTCTTCAAAAAATATTAAATTTAATTTTAAAAGCACCTTTGAAGACAAAGCATTGAGACTACTCAACTGAAAAGCTGCAAGTTTATCCTGTCATGACTTCAAAAATTCTTCAAGCATGAAATAGCCAAAATTTTCAATACATCTGCCATGACAATTTTAACTATAAGTAAATTATCTGTAATAACAAAAATGTCTCATCACATGAATCTATAGATTGGAAGAACCAAAACCTCATTACTTTTTTTGATGCAGCTTGCTGACGATATTCCACCAATGCATCTGTGAGAGCCTGTGTAACTTTTAGGATAAAAGCAGCATCATCTTCATTCAGTATCTCAAAACTTTGCTGGAAAGAAAAAAAAAAAATAAAAAAAATCCACAACTCAAAAATGTTTTCCTTTGAAAGATACAAGTATCACAACATGTAAACAAATCCCGAAAGAACCATTTTATTTTTATATTTCTATCCTCCTGTCAGGTATGGTTGTAGTTACAAGGCAAATAAACTTTCTATTTCCCAGAAACCACAGCGGAAGGGGAGAAATAGGGGATGGTCCTAACAGAATATTGCAGCAGCTATCCAAGACAATAATTTGAAAAGAAATAACCCCAGAATGTTCCTCAAAAAACATGCAGGAAAATGCTTTCCCTTAAGGGTTTTGATCTCTTCCTGAGCTATTTGCATTTAAGTGAATGTATACAATTTCCTCCCTGAGGCCAGATAGTCATAACCCATGTCTCCACAAAGCAGCAGTGAAGCCAGAACACTTCTGAACTTGAAGATATACACCACCTTGCCTTATACTACTTCTTTCCTTCTTCTAAAGAATCCTAAAGGGAAAATAAAATAGCTGAAACACAGAGGGCTCTCTTGTGGCAGAAAGTTACAGTGCTAACAGCCCCCACAAAGACAGCTATGTGCACCATTCTTGTGGCTATGCAAACAAAGTTCTGCTGAAAATAATTCCACTGAGCACAGCGTAAGCACAGTTCTGTCCAGATTGAAAGCAAACACCTTTAAATACGCCAAATAAAATTAAAAAATAATCACATGTAACTTGCACAAATTCATACGTGACAGCACAACAGGGACTAGATTGTATTTTTATTGCTGATAGTGTTTGTGTCTCCTGTTAAAAACTAGGAGGAAAAGAAGAAGTAGACTTGGGCAAAGATGTTTTGGCTATCAAGTAATAAGAAAATACACTTATTTTAAAGATAAAAGCTGAGCATACAGATTTTTGTCACTTAAAAACTATGCAGTAAGAATAATCATTGAAAATACTGGGAATTATTGCATGATATGAAGAACAAGTCCAGAAAAGATACTTGTATAATTACCTTCCACTATATAAGACAACTTTTGTGTCAGAAGAGGAGAAGATTAAAGCAAAAATCAATTGAAACAGATAACGCAGTCTGTGAAAATAGGACTGTAAATGCTAACACTGAACAGTTTTCAGTCACAATCCCAACAATTTTCCCCCTGCTGTCAGAGGACAATCACGCTAAGAAAGAAGATGCCCTAATAGAAAGGTACAATCTTTACAGTTTCACTGTTAAAAGGGAAACGTATATAGATATATAGACACACATACATACACACACAATAAATACTGCTTGAATTGCCATGCAGCAGTTGACTCACAGTAACTACTGCTAAAGATATTCATTAAGTTCTTCATGATACTTTTAACAAAATTACCATTTCCACCACTTACCACTCCTGCTATGAATGTGTAAACAACACACATTTTTGACAACTGAACAGAACTCAGCTGTTCTGCCAACTATTTTACAACCTGAAGAGGTGGAATTTATTTATTTTTATTTTCTAGGTAAAACCACATTTCATTCCTTGAAAACAGCTTCTTCCCTTTGTTCGTGTCTCAAATATTTTAGTAATATTAATTACCAAACAACTACTAAATAAGAACTTGATACTGCCTAATTGCTAATCAAAATGAGTAATTTTTGAGCACTCAGCAATTCTGTGAGTTTTTCAAAAATGACATTGCAAGGCTTAAGATGTAACACTTACCAGGTAACTCAGCAGTTCTTCCTGACTAGTGAATTCTTCAGCAGCTGCTGCAGATACTTGCTGTTTAACATAAACAACATCTATTAGGGGTGCTATTTAGAACTGAAATTAAACAGTAATAATAATTATAGTTATTCTAGATGCTTGCTCTAATTAAATTGTTTGTGCTTGTACAGAAAAATGTGCTTTCACAACAAAATCTGAAAAAATGTTTTTAAAGTTTTGCATAGTAACTCATGGGTAATTTGTTGTTGATAAAATATTAATTTGAATAAGCAAAAATAAACATCATTGCCATATATTAATTATTATCCCAACTACGTGTAAACTGGAACAACCCATTAATGAAAAAGTATTCACCTCGACTTCCTTGTTTTCTTCTTGCAGTTGGATATTGGTCTCACATCTTTGGATAGAAAACATATGCTATTTCTTTTATTATATTAAATAATACACACAAACACTCACATGCACACACACAGTCTCCCCACATGGTTGACCTATCAAGCAATTGATAATCAGTTTAAACTATTGACACACACTTTGAAAGATGTCTCTGAAAGGTTATCATTCCCTTGCAGACATTTCAGGAGGCCCAGATGTCGTTATAAAGATTTAAAAAAAAAAAAAAATAGCATTTTATAGTGTGGCCACAGAAATACTGGGCATACAAAGACTGATCTGGCTTAAATTTATTAACCCATATTTGCACAGTTCTGCAATTACAGCCTTCCAAGATCATGATTACCCAGGACACCCACTGGTGTCTGGTGAAACCTAGATATCAATGTCTGAGATATTATTAGCTCCCTGTATGGGAACTGTTGAGTCACGACCTGAACCACACTGATTGAGCACCTGGGGAAAGGACCCAGTCAGCCCTGGGAGCACAGGTGAAGGCAGTTCACCTGTGTGTCTGGAAGGGGTGGAGCCTGGCTGCACCTCTCTTAGACCTCATTTAAGGGCTGACTGCTGTTGGGGAAGGATTTCTTTCTGGAGATTTCTCTTTGGTGAAGCTTTCTTCTGTGAACCCAGAATCTTCTAATCTTCTAATACGGGTGAGCAATCTTCTTCCTTTCCTTTATAGCACCTCTCTATCGTGCTGGTCCTTTCATCATCACACCTTTGTTGTAACGCTTTTCCTATCATATTAATCTGTCCAATTGCTACACTCCTTATTTCTGATGTTTCTACAAGCTAATTTGCTCTCCAGATTAAGAACTGCTATAGTCCTTTCAAAACCAGGCAAATAAATATAAAGATTCAAAAACATGGACTTGAATTTAATTGTGATTAATTCTTTTCCTTAATGTCTGCCCAAGAGCAAGGCAAGAGTCCTACAGAAGGACACTTTTCCTTTTACTGTGTAACAATAAATAAGCAGAATGTGCTAGCTCTTCATGTCTGATAGATATACAACCAGCTCAAAGTTAGGAAACAGAGGGAATATTCTTTTTTGCTTTGTGAAACATAAAGCATATGTATTAAGAATAACACTGTTAAAAAGTAATCACATCTAGAGGAAAACTGAAGTAAATTTACATGTTTTCTCTTTATACGAGACATGCATTCTGCTACTATAGCACCCACTCATTCTTTATAGTATGCTCTATACAAATCCACTGTAGACAGTCATCATCTAGAACATTTTCTTTCAAGTAATTTAAGGAGTTCAGGGATGATGGATTTATCTAGTTTTGTTTTACTTTTCAGAACTGCTGCCTTCTTCAGTGAGGTTGCCATTAGTGCTTTCAACAGCTGTGTTAGTTTCAACCTTCTCATCTGGTATTGCCTGTTCTTTCTGACAGTTTTCCTGCTCCTCTTGAACATTCTTTTCTTCTAAAGGCAATAAAAACAGTATATTTAGTAACAGTTTTCTAAAATTCTAACTTAGGTATTTTTTGCTTGGATTTTTTTTAAAGCAACATTAATGAAATCTGAAGGTGTAAATAATCTAAGGAAATAAAATCAAAACCAGAATCTAAATATCAAATACTTGTGCTTCACGGCTGAACCAAGTCTATAATTCTGACCAGAAATATTCTGAATGAGAGTAAATATAATGCTTTTAGATGGTAGCCCACTTCCCCCTTTGACATTAAGTTTATGACAAGCAGTAACTTCTGACGTGGCAGAACTTCTTCCATTACATTGTATTCACTAATTTTAACACTTAATTCTGTTGTTTTCAAGAAAATACCTATTAGTCAGACATCTTACATGATTAAAAAACTTATATCCATTTTATTTTTTTATTCTTCTTGTGCCCTAAACAAACAGTCTGGCCTGCAGTTTGTCCCAGTTTGGTTTTTTTTATCCTGCCACTGAAGAATGTTCAGTATGTTCAAAAAGAACCTGGGCCCCTTGCTCCAAAAATAAAGTAAAAACAGTTAAAAGTTCTGCTTATGAATTCTGTTTCTGTTCTAACATAACCAGCTATAGCAACTTTAAGTAAATCTGGACCGTTTTCTTCACTGGGATTATTCTTTCTGCCTGTCAGACCCCAAACGCATCCATACACTGTGTAAATACAACATTTACAGTAGAGCATTGCTATTAAAACCATAAACAAGTACATACTGAGTAAATTCATGCAGTGGTACAAGTTTAAAAAAACAAACAAAACCACTGTTCTCTGACCTTGAATCAGATCTGGCAATTTTCCATCCTTATTTTTACAGTCTATTCCTTCTTCATTACTAAGTGACGTATCCACATGCTGAACTTTAGCTTTTGAAGGGCTGTCATCTGTGTTAGGATCTAAAAAAACATGCTTGAAATGTAGCAAGATGAACAATATCTTGATAGAAGCTAAAAGGAAATTATTTATAATAGTTCTGAAAGTTCACCTGAAGTGTAACTAGCACTGTTTCTGTGTATTTTTAGCTATAAACATGAATAAGTTGTATGCATTATTATGTGACAACATATAAGAGATTAACTAAAAGTTTTAACTATTTTATACCCAGACTATAACTACACACAAATCTTTCTTAAAAGAATACTATAAAACATAGTAGAATGCTACACCAGGTGCAAAATTAGACTCATTAACTGAAAGGATTTTGAATAGGATTTAACTTATTTCAAAGCTCCTTTCCTGATTTGAAATGGATAACTCTCCTCTTCAGAGCACATCACTGCTAACAGATCATGACAGAAATAATCTCCACATTACTTCCATATTTTATGACACAGTTTACATATTAATATACATTAAGATTAGTACATTAGTTTTAATCCAAGTCCTCCATGCAAGTCTAAAAACCAGAGTTCTGTAACAATTCTTATCCATTTCCTTGAACAGCACACAACTGTACTGTCTGTCCACCCAGATGGTAACATACAAGTTGTGGAAGACTAAACTGAGTGGAGAAGTCTCACAGACACCATGTTCCTACAGCTTTCTGAGCACCAATGGCTGGTAGAACTGAAGGCTTTCTTCCACAGGTGAGAGACTTACACCTGGCTTTTTGGACTGCTTGGTAAGTGTACACATTGAGCTCCAGCCTGCTCCTTCTGCCCAGTTCCCCAAAAAGCCTGTGAGTAGGTGGCACTGCAGAGACTACAGCTGTTACAAGGTAAAAATATATATGTTTCTGCAAAATGAGGAAGACTTTTTAGTATTGTGGATGAGAGGGAGACTGGAAAGAAGGAGAGAGAATGTTGACATAAATAACAGATCTCTCTAGTGGCTCATGGGGGGAAAAAAAAATATATATTCATCCAACAAATTTTCAGTATAATAGACCTTACAAAACACAACTAACAATATATTCACACAGGGTCATTCTGACCAAACCTTTCGACCTGCCCTGAAATAAAGCTGTTTCAGATCAAACCAAGTTTACCCGAGTCAGAAATGTGCGGGTTACATCCCAGTGAACACACTTACATTCTTGCCATCTTTTCCTGATTACTGGAGCTTCTATAACAACCTAAAAATACAAATAATTATTGCAAATTATAAATTAAAATAATATAAATTATGTTCTAAAATAATATATAATAATATAGATGTTATAAAATAATTATTACAAATAAAACCCAGTTACGTTCGGTATTTTGCAGATAAAATCTTGTGTATTTCATTAAGTAGTTACTTTGTATTGGTTTGACCAGTAACATTAAACACAACAGTGTGAAACCCTGAGTAGATATTCAAATAAAATATAAAACAGCTGGATTATGAGAGATATATCAAATTGATAGCAGGTTATGCACTCTATACTTCAAAGTTCCTTAAACCAATGATGAACTTGTTATGGATGCAATTCCCAGGAACAATGAAACAAGTTATTTTGCACATGTAATTGGGAATTGATTACATATCAATATAGATATTCTGTATGTTGTGCTCCACACAGCTGTGTTTCTGTAGGCTCAGGTAGCTCAAATATTATTTCAAACAAGAGAAATACTTATGATAAGAATGACCAATAGAAAATTGCATCCAGGATACTCTCAAAAGTAATATTAAGAAGATAAAAGTACTTCTAATAGAAGTTAAAAATAATTTTAAAAAGTTTTCCTACTGTGCCAAGCATATCCACCCACTATAAAAGAAATAATTTTCAGTTTATTTATCATTGTGTACATTCTGAAATTCTTAAAGAAATGTACCTTTAATTGTTTTCTTCCTTCCTTCTTCTCAATTGTTAATGCGACTTGCCTAACTTTTCTGTTCAGTTCAGAGCCTTTACCCTTAACTTCATCAGATTCTGCTATCTCAGGATAATGTTGTTTCTAGATAAATAAGGAAATGGAAATCATGAAGTCACACTTTATCCCATGCAACTTTTTCAAGCTTTGGAACAACTAATGCTCATGGGAGAAAAATCAATTTGTATGTATACAAAACAGAAGGTATTAAAATGTTTAGGTATATAATTGCAGAAAAATTGAGAGGACCAAGGCCAAATCTTCTGCTCAAAGCAGGCTCAAGACTCAAATCTGAACTGGTTGCACAGGGCTTTGTCCATTTGGTCTTTAAAAGCACTGGAGACAGAGATTCCATGATTTTTCTGGTCTATGTGCTCCAATATGTTTGACTGTCCTTGTAGTGAAAATCTTATGCCAGGCAGGAAATTTCCCTGCTTGAATTCACATTCCTGCCACACATCTCCACAAAGGGCTTGATTCTGTCTTATTAACAACCTTCCATGAGGTACTGAAGGACCAGATTCTCCTGTAGCTTTTTCTTCTCCAATCAGAACAAATTCAACTACCTCAGCTTCTCCTCAAAGGAGGAGTGCTTCTCATCTTAGCAACTCTCCACTGGACTTGCTCAACCTCATCAGTAACTTTCTTGTTTGCAGAAGCACAAAACTCGACATAGTATTCTAGATACAGCCTAAGAGATAACAAGAAAAGGGAAATAATCATTTCCCTTGATCTACTGGCTATGCTGTTGTTAGCAACACTGTATTCACTCTTAACATCCATTGATGCCAAGGTTCACTACTTAGTCATCTACAGATGGCTGGCCACAAGGACCTCTAGTTCTTATTCAGAACTAGCCTGTCCCACTAAGGCTAATCCATCCCAGATGCATGAATTAAACATTATCCTTGCTGAAGCACTACTGCTATGTTTTACAGTGTTTAAGAATATAACATAGATGCAGTAAGCTTCAGAACGGAAGGAAACGGTTCAAAGCTAACAAGAAATGCAAGAGCTAATAGCATAAAAACCATCAGTACAAGTCTCACTGAGCATATCCAGCTGAGTTAATGAACAAGACCAGCATGATGTATAAGAAGAACACCGCAAAACCAATGCAATATGTCTCATAACATTAGCTTCTGAATGATGAAACAATTTCTTCATTGGTCCAGTTCTTTAAAATACATTTTTTTAATTAAAAATCTACTTGTAGTCAATTCCATGATGGATTTTGTTATTGGCGTTGCTGGCCAACCAAAATAAAATAAACTGACAACTCAGTGTCAGCATCTCCCAGGCATACGTATTATTGATGAGGTGAATTCTATATCTATTTTTTAGAACATAAACCAATTTGCATGCTTACAGCATAAATACATAAAAGCTTTTGTAAGAACGTAACAGCCTAAAAACACGTTTTTTTTAATTAAAAGATATAATTTCCAATTTCTGTAGTTAAACAAAACAAAATCTACAACAACAGAACAAAAGTATTTTAAAGTAAAATCTTACCAGGTATGCCAGTCTGTGCTTGGAGCCACAAACATGCATGAACATGTTGCTCAGTCCTGTTTTACAGTGGCACAGTTGACACTCATAGAGAAAAGGAAAATTATCTTTTGATCGATATTCAATTATATAATTAAGTCCTGCATTGATTTATTTAAAAAAAAAAAAAAAAGACAGAGTTTGGAATGAAAGTGAGAAAGTGATGTTTGTTGAAACAATGTGTTCTAGATTTTGGAGCTTAAGAAGCAAATAATCAGTGCTAGCTACAAAAGGGATACTAAAGGAAACTATCAATACTGCATGTCAAACACATGAATTAAGATTTTCAAAACTACAAGTTATTCTATCTTTTGGCTGTCTTGGCTCCTAGACTTCTTCAACACCAAAAACATAAAATGTCTTTAAGATGCCTTGTGTTTATCACTTGACACAATGAAAAAAAAAAAAAAACTTAAAAATTAATAGCAACAAAAAAAAAAAAAAGGACTTAGGAATCTATTTCTTTGTACATTTTAATATATGCCACCTCTGCCACTCTCTCCGTAAAGAACTTCCCCCTGACATCCAACCTAAATCTTCCCTCCCTCAACTTAAAACCATTTCCCCTT
>JAOWBP010002052.1:31068063-31103099 GCA_028571105.1 Tragopan temminckii | reverse complement strand
CGTGTTCTTGCATCCCAGAAATCCAACCATATCCTGGACTGCATCAAAAGAAATATGGCCAGCAGGTGGAGGGAGGTGATCCTGCTCCTCTACTCTGTGCTGGTGAGACCTCACTGGGTTTACTGTGTCCAGATGTGGAGTCCTCAATACAGGAGAGACATGGACTTGTTGAAGTGCATCCAGAGGAGGGCCGCAAAAATGATCTGATCATTGGAATGGAAAAAAAATGTCCTCTAAGTGTCAGTAAAAACAGAGTAAGAAGTAGTAATGTTATTTTTATGTGATGCTCCATTATTTTGATCACTATGTTTATATTAAAAGTACCCATTAATAAAAACATAATGTTTTTAATCACAGAATTAATTATTTAATTATTCCATATAATTTTTTCTGTTGTTGTTATTATTTTAGGAAACTCTGAGCTGAAAGATAAAGAGGACCAATTTGGAAGAACTCCACTTATGTACTGTGTGTTGGCTGACAGGGTAGACTGTGCAGAGGCATTGCTGAAAGCTGGAGCAGATGTTAACAGGGCTGATCGTAGCCGAAGAACTGCTCTCCATCTTGCTGCACAGAAGGTAATTAAATAAGTGCTCTGTCATAATAGAAACTTATGGTATTCACAGCAAGTATAAAAGAGATTTTCTTGTATTGAATATGTTTTTAGTATCTTTAGAAACTTTTGTTGTTATAGATGTCAATAATATATATATATATATATTTAATAATTATATTTGTGGCTGTCCGAAGAGAAAGTTCACCATGAGCCTCTAGGTGAGGGTGTAGGGAGTGGCTTTTGTCCCACTGTAACAGTGGAACAAGTCCAAGTCCTCCTCATGAAATTGAATGTGTATAAGTGCATGGGGCTGGATAATATCCATCCTAGGGTTCTGAAAGAGATGGCTGATGTGGTTGCTGAGCCGCCCTCCATCATATTTGAAAAATCATGGCTGTCTGGTGAAGTCCCCAGTGACTGGAGAATCTTGCAGTACTTTGTTCGGTGTCATTTAAAACTGCACCAATATAAGCTGCTTTCCTTT
The DNA here is from genome assembly GCA_028571105.1 of Tragopan temminckii. NCBI lineage: Eukaryota > Metazoa > Chordata > Aves > Galliformes > Phasianidae > Tragopan > Tragopan temminckii. The sequence goes on along the minus strand of JAOWBP010002052.1, from coordinate 31,102,059 downwards.
ATTTTCTTTCCTGTATCAAGTAGTTTTGCAAAGGTGCTGGTAGAAATACCTAACTTAAGATGAAGCTATTTGTGTTTCTCTGTCTAGAGAATGATAAATAAAATGATTGCCATTTCTTGTCTTTCAGTCTTTATAAAATAGTCTGCGTGGTTTTAGTCCTGTTGCAGCATAAAGCATCAGAAATACTGAGTTCAGTCATAAACCATCAGTATTAAGTAAACTGAGTTAGGACAGTAATTGCCTTTCTTCTCTGAGATAGGATTCTGGTTGGATAAGACTTTGGACATCAATAGACAGTATCAAAGATTTTGTGACTTACTGTCTATTAAAAATATTCCTGATAGCATAGCTAGGCTGACCTACCTGTGTTATCTTATGTTCTTTTAGATCCAGAGGTTTTGACAAAAGTAAAAAGTGAAATTGATGTGATAACTTCAGCAATTCTGTCTAATGTGGTTTTGTTATCTAGGTCATCTTTACCAATTAGTGAGGAAACTGAGATTTCAGAACTCACGTTCTTGTCTTGCGGTGCTTTGTCCAAGTAACTTCCGTAGCTGGAACATATCTTCAAAGCTGTAGTTACCTTGGAAGATATACTGGGTTCTCAACAAAGGGTTTGTGGAATCTCTCTGTCTCAAACTTCACTGGTGTTACTCTGGACTATTCACAAGAAGTGAAGGGTTTAGGATACTCCCTTACTGGTCTATCTATCCACCTTTTTCTAGTAGCGCATTTAACTTGCACCTTATTTTGCCTGAAGTTCTTGAAGTTAATAAGATAGGGTCAGAAAATTCAACTGTTAATACTACTTGGAATATCAGTGCCTTGGAAAACAATCATGGTTATGCATTGACGTGATAACCTTTGCTGATTTGTTGTTTAATGATAGTAATTATGTTCTTAATTATAAGACTTCTGTACTTTACATTACATATCTGTTATGAATTTCCTCTTTGTTAAAGAGCTTTAAAAGAGGAAATTAATGCAACTGCAAGATGATGAGGTGCGAATAAGCTCATATAAATGTAGAGATTTATACTGCAGACATCTGAACCTGAGGTAGTTCTCTAGGTCACTTCTAACTTGCTGAAGAGAATGAGGCACTTCCTTGGTGTAATTCATTCACCCTAAAGTATAGATGTACACCTTAGGACACATGTATTAGCTTAATCATCCTTTTAGGCAACTAACTAATGTAACTTCTGGTGTTGTAGTTGTCTAAATTGTGACAAATGGATTTCATGGTAAGGCATACATTTTTAGTAAGTAATTTTCAAATCTTCATTTATATGATGTTTCATACTGTCTTTATTTTGTCCATCAACCTTCAGATGGAGCTGGATGGATGTTTCTGTGTTTATAGACAGAAGGCTTTGTAAATGAAGTTACCTGGCTGGTCTCCTGTGAGTTTTCTTCTATTCTACTATACAAAGAAAAAGTTTTCGTCTCTCATATTAAAATAGACAGGTGTCCCAAACAATTTTAAGAGTCTACTTTCTTTAAAAAGTAAAAATAAAAAAAAGAGAAGGGTGGGGAGGTCCAGTCACTGACTTCAGAAGATTAAACAGCAACAAAAAAAGGAAATATACAAAGTATGGCAGCGGTGCACTGTGGAGATTGCTGAAGTAGTTTCAGATGACATCTGTGACTTCGTAAATATGTATGTAATTTAACGAGAATTGAAACAGCAACTAATTGCAACAGAAGTAAAATCATTAACATGATTTGCCAGTAATTTCACAGTGAGCAATTGTATTAATGTGTAGGTGTACATCTTTTTCTTTTATGAAATAAACTTGCTGTGGAGAAAGATGTGAGTACTGAGATATGCAGTTTAACGAGATACTCATTTTCACTTGTGTTTTCTTCTAGTCTTAAACGGCATCTTATAAATACCCACATGTGATATTTCTGAACAGAAATATTTCCACATATCCAAATTGCCTGTATGTGATTTTTTAAAAAATTTATCATTTATTCAGGGAAAAAAAAAAAAAAAAGGAAAAACTAACAAACAACTGGCCTGCCTCCTCCTGATTTTCTCAGAGAGGAAGCTCACTTCTTACCAGTCTATTTACTCTGGGGAAGTAACTATCTCTATGAATTCCCTAAGCACAGCATTTTGTGTTAACAAGGATAAAAGAAAAAAAGTCAGTAGTTTTGTTGTTGGATGCTAATGGTATGCGCTTAAAGTAATCTATCAGGTTGCTTAACTATCAGGAGGTTGGTTTTGGGAGGATTCATATTGCCCTGGTGGAAAAATATGCCTTTTATTGTCTAAAAGCATTTAATATTCTATCAGTTAAATAAGTTCTTTGCTGACACAATTAACGTGAGAAATAATTATGTCCAGGATGCAGTTAGGACTCATGTGTAAAGTGTATACAGCATATATATGCTGTGTATATTTTAAGAAATTTTAATTTTTCTTAAACTAGAAAAAATGAGTCATTCCTCTATGTTCATCAGTAACCATGCAGGTAAAGAAATAGTGTTATTTCTCCTTTCTTCATTAAGGAAAAGATGTTGTTTGTTTAAAAGCTCCTGAATAAAGCTTGGCTGGGAGCATGCTTACACCTTTTTTCCTCACTGCCTTTTTCAGAGCATGTTCCTTGGAGCTGTAATGTGTTCCTCTGTAGCATGTAGTATAGATCCTCTTAAATCATTCATAAGGGGTTATTTGCACTGAATAAAAGAATATGTGCACTTCTAACATTCTTTCCCAATCTATATCATGAATATAAATATATAATCATGGTGTCTTTCAGAGATTATTGTGGTCAGTTCATGTTCTTATCCTAAACAGGTAACTTCTTCTGAAATTCCCTCTTAAGTGAAGCCTCATAGTGAGTACATACTAATTCTCTGCATATAGTTTCATGTTGTGTGAATGAGCTTTGCAATCATTCTTTCATATTTTCACACAAACATGCAAGTGTTAAAAATCTGAAAAGACTGCTGTGTGAAACATGCATGTGGCCAATAAACCAGAATAGGTGATTTTATTTATTTATTTATTTTTACCTGCAGGACTGTAGTTTCCTTTGTGTTTAAGTAAGCCATAGAAAATAACTGTGTTTACTTTCCCAAACAAAGGATTCTTTTTTGTGAATGCATGGTGAAGATGCTTGGTGACAGAAGGCAATGTTTCTTGCATGTGTCACATTACAGATAAGCTAATCTAGATGCTGTTTACCAGCAAAAGGATTAGTTCTGCCCATCCCCTTCCTCCCACCTACTTTTCACAACTGCAGACTACTCTCTGTTCAATGAATCAGAAAATGAGCTCTACAAAGTAATGAATCATTTTCTGCCTTTTGGGGGCAAGTTCCCATGCTTTTGTATGCTTTCACTATTGGCTGTGCTGATACTGCTGTTGATTTGTGCTGTAAGTCAGGTAATTGGAATGATTAAAAATAACTACAGGAAAAGTTTAGGGAAAAACTAACCACTCATTTTGTTACAGAGGTCTGATTTACAATATGATCCCCTAGGAAGTTACTCTGTCTGCAAGATTGGAGTTTACTAAATGACCCTTGACACCATAAATTTAAAAATAAATAAATAAATAGAAGAATCTTAAATCCTTATAGGAATTTAGGAGCTTTCCATTTGAGTTGAGGGAGGACAAGAGAAGTTTTTTGAATCTGATAAATAGAGGCTGTGGCTTTTTTTCAGTATCTTGTCTGTCTCCATAAGTCTTCTTTAGACTTACTTTACCTCTGCATAAACCTATACTGTTTTAAGAATCAATGAGCAAAATCTTGAAGTCTGAGATTATGATCTTAAAATCAAAGTTTGGTCTTTTATAAGGAAGATCAGCTTTCCAACATAGCATCCCTAATTTTACTGTTTCCCCATTGAAACGTGCAAGGTAGCATCTTGCATATGTGTTAGTCAGGAAAGTTATTTTGTATGTAGCCCAAGAGAAGGTCGTTTGTCTGAGAAGATTCCAGAAAGTGAAGCAACACTAGATATTAAGAGAATGGTCAGAAAACTGTCCTGTGCATTTTTCAACTTCAGAAACTCTTATCTTGATTCATTATTGCACCAAAGGTGTGAAGAAGGGGGAGGGCCTTCTGAGTCACTTGTGGTAAATGCTATAGAGCAGCTTAATTGAAACCAAGTGATGCCCAGTTTCTTGTGGATTCTTCAGCTTTCTCTAAAAGCTGAATAAAAGTTTTGATCATGTGGAGACCTTGATTTGAGCATTACTTTGAGAGACTAATATGCAATTTTCATACATTCAGACAGTATGTTTTCTGCTTACACACTTTGCCATGCTTTCATAACAGTACAAGGGCATACATGTTGATTACTCATTAAGTGCTAAGCCTTTAGTCATTTGGTATCAAGCAGTTAACCGTCTCTACTGTCAAACTGTGGGTTAAAATCCAGCCAATGCTCTTGTCTGCAGAAGATAAAACTTCAGAAATACTGTTTTTACAAGTCTGATTTCACTCACACAGCAAATACTAAGACATCTGAATCTGCTTTCTTGCTGGTTTTATGTTAGTGTAAAATCGCAGTTTAGGAAAAGGTTATGTGAAATTTGCATCCTAGATTAGGCTTTTTAACTTCAAGACCTAGATTAGAATTTCAGGGTAGCTGAAGATCAGACACTGTTTCTATGTAGGCTGCACTGATAAATATGTCATGATTGTCTATAGACTTGGCAGTAAAACTGACTTAAAAATTATTTTAGTACTTACTGGTTCTAATAAATTATTTTTGAAAATACTGCTTACAATTTGTGACTACTTCCAATAAATTATTTTTGAAAATACTGCTTACAATTTGTGACTACTTCCCTGAATGTACCTGCTTTCCAGTACATCTTATGCATCAGAGGAATCACCACATGCCTGAATAAAAACAGCAAAAAAGTGGTGTCTGTCATTGACTTTGGATAGGTTTGTATAGTGAAAGAGAAGAAATAAAGCTGTCTGAGGCACTAAAATGTGTTATACTTCAGCTATCTGCTAGATTTGCTCAATAGTGTGCTATAGACAAGAATGTGTCTATCTGCTGCCATTTGTAGTAGCAATATACTAGTTTTCTTCATGTAGAATAGTAGAAGCAAGGCCTGAAGGTGGATGGGAAAGGTTTAAATAGAGTATGTGCAGTAGGGGCACTTGTGGAGTGTTTAGTTTAATACTACATAGTAGAGTATATTTGAAAAGCGTAATCTTTTTCATTTAAGTGCAGACGTGCACCTTAAGTGTCAATCTCCGTTGTGTGGGGCACTTAGAATTTTTGAAAACTGAGGTTTCAGACTGATAGCCTTCACTGTAGCATCGCTATTTTGAAGGATTTTGTTCTAGTTGTAAGGGTTACAAACCTGATTTAAAAATAGAACAAAAAAGTGCATCTATGATTTTTATGAAGATGAGAAGATTAACTCTTGTGGATGTAGGCTATTCAGATATGATTCTCAGGGAGGCAAATGCTGTGGAACACAGTTTGAAGGTCATCATGATATATGATTTCTGTTTCTTACCTATAATGATGGAAAAGATTTGTGCTTACAAAAAAAAAAAAAACCACAAAAAAACAAACAATAATTAACAAAATATCATAAATAAGTCGTACATGAGAGAACTCAGAAATACTGAAAGAAGAGACAACACACTGGGCAAATATATCCCATATGCATTTACAGATTTTGCTGGTATTATCAGAGACCAAGAATATTATTTTTTCTTCATTGCTTGGCACCACGGTTTTTAGTCATCATAGCTAAAGATTTAAAAATAAAAATGAGAGACTTGAAATAAAAAGACCAAATGAGAATATTTCTAGTGAAGTAGACAAAATCAAATTGGGAGAATGGTATATATATTTCTTTGCTCTGTGAACAAGTTGTGTGTTAAAAAGAATTGGAGTTTGTTAAGTAGTGCAGCGCATATAACCTGTAATAAGTAGGAGGTTGCTAACTAACACAGACAATAAAGGAATTTTTTGTTTTGGAAATCCAAAATAGCTCCTGAGAATACAGTGGACTCCCTCCCTATTGCCAATGCATGTTTTATTCAGTTGTCCTTAGTGCGGAGAGTTCAGCTGCATCTGCCACTAGAGGTCTCTTTCAGCACAGATAGTTTTGTGGCAATTGAATTTTATAAATTCTGAACTAACCTAGCTTTAGGGGAAAAAAAAACAAACTTGAAGGGTTTTAAAAACTGAAAATAAAAATATGTCTAAGAAATGTTTTACTAAGACCTTAGAAATTCCTAGAAATGGTATGTACAGTTTCAAATTTTCAGTATTTTTAGCAGTTTATGTGTATTTTATGAGATCCAATTTACCTAAATGTCCTTTAGGTTCATTTTTTAGGGCAATGTTAATGTTAAGGGTTCTGTTTGTCAACTGTTCATTTTAATATCTATATTTTGTGATATTACTTATATGGTATTACTTATTACAATAATAATGATACATGTGAAATGCACATCTTCAAAGAGTTTAACCATCCGTATATAATTGCATCAATTAATAAATACATGTTAACCACCAAGAATATTTTATAAACCTGGGAAGTTGCAGTGGTCTGAGGACAAATAATACATTAATTTATTTGTTAATACTGAATACATCTTTATAGTATTTAGACCTTAAAAGTAGTATTATGCTGCCCTTGTACTTAGTTTCCTAGGCATCTGGACAGCGTAGATGTTGCACAGCAACATTTTCTTCGGTTAAACTGTAGATTTTTCCAAATTAGAATAGCAGATACTCATGTCTTCTATCTGCTTAAGCCAAAGAAGCTTTTATTTCATTTAAGTCTTAATGTCATTTTATTGAATGTTATTTTATTGTTAGTAAGTAACTTCAGAAGTGTAAAAGTACATTACTGGAAAACACATTCTTTTTGCCAGTTGATAAATAATGTGATTAATTATAGTAGGACAGTGCTAATTGGTTTTTAACTGTTTCAAGAACTTGTGTATTTTTACTCACATTATTCCTGTATTTGCATGATCTTAACAATGTTCCCAGGGTTATGGGGGCTTGGAATTTTCCATATATATTTTTTTCACGTTCTTTTTCTGTCATTTGTTGCATTAAACAGTGTCAGTTCAGGGGCTGTGTGTCTGATCACTGTTACTGCTTTTGGAGTTTGCCATGGAGCAGTGTGGCTTGTGAAAGCAGATGTATGTTGTCCTAGAAATGTAAATTATATTTCTTAAGAATTTAAGAAAATTTGTAATGATGAATTAAAAACATGTATTTCTGGCTTGTATCACCCTGCTGGAGAGGAAAAAAAGAAAAAAGTAAAGGAAAATTGCGTACATATCAGTTGAAATGGTAACTGTAACATCTCTGTCCTGTAGTTTGAGATTCCTTTTTTAATGATGTGAGTCCTTGTCTGCTAAGTATGTTTTCCACCTCAAGTTGGAGTTTCCAGGGTTAATTTTTGCAGAGTTTCTCTGTGAGTTTGTGAAGAGTTTTATACAAAGGGAATCAGTACAACCTAGTGGAGAGCAGAGTCATGAGCATTTGCATCTCTGGAATGTTTTTATTGACAAACGGTAGTCTGCTATTGACATTTGTGTCCCTTGATGATACTTCTATCCTAGCTTATCTTTGCTGGTCAAATGCCTTAATTGTTCTGGCCTTTAATTCAGTCAAAGTTGGAGCATGAGTGGAAGAGAAAAGGGAAGGAACAGGTCTAACAGAGCATCAAGCTTGAGCTGTGAAGCTGCTGGCAACGATCAACCTGTCATAATGTTATGATTTGTTCATTTTTATACCATTTATTAGCCTTTACTTGTTGTGCCATTTGGCCTCCAGGGCAGATAAAGTGCTGTCTAATTTGGTAGGTTTGCTTCTGTCAGAGTGGCCTCGACAGAGAAGGTGTTAGCTGTAGTGACAAATAATCAATAGCTGTCGTTGTCATGAGGAACGTGAGTAGCTGGGCCTTTCATCTGGAGGATTAGAGGTCTAATTGGATTGAGAATAGGGAGGGTGGGCTGTTGGGTAACCCTGTCAGCTATGTTAAGCTGTCAAATGTCAGCCTCGCTGAAAGGAAGAAGGGATGGTTAGCTTTCAGAAACAAGGAAGAAGGCATATGAAAGCTTTTTAAAAAGTAATAGATAGAAAAGTAGAATAGGCTAATGTACGCTTTAACCCCCTCATGCTTAATTATATATCTCTCCAGTTAATGAGGATGCATAGCATATGCATTTTCTCTTTTTCATGCAGGCATGTGTAGAATTTGTGTGAGACAGATTTGGCAGCCTACTACCAAGACAGGCTGGTTTTGTGTCTTGCAAAAAAGCAAGCTCAGGTGGGAAATAGAAGCACAAAATATTATGACATAGAGAAGGAAAATAACCACCAATGGGAGAAATCACTTAGCAGAAGCTAAGAAGAAACTATTAATCTTTTGTTGTAAAGATTTGGCAGCCCAATAGGACCTCTTTTCTTTTTTTTTTTTCTTTTTTTTTTTTCTTTTTTTGAGATAAAATCAGTTGTTTCAGTGCTGCTGTACGTGCAATAAGGACTATTATCAAGTACTGCAGTGTGCTGTCAATTGAATTTCATCTGTTGTTGCTTTTATCCCTTGCTCTCTTGCTATCCCTTTGCTTTTTTGGAGAAAGATTTGTATTCTTCTGAAGAAGATAAATCCAATAAAAGCACAACTATGCTAGTAAAGCAAATAATTTTTTTGTATTAATGTCTCAGAAGGTTTACAGAACTAGTATTTACTTTACCAGAAAAAAATAATTGGGCTAGATTTTAGAAGAGGATTTTGTTTATAAAATTACTAGAATAATGCTTGCTTTCTTCCTAATTTTCTTGTGTTGCTCTATTCAAATCAAGTCTTAACTGGAACAGCATCGGTATCTTTTTTTCTCTGTGTAACTTCTTCACTGGCTTTTCTGCAGCACTTGGCTAAAGTCACCCTTTATATAACAGCTATCTCTTTCAAGGAGCTAGCATCCTTAACTACTGATGACCTTAAAATAGTGAAGTTTTATTTGTTATAGTGAAAAGCGTGTCGTAATTCATTATCTTACTTACCTTACTTTTTAGAGATTTATCCGATATTTGTTACTGAAATCCTTGCCCTTCTGAGTTTGTTTTTTTTTTCTGGACAAGTGTATTACCATGACAATGATTTGCTGCTTCTCCATTTTATCTCCCTCTTTATCAAACTAGAACATCACCTTCAGTGTTGCTTTCTTTCTCTTTTCCTTCAGCGATGTCACTGCTATTTTCATTAACCTGATTGACTTACTTTCATTGTACAAATTCATCTCCCTCATTTTCTAGCACAATATAATTTCACCACTCTGCATCTCTGCTGTGTTTCTTGCACTGCTAATCTGTCTTGCTTTGCCTTTATATCTACTTGTACCATCTTTCCCATGCTTGAAGTAAGCTTTCGCAATCCAGTCTGCCTGAGAGGATGTTGTCAGGCTCCAAACATGTATTATCATACTAGTGCTTCAGTTGAGCAGGCTTGATCTCAAGCATTTCAGATTTCATTTAAAAAATAACAAGAAAATAAAAAAAAATTCCAACTAGGGTGATTTTCTAAATTTTGAAGTTGTGGATTAAGTATGAACCATGATGGTGGAACATAGAGAAGTTCTCCTTGTGTTAAAGCCCCAGCAAAAAGGAACTAATTCTGTATAGCATATGGAATGATATCTTAAATATCTATACAGCCAGCTGGTAGAATTACTTTATTTTCATTTATTAAATTCACTTTTGTACTTCTGTGAGTAAAATTTAGAAGAGCATCTGTGCTGACAGCTTCCACGTTATTATCTGATCTTTTCTAGCTCCACTTCCATAGCAATAATTTTTCAGGCTGATAGCAGTAAATAAATAAGACAATAAAGGGATTCTGTTGTATTAAAAAAAAAAAGAAAAAGACTCAGATTTTGTTGGGAAGGCAGACTAGAGCTGAACAGCTTATAAGCATGTTTTAGGACAGTTGGGCCCATCCAAGCAAGTACTTTGTTCAGGCAGGAGCAGAGGTTGTTTTTGACAGAATGTTGTTCCATGTTGCTGGATGTTTGGCTGCTTTAAGTTGACTTAATTATCTTGTTTTTCAAGTGCTAGATTAGTTTTACATGCTTTTACCAATGATAACTCTCTCATTTTATTTTCTTCAAATAATAGGTGAAAATTTCTTCAGCATTTGAACTTGTAAATAATGATTGCGTCTTAAAAATGTGTTTCTTGTTAAGCATAGTACTGTACTTGGAGTGTTCTGAGTTTATCTGAATAGATTTCATTCTGTTTCACTTACTGTTGTTCCTTTAGCAAGTGTAGCATTGTGGCATCTCTCAGTGCACAAGAGATCTGCCCAGCTCTTCTCCCAGGACATTGATGTCTGCTGCCAAGTCTCTATCTTACAAAGTAGATTTACAGGCAAAGGCATCTCCCTGTTTGAGTGTCCTTTCCAAAACATCATTCTTGCATTAATTATCCCTCCACAGCTGACCTCACGACTGATCTTTAATGGTTACAAGAAGAAATATTGTTGTTAGGACTGAGAAACCACTTACTTGTTTGTGTCCAGATTTGTCACTGACAAATTAAAGCTGGACTATCTCTAGTATTAGCTCATCAGTTTGGCTTAGTTTCGTTTTGTGAGCTGATTGGTGATTTCTTTCTGAATGAGGTGACTTCTTTCAGGCTTTCTGTAGTAAAAAGTGAAGGTATTTGTTTCCACTGATTATTAACTTCATTTTAAATTTAAATGTATTTGTTTTGTATGAAATATTTGCACATACTTTTCAATACATGTAGTACCAGGAACAGATCATTTTGAAGCATGACACCTTTCTGCTGAATTCTCCAGGAATCTTTTATCAGGTGACTGACACATCCTTAATCTGATGCTCAGGCTTGTCAATTGAATCAATAGTATGCTAGATAGGCTGGCTTCAGAACGAAAGGCTGTTGCGATAGAAGGTATTCAAAATATAAATTCAGATCTTATGACCAGCCACAGACTCCAGGAGCACTTGTTTTTCATTTGCTTCTCTTTTTTTTTTTTTGTCTGTAAACAGTAGGTTAAATTGTAGATGAAAGAGAATTAGATGAATCACTCTCAGGACAAAATGGCATGTGTAAACCAAATAAGAAAATTCTGTAGTTTCTCAAAAATCAACAGCATTTCTTAAAATGTAAATTCAATTTATCTATTAGAATTGTCTTTTTGGTTTTTTTGTAGATCTATTTCAAACACTTAGATTTTTATTAATGAAGAATGTTACCCATTTTTATTAGAGGAATTATTGCTATTCAAATATACAGTGTTTTATGTTACTATTAACAAATATATATGTAGTCTTCTGATAGAAATATTTAAATATAGATCTATGTATGCATAGAACATGTTTTTTTTCATGTTCCACAACTATGGTGCAGATTTAAGAACACTTGAAATAAAACCAAGTTTGACCTATTGTTTTATCTGCCTGCACTTTGAGCAGAGAGAAATAAATGCAGTACTTTTGTAAACGTTAAGATGAGGTCTGAATAGCTTATGAGGGCTTTGGTTTATTTCCCAGTACTGTGAGTAGATTTTGACTTCTTTTTTATTCTCACGCTTCCTTGTAGTATATCTAGATGCTGTGGAATGTCATAATGTGTTTATTTATAATCTCAATAATTATTTCAAGTAAGGGAGAAGCTTATGCTGTTAAAGGTTATTTACTGTATGAGTTTACAACTTTTGTAATAATCCTGGAAATTTCACTGCATCTGGAGACCATTTCTTGTAAAAGAGAATTTGCTATGGAGTTTTTTAATTATTTCACATAATGGCTTGTTAAAGAACTTAAGACATTTGATAGAGTTCTGTCCTCTTAAAGTATGTGCTTATTCAGTTTTTTGTATAGGCATCCTTTGTCTTGAGAAAATGCTTTCAAACAACCATCCTAACTTGTCTTGCATCTCTAGAAGAAGAACTGCCAGTTTAGGAGACATTAGGTAACGTACATGTACAGTAACAGACATTTGCAAAACACCAGTAGTTATACAAAATATACAGGTAATTATTGAAAATGGAAAGACTGTTACAAATAAGGATATCAGTCAAAACTTTTCTAAGATTGGAAAAGAATGTGAGTATAGGAAAAAGCAGTTTTGAAAAGGAAGACTACTTTATCGCAGGGATGTATTAGCCTTTTAAAACTACTCCTACTTCAATACAGTTTAACTTAAAGCAATTAAGATGAAGAAAGTGAATGTAACAAATATTTTCCAGTACTCCTTTTTTGGAGAAGGAGATCAGTGCTAACAAATCTTTCAGTCACTGTGCATTTATTTTATTTTATTTTATTGTAAACTTGGTTGTAGAGTATTCTCAAAGAAGTGGGCAGTGATGCTGTAAATGTGGATGATGTCTGTTGGGTTTTCTCATGAATCCCCAGAGACTGTCTTTTGGGTATTTGTTCTGAGTGTCTTCAAAAGATTGCTGTAGGAAAACAAGTTAGTAACAGTAGAACTGAGATCAACTGGAAATTAGAATGCTTCTTGTGTTTTCATACTTGAAGTATTTTTTTTTAAATGAAAACAACTGATTTCTATAGGCAGACTATAAAATTCAAGAGCTGAAGAGCTGAAAACACTACATAGAACAAGCAAGTACAGGCCATGGATAAATGAGCTCAAGGACTGTAAGATGTAAGCACCTACTTTCTTTTAAGGTATCTGGGAAACAGTTTTACCTTAGTTTTTACAACACTGGTCTGTTTTTGTCTCTATTGTATTCTTTGACTGTATGCCAGTTGATAGTTCTGTCCATTCCTATGGAAACCAAAATACTGAAGCCAATCTTGCAAGAGGCTTTAGGAAGAAGTACTCAAAGTTCAGACACTGCCTTGCTTTCAGTCAAAACATCTGATACAACTGGTCTCAAGTCCTACTGGTGCTGTTGGCAGGTGCATTGCCTGAGATGCTTTGCCAGATGGATGGACGTGATCAACTTGGAAAGTGGTAAATAAGGTTTTCAGCTATTCAGAGTGTTTTTACTTTTGAAACTAGGATGCTGCTAACAAAGCTGCTAAAAGTTACTTTGTGAGATTAAACCCAGTGTCAAAATTGGTAGTGTTTTTGCCATAGTTTACTTGAAAGAATTATTTCACATACGTAAATCTGCTGGTGGTTTTCTGCACAGAAGACATCACAGCATCCTTGCCTTTCCATCCGTACTTTAAATTTATGAAATCCTTTAAATTATTCAACCTCTCATTTGATGAATTTTCAATAGGGATGTATTTTTGTACCTTCCATGTTTTAATGAAGAATGATTAGTCTGGATATTAAGAACTATTGCTAAAATAGGTAAAATAGCATAAGGCCACAGTGGTTCACAGAGAGCTGGAACACTTCTGTGAAGAAATGCTGAGGGAGCTGGCCTAGCTCAGCCTGGAGAAGGCTCTGGGGAGGTCTCGTTGTAGTCTTCCAGTACCTAAAGGAACCTACAAGAAAGCTGAGAAGAAACTCATTATCAGAGTGTATAGTGATAGGACAATGGGTAATGGTTTTAAACTGAAAAAGGAGTGGATTCTCCATCCTTGAGGACGTTCATGGCCAGGTTGGGTGGAACTTTGGGCAACCTGGACTAAAAGGAGGTGTTCCAGCTTATGGAAGGGGGGGGGCTTTAATCAGATGTCATTTAAAAGACCCTTCCAACTCAAACCAGTCTATGATTCTATGTTCCCGATTCCTTCCTTATTCATAGTTAACATATCAAAATCGTATTTATTGTTGAAGACATGAAGCAAAAAAAATTATTAGGAGCTTGTCTGTGATTCTAATTTTGTGTATTCTTGATACATAGCAATTAAAATTTATATCAAAATGTATTAGCATTTTAACATACTAAAAATGTATAAACAGCCATAAGCTTTTTTGCTCAATTAATAATATTATATGTGTTGAACTTACATGGCAGCATAGTATGTCATCACTGGAGAGACAGTCTGCCACTTTGATGGTGAGTTTACTCACTTAACTAGAAATAGAGATTCTAAGTAGATATATTGATTGCACTCTTCCCCAGAACTGTTCAAAAATTAAAATGAGCAGTAGTATTCAAGAGTGTCAGAATGGTGCAGTCATATATACAGTGCTAATAGTTATTCTAAACAGACATTTTTAATTCAGCTTCAGAGTACTAGAAATAAAGAAGTTTCACCATTTCATACATTTTTTATTTTTTAGTTCAAAACACACATTTTCTTAATTTTTAACTCTAAATAATTATTTGAAATTTAATTAACATTTTTACTTGACAGCCTATATTTTAATAACTCTTCTGAAGAATTCTTGTCAGATTTCTGGCAGTTAGCTGATAATATAAGCGTATCAAAAGACATCTTTCAATATTTTAATTTCTTGTTCTTCTGGAACAATATTCTGTTTATATATATACGTATATATTTATAATTAGAAATATGATAGTCACAGCTAAGTGCTTGATTTGTTCCCTGAAAAGCTACTAAAACTGACAGGCGTTGATGACAGAAAGTCCATCATATGCTCCATGTCATCCTAAGTCATTCTGGGAACATACTTCTCAAAAGGATGCTGGTAGACCTCAGAAGAAAGTGTTAGCTAGCATCTGTATAGCCTCTTTTCTTTCCAAAGACATAAGGACTCTTGGGTTTTGAAAATCTGTGATGAAGTTGTTAGGTGGAATGAAGCATCCTCTCTTCTGCACTTACTTGCTGGGAAGAAAAAGCAAGTTTAAGTATGCATGTTTGTTTACATACTAAGATTATCTTCTGTAAGACCAGGTAGGTCAAAGACAGCAGTTTCTGCACTGTCTGTGAACATGAGCAAAATAACTTCAGTTGCAGTTTTTTGTTTTAAAAGAGGAAGCTCATGTATATCTTCATCCTTTTATGACTAAGCCAGCAATTTAGGAATTCAAGTTCTTTGACACTCACTGCTTCTTGAAAACATCTGATAGTGAAGAGCATTTCTCAACTTCAGCTATAGGATCTGTGCCAGTCTGTTGGCAAAGCATGCAAAAGTGGTGCAAATTGGCTGATACATTCTGTTTAGATTTTAAGCTAAAATCTGGAAGGTTTTTTTTTTTTTCACGTTTTGCCCCATTAAGTATCTGAGTGCGTAACACAGTTCTGTATTTGTCACCATGTAGATATATACTGATTTTAGAGACTTGCATGTCACTATTGAAATTATAGATAGCTTTGTGTTTGACATAACAAAGATTATATCTTAACTCCATTATAAATCCTGATTACTTTTAAGGAGTCTTGGGTTTAAAAAGCTTAATATCTAATCTGACTTTTTATCATCTTAAAATATCAAATAGTTTATTTGGAGCAGAAATAATGGATTTGAGGCTTTTCTTTGGAAAAGCAGGTAAGTGGCCAGGCATGCGGAATTTCCATGTATGCTTCCAACTATGGTTCTGTCCCAGACTGGATCTAAATCAAATAAACTGTGTATGTAAGTGAACATATAGGCAATAAGCTGTGATGCAATTGTTTTCCTACTCTCAGGTGGTTGTTTTATATTTAGTTGTATTGTCTTAATTATGATGTACTAGTTTAAAAAGGAAAATTAAAGCACTAATAATATACTGTAAAAATATAATCACTAGCCATACTATGACTGGTGCGGTATTAGAAAAGCAGATTTGTTATAAGTTTGCAATTAACAATAATAACTTAGCAGTTTTGTGGTTGTTTGTTTCCAGAAAGAGTAAAAATAAGTTAATTATATTCCTCTGAAGAGGAGTTATTGATTATTAAATAGTTTCTCTTTTTATGAAAGAATATAGAGAAAATAGTAATAAAACGCTTTACATAAGTGCTACTTAATAATGTATTTCTAAAACCAAAATATAGTAAGCTAATACATTATTAAACTATGTATAATTATCAGATATACTAAATCCCTTCTGTCACAGATGGTGAGTTTGCTGTATCATTATTCCTTCTCTGTTCTTTTGGAATGCACTCCTGTTAAACAACGAGACCTTTGCTCTCCCTACTTTGTGGTGACTTTTGTTTTTCCATTTGTCTGCAATGTTCTGTGCGCTCACTATGTAGGCTTAGTTATGGCCATTTGTTGTGTCAGGAGCTGTTATCAGTAGTTAATGTCTGATGTTAGTAAGTCTCATTTTAACGACACAGAAACAGCAAGGGACAAAATGAAAAATACTTTTAATCAACTAAACATTCTTCAGGAATCATGAAAGTTTGGGTTTTGGAGTCCTTTGTTTGGAATACTGGTAAGTAATGTCTTATATAGAGAGAAAAGTAACAGAGAAAAGTAGTTTATTTGACCTTGGTAACATGCAAGGATTTAAAGTAAGTTTCTAAGGGATTGATATGTAAATAGAAAACAGTATAAGATGTACGCTACTTTATTGAACGTTCTTCAAGACTAACCTGACATTTTGTGAACTAATTTTCCAGGGGTAAATTCAACAGATAGCCTTTGTTAGGCCTGTAGAGAAGCATTAAATGTTGTGCTAGGAAAATTGCAGTTAAATGAAAAATTAGGACACTAATCATAAAGTATGGTAAATAATTTGATAATAAGCTGACAGCAAGTACTGTTGAAATATGCGCTATGAGATAGGAAGGAATATATTAGAATTCCTCAATAGATGCACTTGAATCTAGTATTAGTCAATATTTTTAATTAAGAAACTTGGCATCACAAATAGTACTTTTTTGAAGGACAAGATAAGGCATTATTATCAGTTGAAGACAGGATTTGCGTGTTCGGAATACTGGAAGTAGGAGAGAATACTAAAATAGAAGAAATAGGAGAATACTAAAATAGGCTGAAGATGTGATGGTCTGTAATGCAGTTTTACATGCATGGAAACAGAACAGTTTATTCTGTACGTTGGGAATGTTTAATTTTGAAATGACTGCAAAAGGACGTCAGTGTGCTAATGGGATTGATTGGTGAGGTGAATGTACTTTTAGGTTTGTCTGACAAGATACTTGCACTAGCAATAGAGAAGTATTTCTGCCATTCAGTAGGCTACACAATGAGACCTATGTAATCTTTTCTTACTTGTGCTCAAAGAAATGAGTTCAAATTAGAATGAATGCAGAGAACTAGCAATATTTTGAGGGAAACATAGGGCTTAGCCTTTATTACTGAGATGAAAAGGCTAACGCTTGTGTTTAGGTTTTAAAACCTACGCTATACTTTCATAGGTAGAAAGATTGAAATGGGAGGGAAGAAGGAGAACTCTTAATTAAGATGAGACTGAGAAAAGTGTGGATAAAACAACACGTTAATTCCAATTAAATATCTAGGAATGTATTGAAAATAATTAGAAATCATGCTCCTTATGATACTGGAAGATTGAATCTGTAAGCTAGACGCTCAGTTTTAACTTTCAGTTCTGATTTGTAGTTCTAGTGTTTCAGTTTTGCTGGAAGTATATGCCCTGACTGCGTCTTCAGGACTTATGACTGTATCAGTGGTGGAGAGCCTTAAAACCCACCTCCTTTGTAATCCACTTGTGAATTGTTTTATATTCCTTTGATCTTTCTGATCCCAGTATTAGCAAAGCTGTTTTCTAATTTTGAATTAGAACCACAGAAGTAACATCTTCACAGCTTAGCAGCCTGACTTTCTTTTGAATGTGCCACGCCATGTCTACCAAGAAGCTCCATAGGTGCTGGACTGCCTTTTTTCTAGTTCTCTAGTAATCCTTATATTCAATTAAATCATCACATGTTTAGCTGCACTGTAGCAGTCAGTAGTCAGCTCGCAGGCAGTACATTATAAATTATTACAAAACGATCTTTCAAGTCATGTTAAATATTTCAGATGGGTTAGAGTTATGTTTTTTGAAAATGTGGTCTCAGCAATGAATAGCTCAGCCATGTTTTTTTCCATACATTGGCCCTTTTTAGCCCATCAGTGACAAAGCAGTGGTAGCCTAACTATAGAGGTGCTTTTGATGCCTGGAAAGTTGCACGTATTCCTCAGGCTCTCTTCTTCTTTTATAAAATGGTGAAGTATATTTTTTTTTTTAAATCCAGAGATGAAAATTGCGACTTGAGAAGTATATCCACGCTACAGAGTAGGAGAAGTGGTTTGTTAGGGCATAGGTTGTGTAATGTCCAGCTTAACTCACCATGAAATTGTGGGGTGAGAAGGGAAGTACATTTTCACAAAGCTTTCTCGCATTGTCAGTGGAGTGTCTCTAGAATTTGGGTTAAAGACTTTAAGACCTTAAGTTTGTATGTCTCTGAAATTTTGTTGTATAAAATACTCACTCTCATTCATCATTTTATCTTATTTTCCCCTTCCCTTTACTCTTCCCATTTCTTCTAGAACCATACTTGTTACAGGAGGTAGATACCAATTTACTGAATCTTCTTACTATACGAAATAGAAGTGGTACAAGGAGAAGGAATATTAAGAGATCAGGAGAGTTGATTCCCACTGTATTAATAAGTGTACCTCTCTACTGTCTTTTGTTATCTGTAATTTCAGAAAGTGTTTGGAGCTTTATCAACCTAATGAATATCCAGGAGTGGTAAAACTTTATTTCAATATGTATATTCTTGGTATTAAGATAATAATGACTCATGCACTTCACTTGGTGTTTTATTTTACAAATAATAGTCAGTAATTCATGTTTTTACCTTTATGTTTTATATGATGTTACCTTAGATGTTCTTATTTGACTTTCAGTTCACAGAAGGATAATTGTATAGTTTACAGGAACTAAGTGTATTTTTAATTCAGAATTAGAAAAGCATTGGATTTTAACCAGTTAAGAGAAGGGGAGAGAAAGTGAGGTGTTCCTAGTAAATACAAATTGTAGTTGTTCTTGTGTCTCCCAGTTGCATCGGAGAGACCCATTGCGGATGTTGTGAGGATTCTACCAAACGCAGCTTAGTGCTCTACTGGCAAGTCCAGTTGTCTGGTTCTCAGAGCTTACAGTGGGATAAAACCTTCCACAGAAAACAGAATAAACTACCGTAATTTGTGGTTAGCCCTGTGTTAGCCTAAGATTCAGGCTTTAACAATATGTCTTGAAATGTATCACATTACCTATGTTTACTGAGGATGTAAATTAAAAAAAAAAAAAATAAATCCATTCACAACTCTGTATCTTTCCAGTACTGTTTGATATCATAACATAGGGAACAAAAACATCTGCTACATTCTTTTTCATTTTGAGTACTGAAATATTGTCACAGCTATAGTTTTATGATAGTGTTTTATATGTTAGGTTGGTTGGCCTATTGTGCTACTGGAATGCCACGTACTAGAGATGGATAATGCTATTTAAATCTTCTCGATAGTAATACCAAAATAATGATTGTTCTAAGTGTTGTCATACTACTGAGCTGCTTTGAACTAAGGGCCAGAAGGAACCTGTGTTTGCCTGTGTGTTTTGGGGGCTGAAATCTGAACCAGAAGGACCTCACATGTTAGTGTGGCTTCATGATGTTACTGGGATTCTTTTTTTACCTATGCCTGTGTGCCCATGTTGGGTTCAGTTGTGTATCAGGTATCCCATCAATCCAGTACTTCCCTAGGGAAGAGAACTGCAAATAAGTATTGTAAAAGGTCATTGTCATTACATTGTTGTCATCTCTGGTGATGGGTTTTTTTTGTTTGTTTGTTTTTGTTTTTTTGCTTTTTTTTTTTTTTTTAAATCATAAATTGTTTGGAAGAAACAAAATGTTTCATGTTTCAGAATGAGGGGATTTACTGCAGATTCGTTTCCTAAGGAGGGGTATTTGTTGCTGGCTAAGCATGCAACAGAATAATGTAGTAGTAACTGGTAGAAAAATGGTAATAGCAAAGATAAAATAGGGTACAGGGAAAGAAACTAGTAATGAAAATGCATGTTTCCTTAGTTATAACTCTAATAATAAAAACACGTTCCCTTAGTTTTACGTATTCTTTTAACTTTCAGTCTTAGCCACTCAATTCATTCTGAAAGCACAGTATATTTGTAAATCTTTCAATAAGTATCCATCAACAAAAGAAAATCATGTGTTTTTTTTTTCTTTCACATGTGTGCATGGACATTGATTAGGAAATAATGAAAACAAAACAAATGTATTATCCTCTGTGATAGAGAATAGCAGCTATATTTCTTCCAAGTCTAATATTCTCTCAAGTTATTTAATGTTGTCTTTCCCCAGTATAATTGCCAGCCACAGCATGATACACTGCATTTTTTTGCTAGTTTTTTTCTTTTTTAATGAGTTTTACAAATTCTTCTTACATTTACCTGTAAAATATGATGGTAATAATGGAAAGTCTTCTTGTCCCTAACTCATCCTCAAATTTATTATTAATTCATATTGTATGTGTTCTGCATGGATTAGAAGCTGTGCAAATTTTTTCCTGTTCTGCAGTTGTATGTCAGTGCATGCCTTGGTGCATGTCTGTGTGTTAAAATGATAGAATGCTAACATTATGCTTCCTGTGATATCAAGTAGAAAAAAGAGAATTAGTCACTCGCTACTTGCTGAACTTGCTGTGAATGCTGTTGACTGTCTCCGGCAACAGAAGTTAGCATTTGCACACAGGTTTGTAGTAGAATTTTTGGCAGATGTAGGGCTTTTAGGGCTTTCACTAAAGAGCAGGGGTCAATGACAACAAACTGTAGAAGCAGAAAAAAGTTATTTTGGCTGAGCATATTCATCATATGTCTTCCCTGTTTTTTATTTTGAAATAAAATAGCATAACAGAAATAAAATAGTCACATATATTTGTTTTAGGCATACTTGATCAAATCCACTCTGCTCAAATAGTGCTCAACTCTACTAGACAAAGACCAGAACGGTAACATGTGAAGTCTGCCCTTCTACTCTTTATGGCTGCTATACCACGTTTTGAAAAAGGAAACAGAAATATTTGTATACCCTGGCAGTGGATACTGTGGGCATCTCTGGGATTCTTTGGCCATCTCTACCCTACCATTATGGTGGTATTGATTCACAATTCTGAGTCTTAGGATATGCAGAAGTACTTACATTCCTTACAATTGCTTCCACTTGTCCACATAGCTACATTTTGTTTTTGTTGTTGTTTCCATTGTTGTTGTTGTTTTTTTCCAAGGGAAACGTAAAGGGACTAAGTTAGCATACAGGATTTGTGAAAGTATTATAACAGACTGGAACATGTTAATTTGCAGGTTGTTCCATAAGCAGAAGAATCCAAAGATAGGATTTCTGTTGGTTTGTGTGTCACCTTTCCTGCATATGTTGTCTATTAAAGCTTGATCAAATACTGCAGCTTACCCGTGAGTGGATGGAATTAGTACTATTTCTCTCCCTTTCTGAACATTCTCTTTTCATTGTATTTTTGGTTAATTAATATTTTAATTGTTAGTATATGAAACTGACAAAACCTAGTATTTTGGGTAACATGGAGAAACAGTTCACTCCTTTCTCTTTAGGTACGTTGTGGAAAGAATAGAGATGTTTAAAACGCTCACACAAGTTTTTCTAACTTCAAATATTTTGCTTTAATGAGTTACTACTCCAGCTCTCTATTGCTGATCCTCCACTGAAACTTAACTGCTGAGAGTAATTTCAGAAAAACCCAATGTGCTTGGTACTGAAGTGAAAGCATCAAAATATCTTACATAGCATTTCAGTTATGTAGGAGATAACCTTCAAGTAAGGGACAGAAGCAAATCAAGGCTCAGTTTGCATCAACTTCTTAATGATTGCATGATTATATTTTTAATTTTTGAAAGGTTTCCTCAATGACTTGAGAAACAGAAACAAATAGTTTTTTTGGAGGAGGAATCCACCCTGTTATTAGGCACAGGAGCATTTCTGTGTTATTTCTTTAGAAAACGTAGTAAGTCCAGAGTATTAAGTATTTGAAATTAATGTTACAAGGCTACTTGTTCCATCCATTCATCATGCACACAGTAGATCAAAACTCGCATACAGATCTCTGTTTCAAATCGTAAGAAACGATCTCTTTTTTTTCCATGTACTCTTTACTCATTCAGATGAGCTCATTTTCTCTTTCTAAATCATTTCACGTTATTTTTCTTATTCTCATTTTGAAAATTGTAGTCTTTCTTATATTTAGTTTTATTCCTTATCTGATATGTCTGTCTGCTGAAACCATATCTACTGGTTTTATTTCAGTTGTTACATGGTGAGCCAGGTCTTACGCTCTACTACAAAAAGATATGAACTTAATGTTTTGGTTTCTTAAAAATCTTTTTTATGGGTTTCCAAATCTTAGAGGTGTTGTTTATCGTAATAGAGGTGTACTGTTGTTGTGATGCAACAGTAAATATATCAAAACAGTACTGTCATTTTGTTTTATAAACTGAAATTTCTCCTAATTTTCCTTACCCAGGGAAATTATCGCTTCATGAAACTTTTACTGGCTCGTAGAGGGAACTGGATGCAGAAGGATTTAGAGGGTATGACACCGTTACATTTAACTACACGTCACAAAAGCCCCAAATGTTTAGCTTTGCTGCTAAAACACATGGCTCCTGGAGAAGTGGATACCCAGGACAGAAACAAGGTAAAAAATATTACTTATTTTAAGACAATGTTTGTAGCGGGTTTAGAAATTGAAGTTGCAAAAAACAGTTGTGTGGGAAAAATTATTTCAATACTTTAACAAAATTTTTCTGATTTTTTGAATTAGCAACAATCAGGGATATTATAGTGACCACCATTAACAATATTAACATTTTCCCAATGATAATAATGTAAAATTTAATTGTAGCTAGTTCACTGACACTTGTGTTCAGAGTATTTAGACTAATAGAGGAATGGAGACTTTGTACGCATTCAGAAGAAAAGCTGTCTTTCTACAGTTTGTAAGTGATCTTGGAACTCATGCAAAAAATCTTCCCATCATCTACTACAATGATCTACCCTTGATTCAAATGTCAGTGCTCCAGTCAAGTACTTGTATCACTTCATGATTAACATACCAATTTGGCAAGACTGGCTTTAGTGAGCATCATCATATCATCATTCGTATCCCATGTAGTTTGTTTTTATTGTATTGAAAGAAGACTGGGCTTTCTAGCGGTCTCATTGTGTAACTCTGAAATCCTTATCTAATTCTATCATCAGGGAGGCAGGATAAGACATCTGCAAGCTCCGTTTCCAGCAAATGAATCTCCTGTCTTCTTCAGACAATAGAGTTGAAGCAGCCTGTGCCCTAGCAATCAGCTGTTTGCCTTCCAGGGTGTTCTAACATGTATCATGGAAACCCTGGCTGTAATTACAGCATTCAGTCTGGAGAGGTCATACTGATTCCTGACCACGTTAATTAATTAACAAAAGCATTTGGAAACCAGCCAAAACCTTTTAGGGACCTTGCCTTTTGCTCAACAGATTTCCAAAGCAGTATTAAAGCATTGCCAGATTTTCCACAAAACGTAAAGCACTTTTATTCCAGTTCCTGTCATGAGTAGTCAAAGTAGCGAGGATGGAATTCAGGCACTCTTGGGAACAGAGACCAACAGGTTCAACCCTGGTTGGCACATAGCTTATTCATTTCCCTTACTGCAACTATATGCATCAAGATTGTCAAATTTAATTCCTGAAAATGTCAGAGAATAAGTGTATTTTACATTTATTTCTGTGTAGGCAACTGGTTGAGAAGTAGATTGTGAGAGAAGCCGGTAAGGGAAAGCTGCTTTGGTTTGCTAGTAGTGAAACCTTTTTATGCCCATATGCATTTGTCAGCTTTAGCTTCACTTAAGAAATGGTGTATGTTAACTTCTTTCAAACTTCTACTGCTAGAAGTTTTTAAATTCAAATTCTGACAGTCTGCAGTGAATTGAACATGCTATGGTGCTAGGCTATATGTCATTGTATGTTTTCAGACTACTTGCAGCCCCTCTAGTTATGTCTTAGAATGAGCTCCTTTTCAGTGAGCAACTGAGTAAACAAAAAATTTCAATATCATACTATGTTACCATGGTACAAAACTAACAGCCTAAAGCAACAAGCGCAAAGAATACACTCCTTTTGCCTTCTTCCTTTACAGAGGTGTAGAGGCTAGGGTAGTAAATTCACTCATTCTATCTTACTATTCAAGGATGCTAATTTAGACACAAATGTCTTGCAGCAGTTATTTCTCTCAAATTTCAAATCAAAGTGCTATGTAATATTTTGCTGATGTGTGAGGGTAGAGAAACGGGGGAAATAAAATCATTCTGCTGCTTATTTGGCAATTGGGAGGGATGTGTCTGCTCAGTATATTACTTATTAATATACTAACATTTGCTTTTGTAATGATGAACGTTGATAGCACATGTGAAAAACACTGAGTGTCAGGTATTAGCAATATGAGCATGAATTTACTTGGTGTTTTACTGGACTGCTGTTGGACCATATAGATTAGATTCAGTGGTACTCAACCTGTGGAATTCTGAGTGATAAAGGACAATGTCAAAACCTTTGTTCAAAACAAATCTGTGTCCAGTGTCAATATTCTGCGCCGTCTTGCTCTAGCAGAAAATAATCTTTTGATATACTTTTCCATTAATTTCTGTCATTCTGAGAGATATCTAAATTGAAGAAAACCTAACTAATCACTGCAGTTCTGTGTCATGTAGCTCTGGTATTGAGACCTGCTTCAAGTGATTATTCTAACCTGGACATGATTACTTAATACCAAGGTTCCGTATTTTCTCTAGGCCTGAAATTGCTGCACTTGATGACATCACCCTATTGGCTGGCTGAGTGCCATGTATAGTATCCTCTTGCCATAGTCAAAGAATCCTCATACAAAGCAATTAATATTCTACCAGAAATATTTACATCTCAAGCATAAGAACTTCTCAACATGGTTATCATGTAAGATGGTGTGGCTTAGACTTAGGTCAAGCTTTAGTAGCAAAGATCTAAAGATCTTTGAGTAGCTAGCTACTCTTCACTCTTGTTCTTTTTTTTTTTTTTTTTTTTTTTTGTTATAAAAACCTGTGATTCTGAGTTGTCATTCACCCTAGGTACTGATGTTCCATTTACTGTCAGTCCTTTTTACTGAAGTATAACAAAAAGTTGCTTGTTTACTGTTGTTTAAAGCTGGTTTTACCTGGGATTTACCTATACCTATTATCTGCATAGAATATCCTCTACCAGACACCAGTATTGAGAGGCTGTTGCATACTTGAAAAACACAGGACTATTATCTTTACCCTACATTAAGTATTTTTTCAATTTAGCAATACTTGTGCAAATCATTTAATAACCTTTCTTCTGTAGTTTCCAGACTCAGCTCAGAATTCCAAGGTAACTGGGATGGGATTGTGGCTTATTCACATCATGCACAGGAACACAAAGAATTGCAACCTGGATCTGTTCATCCTGGGGAAAAGAAGACTGAGGGAGGGTCTGATTAATGTTTATAAATATCTGAAGGGAGATGGGAAGCAAGTGGATGAGGCCAGGCTCTTCTCAGTGGTGTGTAGCAAAAGAACAAGGAGTAATGGCCTAAAACTCCAGTGTAGGAAGTTCTGTACAAACATGGAAGAACTTCTTTACGGTAAGGGTGGCAGAGCACTGGAGCAGGTTGCCCAGAGAGGTCGTGCAATCTCCTATGGAGAAGACCTGTCTGGATACCTACCTTTGCAACCTATTGTAGGGTACCTGCTTTCTCAGGGGATTGGACTTGATGATCTTTCAAGGACCCTTTCAACCCCTGCAATTCTGTGATTCTCAGGTAATATATTTATGTCAACTGAAAATGCAGTTGGAAATATACCAAAAAAAGATGATTTTTTTCAGCAATCCTGAAACCTGTTCTCACATTCTTTTATCAAAATGGAAAGGAAGACTGCATGTTTTTTGCTGTTCACTGGACCGTTCTTAGCCAATGGATCAAAATGTACACTTATTTGCTATAACTTGAGCAGGCACTGCATGGCACCTTTCCTGTGCCCTGGTTGCAGCTTAGTTGTAATAGCTTGCTGACATTTGACTGTTGCTGAGCAATGGGTGTGCTCCTGGGGCCCAGCCAGGCTGCTTGGTGTGGCAGAGCCTCAGCTGGAGGCAGATGGTGTGGGGCAGGGCCTGTGTCGCATTACTAGCTGGGCTGGGCCACATGCAGTTGGTGGGTTGGGCATGCATGGCCTAGGAGTTCTGCTAGACATCAAGTTGACCATAAGCCAATAGTGCTACCTTGCAGCAAAGAAGGGCAAGCATCATCCTTGGTTGCATTCAGTAGAGGAGGTGATTCTTCCCTTCTCGACACTAGGGATACCACATATGGAATGCTGTGTCTAGTTAAGCATTCCAGTACAAGAAGGCCATGAGCTTACTGGAGCAAATCTAGTGGAAGAGCTGCAGAAGTGCCTAACAGGTTAGAGCATCTGACAGAAAGGAGAGGCTGAATGAGCTGGGACTTTTTAGCCTGAACAGCGCATGGTTCGGGAGAGCTCTTATAGATAGGCATAAATAGCTGGTGGGAGGAAGTAAAGAAAATAGAATGAGACCATGCTGAGTGGCAACTATCAAATTGAAAGAGGCAATGCACACATTTTGATATTCAAGAAATACGAAAGTTGATATTTAAAAGTGTGAAAGACATGTTTTGTTTTGTTTTTCCATCATGAGGGAGGTCAAAGCTGGAGCAGGTTGTCCAGAGAGGTTGTGAAGATATTCAAAATCTGACTGGACAGTGTCCTGATGAACCTGTTCTAGCTGGCCCTACTTTGAGCAGGAGTGATGGGCTAGGTGATCTCTAGAGATCCCTTTCAACCTCAAATATTTTTTTACTCTGTGAAAATATAATTAAATCATATTTCAAGTTCTAACAAACTTTGATTTTCATCTTCTATGTATTCTTTACCATGTTTGTAAAACGTGATTATTGTGTTCCAGCAAACTGCATTGCATTGGAGTGCCTACTACAATAACCCTGAGCACGTGAAACTTCTCATAAAACATGATTCAAATATTGGAATCCCAGATATTGAAGGAAAAATTCCACTTCACTGGGCAGCAAACAATAAGGATCCTAGTGCAATTCACACAGTGAAATGTATTCTGGTAAGAAAATCTATTATATACCCTTTTGGTATTTATTACTTTTCTGTGATAGAAATATTTATTGTTTTCTTGAAATGTTTCTTTTGAGCCCACTGAAAAGTTAAATCATTCTCTAGTACCTAGAACTTAGTAAGAAATCCTCTCAGATGTTTTTGCTGTATTGAAGGATGTTTCTTTCATGTTCTATAAGTGAATATCTTTGCTCTAAATTGTGTGTTATCTATATTCTTCTAATCAGTTTCATATGTGTAACTATTCATTTTGAGACATTACTCGTCTCAATTGCATGGTGAATTCTCTGTTGTGTGTCTTGTCATCATCATTTGAAAGTTTATTTTTTGTTAACTACCGTAATACCAAATTTTGTCTTTTGAGTTAGAATTCTAGGAAATAGTTGATCAGTGATCAGTCAGCTGTTGGTCGGTTCATTTGAGAGACTTTCCAAATATTTTTCTGTTCATATTTAGTAATTCTTCTTTGATATCATATTTTTCTTTCTAGTTTCATTTCCTTAGTTGACAGCTGTAATGAGTACATTGAAATCATGCCCTTAGCTTGATTTCAACCTTGATTTTTTTGTTCCTTGTAAATCTCTAAACTTCACTAACCTGAAAAGATACAGAAGTCTCAGTTTAATTTTCACTCACAATCTCTCTACACCTCTGCCTTTCATAGGTTTTTCAGAACAAGACACATTGGTTGTAGGCTAACTATGACTCCTGTGTCTGTCTGATTACATTGCAAATTGAAAAGTTACCCCTGGCATGTGAAAATATGTGGGTTCTTACCTAAATCACATTGATAATCTTTGCTGATATTCCTTACAATAAAAATAGTTTTTGAAAAATTCCCAGTGTTTTATTAATGTGATTTCCGTATTACTTGTGTTTATTCAAAATATTTGTAATTGCACTCTAAACTGTTACAAACAAGATTAAACCAATTTTAATTTATATATCCCATCTTATTATTCTGCCACACTAGGAAAATAAATTTGCTGAAAAGTTGGTATGGATTACTGGATTAAAATTTAGACTTTCAAACCTTACATGATCAAGAATGTGGCACAGTGGGCAACATTGGTAGTAGGTGGGCAGTTGGACTACGTAATCCCAATTATGTGAGGACCCAGGCCCACACATAAGCACTCACTTGCTTCTCTCCTGTACAACAGGGAGGAAGTAGGAGAAAGGTGCACTAGGAAAATTAAAAAATATTTGTCACTTTCTAAAGGTGTTTTCAAAGTCTCTAAGTAATCCAGAATCCTAACAGTGTCAAGGTTGTTTGGTGCTTTTTTTTGTTTGTTTGTTTGTTTTCTCCTCTGACAGCCAAAATGGCATATTCTTGTGTCCCTCTAGTCTTTTTCTATGCATTTCTGTATGAACCAAATTGTTCATATTCCACTGTTATAAGCATGCGTGCTTATTGGTGGGCATAAGATATTACAAGTTTAGATGAAAAAGCAATTTAGCTCCAAGAATATGCTGTAAAATTTGATGATAAGGAAACGTTATTACTGGATAATCTATCTGATGATCAAATTTGTTTTTAAGTATAAATACCTTTTCTTTTTGTGTGTGTGTGCTTCTGAATTTAACTCATTAGTACAATCTTGTCATGTCTTAGAACTTAAGTGTTTTTCTTACCTATCTTTTTAGATACCTGCTTGGCAGTGTTAAAGCGACACAACTAAAGCAGAGCTTACAGTCTTGACCTCCTTTCTTAGTTGCTTTTTATCATATTACCCAGTTCCAAATCTATTGCCCAAGCATTACCTTTGATTCTCTTACTTCCCCAAGTCCAAACATCCAGGTTAACTCTGTAGACATTCAGATTCTTTCTGCATGTTGTTTCTAACACATGCATCCATACAGATAAAATTTTTATTATCTTGTGTTTTAACTTGTGTAATGGCATTTCTAAATTCGCTAGAAGAGTTTCATAGTGACAGTAGCGCAAAAGATCTGTGACTCTGACAGAGTCACTGTTGCCCTTCTGTTGTGTTGGGCTTTTTATTTTTCATCATATCCAGCACAGACTTTGTGCTTCCTTGATAGAGTGCTATAAGCTACATGCTGTTGCTCAGATAGTGGTCAGATACTGGTATCTACCACCACTTAATCTGCACTGGCAGCATTTGTTGCTGTTGAACAAGTTATGAAAAATAACACTGCTGTTGTTTCTGTCATGTTATCTTAAACACTGTGGAAGAATTCCACAGAAAATGATTTTTCTGTATCATCCTACTTAGAATTCTTCTATGCTGCTGCACAAAACCTTATCAAAAGTTAAGCTGCTGGTTTTATTGAGACCACAGTGTGTGATACTAAAAAATACTGTCTTGATTTTCTGTGCTCTGCCATCTGAATGTGTCCATTTGTTGTCTCCTGTTTTTAAATCCATAAAAGTAAGAATGGTCATTCTATTTCATGTTCACACAGTACTTACCTATTGGGATTGTAAAAATAATAATGAAAAGAGCTCAACTCAATGCTAAATAAGAAAGTTCGGTTTACAGTGGTGGCGAATAAGCACAACTGATTGCATCTAGTATCAGAATCCATGAAATACAGTGAAAGTGGAACCAATTGCGTTTTTAGAAATTAAACATATGAAGTAGAGAGAAACTCATCTGGAGGTCCTCTCATGGTCAACTTCCTTTTCCACCTTTCCAGATTCAGCAGTGCTTGGTTACATGAAAAACGTTGGGAAGATTTAAGGAGAAAAGAACAGGATATAGTTCCATTAATATGATGGAAGCAACTGCTTAGTACTCTGTCTCTGTTTTGTATCTCTTCTCTTTGTTTATTCTTCATGGTAAGAGACATGACATTTATTTATACAACACTTTCCATTGTTGCCTGCAATTCCATTGTTCTAATTGCTACGGAAAAAAAATGTGTAGCTTCTGTTTCTTCTGTGTACTGTGCTTAAAATATTAATGACGTGTGACAGTTCAGTTATAGCTGGTTCTACATCAGAAGCACTTATATTACAAAGAAATTATGCTCTTCAATGTGGGCAACAGTTTCCTACAAAATTTTTGTTCAAGTAGCCAAAAATTTGAAAACATGAGTACTTCTAAATTAGAATGTAAACAGTAACTTTATCATTAAGAGATTCTTTTTTCTTTTGGAAAAGTGATGCTATGGATCATTGGATATGTTCTGTAGAATATCAGTCACTTTCAGCCAAGAGAGTTTTAGGATTCATTTATTTGGCCTTTTGCTTTGGAAGGTTCAAAAATAAGCTTTCTAGTTTACGTCAATAAATTACAGGTAAAGAGAAGAATAATTCTTATCTCTTGCCCATTTTGTTTTCTTCTGGTGCAGGTTAGAACTTGGGCATATCATTTGATTTTAGTGATTCTTAAAAGTGATTCTGAAGTATCATTTCTGATTTTCCAGCAGTGGGTTCTACACTCCCTCTGCTGAACAGTTTAAATAGACAGAAATGAAGTCTAGTGGCAGCTTGCTTCTGAGCACTACTAAAGCTAGGGAAGAGCATTCCACTGTAATGACTCAGAAAAATGCAGTTGAATGCTTATTAGAATAAGCGATATTCATGCTTTGATTACTGTGGTTTTGCATGTAACAACTTCAATTTTATTTTTAATTAGAGATTCATATTTATAAACTTCTGTGTTTTTAATAGATCATCTGTTATTGTGCTAGAGGCTAGATATAGTAATGAATGACAATATGGGTCAAGTAGTTTAATTTTTTTGGTCTAGTAAATCATGGCTAATACTACTGATATAAAAAATGGCATCAGATACTTTAGGTGTGTAAGATGGAGAGCATAAATATCAGTTAAATACAATATAGAAAATACGTGATGTTTCAGAAAATTAAATATTAGGAAGTCTAAATTGACGTTTTCAGAAAACTAAGATGCAGAGAATCAGGGCACTGCAGATGAGGTTCCTTCTGCAGTATTAATGTAGCCAGATGGCACTTAAGAAATATGATTGAATTTATTTTTATCTATTAAATAGAAAATATAGAATGTACAGCCTTGTAGATTAATATTGTGGTAGAAATCATATCCTGACTTTCTGCTGCTTGATTTAATGTTCTCAGTGTTTGGTGTTAGTTTTCTGTGTAATGCTTACTGCATTTCAAATAATGCAAATACAAGTAATTTTATGATGTAGCTGTGTACCTCATAAAGTCTATAGGAAAAATTTCAATTATTTTAAAGAGAAAGGGATCAGGAACTTACTTTGTTTTGTTAACAAGCTGCTGATCAGTCTCTCCATCCTGTTTCATATATTATGGAATATAGTGTGGCACATTATTTTCTGGATGATCTTTTTTCTTGGTTGTCATGGTTCAAAACCCATTCTACTGTTAGAAGTCATTATAGTGTAAAAATCTCAAGACTCTCTTCCTTTTTTGCACAAGATTTGCACTTGACTTCAGTGAATTGTTTTGAATCATTGGAAATAGAACGGCAGACTTAGACCCTGTAGTTTATTTAAGCTCTTATTTTGACGTCTTTCTTCTGGTCTAGATGTTTGGTGCCCTGCATCTTGAATTTCTATTGATTGGCTTACTGCTTTCTCTTGAGCTACTGCTTTCTTTTCTGGAAGATGAAGTTTGGAGTTATTTTTTTGTGGGGCTTTATGATTTGGGGATCTCTTTCACCATTTGGAGATCTCTGCAGCACTAAAATGATGATCATTTGAATCTGCTCTTTTGCCTGAGAATAATTCATGAAGAGCGATCTGTTTAGATAAAAAGCTGCTGAAAAGGAATCGTTGTAATATAAATCTCTATACCACGGAGACTTATGTCAAAGAGATTTAGCATATTTTTTATTAAAATGTGATGAAAATTGAAGGTATATCTATTAATTCCTATGTTCCATGCATAAATGAATAAGCATAGTAATGAATGATCATAGTACTTTTAAAGACTGTATGTTCAAAATTAAGCTCGTTACAAGTAGATACGTTTGTTAGAAGTACTCTCTCTCATCCTGTCAGTTTGACATTTCTGGAGGAAATACTCTGATAGTCACGTGGTTTTAAAATACTAGGAAAAGTAATATAATGAAAACTGTAAGACTAATTTGTGCTAAAAGGAGAGTGTCATAGGAGGAAAGTATGTTGAGAAGTATGTTGTGTTCGATTTAGAAAATCAAGAAGATGTAGTTTTTTTCACAGGAGCCTGAGATAGTCTTTTAAGGATCTATGTAAAAAGTCACTTGCATTACAGATTGACAAAATCATAGTTTATAAAGCTATATTCTACTGAACAAGGACAGTTTATCTCTGTGAGACTCTAGAAATATCTGCGAAGAGTGTACAGTTTTTTTCTTTGCCTTGAGTACTTTTTGAATTTTGTATTTTTATTTTTTCTTAAAGGAAGCTGCACCTACAGAATCTCTGCTTAACTGGCAGGACTATGAAGGAAGAACTCCACTTCATTTTGCTGTTGCTGATGGGAATGTGGCAGTTGTTGATGTCTTGACCTCCTATGAAGGCTGCAATGTGACGTCATATGACAACTTGTTTCGAACTCCTCTTCACTGGGCAGCCTTACTTGGTAAACTGGACAATGCCAAAGTCATTTAATAGTTCATTGACTGCAATATTTAATCTCTGTATCTGTTTTCTATTTAATTCCAGCATTTCATTATAATCTCTTAGAACAATAATACTCAACTTCTGCTAGACCAGTATTAGAATTTTGTGTATAGAGTGTTATTTCAGCCTGAGATTTTCCAAAGCACTGTAAGATACATTACTTCAGCAGGCAATATATACACTCATAATTTAAGAGCAGCTAGAGTACATGAGATGTTCTTGCGTGTAGCTTTGTTCATAGGTTTAAAAAAGAAGTTTCTCTGGAAAGCAGAACTGAAAAAACCTGCTGCTTGAGAGCAGTAGTCTCTGAAGAGGAATGCATGCCTGAGACAGTGTATTGAAATGCATGAAGAAAGTAGCCAAACTTACATTTCTTTTTTATCTTAAAAAAGATAGAAATTACGCTTTACACTGTCTTCATGTCAGGACAGTCATGTACAGTTCAAAAGATGCCCTGAGGGAAGTGTTGCTGTTCCACAGTGCAGAAAGGCTGACTGTCATATAATTACTCATTCATTTGCTTTCAGCACAATGCGATGTATTGCGGTTTCTGCGTACTCAGTGAAGTTGGTTTACAGGTTATATTATCTAGTTTTTACTAAACAACCACTCACAATCAGACAAGCGATTTAAAAAGATTCCTGCAGAGTGACTGCAGACCAAAGATAATGCTGATAATGTCAAAACAAGCAAACAACAAGAACGTGGCAGAGCTTATGCATCTCCTACTGCTAGTACTCTTTATCAGGCACGTTATGAGGAAAAACAAAAATAATCGTATGACTAGAAGATGGGCCCAAAACTTAGAAATAATAAAGACTTTTTAAAGTATGGATTGACTTTGTTGTTAACAATGATTCTCGCCCTGAATGCCTCGAGAAATTTGCTAATTGTCATAGGAAGCTATGGTGATTAACAAGACATGCAAAAGCTAAGCAACAAGAACATGAAAATAAACCTCTACAACTTTTTCAACAGTGTTTCAAGTCATATGATAATTCAGTGCTTTACAAAATTTCACTAAACTTTACAAGAAAAATGCAAAGAATTAGGATAGCACTCATTCTGCCTGCTATGGTAAAAATGTCTGAAATAATGCTTGGAAAACAATATGGCATCAAACTGGAGTGCATTCCTTTGTCAGCAAATACTGTAGAAAACGCTGAGGATTTGAAGAAACTGATATTAGAGTAAGGTGCACAGTGTGGGAGGCTTGCAGTACTGTTGAATGAAATTAGAGATGTTTCTGTCTCAGCTTATGGTATTGGCTAGATTCTGTTTCAGTAATGAAATTGACAGAGAGCTAATGTTTTTGTGAGCCACTAGAGGGAAGATGTACTGGAAAAGATGTATTTTCAACAGTAAATGATTTGATAAAAACAGTGCTTATGGAAGAACTGTGTA
>JAOWBP010002052.1:31057488-31067963 GCA_028571105.1 Tragopan temminckii | reverse complement strand
GGGAAGATGTACTGGAAAAGATGTATTTTCAACAGTAAATGATTTGATAAAAACAGTGCTTATGGAAGAACTGTGTAATTACTTATAGTGTGGCTTCTTTGACTGGAAAAAAATTATATTTCAGAGTATAGTTGCACAGCTAGTATCACACATGAAATTCATTCACTGTATCATTCATATACATGCTATAGTGGCAAAGAATTAGAAATCTGAAATGCGCAAAGTACTGCAGAGTGACTCATCCATGCATTTAACTTTATAAAAACAAGACCTCTAAATAGTAGAATGCTCTAAAATGTTTCTGATGAGGCGGGAAATGGCCATGAAGTTATTTTGGTTTTCTCCTTGCAGAGTGTTTAAGAGGCTTGTTGAACTATGATTTGTCAATATGAATAACCCATTTCTTGAGCCTACTGACTTATCATTCTGAGTTATCATATCAGCCTTTTCTCCTTCAATGAGATATTAAAAATCTTGAGTGGTAAAAAAAATAAAAATAAAAAAATAAAAATCAGTGGATAATCTCATCAGCCTTTGCAAAAATTCTAGGGTTAAAATTACAAGATCTGCTGATTCTTGCTGAGACTGCATGCTCATTCCCGTTACTAAGTCCCCGATTCTAGAGATTGTTTTTTCTTTCTTTGCATTACAATTCAATTGTTCAAAGACAATTTTTTGTTGCACAATATACTATGAAATTGGAAGACTGCAATTGAAGACCTTGGGAGAGAAAGTTAAATAGTTTATCTTTAATCAGGCATAGTAAAGGGAGAAATATTGGTGTTTCGTATCATCGTAGAAAAAATCAAGTTGGAAGAGGTCTCAGAGCATCAAATCTCCAACCATCTACTGTAGGAATTGTCAACTATGAAGTCAGACCAGATTGCTCAGGACTTTACACAGGGCAAGTACTGAAAACCTTTGATGATAGAGATTGCAAGAGCCTCCTTGGGCAGTCTGTTCCATTGCTTGACTGTGATCAGGTGTAAAAAATCTCTGCTCTCAGCCATTCTGCACATGGTGCTGTTCCAGCCCTTTTCCCATCTTGGCCCTCTGATGAACTCACTCCAGCTTAAAAGCATATTTCTTGTACTGGGAAGCTCAAAAATAGGCATAGTATTATGAATATCTTTGTGGTCCTCTGCTGGATTCAGGCTAATTTGTCAATTTCTTTCCTGGGTCAGCAGGCCAAAACTTCCAGATACAAGTACTCAGTAGAGGGCAACAATCTACTTCTCTCAACATGCTGGCTGTGTTCTCGTTAACAGCCCAGTTGTGGCTGTTCTTACATTCACTGGGGCTGACTGCTGTTCAGCTTGTCCACCAGGACCCCCAGATCCGTTTCTGCCAAGGTCCTTTTTATCTTGCTGCTCCCCAGACTTCTATCACTGGCTGCATTATTATATTTCTTCAACGTTATGCTGCTGTTGTTATGAAAAACAGATGAAAACATCGGGTTTGACTTTGCAGGAAATCTTGCTCAATTCTCAATAGTGTCTCCTTTAAAAGTCACTGGATGCAGTGACTTTCTTGAGAGAGTAAAGGAAGCGTTAGTGCAGAAGCAAAAATCCCCTAAACATCCAGTTAGGTTTTTTCTCTGTTTTGTGCTATTGCTGGTTCTCCACGTAAAGTTTTTTTTCCTGTTTAGATTACTAACCTGAGACTCAGATACTCTGTAAATTACAACATTGCATAAGTGAATTCTGTGCTCTTTGGTTTTACAGTTTACAAAACCATATGTTTGCAAAACAGCTAAAAATAGATATAAATAAATACTAACGAAAACAAAACACATAAAAAGACAGGCACAAAAATAATACCAGTTGAAAAATTGACTTCCTTGTTTCCGTTCTCCTCAGTAGAAGAAGAAAAAATAGATTGTCTGGTTGATAAAAAGAAAGAATCCAAGCACTCTCACTCATTTTAACAAACTTCTCCCCATGACCCTTTGGGATGCAACAGACAAAGAATGTCAATAAAAGAATCAAATTGCTCACTGGAGCAAGTTACTTTGCAGCTTTAGTGATAATATATACATAGTTTGATTATGGTTTTTGTTTTTTTTGTTTATTGTTTTTATTGCCTTTTTTTTTTTAAGGATGTTTTCAAATTTGCATTTGGATTCAAGTTGATATATTGAATTATCTCAGGGAAATTGTGAAACATTGTAAGTGTCCTTGGATTGGTCTCCCAAAGAAACAATCATTATTACTCATTTCTGTCCAAGAAGCAAAATTTATTGTGTTTTGAAATTGATTGCATTTGAGAGGTTTTGTTTGTTAGAAAAGCAGATTGTTTAATCAATGTGGGATAAAGAGGTAGGATGTGCCAAGACCACCAGGGTACTTTGTGAACTTCATGAGGTCTGTAGGTGGCATATGTCCATGGGGAATTTCTCACTGATAAATCTTGATTAATTTTTAGCATTCTTTTTGAGGTGGATACAAAACTACTAATATAGATCTCAAAGAGTCTAGGATGATTGATCTTAATAATAGGACTTTTTAGATGTTGCAGCTGTGTCCCTGCACTAACTACTCTGTTAAAGGTGGTGGGTTGCTCGTGACTGGTTCGCATGGCATTGTTGCTCCAGTTACTTTTGTCAGGGTACATGTAAGTGTCAGCCAAGTTACAGCTCTTCTAAATAAAAATATTACAGAAATGATAGTTCTTGACTTCAAAAGTTGAGTTATGATGTTTATCTGTATGAGTTTGTTTACTATTGCACCAAGCACAATTTTTTTTTCAATTCCCTCAAGTCTTTCTTCATACAGATAATTTAGGTAAACTTTCTGTACTGATTACAGATTTCAATTGCCTTTTTTTTAATATGTGTCCTAAAAGTTCAGACAACTTTTTTTCCTCATTCAAGCCTCTTGTGGCTTTACTGCGGAGAATGCATTCAGGACCAACTTCTTTCAGTGTTCCTGTTTCAGTTCAGTTCTTATTCAGTTCAGTATTGAGATGGGAAGAACATAACAGTATATTTCTTTTTAGTGTTTTTCTGGTAGGAAGGGATGGTGTTTCCACTCGTCTTAATTACTCAGGGGAAGAACTTTTCTGTACACCCTAACGCTATTGGTTTCACATCTCTTGGAAAAATATAAGTTCCCAAGTAGCTTTTCATCCTTTTTCACTGAGGTTGACCATTTTCTCTCATTTCTTCTACTTCTGTACATATGTAGTCGGAAAATGATATTCCACAAAAGAAGATTTTACATATTAGATTTTTAAATCCTACATATTACATTTGTTACATAGCTACATTCTCTTATTGTCAGTGTTCTTATTAAATAGCCTACTGCTAGTAGAAAGCTTTACCTTTTTCTTTTATTCTAATTTATGTCAATTGTGGAAAAGCAACAACCTGCAAAATAGACTGTTTTGCTCTCACACAAGGCACTGGGAGTCGGAGTATTTTTATGTGATTTATGTCTTATAGTATCATCTTTAAAATATTAAATTATTAATTTATTCTCTGAATGGAGTATATGACTAAAAGAACATGTAAGAAAGGGTCAGTTGATTTTAAAGTTAATATACTCTGTTGTCTTGCTTTTTTTCTGTGAAGCGGATATAAAATTTGCCCATACTCCCCAAATTTTTTCAGTTTTAATCTATAGGCATTCAAATCTGTCTTAATGGAAGGAGTTGTGTGTCAGTCTGTTGTTTATTGCAGATATGGCAGCTAACAGCAGTCCATGCTCCAGATTCTGCTATAGACCTTCACTTGAAATGTTGTTGGAGTAAAACCTAAATTAGGAATCCACACTTGGATTATGGTCAAATAGTATCAGTCTTTACTGACTGTTCTACTTCTGATTGTCTGTCATTCAGACACAGCATCTTAGCTGAGTTATCTGAACTTTCTCTGGGTTTATTCACCTCATTCAGTATAAACTTAATATTGCAGATTTCTGACCAGCTACTGCTGGTTTCTTTGTTCAAGGAAGTGCTCTAATGCTTTCCTTTAAAAGAACAAAATATTTGTCACGTGTTCCTATGCGTTTGTCGTTCTGATTTACAGATGCTCCTCAGAAATGAGGATGCAAAATGTGGAACTGGAGCACTGTCAGGAAGAAGGTGTGTGCGATGCTTAATAGTTCAAATATCTAGACATGTGATTCTCTCTTAGTTTTTAGACCATTGTGGCTACAATACAAGCACTGTTTATTGAAGTCTATTCATTTTCTATTTTTTAATAGAGAAGTGTTTAGGGTTTGATAAACTCATGTTATTTTTGCATTTTCTCAGGTCATGCTCAGATTGTCCATCTCTTATTAGAAAGAAATAAGTTTGGAACTATCCCATCTGATAGCCAAGGTGCAACACCTCTGCATTATGCTGCACAGAGCAACTTTGCTGTAAGTATCACACACCCTAAATGGAAAGTAAATGTATTTTGCTGAAATATCTACTATGTACTCAAGGGAGTTGGTTTTTGGCAAGTTGTATAAACAGTGTCAGCACAAGTTTAACTCAGACTTTTCCTAGTAATGTGATATAAATTTAGTTAATTTCAAATTATTATATATAAATTTTAAAAGTAAATTGCTTTACAAAGACTTTTTGCATATTTTTGCATCAGAGCATGCAATAACTACTTACGTACTTTAATGGAATGGGAATGATACCTACTATTTTACAGTACTTCTGATTTTTAAGATTGTTCTTAGCAAAATCCAAACAGCCAAATTCTCATATTTTTGGTAGAAAGTGTAGTTTTTGTCCAGAACCTAAGCCATTCTATGATGTGATAGAATTAAGTCAAAAAAGCTAGGAGTTTTAACATTTTCTGGCTGTAGGTACTGTAGAGTAGTTCTCAGCCACTGGAACTTAAGAAGACTTCTTTTGTACTACTCTGTTTCTCGTAGTAGAATTATGCTGTGCATAGTAAGAGCTCCAATCTAAGTTTTCTTCAGTTGTATTACTCACATTCTACTGTTACAAAAAGGATTATCTGGTGCCTAATTAATGTGCTTATGTAGTAATGCAGCTTACATTCTACCATTTTCTTAACAGGGGTACTAATCTGGATCTTTCTTGCCTTCTGACCTGTTAATTTTCAGAAAATTCTAGCGTCTTGGAGAATCATATGGGTACTACTGGGTACTATTTCAAAAGACAACTGACCAGTGTGTACTGATAGCACAGCTGTTAGGCCTCTGTTTCCTTGTGAAACTGGGGGAGCTTTTGTTTTTTTGTTTATTATTGTTTGAAGATGGTCTTAGTAAAAACCTGCAGAGTTGTTTGTTTGTTCTAAATTCAGACTTTCATTGGAGCACATCTGTTGTGTGCGTTTTTACAGAATGTTTTATTGATGCTGATTATTGTCCATTATTAAAATGTGGTATGTAGAATTTGTGTCAGACTCACATGCCTGAAATATTTATCTTGTGAAAGCCTTTCTTTCAAGTCTGAGTCAGACTCTCAAACTGGGAATGATCTGTGGGAAACATAGCGATAATCCAGTGATTATCCTCTTGTGCTTTTATCTTTTTTTCTTTTCTGTATTGGTACACTCTTTATGAAATAATTTTTCATACTGGCTTTCTTTTTCTGGGTTTGATTTAGTTGTATGAAACATGTTCATTATGTTGCTCCCTTTTGATCCCATCGACCAGCCAAACTATGACATCTTTAGGTTTTAGGGGGAAGCAAAGGAGGTGCTGGAATCAGACATTCTTTTGTAATCTTGTGTACTTACAATGAATTTACTGTTTTGCATCTTAGATGAAGAACAA
The DNA here is from genome assembly GCA_028571105.1 of Tragopan temminckii. Lineage (NCBI taxonomy): Eukaryota > Metazoa > Chordata > Aves > Galliformes > Phasianidae > Tragopan > Tragopan temminckii. The sequence continues at coordinate 31,062,219 of JAOWBP010002052.1, read as the reverse complement.
AACAGGAGAGTCTCACTCCAAGTCTACAGACCTCTTTGAGCTGATGATGTGATCCTAGAACTGGTGCTTATGCATGCCTCAATTATGCCTGGAGCATCTCTTTTTTTTTTTTTTTTTTCTTTTTTTTAAACTGCTGTGTTTTTTTCCTGAGCATCAATATTTGCTGTATTTTATCTACTAGATAAAAATTCTAGACTAGCTCCCATCACTGCTTTCCATATACAAAGTCAAACAATTGAAGGGAGACTCATCCATGTTTGTTTTGGCGATAGCATCCATATGTTTATGGTCGCAGAGCCACATTATTGTTCTGTTCAGACTGCACAAGTTTACAGAGACATGGTTTGTTTCTCAGTTAAAATGAGATATTTCTTTGTCCAAAAGAAGAAGATTTGATCTTTTTTGTTTATTGTAAATATTTTGGTAGCTCTCTCTTTTACTGAACTCAATATCTTGATCTTTGTCCTCTTTTTCCTCAGGTTATGTACGCACTCTAAAATGACCTCTTTGTTTTTTTTGGAGACCAAAGAAACTTAGCTGCCAGTTCATCTAGGTGAAGCACTTTAAAGACTTACTTATTCCCACTTATATAATAAGGAATAGCTCTAGAAGAAAGGTCTCTTAGTGTAAGACCCAAATAGGTTGCCCGAAGGTTAGATGGCCTGTGTATCCCACAGTAAGTCCAAACAAACATTGTTTTTTAAATTTCTGAAATCCATGTGTGAAGGCAGGTGCTTTAATAGTATTGATCTTATGTGCAGAATGCAGAACTAAATTTTCTTCTTTTTTTTTGAATTTTTATGGAGATGTCCACGATAATATGTACATTTTCACGTACTTGTGTAGATTGACCTGGTAAGTGAATATGGATACCTATGTCTTATTTTTTGAACATATAGTATTTCTCATAGATTGTTGATAGCAGAGGATGGAAGGATCCAGGTTTACTTATCTTCTTTGCTCTTGTTTTTCAGCTTTGCTGATTTTTATTTTGTTTTCTCCACATTTTCAAAATACATGTGATTTTTTTCATGGCAGAATGCATGTTAAATTAAAGTGATTGGATACTTATATTTTTTGATTTCTTAATGACCTGTTTCTTATTTCATTCCATTTTAGTTTTCAAGCTGTGTTATATTCAATTTGGAAAAGAACTCTTACAGCAGCATGGGATTTCTTCCACTTTTTTTTTTCCTTTAAAATTTATAGGAAAAAAAAGAAAGTGTAGCTAAAAGAAAGATTTGCTGAAATGTAATGGAAAAATGAAATTACTTATTTCTGTTTGTAAGATGTACGCCTTGGTATTGAAAAGGTCTAGCCTTTTCATTTTGCAGGATTTCAAGCAGTGCAGGGTTCTGGTAGTGTGCTGAGCTGTTGGTCTCATGAGTAGCCACTTGTGTTTGAGGTGTGATGGTGATAGTTAAAAAAGTATAAACCTGTGCTGTTTTTTTGTGGAAGGTTTAATGCTTACGTTCCTCATTATTTCTGCCTGAACCCATTTATTGTAAACTGAGAGTTCAGGTATGAACCCAAATTCACAAAGCTGTTAGGATCTTAGATCACTTTAACATAAAATAAAGGAGAAATTATCTATTTACAGGGATGAAATCATAAATAATAACTAAAAAAAAAAAAAAAAAGAAATTGACTGGTCAGTTGGGCATAAATGATTCTTGAGTAAATGTTTCAGCCAAGACTTTATTGGAGACAAAGATTCTTATCCTACCAGAGCTCTTTTGAGATCTCATGAGGGAAAGGTTGAAGTAGCAATAATGCTAAAATACAAAAAATAAAATGAAATAAAATAATAAAACTCACTTTTCAGGTTTTTTTAGTTAGCTTATCTGTGACTGTTAATAGATGCATACCAGCTGTTACATATACAACATTTGTGAGCTATTAGATAAGAAAAACCTTTCCCTGGTTTTTCTTGCAGCAGTGATTTCCTCCTTCCCTTTCTTGTGCAGTGTGGCTTATTAAGAATTTATCAGAAGGTTAAGTGAGTGGACTTGTCTGCTGAGATCTTAACACAAACATGAAATTTGAAGAAATAATTCTTCAAATCAAGCTCTTTAATTTAAAGATTTTAGTTGTGATAATTATAGTAGAAAGCACAGACTCAAGTGTAAAGAATTTATTTATTTATTTTACTTACAGTGTTTCAGTAATTGTTAACCTGATGATATCTTTAAATATTGGGAAATGTATTTGTTTCTTTTAAAGTTCTGTTTTGTTTTGTTGGGCTTTGTTGAACGGTCAAGTTAGGCAAACTAAAATATTTACTGTAGTCATATTCAGATTTAAATAAAAAAAATTGTAGCAAGAAAAGTATTTTGAAGAAAAAGTATTTTAGAATCATGGTATTACTACAGTATCTTGATAAGCCAATAATATTTTTCCTACTTCCCATTACTTTCTTCACAGCAACTGTGGTGTCTTTCACTTCCTTATGATGAACACATGATATTTGACACTAAAAAGAAAAGAGTAGGAGATATATGATAGTAGTTAAGGATGTGGCTATGAATGCTGAAGAGGAAAAGGGCATAGCAGCAGAAAATACAGTCCTCCTGTTGAGCAGATATTCTTATATAAACATAAAAAGGAAAAATGAAAGCTTTTATTTGTTTCATAGATAGCCACATGAGACAACATTGTTTCTTGTCACAGATTTCTTACAGTATTAATTCCAACAGTATGTCTTTTCAGGAAACAGTTGAAGTATTTTTGAAACATCCTTCTGTAAAAGATGACTCAGATCTTGAGGGAAGAACGTCCTTCATGTGGGCAGCTGGGAAAGGCAGTGACAACGTCATTAGGACTATGCTGGATTTGAAATTGGATATTGATATCAATATGACAGACAAATATGCTGGGACAGGTAAGATACTTTTCAATGAAGAGCCACTGAATGATTCCAGTTAGTGTGATTTTCACCAAATAAAATATGCTTTAGCTGCTGTATTAATCTTTTCCTAGAGATGTTGCAGCGATGGTATATTCCAAACAAGAAAAAAAAAACGTTTAACAGTTTTTCACGTATGGCTTCTATTATAATTTGAATTATATGAAATGGTAAATAAGTGCAATGTCAAAGTTTTGTAGTTCAGCATTTGAAAAATAGTAAGTATGACTATCACTTGCAATTTGCAGTTTTCACTTCCTTTAGTTATCAGGGTCTTTACATCTTCAATTTCAGTTCCCATAGAATTCTGTTTATAATCTGAGTTCTTTCCTTACAAACGAACACACCTCAACTTAGTCTTTTCACATTATGACAGTTTTGTAAGTTGTGAGTTAAAAGAAAAAAATACTGTGACAAACAAAATGTCTGAGATCTCAGTCTTTCTGTCTGATGACTCTGTGGACTACGTACCCAACCATTTTAGCGTTGTTTCATCTTTTATTAGTGCCACTTGTATTTGCTGCTTTGTGATAGGTCCCTTATAAATGCCTTTCAGTATTTCAGGTCTTAAATGCAGTAATGTTGTAGACAGTGTGCAGACCTCCTTATAAGGGAGTTGTTCTTTGCGAACAAGTACTCGGAGACTTTCTGAAATTATTGAGGTGTGGTTTTCATGGTTGAATAATTCAGGTGGCTTTTATCTACCAGGGTTACACCTTTCATAGCAGTAATGCCTAATCACTTTCTAATCCTGATTTTGTTGTAGGACTTCAAGGCAGTTAATGGATGTTCCATTTACTTGAAGCTGCCACTGTATAGAGCACACTAACAGTCTTAAAGTTCAGAGCTATGCCGTTCTTCACTTGCTATCAAACAGTCTGAATTTTACTACTATGCAAATGTGTGCAGCAGGGTGAGCTTTATTATAGTGAGCTGTAAACTTCAAAGGAAGCCCACCAGTAAATCACTTTCTAATTGCAGACCTGATTTTTTTTTTCTGAAGATTCGTAATCCTTCCCAGGTTTTGGTGGGGGAAGAGTAGTATTGTAATCTAATAGGAAACCATGGAGTAATAGAAAATAGTGTACATGGCTGTGCCCAGGCTTCAGTTGCTGAGGAGAGTTCAAGTTTGTGTTTTGCTGACTTTTGTGCTGAACTCAGTTAAGCTCAGTCATATTGTTGCATTAACGTAGCTTTTTGCATTTACTTCAAAAGAGCAAGTTCTCCATTCAGCTAAAGACTGCTTATTGTGTAGGAGAATGACACCAAGGGAAAGGAATTTCCCTGTTAGCAGAGATCAGCGCTGCAGGAGCATTACAGGGGCAGCTTTATAGCTCTGCCGTCACTGCATACAATGGTGAGGGCTCTGTCTGTCCGACGAACAAAGGTCCCATTGTGAGCAGCTGGCCGGGGAATCTCTTCAGTCACCGTGACTCCATCACAGAAAATTTGGCTTACAAGAAAATACTGAGCACAAAGTGCGAAACAAGATGCCTGCGTCAGAATGAGTGATAGAGGGGAAGAAGCAGCCAAGCTGACACAGCAGCTCTTTTTTTCTTGCATTGTTATACACACCCCATGTGTCATCGGATTGAGTGGTTTACTGCCTTTGCTTTCATAAGAAATGCAGTACAAAAGCCAGAACCTAAAGTTTACGGTGAGGTCAGAACATGAAGACTAGGCCCGTCCAAATACATAAAGCTGCAGGGATCTCATTCTTGTCAAATTTCTACTTATAGCTTCCCACTCGCATAGCTAGTACAGATCTTGCTGCTTACAGATATTTTTCACAAGTATGATAAATGTCCATGTGAGAGGTTTTTTTC
>JAOWBP010002052.1:31036103-31057388 GCA_028571105.1 Tragopan temminckii | reverse complement strand
GCATAGCTAGTACAGATCTTGCTGCTTACAGATATTTTTCACAAGTATGATAAATGTCCATGTGAGAGGTTTTTTTCAATTCTTAAGGCAGTGCTAGTCATATTGTCTCAGGCCACCACCCTGTTGCTTGTAGGAAGTTCCTCATTTGTATCACAACTCCAGCCACTATTGTTGGGAATCAAACCTATAAGGCCAGTATGAACAACCTGCACCTTTTAGTAGCATCTGTGTGGCAGATTATGCTAGGCCACTGTTTCATAAGCTGTATGAAGTGGTGTCAGTGATAAACAGTGTCAGGCGATTACTGAAAGCATGTCAGTTTGACACTCTGGACGTGGTTCAAGAAGTAATTCCTTCTAGTCTTCTAGTAAATTCTTTCTAGTGGCCTTTCTGTGCTATGCCTTTCTGTGCAGTGCCTCTGCTGGATCCTGACTGTGCCTGTCATAACTTGAAGCAAGAAGAGGGATGCAGGTACTGTGTACAGCCCCACATCTTGCTTGTCTGACCAGATTGAATAATGACCAAATTGGAGTGTTTGTGAAATTTCATGGGAGAATAAGAATGCTCTGCACAAACTCATGGAATCATCGAATGGTTTGGGTTGGAAGAGACCTTTAAGATAATCTAGTTCCAACCCCCCGCTATGAAGTACATTTATGAATTGCCCATTTTTGTATTTTCTTTCTGCATACTTTGTACGTTGTCATCTCTGAAGTAGTTTAGATGTTAGGAGGTGCACCTTTGAGAACATAGATCGTTTTATTCAATTGCTGACTGTTGGAAATAATCCAAAGCATTTTGAAATCAATTTGTAACCAAAGTTAAGTGTCCTCAATTTGTCTGAAATCTCATTGTTGTGTGTAGTTTGTCTTTCCTTCAGAAAGTACCCTGAATACTGGCATTTCTGCATTCTCCTCAACCACAGGCTGCAGTGCCAGCAGTTACTATCAGTTAGTAACTTCAGTCCTAAGACACCTTGTCTTTACCTCTGTGGTCTCTGTGTTATTTGTTGATTTAAATTTAGTTAAGTTTGCATGCATTTAGAGATGAGAAGACAAAAAGAAGAGTAGGATTCTGCAAAGTCAACTTGCACAGTTTATATTCAATGGAACTTCATATACTGTAGGGGTGGAGGGAAATGTGGTATGTTTAAGTTCCTTCCGGTACTTACAGGGATATAAGGAGGGAAATCAACTTTTCACATGAGTAGATAGTGACAGGACAAAGGGGAATGGTTTTAAACAGAAAGACAGGAGATTTAGATTAGATGTTCAGGGGAGATTTTTTAACTGAGGGGGTGGTGAGACACTGGCACAGGCACAGGCTATCCAGAGAGGCTGTCGTTCCCCATTCCTGGAGATGTTCAAGGCCAGATTGGATGGAGCCCTGGGCAGCCTCATCCAGTGCCTGATATAGTGATTGGCAGTCCTGCCTGTGACGGGGGTTGGAACTAGATGATCTTTGGGGTCCCAAACCCAAGCTATTCTGTGATTCTGTGGTTTGTCTATCATTTTTTTCCTGAATGAGCAAGGAGTTGCAGGTACTATGCAGAGATGTAATGGCCTTTCTACATAGGTTTATGTAAAGTTTTCACCCAGCAATTCTGGAAAATGAAAAAGAGGAGTGGAGAAAAACATCTGGATGGTTATCTGGAGTTAGTTTTAATTGAGACAGCTTTGCTTGTTTGAAAGAAAAAAAAGGCATTTTCAAAAAAAAGTTCAAGAAATAATGGAAGCTTTCTTTCTCTTGAAATAGGCAGCTTCGTGTCCATTGGGGTAATACAGTAAACGCCGTGGAACAGAGACAGAAGTAGTTCTCACTGTGATCTCTTAATTTTTTAAGCAAAAGCTGGTAACCTTACACAAATCATAAGCCAGTCCTGCTGCTGATAAGGTTAAAATTCACATTTCTGCAAGTTAAAAACATGTCTCAGAGCTAACATTATTTTCTGCTTACTGTGCTGTAATGCTCGTACTTAAGGAAATGTGGTTCAAGGTTGCCTATCACTCGCTACAGTTCTTCAGCTGCTTGTTTTTCAAAAGCAGCTTTTTCTACCAAAATGATCAGAATTATCTTTTAATCTGATTGTTCTAATTGTGAAACTCCAGAGCTCACAGTCTTGCGTACTCTTTTTCCTACTGCATTTTTCTTTCAGCATTACATGCTGCCGCACTTTCTGGCCATGTCAGCACAGTGAAATTGCTGTTGGAACGCAATGCACAGGTGGATGCTTTGGATGTCATGAAACACACTCCACTTTTCCGAGCCTGTGAGATGGGACACAAAGAAGTGATACAAACACTCATTAAAGGTCAGCTGTTAAAAAATTTACAAAACTCTTTGGATTTCTGATGTTCCTTTATGTAGGGCTGTGAAATTAATAGCATTGCTGAACAAGAATGGGAGTAGAAAATTACTCTTCTAAAAAAAATATTGTCTGTAAGTACCCTGTGTGGAACAGTATTAGAAAATAACAAGAGGTTTTTCAGAGCATTGAGCAAAAAGACTGGCAGAGTTAAATCTAAACTTTCAAAACGGGGATAGTTCCTTGCACAGCTCTTTTCTGTCCAAGCCTGTTCAAGTATGTTCTAATCTCTCCAACTGCCACTTCCCCCAGCAAGCCATTGTTTTGGAGGGTATTTCTTTTTCTTTTTTTTTTTTCCATGCTTTCAGTGAATAAGATCAAATTAAGCTTTTTTTCTGAGACAAAGCATTTGTAGTCATCTTTGGAAATTTTTTGACTATTTGAATTCATGTTCATCTGTAAGTAAGGTAATTATCAAAAATCCAAAATCATTAATATTTTCCCATAGTTGGTTTTTAGAAACAGTATTTTATTTGTAAATAGAAATAAGACAATGTACATAGTTCTAAATAATTATAGAAGCTCTGTTGAACTGCAGGATACACAGTGAAATAACAGTGGTACCTTAGGTGCAAAATTCTTTCGTTTTAATCACACAGAAAAGTTCTGCATGAACTGGAAGCAGTCTCTCTACTTGAGGTATTTACCCATTTGTTGTCTGGTGAAGTATGTAGACTAACAAATTACATATTTTCTGTCAAATAACCTTTGTTAGTGAAGGTTGCTCCCCTCTGTTCTTCACTGGACAAATTTTAATGCCCTGCTAAGCTCTTACTCTAACCCCCTGTGGTATATAGTTTTTATGGATACAGTAAGTTTGGGTGATGAGAATCTGAGTTACAATTGATTAAACTTCTTATGATATAAACAGCTATTCTTGATGGTTAATTTGAATTTAAGTAATTGTGGAGGTTTGTTATTGTGATGAGTTTTTGCATCGTATCACAAAGAAATGATCTGCATAAAAAAGCTTCAGCATGCTTGGAATAAAAAAAAAGAAGAAACTTCTTTCAAAAATCGTTCTTACCTTGTGAATATTTGATCTTGTCTGTTTTAGAGGTTCAAAAAGAGGTTATGTCTAAGTCTGATTTTCAGAAGTGATTTTGTCATTAAGGAATTTTCACTTAAAATTAATAGGCCTGAAACAAATAAAATCTAGATTTTTCAAGGCTATTTGACAGACGTGAAGTTTCCAAAGTATCTGAGAGGATGTTTAGGATTTTCTAAAGTTGTTAGATAGCTGACCCTGACTGAAATTGTTTCATTGCCATTTCAACTTGATTTAGGTAATAACATGGATGTTACATTCTGAAGTACTTCTCTGAATTGTCAATTTGCCGAAGAAATTATAGTTGAACATAAACTTATTCTTTGCTTTCTCTTAACAACAAATACATTTTTTGATTATAGGAGGAGCAAGAGTAGATTTGGTTGATCAAGATGGCCATTCACCCCTTCACTGGGCAGCCTTGGGAGGAAATGCTGATGTGTGCCAAATCCTGATAGAAAATAAAATCAACCCTAATGTGCAAGATTACGCAGGTAGAACACCTCTGCAGTGTGCTGCATATGGAGGTTACATCAACTGCATGGTAGTGTTACTGGAAAATAATGCAGATCCAAATATTCAGGATAAAGAGGTATGTTGTCCTTCACTGGGCAATTTCATTAAGTAAGTTTAAAATAACTATAAACATAAAGGTCATCCTGTTTTCTGGGTCACTGAAACATCTTTTCTGCTGATAATCGTGAAAGGAAATGTATCCTGGCATAGTTTTCCCTGTCTTCACTTCTGAACTCTTGAATGAAAAACTAATGGTGTAATGTTCACATGAAATGAAGACTCATCTTTTTCCTTTATCATTTTTGTCTTTGCCTTATCAAAGTGTGATCTTACGAGGAGTCATTTTAAGCATCTTATTTTTTAACTTGTATGGTTCCTTATTAACAATTGATGTGGGAATGTGATTTTATTGTTTATAGCGTGTTTGTTCAGCATGGGTTAGCAAAATAGAACAAGTAAGATATTGCAAGTGAGATTGCAGAAGAACTTCTTCAATTATTTATCTGTATATAGCTCTTCTTGATGGGAAAAAAAAGAACGCCGGTTTGTTTAAATGTTCTTTTGTGTCATTTTTCAAACAGTAAGTGAAATTAGGAGCCAGGATAATTGTGCAACATATAACAGATTTCTTTGTTATGTGACATAGTTTCTCTGAAGTCAGTAGAACTCCATGAGTCAAAATAATTTCACACAAATTGTTAAATTTTTCTCTAGCTATTCATTGTAGGGCATGAATAATTCCAGGTAATGGAGAAGTGTTATTTATTATGGGTTTTCCTGAGTATACTGCGAACATTTTCTAAACCTGCTACCAGCTTCATGTGGCATCAACTTGAATATAGGTGACGTCAGCTTCAGGCCTCCTTATTTCACACAGAGATACTGCAGCATAATCTTCAGCACTTGGAGTTGAAGAAGCAACTTGTTAGTGCTGAACTCGGAACTTCTTTGTGCTATTTTGCAGTACCCAGTTTTCTATCTGTTTGTTAAACAGGGAGTTTAAAAAAGCAAGATGCAGATATATGAGGTATACCCTTGAAGTGGAATACCTGTTTTGTTGGTATTAACAGACCTTTAAGTATTCACAGTGCAGATACCAGCCAGGAGCTGGCTGTATAGAGTTTGGCTGCTGTACTGAGTATTGTGAGCTGGACTTCTGCTTCATGTGAGAGAAACGAGACTTCTGAAATCAAGCTCTTTTTGAAAAGACAGCTGGAGTCATTCTGCATTTGTCTGAGCTGATAAGCTTTCCTCAGATTTCATCAGAGTTTGATCTCCTTAATAATTCTCTGTCTTGTTGCAGTATTTTCGATCAGTCTAGAAAACAGTCTGAATGAAAAAAGTTGTTGAGAGCTTTTTCAGAGCAAGGGCAGCATAACTGCACAGAAATTCACTCTAGAACTAGTTTCCTAATGCTGTTTTTCAGCCACTTTAGATGGAAAAGCTCTAGTGTTGTAATGTAGTTTAAAAAGAAAAAGATATCTGATTTCATTTTTAAGTGATGTACTCTTTTATTTTAACAAGGGAGTTGTTTTAGAAGAATCAATTTGTCCTTTGTGTCCAGAAAAACATCAAGTTACAATATGATTTGCAACTGTTATTGTGGTGTGATAGAGATTGGGAATAGTATTATTATTTCTTTTTTTCCGTCTATTGTCTACAGGGAAGAACTGCTTTACACTGGCTGTGTAACAATGGCTACCTTGATGCTATAAAGTTACTGCTTGGTTTTGATGCTTTCCCTAATCATATGGAGAACAGCGAGGAAAGGTATTATTGGTCTGAATGAGTCATTTTCTAATTTAGCAAAAATGCTACCTATTGATTTAAATGTTTATTGTTCAGATATTTTCACAGTGTCACGATTGTCCTAGTATGTAAAAGGAATGCTATAGCTTCGGGCTTCAGTGTAAGGAGCTTTTGTAATGTGAAAAATCTCTTGTTTAAGTACGACATTGCAAGTTTAAAGTTCAGCTTTTTATACTCCTGAACACTGAGCTGGTGGACATTTCTGCAAGTATTTACTCATTCTACTCTGATTCGAAATATTAAGCATCTTTTTCATTTTGATGAAGTTGGCAAAGGATATGTATGATGAAAAGATGAAAATGTTAGAGTAGGCTGGAGTTTCTCTTATTGGTAGGAATACAGTGAGAAGAAAGCAAATGGAAGAAATGCGCTGTTACGTTTTAAAATAGTGATTAGAAATTACTGGTGATTAGCTGTATTCTAAAAGCCTGGATGGGTGGAGTTTGGGGGCTTTTTTTTTTTTTTTTTTTTTTTGTATCTTGTAATAAAAAAGAGACATTAAATTTTCACCTCTTTTCTTTGTGTTTCATTGACATAAATAATTTTTATTTTAAGTGATTTGAGTTACGGAGTTCAAATTAATCACCTGACCATGAAGATAATTAGTGTTAGCAGAAATTTATGATGTCTTTTTAGAGTAGGTGACCTTGTTCTAATCATAAAATTATGATCAGTATGTCATGTAGATTTGAATATTTCTCAATTTTAAATAATTTAAATACATTTAAGGCCCATATTTTAGAGCTAAACTAGAGACTCCCTTCCTTATCCCAGTTAATTGCTTTCTTTCCCCATTATTTCTCTTTTGTTCTCTACACCAGCTACTCAGATCACTCATTCTTTTGTGTTTATTCTCATTTTTAGTGAGAAACAAATGAAAGTGGTAAGTCGTTCCTAAGTAGTGTCAATACTCTCTCTAGAAATTTTTAATAGAAAATTATGTAAACAGCTGTAGTTAAATTACTCTTAAGAAGTGAGATGAAAAGACAATGTTTTGCTAGAAAGGATGCCATTATTTTCCTTACATTGTAGAAATGGACTAATGATACTCAATGTTAGGAAAATACCTTAGCTGTCATGTTACTGTAGTTATTCAGTTACTATCTATTTTGTTTGCCTTTTTGACATTAATGTGTATTCGTATATATAAGCCTTGATTACTCTGGATATAACAAGCAGCATTCTGAATGGGCACTCTGAGGCACTAGTCCACGTGCAGAGAAGAACAGACCCTCTATATTTCTAGATGAATCAGTCTGTAAATACAATTTTCCTAAAATATGCGTGTTATATGGAAAATTTGTGCAATTACCTCTTAGTAGACATCTACAAAACCTTATTTTGTTGATAAAACCTTGTTTTATTAAGACAGTAGAAGCTTGGAAAATAGAAGAGAGTGTTAAGTGGCTGTTCTCAGAAGAGAGTGAAATGACCTTGTTGATATGATTCATCTGTAATTGGATGTAAATGCTTTTTTACTGAATTACAGTTTTACAAACTGGTATTTTTTTCTGATATATTTATACAAGGATGCTGCTCTTGCTCATGTAGAGTGCAATATGAGATACTAGTTCAAAACTCAAACCCAGCAATTAAAACTTGTGAAAAGATGGAGCTAGGATTGCATCTAGGATTTTAAGTTGCCCAGTTGCTTGCAGATGAGTGACTAATTGTTGGTGTGAGGGGTGGTAGGTTTGTTGTTTTTTGCTGGATTTGATAATCCAGCTGTATGTCATGAGTGCATCAACTAATGCTAAGTTAGCTGCTGCTTGACCACCTTCATGCTAGATTACATGTAACAGCTGTTGGGTGGTGTCTTCTGTATGTATTTTGCTATGAAGCCAGCTAGATTCAAAAGCTAACTGCTTTAGAAATAACCAGTGGAAAAGAAAATTGTTAATAGGCTCTGGACTGACACAAGCAGTGGGTGATTGTGGTAGTATACACAAACAGCCTTGAATGGGTAGTGTCTGGTTATACACACCCCTATTTGGATTTGAGTGACTTTGTTTTTTACTTCTTAAGGTAGCTTGAGTGGGGTTAGATAATCCATGTTTAAGAATATGGGTCTGCATGACTGCAGTCCATAATGCAATGCATCGTTATGGTACATGCATATTCACAGCACTAAGTTTACTTCAGTATCTTCTGTACATGTTAACTAAAATATTCAAAGCTAGCTATACTTTAAAAATGTCACTTTCTGAAATGAAGTCCTTTCTGAAGTATCTGTTCTTGGGTTATCAAAAATCCGTAGCTATTTAAATGCTATCAACACACCTTGACATACAAATTTTCATGTTATGTCATTGTCTTTATTCCTGCAGACACTTCAGTTCAGATACTGTTAATCCTTCCATCAAATCATTGCTGTGTGGCAAGTCCAATTGTGCTCTTTCTGTCTGTTTTTCTTTGCTTACCAGCATTGTGTCCTAGCAAGTTACCATCAAGAAGAGCCCTAATTTTCTCAATCACATGCATTGACACTTACTGTTTGAAAGCCTTGCATTATATGGTCTTGATTATGGTTTGTGACTGATAATTCCACCACAAAATGTCTTTGCCTAATGCTTCAGTGTTGGGGAGGGGGGCAGGCACCGTTTGCACCTATCCAGACAATGGAAATTTGGGGAATTTTTATCCAAAAGTACTTAGGCAGGTTTGACACTATTTAAAAGCAAAGGCGTTTAATATTTTTATCACGCATGTTGATTTGAAGGCAGGCTTGTCTAACTAGTACTTTAAATAAATGTTATCCATTAAAGTAGGTTTAATACTGTTCCTTGGTCAGCTACACTGTCCTTAGTCGTTGTTGTAGAAGCTAAGCCAGATCTCAGAACTTAAATGGATATGTAAATAACGCAAAGTATGTTTTGTTTTGCTTTTTACTTAGATAGTGTCTCAACACATGAACTTTACTAACTTCTTTGTTTGCTTAAAACAGTTAATAATAACGTGTACAGGACTTTGGACTACTGCACTTAGTATTGTTTGGCCCCCTCTACGTTAGGCGATTAAAATAACATGATCAGGGTATGCACCATGAGCAAGACAGGAAAATAATGTTTAAAATAAGAGCAGTGGTCTTCTGAAAACAGTACTTCAGCAATTTTCATACTAGAAGTTGCCTTATTATGAAATCAACACAAATCTCATAACATAAATGCGCGTTGTGATTAGGAATCTAATTCATTGTTAATTGTTGTCTTTTTTTTTATTATTATTATTTTATTTTAGATACACTCCACTTGATTATGCCTTGCTTGGTGAACACCATGAAGTGATTCAGTTCATGTTAGAACATGGAGCTCTCTCTATAGCTGCCATACAGGACATTGCTGCTTTCAAAATTCAGGCTGTTTATAAAGGTTATAAAGTTAGAAAGGCTTTTCAAGAGAGGAAGAATCTTTTAATGAAACATGAACAACTGAGAAAAGATGCTGCTGCCAAGTAAGTCTGAGACTCAAAATCTATTCTAGCAAATAGACATTTGCCATAAGTTTCCATATGCATGTGTATGATTTTATCTATTACTGATCATCACCTATTGTTCCTCTTAGTAACATTCACGAAACTTGCAAGCATCTAATAGAGGTCTTTTTTTCCATAATGCTACATATGAAAACTGTTTTCCAGATAATCCCACATTAAAACAATCTATATAATGTTCATGAACAAGGCAAAATACTAAAGACTGGAAAACTAGCATATTAACATCATTAATCTTTAATTGATAATAAGTTTTGGAAAACATTTATCACCCTAGAGTAATGAAAATAATCATTGGCCTCACAAGTCTTTGATAATAGCTTTGAAAATAAATTAATGAGTAGATGAAGAAAATAAATTAGATACTTGGAAAAGCCTGATTAAATAAGACTTAACTATTTTGTGTGGGAGGCTGAGCCTTTCTAGAAAACTGAACTCCTTCCAGATTTTATTTGCAACTTCTGTCTTGGCAGTATAATACACTCCAGTGAGATTTTCTGCACTTGAATTAGACTGTTATCGTGAAATCATTATATTAGATTATAAATAACTACCATATGCAATTCAGATAGTTGTTTTCAAGACATGTCAATTCTGACTGAACTGGAGTAGCAGAAGGACAAAATTATAAAACGCGAGAAAACGCAAATGATCATCAAAATATTCTGATGGGTTAGTCTTTATCCTTAAGATTCACCATATAAAAAGAACAAATTAGCACATGGTTTCTCTTAAAGATATCTGATTCTGAAATAAAAAGTATGAATCTGAAAATATTTCTAGTAATTTTGGTGTAATATTTTTACAAAATATTCATAGTATTTGTATAAAGAGAGTTCATATTAGTGGATAGACAGTAATCATTGAACATAGAGGATTTTTTCTTGCCTCTGTGTGTCTTGGGCAAAATCAGCTGCAAAGTGCCATATTTCAAATTAATTAGCTTGGTGCTCTGTATATGTGGCCAATCTGACCTTCATTGGGTTTGAGTGCTGCTACCATATTGGTTACAGTTGATTAATGCCCATTAAGAATCAAAGCTAGAACTACTAGTTAACTAATCTCTTGCTTGCATCTTTAGATCTTGAAGTTGTAACTTGCAGCCCTCTTACTATTACATTTTCTGAAGTCACTGTAAGTCAGAAGTTTGGAGAATCTGTCTTTGAAAATATCCTTAATATCTTACGCATTTCTTCAGTTTTGAGAACTCTGCTTCTTGCTGTGTGATCACAACTGACTTTACCAAGTTGGAGTAATTTTACTCTTTGCGATGACAGTCCTTTTTAGAAGTATCTGTGATACCCCATCCAACATATTAAACAAGAAGGGTTTGCCTGATGGAAATTTGGGAATGTTTTTGTCATTGTTTCCCTTTGTGAGTTTCTGATGTACTTTCTGAAACTTACTAAGCTGTTGTTGATTTGTTTGAAAAGAATAGAAATAAATTTTGTGTACCAAATACCATAAAAACAGAATTAAAATATAATTGGAGTGTACAAGCAAATCAAGTTGTCACATAACAAATCTTATTTAATCGCGATTTTATGATCTGTAATAAACTGGAGGGGATATTATGTTGTCATCATTCTGCATACCCATCTGTGCATTCCACAGTTAAACTTGGCCAGGGCGTTATTACATACAAACAGATAATATCCCTATTCATGTTTAAAAATCTGCTCTCCAGATAAAAGTAGACATTATGTGCAAATCCAGAATGATGGTGAATGCCTAGATTGAAAAAGAACCAAAAACAACAAAAAATAGCCTGCTTGAGAGGCATACTGGGAGACCTGCATGGCTAAGCAGAGAAGCTGTGACAGAATTTAGATGTAGAAGGCAGTATGCCAGAGGTGCAACCAAGGACAGTCTACAGAGGAGAAGCTTGGGTACATAGGGATGGCATTGGGAAAGACAAGACTCAAAGTTGAGGTTAAAAGGTATAGCCAAGGCAAGGAGCTGAGCTTCTGCCTTTACAGTGATAGTAAGAGGCTTAGCAAGGAAAATGTGGGCCCGTTGCTGAATGGCATATGTGATTTGGTGAGAGCAGGCAAAGAGGAGGTGGAGATGCTCAGTGCCTTCTTATCCTCAGTCTTCCCCAAGGTCTCCCAAGACCCCTGTGCTTAGAGAATGGTTCAAGAAGGAGGAGAGCTGCCAGAAATGAAGACTAAGTCAGGGATTGCTTGAGGGAACTCAACCTAGACAAGTCCATGGGGCCAGATGAGCTGCATTTAAGTGTGCTAAGAGAACTGATAGGTGTCCTTAAAAGACCACTGTCAAGCATCTTGGAAAGGTCACAGAAATCAGGAAAATTTTCCCAGTGATGGGAGGAAAGTAAACATATAGAAATTCTACAAGAGCCAGAAGAACAGTCTGGGGAACTACTTGGCCTCACTTTAGTCCCTGGGAAATACATAACAGACAGAAGCTGAGATGATAAGATTTTGACAGAAAATATGGACTAAGTTTTTCATCATGAGTCAAGCATTTCATCAACAGTCAAGCATTGGAACAGGTTGCTCGAAGAGAGGATGCAGTTTCCATTCTTAAAGATTTTCAAGATCTGACTGTATACATCTCTGAAGATCCTCATCTTACCTCACAGCTGACCTTTATTTGAGCAGAATGTCTTGATATCTTCTTGAGATCCCTTCCAACATGTATTCCATACTGTATGGAGAACTTGCCAGGAGTGAAACACTGCTTTAGTGACCTTGCCAGGGGTTACATCTCCTCTCTGACCGCAAAGCCCCCAGGGGTATGTAGTTCTTCTCTTCCGGACAGGTACCCGGAACTTGAGCATTAACACTTTAAGTCCCAGTGCACTCCATGATGTTATGATGTGGAATACCTATAACCAATAATCACATAACCGTGACAGCAGAGTAGCACAGAAATTATCTGGGAAGGACATATTTCAAAACCAAAAATTTCAGTCTACACAGGGGTAAAATGTTGGACTTTTTAGCCTTTTTCAGAAACAGGCTTTTATTTTAGAAAACAGTCTTAGAGTTATTCTTTAGTTAGAGAGGAGTTTAGTCATATAAGGTCATACAGTTTAGTCCATATAAAGAGTTTAAATCGTATTCAGAAGAAACCAATTTTCAGCATATTGAGGTCTGAAAGGACTTCAGAACTCACTCATCATTTATCTTCCTTTTGAATTTCTCAGAATAAGTTCCTGAACCTTTACTTCTCTGTTTTACCAAAGACTTCTGGATTTGATTTTGGCCAGTTGGTAGCAACTGCTTGAGGCTAAGAATATGAATAGGAAATTGGATGAAAGTGAATAAGAGTAAATAAGTCATATATAAGAAGAGAAGAACATCAAGAAAATAAAACAATCAATTAAATAGCTTTCAGTAAAATAAGAAGAATTTTCCAAGAGACAAGAGAGTGCACGCAGATTGAGATCCATCAGAAAACTGGTAGAAAGAACTGCATGCTGAGCAAAGAGAGAAAATAAGGAGCTTTTCAGCAACCTGAGAAGGGAAAGCACATACTGGAAAGTTGATGCCATTGCTAAAAAGAGGGATGGAGATAACATACAATGATAAAATTAAACTGAGGCACAGAATAAGAGCAACTAGTAAGAGATGTGGTATATCACAAGAAATGATTGTATACATACACATAGTAAAAGGAGGAAAAAAGGAAGTATTGATCCATAGGTGGTGCTCAAAAGACTGAAGTGTTTGTTTTGCTTTGTTTCAATCTTTATTAAATGTCAAATGATGTTCAATAGCAGATGAAATTCACACTAGAAACAGAAGGCAGAAGAGCAGGCTAAAATACTAAAAGAACAGTTTAGAAACTAAGTGGATGAATTAGATGATTTCAGATCATTTTAGCCTTATAAAGTTCATCCTGTACTATTTAGGAAATGTTGAAATAATCTTAAAATTGCTGCCTTTAAAATTTGTGTAGGACTTGCTGGGCTACAGTATCTGTGAAATTAGCAGAATGTGTGCTTTGTCTAAGAGCGAAAGAATCATAGGATTATTAAGATTGGAATGGAACTCTTAAGATCATATAGTCTATCCCCATCCCCGTTCAAACAGAGTCAGCTAGCTCAGGTTGCCCCAGGACTGTGTCCTGTCAGGTTTTTAATACCTCTGCAAACAAAGACTCCACAATCTCTCTGGGCAATCTGTTATCTGAATCTTGTCTTCTCCAGGCTGAGTACTCCCAACTCTCTCAGCTTCTTCTCATGAAAGATGCTTCAGTCCCTTGAGCGTCTCTGTGTTCTTTTGCAGGACTCATTACAGTAACTCCATACCTTTCTTGTACAGGAATTAAGTAATTGTGTTATTTCTGTGTATCAGAAACATAACAAAACAAAAATTAATAGCAGTCTTAACTTTGCTAAAACAAATTGTGTCAATTCAGTGAGATTTCCTTTTGTACCATAGTAACAAATTTTGTGGCCATGGAGAAGTAGTAGCTGCCGTTAAGATTTGCCTGAAGTTCTCATACATTTCATTAGTAAATCAAGGCAATGTGGCTTGAATTAAACCTTGACTATGTGGTGAAAAACTGCTTAGAAGAACATACACAGTGTAGTTCATAATGTTTCAACCTTAAACTGGAAGTATATATTGATTAGAATTTCACATAAATCCACGCTGAATCTCATACAGTGCAGTATTTTTACTTAAGAATTAAAATGTTAGATTTGTAAATAGTACCAAGATGCAGAAGACTGCAAATAGGCTGAATTCTAATTTAGAATGCGTTAGGGCAGATGAAAAATGACTGAGTGAACTATAGGAGGTCAGGTAAGGACAAATGCACAGCTCTACACATGCTTTTTAAAACAAACACATGAGACCATATTAGCAAGACAGCTATTTATACAGCAGGAAATATAACTCCTTGGTCAAGATAAAGCCTCAACTGTGGTAGAATCACAGCTGGTGATGTATATCTGCAGTTGTGATTTTTAAAGTAACAACTTCTGCAAGGATAACTCTATCCATATGCTCTCCGGGCATATGGACATGTTCTAAACTTAAAATGTCCTCCACAGAATAGATAGAAAGATCAAAGCATTGTTAACAGAATAGAAATGATTGAATTCATTTTAGCAGAATTAAAAAATCAAAGCATCCCTGTGTCTTCACAACTGCTTAAGGCTGAAACTGTTCCTTTGCAGATGCCAAAACCTTAATTTCTGCTCTATCACTTTTTGCAATGCAGTATAAATTTATGACTCCTAAGGACAAAATTCTGTTGCAATTAATGTGGACAATTTTAGTATATTATCACTGTAGCTGTAGTTGTCTAACTTTAGAGTCCAAGTTTGGATCCTGATGAGTTACTGAAACCTCCTGAGAATAAATGAGAGCTGTGAAGTTAGAAACTTGTCTCTTCCCTTACCTGGTAATGAGACCTCATCTTTTAACTTAGGCAATAATAAAACTTGAAAATTTTATTTTTTATAATATATTTTACTGTAAAACAAACTGAATTTCTCATTAAATAAAGCACACCCTCTGGGGAGGTTTGTAAGTATTCAGATAACTATTAATCAGCTAAGTTCTATGATGAGGACGGAGGCCTATGAGTAGGGAGGTTTGAAATCCCTTCCTTTCATTATTTCATCAGTTTCATCTGAGAAATTAGCACCTGAGAAAAATTAGCATCTGAGAAAAAGCAAACAACCTTTTACTTCTTCTCAATTTCTGTTCTGTGGCATCCCAATAACTTTATAACTGGTTTGTTGCTGATGTTGTTTTGAGTTCACCTGCTATTCCCAGAGTGCAGGCCGCTCTGGCTTCCTTCTGTATCACAGCCTTGGCTCACATTTTCTGTCACCCTAAATGGAGGGTACTGTTAATAGATGGCTTGGTTGTTGTGAGGAAAACAAAAATGACTGTTTTGTGAATACTAAGATCTGATTTATCAGATCTAATGGCAATGAGATCCATACTGTACACAAGACAGACATCTCCACACGGCTTATTTGCGGAACGCCGATATTATTTGAAACTAACCACTTTTTTCTGTGCCGTGGGGAATACTGAACTTCAGACTGCCAGGAGTGTATTTTTTAGATCAATTAACAGCTTTTCAGGTACAAAGTTCAATCAGTTTCTTCTGCAGCGAGAACTTGATAAGATAGTACTGACAGATAAAGTTAAGGCTTCTCCCTGGCATATCACACTGAAATGACATACACTGGCATTGATACGACTCACAGGAACTGAGGATGGCATGCTGCATAACTAACCTGTCATATGCTGTGCTGTGAGCTAATGTGTCAATAGTCTGCAAACTGTGTTGTTGCATTGGAAGCAAGTTAAAATATCAGGCAGCTACATGATACGACATTTACCAGCTGTCTGTTCCAACAGGAAAAGTGTCACTTCATCTTATAACCAGTGCTTAATTTATAAAAACAAGTTCAGTGGTAGGTAGATATGTAGTGCTTGCTGCCTGTTATTGGGTTTATTCTGCTTTGCAGGAAAAAGATTGGAAAAGCTAAAGTGTAATGACATTCCATTGCATTGCAGAATAGGCTCCAAAACATTATTGAACAGATGTGCCTTTTCCATCCTTGTCCAAAATCCTCTTTTATATCTACACTATTTAAGAGATACATGACTACTTTAATTTTTGGAAACCAAGCACCACAGTTGTGAGGGTAAAATATCTGCACAAAATTTTTTAATTCACTTCTCATATTTTCAGTATTTATCATTTGTGTAGTGTACAATCCATTTATTTAAAATAAGTTCTTTAATTATGTATCAATGATAAACATACAACAGCAAGTTAATAACATAACATAGTTTGAGTTGGTTTGTAATTGTACTGAGTACAACATAGAATCAATACAGATGACAGGTCTTTTATGAAATGTTCTGACTTTCAAATAAATACAGTTCATTGCATTTCTACCTATATTAAAGCGTGGTTCATTACTAATTCAAACCATCCTTATTAGCATAATGTTTCTTGTCTTTGGATGGCTTTTTCAAGTATTTTCATTGGTACTTCTGTGGTTTAAAATAAAAGAGAAACTGCTTTTCTCTTTAAGAAATCAAAAAGATCTTTTTTTTCCTAAGAAAAACCAATTTACATCGTTTTAAACTAGGGAGTGTTTTAAATTTCAACTGCTGCAAAATGAATGAGAAACTGCCTACTAAGAACTTAACCTTCATTAAACTCAAGCTATAACTTAGTTGTTACTTAGAATCAAGCTAAGACACTTCCATGTAACTGGTAACCATTTCTCACAAAAAGATGTCACAGTCAACATTTTGTTGTGGCTGTAGGTTTGTAGAGATGAATGTCTACAAGTTAGGTACATGCTCCCAAGATTTTGTCTTTGAAATTCTTACGGTATTTACTATAATTGCAGGAAACGTGAAGAAGAAAGTAAAAGAAAAGAAGCCAGCCTACAGAAAGAAATTCAAAACGTGGAACAAAATAACTTTCGAGTACAACTGAGCACAGCAGATCGAGAGAAGACTTCCAGCACATTGCAGTTATCTAATAAGCAAATTGATCTACAGAATAAGAGACCTCTGTCTGTCAAGGCTTCTCAAATTCAACTAGGGAAAAACAGTAGAGGTTCCCCTAAAGCTTGTCGCAGCAATGGGTCACCAAAGGAAAGTTGCCTGTCTTCAGAGCCACAGAGCGAAGGTCATAACATCAGGCAAGGTTTGTAATCATTGTTAGTTGGTGATTATCTTTTTTGAATGTGTCTGGGGAGGTTTTATATATAGAACATGTTTTACTCCTTTGTATTGTTAATTGTTCTTTCATTATTTAAACAATTTATATAAGATAAAGCTAGATATGGATTCTGGTTTTTTTGCATGTGTTCGGTCATCTTGGGTAATCAAAGATATTGGTATGCACAGTGACTGTAACAATACCTAAAATATATGAGAATGGGATGTCAGGAGATGTACTGTCTATTAGCCACACTGTTTAGAAAAAAAGAGAGCAAAGATATTTGATGTATCTGTAGGATTCTTGAAGGATTCTTAATGGAGAATTGTAACTCATTTAAAAACAGATGAGGGTAGAATTTCTTCAAAGGCACATCTCTAGCATACAGAAGGCAGCTTCATTCTCCGTGACAGATTTCTCCTATGATTTGCCTTTGAAGTCCTCTTTTTGAGAGCCTACTAGGATATTTTTTGAGAAATGAGGCTGTTTATTGAAACGTGTCAAACTTCTTTATGTTACTTTATTTGCCCTGGTACAGTACACTCTTTTACTATATCTATAAATGCATCATCACTTTATGATAATTTCTTGACCATTCACAGAATGACAGAATGGCCAGGGTTGGAAGGGACCTCAAGGTTCATGAATCTCCAACCTCCCTGCCACATGCAGGGCGACCATCCTCCACGTTTAATACTAGACCAGTGTACTAGATTCCAGTATACTAGATTCCTGTATTAGTTTCACAAGTTACACACTTTAGTAACGTTTCAATCATGTCTGACTGCAGCCAGTTATAGCAAAACTGGTCATGTTAAAGCATCTTTGCTGTCATTAGAAGTAAAAATTGGATAAGTTGTTTATTTAAGCTAAGCTACAGGAACTCCTTTTCAGGCGTAAAATTACTGCTACTTGGAATTTCACAGTAATACAAAGGAAAAGAAATTCAAAGAGCTTTACCTGGATTTATTTTCCTTTTACATGGAAATGCCTTAGTAAACAGAATACTTGTCTGTGTTATAATAAAGGCAGACATCTATCTTATCCTAATATATTCTTTAATAACTTTAAATATTGTTATTATGATAAACAGAGATGTTAAAAATGCTAGCAAGCTTTATCTGTGTACATATGAAACAACAATGTATTAAAATCAGATTGCAAAGGAAAACACCTGAAATTAGAAGTAATCAGAAATTGTGGTTACCAAAGAAAAATGAATAGTTATAATGAGCGTAGTGAGGAGAAATTGATAACTGAGGGTATGAGAAAGAAGAAAGAAGGGGCTCTGGAGGGTTAGAATGAGGGGAAAAGAGAAAAAGAAGGATGGAGAAATTATAAAAGAAGAATGAACAGCCTTTTCTTTTACTGACTCCAATATCCATTCTTTACTGAAATTTTCCATTGGTTTTACCAATGGAAACTACATTTCATCAGACTCCCAGCGTTTATTGGAACAAATATAGTGATGGAGTGAAGTAATGACCTGAAGGTAGAAGTAGTATGTAGTTACATGGGAAACATGGTCTATAAGGTCAAAGAGACTTCAGAGATCAGGACAGAACTTGCCAGATCTTCTGCATAGGAGTCTCACATAGGTCTTACTTAGGTCTGAAAAAAGCACATTTGTGTTCAGCTGTATACACTACTTTTCCCATATACCTGGGGAGTTCAAACCAGCAGTAAATGCCAGTAGCTCACAGCTTGAACTTTTGCTTTAAAGGTTTCCCTGAGGTTGGAGATTTTCTAAAGTAACTATGCCAGAATAAGTTTTCCATGTTGATGATTTATAAGTAAATTTTTAACTTACATGGACCATTGCCTGGAGATTTTCTGGTTTTATTTATTTATTTATTCATTCATATATATATATATATATATATACACACACATATATATATAGGAAGAATATAATTTCTCCAGAGGTGGAGTTATGATTTTCTTCACCATTTTACATTGTCTTCCCTGTGACAACGTTGAGCACAAAGAGAACAGAAATCTTGACACAAGGTTCTTCTGAAAATGCATGGTAACATGTCTTCTTATGCAGTGAAAACAATTTACCTTCAGGTTATAAAGAAAACTCCTTCTCGTCGTGTCTGTGTTTGAAATGGAATGCTGTGCCATATTTACTCAAATATATTTATTCATTGATGCCAGCAAAGTTGATGCAGTAAGAATCAACTCATGAAGTCCTTTACCCGCTTCTCGTGAGGTGTTACAGTCGGTCCTCTTGTGGCGAAAAACTTCAATGGACTTCACTGGAGGTTTTAGTGGAATTAAATATAAACTTAGATCCTGCAGGCTGGCACTTTGGAAAGCTCTTCAACAGCTGAAACTAAATTTTTTACACTTACTAACAGAATGTGAAAGTTATAATTTAGCTGGTGGCTCTGTTCTGATCCATTCTCCTCTCCATTCTAAAATCCTCTTTCCTATGTGCATTATCTCATTTGCAGCTGCAGTTTCCTTAATTGTGTTAGCAACAGGTAAGTAATTTTTCTAGCTCTGTTCTCAGCACTGCTTGTTCACATCTATATAAGAAAGTTTATTTCAACCTCAGAAGGTGATCTAGAATTCTTAAATGATGTTCTCATCTCACTTCTAGCCAGTTGTTCAGACTGGGAAGTTTTGTACATACTTCTTTAATGACTTACATGTTTTATGAATGAAATAAAAGTGAGAGTTCTACATCCCACATTTACAAATCAGGTAGCAATTTTGGGTGAGTTAAGAATGACAAAGGCTGTGTTCTTTTTTCCTCACAACTGTAAAAACTAACTTTTTGAAAGATCAAAACAGTGCTGTGACAGTGCTGGAAATTTCATACATGTGAACTGAATGTCAGCTCTTTACTGTTCTTATTGATGGCACTGGTAATTTTGTACTGGGCTTCATTGGGAGTGGAATTATGCCCTAAGAAATTTCGTTGTTAAAAGGCACATTTTTCAAATTGTAGCAGCACATTTTTTAAATCATCTCATCCACTGCTGTAGTGAGAGACGGGGAATTTTCTTCTGCGCTCTGGAAGTTGAGGAAAAAACAGGATTAAATGAGGTAATAGTTGCTTAAATGAATAATAGATTTAAACAGATCATATAGTAGTGTTTTTTCCCATGTCTTACAACATATACAGGGCGATATGACAGTCTTACATAAGTTAGAGTAGCCTTTCTGGCCATACAGACCTGTCACTGTGATAAATCTTCCCTGTCAGAGACATCAATGATAATAATCCTGAATTCCTTCTGTATAAACTGTTATTCTGCCACATTCGGCTACCCAGACAAGAGAGTGTACTGTGAAGGTGTTACAGTGAGGATAAATATAGCATGGTTTTACCAGGTTTTGTTTAATCCAGGCATTTACACTCCAGTCTGGCTGCCACATCATTCTCACAAGAGTGTTTGGGAGCAATAATCGTACCTGATTAACATTCCTATCGTGGCCTTGGAAACTGGGAAAAGAAGTCTTGCAATAAGGGAAAAAACTTCAAAGTTTCATTTAGGAAATCAAGGGAAGTAATGACAAACCAAGCCCTCTGTGTTTCCTGAGTCAGTTACATTGTCATGATGTGCTGGGATACAAGGTGGATAGAGCAGAAGGTCAGCAAATAAGCTGGAAACAATGACAGTCTGTGAGGGTGTTGTCACTAGAACCAGCAGGTGTGGTAATGCAGCTGCATTCTTTTGCCATGTGGTGAGCTTATTTCTGTGGAAAAGACCACTTTATTCAGGTAGGTAAATTCCTCTTTGAACTTCGTTAGGTATCTAATTCAAATTTGGTGCAAGAGAGAGATACGTGTAGAATGGTAAGCAAGAAGTTTGGGATGATAATCAGGTAATGATTACTTGCAGCCCAGAAGCCCAACTGTGTTCTGGGCTGCATTAAAAAAAGGGGTGGTCAGCAGGGAAAGGGAGGTGATTGTCCCCCTCTACTCGGCTCTTGTGAGGCCCCATCTGCAGTGCTATGTCCAGGCCTGGGGCCCCCAGTACAGGAAGGACGTGGAGCTCTTGGAGCAGGTCCAGAGGAGGGCCACTAAGATAATCAGAGGGCTGGAGCACCTCTCTTATGAGGGAAGGTTGAGGGAACTGGGCTTATTTAGCCTGGAGAAGAGAAGGCTCTGGGGAGACCTCATTGTGGCCTTCCAATACTTGAAGGGAGCATTTAAACAGGAGGAGGAACAGCTGTTTATGAGGCTGGATAGTGATAGGACAAGGGGGATGGGTTTTAAACTGAGACAGGGGAGGTTTAAGTTAGATATTAAGAGGAAGTTTTTCACACAGAGGGTGGTGACACACTGGAACAGGTTGCCCAAGGAGGTTGTGGATGCCCCATCGCTGGAGGCATTCAAGGCCAGGCTGGATGTGGCTCT
>JAOWBP010002052.1:31021121-31036003 GCA_028571105.1 Tragopan temminckii | reverse complement strand
ATGCCTCCAGGGATGGGGCATCCACAGCCTCCTTGGGCAACCTGTTCCAGTGCATCACCACCCTCTGTGTGAAAAAAATATAACACAGGCTACTGTTACTATAAAACAACATGACATACTGTATCAGTACAAAATGCTAAGTAATGACGGCTTTAACCTACATGTAAGTTAGCAGAACAATTTTTAAATTGGCACCAAACAATTCTTTTCCTACTATCATCTTTCAACAGCCATATTAAAACTCAATCAGGGAAATTTAAAGGACTCAAAGGAACCTACTGAAAACAGATTTAGGGATTGCAACTATTAGATTTTCTCTGTTCCCATGGTAAGCTAACTAACTTGAAATAAAGATTACACATATAAACAGACACGAGAAGTAAACCTCTTTGGCTAAATCATTATGAAATGGAATGGTCTACTAAGGCTAAACAGTGCTATAAAAACTGCACAAAGTTAGGTGGACAGAGTGCTATATTGAGAGGCAATGCAATTTCACATTTTTCTCCACATGTCACCTACTCCCATTTTACAAGCATCTCAGAGGAATACTTGCTG
Organism: Tragopan temminckii; assembly: GCA_028571105.1. Classification (NCBI taxonomy): domain Eukaryota; kingdom Metazoa; phylum Chordata; class Aves; order Galliformes; family Phasianidae; genus Tragopan; species Tragopan temminckii. Next base: position 31,035,445 of record JAOWBP010002052.1, on the reverse strand, counting down.
TAGGTGCATTTATCATCAGTATAACCTTTTGCAGAAGAAAAAGTTGGAAGCAGAAAGCATTCACAGTTTGTAACTGTACTTTGCAATTCTAAATGATATTGATTCTGTGCTCCAGATGAGGAAAAACCCCTCACAATTAACAGTTCCTACAACTGACCTTAACTGACATGCAGAAATGGTGTAGGGTTGTCTTGTGACTTTTATGCCTTGGTACGATTCGCAATGGCTTGTTACCATAGCACTGAAGGCCCCCTGAAAAAATGGGTAAATTTACCTCTCAACAGCTTGTACATTATTAATATCACAAAATGTTCATTCAAGAAGCCCACCGCAGAGAAGAAAATTAAACCTCAGTAACAAAATATGTGATTCAAGGCATCACATTCTTCTTCATAAAGCTATGAACAGCAGACCCACATACATCTCAACACCATTTTAAAGCTCAAGTCTCTAGGCACATATCTTAAGGATCACTGGCTTTCAGAGAAATGCTCAAATCAAAGCTCAAAAATGACATGAGGCGTGTTTTAAAAAATGTCACAGAGATAAAATCCGTAGGTAGTTTTCAGTTCAACTGTCTTATAATTTTCACTTATTTCCCTTTTTGGCTCAGGACCACTTCACACTGGTTTTCCTTGTAGATCTATGGACTACATGTTTCAGACAAAAGATGTAAACGTGTGTCTAAACAACTGTACTAACTCACAAAAAATAAATGTTTAAAGTAGTCCTGCAGAAGCATGAACTTTCCTTAAAGCTTCTTCCATAGCTTTCAAGCCATGAATTCAGCACCTGAGAAAGCTAACTGAAAACTCTGACTCTTTTAGATATTTTATTTACCACGCTTTTCATTCTTACAAAAGAAACTAGAAAAAAATAGTATAACTTGCACAGACTTCTAATAAATAAATAAACAAAAGAGGGGCAAAACCTCATATTCAGTTAAAGCTTCCTTGATTTGACACAGTCATTGCTAAGTGGTCTGATTACCCGGCACCAATACACTGACTCACTTTCAGGAAGGAATAAAGAACATGAAATAGAAATGATTAGCATCGGCTAAACTGCAACAGCTGTTTATGAAAGTCAGTACCTTCAAGTTTCTGAACTTGCCAAAGGTAGGACCCAGCAAGATAAAAGAAAGGGCTGCCTGGTCTTGTCTTGTCTAGGAGGCAATTCTGAGAGCAGAACACAATACTTTGCTGCTCCTTTTCACTGTGCCAAGGAAAAAGACCTGTTCTGCATTTAGGGAATTGCACAAAAGCCATCACCAGAACTGTTCAAAGGAGACAGTTCAAAGCTTGGAGTTTAAAGCCAGGTTGGATGGGGCCCTGGGCAGCTGAGCTGGTGGGGGACAGCCCTGCCCACAGCAGGGGGTTGGTTGGGTGGGCTTTGAGGTCCCTTCCTTCCCAAACCATTCCATGATCGCATGTGTATTCTCTCTCTATCCTGATCATTCTTGGACAAGGAAAGAAATGGATATTAGAATGAAAACAAGAGTCTCACTCTTCCCAAGAGAAGGGAACCAGCTTTAGCAGGGGGATGGACTTGAAGATCACTACAGTGAGATCCCTTCCAACCCCTGCAATTCTGCAATTCAGTGAACTGCGTGGAAGGAGAAGCAACCAAACTCTATTCAAAGTGCAGTCCTGGAGGTGGAAACTAGAAGTAGCTGTAGTGTTCTCACCAGAAATGGAATTTCCTATATAGCACATGAATGTTTGCTGTCTCGGAAAATTAATTTACCAGCTCATATACTCATCCCTTCAGATTATTTCACATCTACTGCCTACACACATTCCAACACATTAAAAATAACACCATTTCTGTTAAGTATTAATTTCAGTAGATGCTAATACATATCAGTATTATTGTTGAACAAGACAAAAGCCAACTCATTTCAAGCGAAATACTCTATTTCAACACCTACTCACTTTCAGTTGCTTATCTTTTCATTAACCATGTATTCACTATTGCAAATACAATTTATTTTCACTTCTGCTTCAAAACACGGAGTTATCTCTCTCTTTGTGGTGTGAAAAAAAAGATATGAACTTTCAGCAAAGACAAGCCTGTGGAGTTTTACCTTTCAGGCTGGAACTTGTTTTCAGAGGGGGTAGGAATGACATAAACCAGCTGTTCAAATGCAAATAAAAAAGGCTATCATAAGTACATATGAAGTAGCCCTCACGACAAAAATACCTCAGAGGCAATTTAGATAAAATATCAGTCAGGCAAAACGACAGTGCAGCCTTAGAGCAACCTGCATTTTCACATATTTGTAACATTCTGCAGGTGATTCTGAGTGGCAGTGTCTGAGATATAAGTCACTCTGCTTGGTCTGGTGGTTTTTGTTTTGTTGTGCTTTTTTTGTTGTTGTTTATTGGTTGGGTTTTTTTTCGTTTGCTTCTTTTTGCTGTGTGTGTGGTTTTCTGCTGCTGCTGCTTTTTCATCCAAAGATGAAAGCATCCAGGAGGTTCACACAGGAGCACCCATAATAACAGTAAGCAAGAAACTTGCACACATTTGCTAGCACAAAGCCAGTTCTAGAAGAAGAGCATTCATATCCTCATTGAAAGATGAAGATCAAAACCCTGCGGCTCCAGAGGCACTAAGTACAAACTGCTTTAAACTACACAATTGCTGCACTGCTATAAACAAAAACAAACAAAAACCTCACCAAAAATGACAATTATATAACCAAAAATACTGAATACATACAAATAGAATGAAAATACAATACAAATACACTGAAAAGTAAAGCTAGGGTCATTCTCTGCACCAAGTTTACCCAAGGGGAAGAAAAACATTTTAGTTTAAATGCCACTCAAACAATATTAGGGAACACAAGCAGACAAACCAAGTCTCCACTAACACTGTTTAAGTTGTGCTGCTCATATTTGTGCCAAAGCCAAGCTGTACTTAGGAATGAAAAAAAATTGGCTTCCAAACACAGAAGCACAGCCAACTCAATTTAGCCCAAATTTTTTTGCTCAAGGCAACAAGTGCTAGAAGTAAAGCAGCAGAGAAGCAAGTGTGCGGATGACAACTAGTTAAATTCCTACTCTCTTCCAATTTTAGAATCACAGTCATGCTGCATGAGAGCCAAACGAACCCATTCATGAATATGCACACAACTACCACTGTTCATTAACCTCAGATCTACAACTTCTAGCATCAGTATTTCCTGCATGGCAAAGATCTTCCTGGTGATGCACCACTCTTCCTTCAGCATGACTGAGCTGCCACCTTCCCCTCACACAACCTCCTCATGTCCCAGCAGGAGGCTGAGGGTTCCTGCAGCTATCAAAAGACAAATAAAGCACAACACAGCCACCCAGAGCATATAAAACTTTTGTTTATACATTAAGAACATTTGAAATTCAGTCCTGTGTTGTTGCTGCTGCTGCTGCTCCTTCCTCTTCTTCTAAAGAACCAAAGCAAGGAAGAATACCTTAGATTTCCTAAATTATAAACTTCCCATTCCCTCACCATGTGAAAAGAATCACAGAATCATAGAATGGCCTGGGTTGAAAAGGACCACAACGATCACCCACTTTCAACCCTCCTGCTATGTGCAGGGTCACCAGCCACCAGACCAGGCTGCCCAGAGCCACATCCAGCTTGGCCTTGAATGCCTCCAGGGATGGGGCATCCACAACCTCCTTGGGCAACCTGTTCCAGTGCGTCACCACCCTCCATACGAAAAACATCCTCTTAGAAAAGCCCAAATCCACTTATTGTTAATTCCATTCATATGTTAAATAAGTAGTAATAGGAATACTGCTTCACAACTGTATTCTAATCAACATAATGGCATTGGAAAAATCTCTCGATTTAACTGAGGAAAAAGAAAAAGATACATTTTACAATGGATTAATTTGCTATCTCTGACACAAGAATGTAACTTAAAGCAACGCAGCCTGGACCCAAAGGGGAAAAAAGTTCACCTTTGGGGCCACATCTGCACTTATATATTCATATCATGGCTTGAATGAGTGGCTAACTTCAGGCTGCACAGGAGTTATTTCTACTCTAAGCAGCTGCTAAAGGCCTGCACATATGCAGTCAATTTCTCTTGGATTACTCTGAGTAACAGAAGAGTAAATAATGCAGTGAACAGGACACATGCTACAGATACACTGGAATGCACAAAAGAATGTGATAGAAAGATACTTGACTGCTGCACAACCCCCAGGAAATATGAACCGCGCCAAGTTCCAGGCTGACTCCCAAGAAAACTTTCAAGCAAGTATTCCAGACAGGTCCTAAAAATACTATTTAGAACACTTACATGGTGCAGTGCATGAACTGGTAGCAATTATCAGAGAGACACTGGCTCTGCAGCTCACAGAATCATAGAATGGCCTGTGTTGAAAAGGATCACACTGATCATCCAGTTTCACCCCACTGCCATGGGCAGGGTTGCCAACCACTAGACCAGGCTGCCCAAAGCCACATCCAGCCTGGACAGAGTTAACCAGCTCAGCATAGTGAGTTTACAAGGCACGGGACTGGTTTCTCTCAATCACAAGACTCAAAATAGCTACAAAAATCCTCATCAAGGTATTGGATTTTGGATGACAGTATCACAGCTATATGTTATTTCAAAATAAGCTAATACATAGCAGCTAGGTAATAGTAATTTTACATGTATATTTGCATCATTTCAGCAAATTTTGTTGGCCTAAGTTGACAGAAAAAAAAAAACATACACAGAAATAAAAAGCCCCTTCCCCCTGCCATTATACGTTCTTAACCAAAGCAGTTTGAAATGTCAAAGGCAATTCCTGAGAGGCCTAAACGCTCACTGAGCTCCCATCACTAATTAATGGATCATTAGTAGGAAAGAACCCCTAACCGTTTCACTCTGCACCACATACTGTCTTAATTACCTTTGTGAAGCTACCAATTTGTCTTTCAGTCATCCTAGCCAAAAATCCCAAGTGAATCAACTCAACAGGGAGAAGGAAAAAAAAAAGTACTTTCATACACACATTTATGAAAATCCACCACTTTTATGACTGGCAAAGGATTTAGGGGCTAAGCATTTCCAACAACATTTAAGAAAGGGATATCAATAAACTATGGCAGAGACAAAAGTGATAGACAGAGACCAAAAGAACAAAAAGCTCTTGGGATTACAAACGTGGGTACATCTGAAACACTCTCCCCTTGTGAAGCTTTTGAAAAAGTTAATTATATCATCACTTCATAATCACGACAGCTATGGGAAACAGCAAAACACTATCACAGCTGTTGTTTTCTTTTTCAAGACCATTGGAACAGGCACCTATTCCTTGCCTTTCAAAATACTTCCTTGCAGAGCTCCTAATGAACAAGTTATCTCCATGTTTATGCCCAATTCCCACAAGAATACATTTGGAGATGATCTAAGCTACACTGCCAGTTATCTTATAGTAGAGATTAGAATGCTTTTCCTCTTCACAAATGTTAAATAAAAGAAAAAAAAACACCCAAAGAAACCCCATATAGCACAAACTGACATCCTCACAGCCTTCTTTTTGGATGCACCTTGATAAAAAACAGACACTGAAACCAGGCAAGAACCACTGATGCCAGGCAAGACTGGAGGCATGCTGGCAGCAGGAAGTATTGCCAAGGAACCTGTTCATTCACTACATTATTGTTCTAGGGCTCCACTATCTACACTAAGTTTGTGTTTCATTAACACCATTTGGGATACAAAGTTTCAGTGATAAAAACCTAGGGAACAAAAAGAAACCTCCCACTTCTCTACCATTAGGATCACTTTCCTTTCTGAAGCAAATGCCAAGTGGGTTAACACTCCCTTAGTTGTACATTACATAGAATATCCCGAGCTGGAAGAGACTCATCTAAGGATCGTTGAGTCCAACTCCTGGCTCCACGCAGGACCATCCAAAATTCAAACCCTATGTATAAGAGCGTTGTCCAAACATTTTTTGTAATGTGGTAACCCACTTCCTCCATGAAATAAGCCTTCGGGAGCTCCAGCAATTCATTTCATCACAACAGCTGACAAAGCTTCCAGCTATAGACCTCTAATGAACAGAATTCATAATAATTTCCATTTAACATCAACTATATTTTTTTTAATAGAGGCAGAACTCAAAAAAGTGACAAAAACTGAAGACAGTCAGTTCTTAATAACAATTCCGTCCACTTACAGACCACAGCTCTGAAAGGCAAAAGGGCCCATGAGTGTCAGTCAATCAAGGACAACCTCTTCAAAGCACAAAACCCACCCACCTCACTATGCAGAAAGCTATCATGGCAGAAAACCTACATGGATTAACACAACTTGTGGATGAGTTCAGAAACAGAAATCAAAGTCCACAGAAGGTAGGAGTAGGTAAGAAAAGGAATACTTGCCAGAAGTATAAAAACATTGCTTGAGCATGCGAGACGAAATTAGAAAAGCCCAAGCGCAGCTGGAGTTGAAACCAGAAAGAGATGTTGAAGATGAACAGAAGGTTTCTACAGTTATGTAGGCAACAAAAGGAAGAATAAAAAAGACTGTAGAGCCACATGAAGGTAAAAACAAGTTAGAAACCTATTAAACAAGTTGAACATACACAGATGCTCAGAACCAGATGGCATGTAGTTTCCTGGGTCCCCAGGAAAATCATGGGGGCAGATTTTCTTCCCAAAAGTCACATCCATCCAGTAGAGATTTAGAAATATTAAATCAATCTCATCAATTTGATTGTTCTCTGTAATAACATGACTGTTCTCTCTAAATGAGGAAAGACTATTACACATTGTTTGCCTTGGCTTTAACAAGCTTCTGACACAGTCTTTCAAAGTATCCTCAGAGCTAAATTGGTGGCATGTTAACTGAATAAGTGAAATATAAAGTAAACGAACAGCAGCTGGGCTCAAAGGGCTCTAATCAAAGGGAGTAGGTACAACTGGTCTCTAATGGAGTTTCTCCAGGATCAATATTGAATACAAGAAATGTTTGTCTTTACTAATGAACAGGACAGTAGAACAAAGTGCCTGGTCTGCAATTTCCTGAGGATACTGAACTGGGCAACTGTGCAAGAGGAGAGATCTGCACTCAGCAAGACCTCAGTCAGTGAGAGAAATGGTTTGACAGGAATCTCATGAAGTTCAATGCGGGCAAAGTCCTGCATCTGGGGTGGAATAACCCCATGTGGGCTAGGAGCCAACTAGATAGAAAACATCTGCCTTCTGTAACAGTCAATTTCTCAGTAGTAGAATACATAAATTATGAAATTCTTCTGCAATCTATCAGTTTTTATGACACTTTTTTTTTATAATCACCAGAGCATAATTTAATATGAACAGAGTACTACAGCTGGTTTGGAGAAATTCAGTATCCTGACATCAGAATCTTCATCTGGAAGTGAAAAAAATATTCAGAATTAATGCTGAGTACAGCAACAGCTTCACAGATTAACCCTTAACAATGTAAAATGAAATACCTGAAAGTCAACAAATTTAAAAGTCAAATGTATTCCATTCCTAAAATCCTTCATGAACATTACAAAAAAAATTAGATGTGAACAGATGTGAACAGCTGACAACACCAATGGGATTGAGAAAGAAAAATCATGTGCCTACTAATGGCTAACGTGCTCCTAACGAAGATACATCAGAAAAGAGAAGTGCAAAGGCAGAACTCACAGAAAGAAAATTTGCTCTCCCTTTCTTTCCTAAGTCTCTGGGACACCTAACCTCTCCTACTTCTCAGGGGAGCTCACTCCACTTTAGTTTTGGAAGAAAACATTGCCTACCCTTTGACATAGCACCCTATATTGCTTCTGCTTGTATTTCCAGATGTTCCTCCTCTGTATCACTGAGAACTCTCAACAAATACATCCGAAAATATTGCTAAAGCACCCAAAATCATTTCATTATTGAAGCATCCACTACTTGAAAACATAGGACTCACCTGAAGAGATACTGAAGTTCAGATGTATAATTACATGATATATACTGCATTTTTATATTTTCTTTTCACATGAGATGACTTTCTCCCTTCAAACAAACTACATTCAATAAGCTCACAATAATAAGGTTTAAGTAAACAACAACAACAAAAAAAGCCAAGAAGCCACTACATGGAATAACGGGAAACGATTCAAGTGAGGTTTACAAAGAGCCTGCAAGGTGAACATACAGTGTTTAAGTCTTTCCAAAGAATTAAGTTCAATTAAAACAAAGGAGACAACTGCAGTGCATGTCAAAGTGGTTTTCTCTGAGAAGTAGTACAAGGACCAGTGTCTCGCTTAAGAAAGCTGCCCTGCCAAAAAAGAAACTAAAGCAGAATGTAAGGATATCAAAAGAAAATGAAGATAAGGAACATCATCAGAGAGTATGTCTGCTACCAAGAGCATCTGTAATACTATACAGTCACAAACTCCTTCACACATTTTCAAACATTGTCCTCTGATTGAAGAATCGTTTCAGTTTCTCCTCTTCCCAGCTGAGTGCTCCAATGAGGAAGCTTGCCAATTACATGGCATAGCATGAAAAATTTAACAGATCAGTAATAAGCTTCTGCTACTTACTTAGGAAGAGAATAGGAGTAGGGTGGGGAAGTTCCTCAGTTGACAACTGATGTACTTGGAACTCTTGTGCTACTCTCACAGGGAACCCCCTTTCATTTTTTATGGCTCAGTGATGTAAAATTTGCCTATAATTACAACGTTTGGCTAATGCTCAAATTCAGAATATTGCATTTTGAGCAGGATTCATGAAAAGATAAACAAATTCACAGAAACACACTTTACACACTGCAAGATTACATAGTTCGATCTCTCTTTGGGCGACTTACTACTTCCTACAATTTAACAGTAAGATAAGGTATTATTTAATTTTCACTTTCACTCTTCGGATACTTGATGTCATACTAACAAGACAAAAGGCAGTGGCAATCAAACAAGAAACAGAAATATTACCCTATAGCATTTTTTCTAATTAAAATTTTAATAGAAAACTCAAAGAAGAGGCAGTAGATAATGAACTAAGTTACTGCTTCTAGCAGCTGCAACTGCATTACTATGCATGAAGACTTTTGAAAGCTTCACTAAAAATACGAAAATTATAGTGTAACACAAACTGCAACACTAAGTATTACCTGATAATAACAAAGCCACATCAGCTTATAGGAAAGCAAGTACAAAGAGACAGCAGGACATTCACCAGGCTTCCACAGAAACCCCAAGTGCAGATGCTACTTAGGAAATGAGGTATAGGAAAACTGGGGAGAGACTTCTTGTAACAGCATGGACACAGAGAAATGGCTTTAAACTGGAAGAGGGTAGATTTAGACTAGATATCAGGAAGGGATTCTTTACTGTGAGTGTGGTGAGACACTGGAACAGGTTGTCCAGTGAGGTTGTGGGAACCCCCTTCCTGGAAGCACTGAAGGTCAGGCTGGACAGGGCTTTGAGCAACCTGGTCTAGAGGGAGGTGTCCCTACCTATAGCAGGGGGTTGGAATCTTAAAGGTCCTTCCAATCCAAACCATTCAATGATTCTATGTATACTTTAAAGTTGTGAAAACTTTTCACACTCTCAGAATATCACAGGACAAATATGTTCTTCCAATGGCGTTGTCAAATATGTTACAAAATAGGTGTTCCTGCTTTGTCTGGGATGCCTTTCCAAACAAGCTACAAAGGAAAGGCATAACAGTAGAGTTTTGAAACACAATAAAATACCAGAGATCAGAACGCAAGAATAGGGAAATTCTTTTACAGTTGCTTGAGGGAAAAAATAATTTAAAGAGAGTAAAACAACTTCCCCATTCACTTTCCTCCCTATCAGTTGGTAGTTTCCTCTGTTCATATCTGTTCCTCAGAGATAAGTCTCCCAGTAGATTACTGAGTAATATGACAAGTATCTGTTAAACGTGTTATGCAGTAGGAGCATGTGCAATGGAGTATCTTGTGTGCTTGGTCTGCAATGAAGATTGCAGAACATCTGCAAGTGAAGGCAAACCGTAAGGATTGGTTAGAGCAAAACTAAAGAACCACACCTTGCCTTAGAGAAGAACGTGGTGAGGCAGCATCACGTCAGCATTTATTCCATTCACTCCAATTCATTAGATCTGTCCTACCTAGTGTTAAGCAATATACCAGCGTGGCAGAAACATCATTCATGTACAAGCAAGAAGTGCACCACATGCCACTTTTTCAATCCAATCTTGCAATCAGCTGTACATCCTCCTCTGCAGCTGGGCTGTGCCCCGCCCGTCCTCCCTCTCAGCTGCAGCATTAGAGAAACAGGGTTCACACCACCGTGTACTTCCTCCCTACCCCTCTCTCCAGACAGTGGCAGCAGTTTCTCAGCAGCCCCGCTCTGATCCAATACTACAATAGCACATGAGAATTCAAATTTAGAAGGGAAAAGATCTGTTTTGGGCCTGGTGGGTATCCCTGAACTGCGACCTCCAAGCTAGCAAATCAACCTTTAGTGAGACTGGCAGGTATATTAGGAAACACAAAGACAGTGGTACAAAGCTCTCTGAAACTTTAGTGATCTCTTACTGACAATTTTTAGACAAAAGAACTATACTTCATATAGATACTGTATTTTATTTCATAGTATTTCAATTCTCAGCATCTTTTATCTAGTTTTCTGTACTTTCAATACAAATAAATACTTTCTACACTCAGTCTACTTCAATTTCCTCCTACTCCCGTGTTATACATCCTGCTTTACTAATATGTTATGTTCATTCTTCTCCTTGCCTTTTCTTCCCCTATTTAGAAATTGGTTTTTAGCACCTTTTAGTGTACATCTGCTTTGAATATTCAGACAAACGAGTATTATGACAAGATGGGGAGCATCATTACACAGCAGTGCAAAAGTTCATTCATCATACTTTTGGTGTGCAGAGCTCTGGAAACAAAGGCAATAAATATGAAAAATAAAGAACAACTTCTTTCCCCCAGAGAAGCCTGCTTGAATAGATTGTATAGAGAAAGAAATATGCTTATCCAAAAGTTTGGAAATTTAATTTCTTTAAGACTTTATTGCTATCACTAAGCAAGTCCAGCTTAGTAAGCTGTTTTCACAGCTGCATATCAATGCATTCTGTTCTGGGAACCACTGATGTAACACTAATAAGCTCACATCCACAAAATACACTGACTGTCGTGCCCAAAGACGCTCTGCTGGACAACACATCCTTGGGACGCAGAGCAGAGGGCTCCCTCAAACCTTACCATACAAAGCCAGTTATGTCGTTGGTCCCAAGCATTCATAGTTGTTGTTAAGATGAGAAAGAAAGCTACAAGAACTTCGAAGATGGTCACATACACACTACCAGATTCTCCACATGCCGTAAGAAAACAAGCACTGTATTTTTTACAGCTACTTTAAAGAAGAAGTATCCTTCTCCTACTCCCACTCTGATCAGGACAACTTTCCAAAGCTCACATCAAATCTACTGCAAGAAGTGATTCATTGTCTTGATCCAAGTGTATAACTAGGCACCTTACAACACAGGGGCAAGTCTGATATGACGCTGAAGAATTACACAGATAACATTACACATAATTACAGTTAATCTCCCCAACACCTCTCAAAAAAAAAAAAAACAACCAACCACACCATCTCTGATCTGCACTTTTTGTGAGGTTTTATGTATATAGTTCTTTTTAAATTTCATTAGAAATTGGTTTAAGTGACAGCAACTAAAACATGGGGAAGTTTCAGATCTTCACCACAATCTATTTTTTAAGTTGACGTGCATGTATCTAAGTGATGCATATTAAATTTGCATGGATCCACTGTACCGTGAAGAAAGAAAAATGCTTTCATTACCTCCTGAGCACTCCCAAACTTGTACTTGCCTGTTTAAACTGTGTTTTAAAACAGTACACGCTCCTTGTTTTCACTCATTGGAGTCTGTACACAAAACAACAGTTAAAATGTTGATTTTAGCATACAGACAATATTACTGCTGTTTTAATGCACAGATATGACTTGAAAATCCTAGGTTCCTCAATGTAGTCTCTTGTGCAGTGAGCTAATACACTATCAATAGCCACCTACATATAAGCACTTCAAAAGTGTCTTTTTCAAACCTCACAAATTCTGTATGCTTATTGAATTTGAAACTGCAGCAAGCTTATGGTAATTTAACTAAAGTTCACTCAGGTAGAAGTGCACATTTCAAAGAGGTAATGAGCGATCCTGTTCATTAAGCACTTGTCTTCAAGTTTCTATTCATTCAGTAGCTGCTGCATCACTGTGTATTTCCCTTTAGATCCCCAAAACTCTATTTGGAATCACAGAATTTCAACTATCACAGAATATCTTGAGTTGGAAGGTACCCTTAAAGATCACTCAATCCAACTCCTGGCTCCACATGGGCTCACCCAAAACTCAAACCCTATGTCTGAGAGCGGTGTCCAAATGCTCCTTGCACTCCAGCACTCAGGGCCGTGCCCACTGGGCAGCCAGTTCCATGCCCACCGCCCTCTGGTGCAGAACCTTTTCCTGATGATCCAACCCGCACCTCCCCCAGTTTCAATACATTATCTCATACATATCATTCCCTATTTAAACAGCTAGGTGTTCGGGTTTTTTTTCCACTTATCTAACTTCACCTCCCATGATTCCTTGTTTTACTCTCCCAAACATTTAAAATAAATTGACTAAGCAAAACCTCATTAAATCTATGCAAGCCCCCTTTGGCTCTGCAAGTCTCCTAAGCTCTAAAGGCTCAGGATGTGGCTCAATACAAGCCAGGAAAACAAAGAATCAGTACACTGGCCTGTTTAAAAGATAAGAGGGCCTCCTTATCTCCACAAAGGACACGCATCAGTGATTTACGTCTGCAGATGCAGAGGTAGCTTAGATTGAGCCAGCTTAAAAAAAATAAATACCAAAAAGCCACATTCTGACAACCGCAGCTGAATTCCACGAGCCTCTTGGCCGCTCGGGAACTTGTTTCCAACTCTGCCCGCTAAGCTCCGAGGGGACTGCCGTCCCCATCCCGAGCGTGCCGATGGGACGGGGCCAGAAGGCCGCCGCGGGACGGTCAGCCCTGCCCCGAGCGTAGCGGGGAGCAGGCCCGAGGCGGGAGCCCCGCACAGCGCCGGGCGCAGGCCGTGCCCCGCCCCGCAGCCTATCAGCCCCAGCCACAACGCCGTCCTCCGCCAACCGGGACGGCTCGCTCTCAGCCCGGGCCCAGCAGGTGCCGGCGGCGTCGCTCCGGCCCGAGGCCGGCCCAAGGAAGGGCCCCGAGCCGGTGCCGGCTGCGGAAGAGCGGAGGGCCGCGGGGCGGGCGGGGAGGAGCCGACGGCTTACCAAGAGGAGGAAGAGGCGGCCGGGCTGAGGCGGGAGCAGGAAGACGGCGGGTCTCATGGTAGATCAGGCGCCCGGCGGCGGGGTGGGGGGGGGAGAAACGCGGCTCCCACGCTCGGCGGCCGCGGCGGTTCCGCACTTCCCCCGTCGCCAGGAAACACCCGCGGCCGTCCCACCGCCGGGCCCCGCGCCGCCCGCCTTCGCCACTCACTTCCGGGTGCCCGCAGGAGCACGCCGGGAAGCGTAGTTCTCAGCCGGGGAAAGGGAGAGGCGCGCGCCCTCCCGGCGCGCCCCGCGCGGAGGACCCGGCTATCCCAGCATGCAGCGGGGCCGCCGCCTCCGTCAGGGCGGGGCGGGCGGTGCCGAGGTGAGCGTTGGGCGCGGCGGCTGTGGCGGGGCGGCTGTGGGGCTGGGAGCGGTTCGTCCGTTTGTTCTGACCTGGGGCTCGTTATCCGGCCTTGGGGTTGCCTCTTCCCCTCCCTTTTCGGTGCTTTGGGAAAAGTTCTCCGCGTTTACGTAACTGGGGTAACTCAGCCCGTGAGTAGCACCGGGCGGCTGCGCTGCCTTAATGTCTCTTCTTGTGCCTGAACGTTGAATGCCAGGTCTTCTGGGTTCGCTCCTGTTTTCGACTGATGTTGCTTTCCTGGCAGCTCGTTCTTAGTAGCTTTATCAATAAAATTTGATAGAGCGGACTCGTTGCAGCCCGTGCTTCTCTCCGTGTTAGTTTCAGAAAGAGAAAGTGAATTACAGGCTTGATTCCACTAATACAGTGTATGCAGCAGGTAATGCCAATAGTACGCTTTTTATAAATAGATCTTGGAGTTATTTCTTGGTTATTGTTGGTTTTTGTTATTTTGGTCTTGTCTTTTGGCACATAAAATTGCAGAGGATCAAGATAATAAGGAAAACCTCTTGCTGTTTTTCTTGAATTTGATCATCCCTTAAAGCCTATTTATTTAGTCACAACCTTAAATTTCCTTAAAGATGTGGACAGTGCTGTTTCTGTTATTTTTTTCCCTTTAAAAAAAATTA
>JAOWBP010002052.1:30995715-31017370 GCA_028571105.1 Tragopan temminckii | reverse complement strand
TGAATATGAGAAAAAACGTCTTTACTGTAAGGAAGACAGAGCACTGGCACAGGCTGCCCAGAGAGTTGTGGAGTCTCCTTCTCTGCAGGTATTCAGAACTCACCTGGACACTTTTCTGTGCGACCTGCTGTAGGAAGCCTGCTGTCACATGGGGTTGGACTAGGTGATCTCCAAAGATCCCTTCCAACCTCCATGATTCCCTGAAAGGCGGTGGACACAAGCTGGTCTACTTACAATGAAGGTTTTTTGTCTTCATTGGTGTGTTGTTAATCTGAAGAATGATCAAAGACAAGAGCGGAAGGCTGGCAAGGGTACAGAGTGTCCGTCTGACAGGGCAGGGCCTCTGCAACAACATCTAGCTTGTGCTAGATGGCTTCTGAAATTCCTTTCCAGCCTACGCTATGCTGTTACTCTGAGATTACTGAAGAAATGGGTGTTCTAGCTTTGGAAATTAATTATGAGTGTTATCATTAGGAAAACACAAACACAATAAAGTATGCAAGAAAGCTGAGATTTTTTTTGCCATTACATCTGGAACTGACATACCAGAAAACCATGTAATTTTTAACTGTATTTGAATTATATTAACTTCAAATAAAGAGGAATTACTTTCTTGCATTTTTTTTTTCTTATCAATAATTTATAGCTTAAAATTTTTGTTACAAACACTGCACTATTGTGTGAAGAAAAAAGCAGAAGACCTGAAGGGAATGTAAGGAATTTGTCTATTTCTTTCTTAGTTTCTCACCCCTGGTTTGCAGTGTGTGGTAGGCAGCAGTGCCTTAAAGCGTCTTACAGACCCTGTTGTTACTGAGTTTACAGCCTGGGAATTAGGAGGGTGGAGAAAGTGACTACCCAGAGCCCTGTGTGCAGCTAAATACTTGGATTTAAAACCAAGTGCTGTATCAGGTTACCTGCTCAAGATGTATGGCTGTTAGCTACATTAACTCTCCTTCACAGTGGTCCAGTTGGTAAGTTATCTGAACTGTTGGTTTTGACTCTCGTCGATCTCTAAATACCGGTAAAGGGTAGGTACCAAATTAGGATGAATTTAACTTGTATCAGAACAGCTGAGACCAGAATGAGCTCTGTTTTTCTGCTAGCTGACACTGTGCAATAAGCTCAAAGAATCTGTGTCATCGCTTCTTCAACATGATTCTATGTAGAAGAAAAGCATGACTTGGATACTGAATTTCTTTAAGGAACCAAGTTTTAATTAATTCTAGCTCATAAACTAGTGGATTAGTTTATAAGCTGTCAGGAAATTAAATGTGTATTCAAAGCGGAAGTACTACGGTTTGGTGTATAATGCTTTTTATCTTTTGTTCATGGCAAGAAGAATCCAGGCTAAGCTCAAGCTGGAGTTCAGCCACGAGATACGAGTGGCTCTTTCAAAGGGGTCAGGGACCATGCCTACTGGTTTTAGAATGGTGGGAACAGTGAATCAACACGCAAGGATTTAAAGTTCTTTTCTCTTCCTGAAAGAAGTGAGGCTGCACGCTGCATGTTTATTTGAAGATTTGGACAAAGAACTACTAATATTGAATGCGTGGAGTTAGAAAGGGATTTGTAAGGCTCTTTGGTGGCCTATCTCCGTGCAGTTGAAGTGGGGATGATTTAGTAATGCTTGCAAAATCAACCTGTGGTTCTGAAGAAGGAAAAGGTGTTTCAGTGGTAATTCTACAGTGAAGTCTTACAGGTTGACTTCCCCTAACTTGTTCAACTTTTCATCTTCCTTATTGGGTGTAATACATGAATGGGCAGAGTCTTCTTTTAGCATTCTTTATTCTTTTTTTTTTTTTTTCCAGAAAATCTCAAAATTGTTTTATTTGGAGTTGTTTTGGAAAATGTGATGAATCTGGGACTCTATGTAGAAACCCAGCTTTTCTTTGCCTGAAGTTCTTTTACCTTTTCCCCTGGCCTGGTGGAAAACAGCACTTGGCTCCTTTAGAGGTTAAGGGAATTTGTAGGTGTCATCCCTGCAGTGTAGGTACGAGGGCAGGGACTGTCCACTGTCTGTGGTTAGACATGAGAAAAATAATGTATATTTTTAATAACACTAATATGCTTGGTTGCCTGAAAAATGATTTTTTTTTAACCTGTTTTATTCTGTAAACCGAAAGATTATGCTAGGTCAATTATTTTAAATTAGTTTGGTTACTGGAAGAGTAAAATCAGGGAAAGCCTTCTGCTGAAGGTGCTGTTGCAGTACAAGCAATTTAAGACAACTAAGTCAGCACGTTTTTTTTTTGACACAGTCATGGCAAAACTTTCTACCATTAATTCAATTTCTTGTTAAGAAAAGGATGTAAAGAAAGAAAATCTCATTTGAATAACCTCTTTTTACACAGTACTAAAATGACAGTACTATCTCACAGTAGTTTTTCTTGCCCTTTATGTGCATTCAGCATAATGGCATATGTGCATTCAGCATAATGGCATTCCTTTACACTGCTCGTGCACACATATAAATGCTATTATGTACAGTTATATGCATGTTATTGTGTACACACTTTATTTTAGAGAAGGGAGACTTGAAAATTATGTTTCATGCATATGCAGAGAACAGAATTCAAGCTTCTTGTGTGCTGATTTGATTCTGCAAATATTTCAGTAACCTGTTCATACTCTCTGCTGGGTGATGCCTCGGTGACTTCAGGAAAGGACAAATGCAACTTGGAGTAGAAGCCTTCAGTCAGAAGGTCTTACTTTTTCTAGAAAGTGAACTTCCAGAATTACTGTCTTTTCAGGATATGTGTTAGAATTTTAAAGGTATTTCAGGATGTAAGTTGGCAGAGCTTGAGCTCAAGGAAAGCATCTAATCACAAATGTTATTTCAACAAGGGCTTCCACCTATCTTTGTGCATCTTTATTTGCATCTACCTTAATTATTTAGTTATTTCTTGTTACAGTTAAATTTTATTTATGAAAGGAGATCTCCAAGCCCTGTAAATAAATGGGAATAATGCATTCAAATGCAAATAAAAATGCTAATAGGGTATCAATTTTTAGATAGGTAATACTGTACTCAAACACAATTTTGTTGGAAAAATTGAATGATCTTATTTTGCTTTCTTTTAAAAATCTAAATGACTATATTCTTATGAGCCTGCCATTTTTTTTCTCTTTCTCTCTTTCTTTTAGGGAGTTTTACCTTGGTAAAGGTATACTGGACGAGTAGCAAGTATTGCCATCCTTGAAAGGCGCTTTTAGGATGTCTGAAGATGATGAAAAAGTTAGGCTCCGTCGAATTGAACCTGCCATTCAGAAGTTCATTAAAGTGGCAATTCCAACAGATTTGGAAAGATTAAGAAAGCACCAAATAAATATTGAGAAGGTGAGTGTTCACTTTTTGCTAATGTAGTTCTTTTTACAGCAGTTGCGCTGAAAGGTGATGCATGGATTTTATCATGTTCAAATGCTTCTGGTTGATATTAGTTCATATGTGATAATGAAACTGAATATGCTTTCAAGAAAAATCACCGTTGAGTTAAATTCTTGTATATGCTTCAAATACTAATAAAATAAACATGCCCAGGGCAGTTGTGGCATGAAATGCCTAAGGTTCATATTATTAAACCCCCATATTCTGTAAAACACAGTGGCTGCATCCACACTGCTGTGTTAACTCTTTAACCGTCATCAGAAATTCTTTAAATAAGAGCAATTTGATGCAGCCAGTGTCAGGGACAGTTGTAGCAATTAGCTGTATAAGTGATCAGATTCGAACATCCCCTCTCTCTGTTTACTGGTTAAAAAGAAGTATGTAGCCTGCGGAAACTGAGAAATTGGTTTGTCAAGAAAGGTGGTAAGAGATTCACTAAAACAAGTATTAATGTTAATAAACATCTAAAGGGAGGCAAATGAATGAAGCCAGGCTCTTCTCAGTGGTGTATAATAATAAGACAAGGAGTAGTGGTCTAAAACTCAAATGTAGGAAGTTCTGTACTAACATGCAGAAGAACTTCTTTACAGTAAGGGTGATGGAGCACTGGAACAGGCTGCCCAGAGAGGTTGTGGAGTCTCCTGTGGAGATATTCAAGACTCACCTGGACTCCTAGCTGTGCGACCTGTTGTAGGATACCTGCTTTAGCTGGGGGTTGGACTCAATGACCTCTTGAGGTTCCATCCAACTCCTGCAATTCTGTGACACCAAATAAATAACTAAATAAATAAGGAAGAGAGTGAGTAACTTGGAAGAAGTGCTTGTTACTTTACTGTAACTTTACCAAATACGCCATCATCTGGATGAGATTTTTTGTGCAAGATTTCTGCCTTGAGTAGCTTGAGGATGGGGAAGAGGGAAAACAAATGTTAGTATAGTTTCTGAGAATGTAGTTGGGAAATAATGTGTTTAAGTGATAGCCATCTATTCTTATAAGAAATGTTTAGTTTAAATGATTGTAAGTGAACAGTAGGTTATTAGTAGTCTTTTCTTTGAAATGTAGTGACGTGGTTGGAACAGTCACTTGTGATTTGTTTGTGGGGTGGTCTTTGGAAAGACTGCACGTTTTGCGGTGCCTCTGGAAGTGTGCCGTGTTTTGGTCAAGAAGGATGATTCTGGAAAATAAAAAGAGGTTGTTTGCAGATGCTCAGTAGATTCTGGTTAAACTCCACTAACCAAAGGTTACTGGAGGATTTACCCAATGCTGGGGCATGCTCAAAAGGAAACTTCCTAGCTCATTCCTAGATGAAGAATTGTGAAGAAGTACCTTGGAATGGACTTTGATAGTGCAGAAGTGGTGATTGACCATGAGAAGATAGAAAAAACTGAGACAGAGGAGGAAGATCTGGTACAACGAGGACTAGTGATGGCAGATAATAGTTGGGCTATTTCCTTCTAAGAGTGTATTAAGGATGCAATTAGGATATGAACTGCAATATTCACAAATTGAAAAGTTTATTAGTACAATATTTTCCTGAAGCAATGGCTTCTTAATGAGATGAACTGTATTTTTCCAGCATGTTGTTTACACTTTGTTGTACATTGTTTGTCTAATATATTTTATTACCTAGATGCCAGTGGATTCAGCATTTTCTTGCCTTGGATCCAGCCACTTTGCAGCAGCCCCATTTTATTCTAGTGGCCAGAAGCTGATCTCCAGCTTGTCCCACCAAGAACAATTGCTTGAGTTCCTTTGTGCTGTAGCCAGACTACAGAGCAGTAGTGATTAAGAGTCAGTATTAGCTGGCTTTTGGGTGAGAATACTAGGGAAGCAAGGGGCCTCAACTGTTAAATCCCTCAGGAGAAGCTTCTAGATCAGTGTGTGCATATTCGTGCGTATGGCCATAGAGCTAGTTAATGGTAAAGAATGATATGGAATAGGATGGGATTCAGAGGGTTCTTAGAGGAGAGCTTTGTAGTGTTTTTTCCATGCAGGCTGTTTTATTCAAATAGAGACAGGGTTGGTAGCTAAGTTGTTGCCTTCTTTCTCTTGACCAGAAGTTTCCCAGCTGCCTTTGGAAGCACCATAAAGAGGGATGTCTTGGTTGCACAGAGGCAGTTTTTTAGGTTAAAAAAAACCAAAAAAAAAACAAAAAAACAAAAAAAAAAACAAAAAAACAAAAAAAAACACCACACCCTCACTTATTTAGCATCCATAAACACCCTACCAAGGGGCTTCCTATGGCTTTGAATGCTGTAATGAGAAACAGAGACATGATTAGTGTGAGGTATGGTGGTGGGAGCTGCCACATTTAGCAGCAGCACGTAGCTGGTGAGGAGGGGTGGGCAGCTACTTGGTAATGCTACTGCAAATCTCTTAGGTATTTAAACAAGGAATAATTACACTGTATCTAGCCAGATAGAGTTACCATGGTGTCAGGAAAGGAGTGAAATACATTCCACTTAATTCAGCCTTGTGTTGATCAACTGACATTTTTACTGGCCCAGCAACTCAAATGAGTTAGGCATTCCTGTTCTGCAAACAGAAGGGGAATCTTTATAAGGATGATTTTCTGTGTCTAGAAGAAAATTCAGAAAATAGTAGCACTGGGGATGAAATGAGGTTTTAGATTAGTTGTGATTTAACACTTTGTTTGAAGCTCTGCCAGAGAAGCTCGTTCTTGGCCACAATTTAATTATAGGAAATACAAACCAGTGTTCTTGTGATGGCATTGGTTGGCCTCATTAAAATACCATGCTTTATTGAGTAGTTCATATTTTAATGTAAAAATCTGATGCAATCTAAAAGTATTTGGGGCATTTCTTGAGTTTATTTAGATTACTGACTGATCATTCACACTCACATAATCAAGAAATTTGCATATCAGAACAATTCTTAAATATTTGTAAACTGATCATAAAATTAAGTGCATTTCCTCCAGAACATTTCTTTTATGAAAGCCAAAATTTAGAGCAACATCTAGTACAGATTTGTCTTTCTTCAGACTAATATTAATAAAAAAATTTTGCATCTCTAGACGATGCAAGTCTTGGCAGATTTGATATTTGAATTATTGCTAAGTGGAATTACTAGAAACAAGTAGCTACTGATAAAACTTTTAAGTAAACACTTGGCAATTGTGTCAGGAGCTATTTAGCAGTGCTGACAACGTCAGAACTCCATTGATAAGAAATACAACATAAACATTTATGAGAAGTAATACATCCAAGTATAAAACTAGTCTCTGAATGACTTATTCTTTGAAAAGTACACAGTTAGGGTAATGTTCTTAAAATTTGAAAGTTTCTTTATTTTTTGAACACCAAATTGTAAGAGCTATTACTATTCCAAACTTCACATTTTTGACAGCTTTACGAGAGTGCAAGAATCAAAATACATCAAACCTGCATTTGAAATCTTTCCCTCAAGTTAGTTTTAGATTATTGGAACTCTAGCAATAGTTTGGTTGAAATACTTCCATAGTGATTTACACTTGTATATCTTTTATATGCATTTTAGCCATAATGAATGTGTTATAGTATTTCTGCATGCTGTCGGCATCAGCAGCTTAAGTGGTTTTCTCAAAAATATTTTTTTGTAAATTTAACTTTCAGCCATGCAAACCAAATATCCCTGGGGGTAAAAGGATAATTTTGTAGAATCTAGTCTTGTTTATTTTACAGGCTACTTTTAAGCAAAAATCACTAATTATGTCAAATTGCTTAGAGCAGCAACATTATTTACTTATGATGAAGCCAATATCTCTAACCTCATTTCATGAATATTGATTTAAACCTGAGGTTCCAGAGATAGTCCAAACAATTAATCTACTAAATCACTGTTTGAAGAAACTATAAAATCAATATATAATGAAATGTGACCTTGAGTACACCTTTCCAAGGGAAGTGTATACCATAAATCCACCATTATAGTATTGCTTTTCAAAGATGACAGTGAAACACTGTTTTGAGTCCAGTGTTCCGTATGTGAGTTCCTAGGGACTTAAAAATTAAGGAATTGGTAATCTATGCTTGTGGGTTTTGAATTTTTTTTTTTTTTTTTAACCTTAAAATTTCTTGTTTTCTTTCACTCTGAAACAGGAAATAAAATGTATGCTTATCCAAAGGAGCTTCAAATTTGGTCGTTCCTGTCAGGTGAAAGAAAGACGGGGGTTTTGGCATGCTATCCTGAACTTTGCTGGAGAGGATTAACAGTCCCTAAGGAAAAAACAAAAAAAAGAATTAGTGTAAAATCATAGCAATCTTTTCTCTGTTGTACTCAATTAAAGTAGTTTGTGAAACACTTGTTCTCACATGAGCCTGCTGACATGGTGAGAAGATGGATGAAGGAGAGGTGACGCAAAATGAGGAGCATAGAAATCTGAGTCTTAACTGCTGTCTTCATCCCAATGTATACATTTGCCTAAGACTTCTATTATTCAAATTGACATTAATTAAGTTTTAGCCTGCTACTAAAATGAATGCAGAAGGCATTCTGAAAAGTTTTGAGTTTTTTCCATGTCTAGTAAATACTTTCTGGAAGAAATGGAATGGATTCAAAACATAAACGTGAAAGTCTTTTTAAGACAGTCTTCGAAATGGGCAAGCAGGCAAAGAGACTGAGTGTCTAAAAATAACCTTACGTTTTGTACTTCTGATGTGGAGTGTAACTATTTAGCTGTAGCACAAATTAAATATGTGAGCATTCTGTAGGCATTTTTAATTCATGGACCTCAGTTTTATGTGTATTTCTTAATGCTAAATAGAGGTGGTACCTGTGTTCAAAGTTTGCTTCGTCTTGTCCCTGAGCCAAACAAGGTGAACACTGGACAGTAGCATGGCCTACATTCTGATGGGTGACAAAGATAGGTCAATGAGAAAGAGTTCACTGACAACACAAATGTCATTGCTCTGGATGTATTAAGTCATGATGTTGTTTGAGGCCATCCATTTGCTGGGCATTTCTAGAAATGGTGAAAAGCAACAAGGGTTTCCTAAGGAATTATTTTTCTTCTTAATTGGAAAACTTTTTTTATTATTGAGAATGTGAACATTATAATGCAGTCAGTTGAAACTGAAACAAAAATATATATATATTTTCCCAAACCCTTCTTGTTTCACCCTCTGAAGTACTTGTTACTTCTTCAGGGATGACTGAACTGGAAGGCCCAATGCTGTTCTAGACTTTTTGTGAATTTTATTTTAAAGAGTAATGGCTATAATTTTAATAGTGTAATAATTTATGCAGAAGTTGCTCGTTTTCAAGAAAAATAATTTTAATATGACTTAACTGAATGTTAAGTGTTTTCTCTTCAAAAGCACTTCAAAACTGTAACATAAAGGAACAGTTTTCTCTCAATATGACTAAATTCTTATTTCTTGTCATGTTTTAGCAAACAGAGTAACATGTGATCCTCATTACCCTGGCCTCTGTAACCAGAGAGATAATCAGTGAAATATGCACATAGTAGATAAAATGATATTTTAATTAGCACCAAAGCATATTAGGAAACTGGGGAGTTAAAATTTACATAAAAATACATCAAAAATAGTGATAAATATTTTGTTTTTTAAACAATTTAAAAGAACATCCTAATATTGTCTAGCATTTAAAATCTCTCCTTTGATAATTTCGTCACCTGTTCCAGGATTCATAACTTCTGCTTTTCTCTTATTTTACTCAGGGCATTCTCTGCTTTGATCATGTATGTTACTTAGGTCAACAGGCGGTAGCAGGGATTGATACATTTTAATAATGAAAAGGTTTGTATGTCTTAATATGCAGTGATTTTGCAAAACTTGCGTTTAGCTAATGGAATAATGACTCTGGTCTGTCCTGTGTAAAGTGCTGTGTGGATTGTTTTCCATTAAAACACCCATGGATCTTCAGACGGGTGCCAGATTTGCCTTGGTGATCATCGTAACTGTGTAACTACATAGAAAAAAGGGAAAGTGTAAATGTAAACAGTAATGTTGTGTAATGAGTGTGATTTTCTTTGTAAATAATATCAGATACCTCGTTGTCCTGTGTGACCAGTTCCCACCCCTCTGTTCCTTTTTCCTTGCTCTTCCCTTCCTTTTGCTGACCACCAAGTGATTTATGCCACAGCAGTGTTGGGATGTTGCTGTATTTCTTTGCTGTTAAGAACTGATGCCAAAACCTGGTTTATCTGCAATTCAGTGAAAATATGTTGTGCAAAATTATCCACAAAATACATTGCCATTTAATTCTCTGATTTTGCAGCAGAAATGCCTATGACTCAGCTTTTTTTTACTGTTAATTTGGGAAAATTAAAGAGGTTTTCCTTTTCTGCTTAGCCACGTGGGGAGGGGAAAAAGCAATTATATGGAGTATTTTTTCTTTCTTTTAGTATCAAAGATGCAGACTCTGGGACAGATTGCATGAAGAGCACATTAATGCAGGACGAACAGTTCAGGTAAGGACATTAAAATCATAGTGATGTTAATGAAAATGAATTACATATGTAATACCTGATGCCTTAGGGGCAGATCTTTACAGATAAATATATTTTACAGAGGGATTTGCCTGAAATATAGTATTGCTTTGCTTTGTTTAAAAGGTTAGGGATTTCCTAATTTTGTCCTATGAGG
Source organism: Tragopan temminckii (assembly GCA_028571105.1). Lineage (NCBI taxonomy): Eukaryota > Metazoa > Chordata > Aves > Galliformes > Phasianidae > Tragopan > Tragopan temminckii. The sequence continues at coordinate 31,007,373 of JAOWBP010002052.1, read as the reverse complement.
CAAATACGGTCAGAAATGTTTTGAAGTGTGTGGGATGGCATGTCAGTGGGAATGTTCAGAGTTCTTGAACAAATAATTTCTAGTCATTTTTTCAAGTTCTTATATTAAATTACTTTGTGTAAATTTAGGGTGAGTTTTTTTGATACTGTGTATGATTTCAAGTGCATAGGTGACTGCTGATATCCCAACTAGTATTTGCATACAGCTTTATGTAAAGTGGGGCTGGGAGACTGGCATTTTGTGAACTATCCTATTACATGAGTGAGTTAGAAAATAGTGAGATAATGAGACAGTGTTAATTCTGAAGCATAGTTTCAGACCAAACACGGAACATCTGTACTACTAGTTTGATGTGCAAATCTATTATTATATGCATCGTATTTTCAAAGGATGAAGCACCAGACCCATTTGTCTGCATGGCATTGTCTCAGTGACTTCATGCATAATCAACCATAACTCAGCACAGAAGGAATCTCATATCTGCTTTAAAAAAAAATAAAAAAAGCATGTCCTGATGAAAATGGGTGCCAAAGGTAACGCCAAACATTGGTAATACACAGCCAAAATAGACTGCAGAAAACTGCAAAGACCAGATCTTCACAACAAGTTTTGCTGATGCAGGTACAGCAGCTAGTACTGGCAAAAGTGTGGGAACAGACTGATCTTAGCCAGCAGGAGAGGCATCCTGTGTTCATTTTACGGTTGTTTTTCAGAGCAGGGGCAAGACTTTGTTACTGGACCAAACCTTTTGTAACCTATCCTGCATCGAGCAGGCCTTGCCAGTGGGGATGGCACGGTCCTAAAACATCATATTTTAAAATTTTAAAATACCATGCTTATTGCAATACTTCCCTGACTCCTGTGGATAATTAATTAGGCCAGACTAAAAATGGAAAAAGAAAAAAAAAACTCAGAAAGGATTTCATTGTAATCAAACAACAGCACTAGGCAGAAGGCAGAGCTAGAGTTACCTTTTTTTGAGGAATAGAAGGTATTAATGAGCTTTTTTACTGTACATGATTAGAAGTTATATGTGAAATCCACTGGATTTTTCTGTTATTTGGAGATTTGAGTGCTTATGTTTTTCACTAAGCATTTTTGACATTTGAGCATAAAATAAGTTTATTCCTTGTAGCTTTAAAAAAGGATGCCAAAGGGATTTGCAAAATCAGTCCTGTTCAGGTGTTTGCCTGTGTCTGTTCTGTAATCCACATTCACATCTGAAGGGTAAGAGAGGCTTCTCTTGGGGCACCTTATGTTCAGTGTCATTTGTCTACCATGACAAAAGTATCAAAAATTACAGAAACAGCAGTCATGTTGAGGATGTTGTTTTTAAACATGTGACGTCTCTTAGTAATAAAATATCATACTTATCTCTAGAAATATTTATGTTTGGCTTGGGCCTGAAGCCTGTGATTTTTACTTTCAGTCAGAATAAATTTTCTTCCTTTTTATTTAGCCTTTACTGCTTATAGATCAGGATGCAAGTTCTGCATCAAGCTGGTCACATTCAGATACCCAGAGGGCCAAGTAAGGATCTGGATCTGGATCTGGATCTGCAAGAAGTGTAGAGTAGCTCTCTATTTTAATTAAATAGTTAGTAGTCTGGATTAGTTGATAATAAATTATATGACATGTAGAATGTGTTTGCTGTAAGCTGTTTAAATGTTTACCAATGGACTTGTGATCTGTTTGTTTGCGAAGAAATCAGATTAATTATTGTGATACCAAATGTTCTCCGCAGCACACACTTTGCTCTCAAAATTAGATGCTGTAAAAATACATTAGGAATCCCTAAGTCAATATTGACCCAAGGCATCCGCCACAGGTTTTAGACAAATATATGCACAGCCACTCTACATTTAATCCATGTGCACATAATTAGCCATTTTTCTGAATTTTCAGTTTACCCAGAATAATTACTTCTGTTTTAAGTTTGATGATGGTCAAAATTCTAATAGAAGTATAGATGAGCATAAGTGTATACCTCTTCTTTCTGGTGACTGAATGCCACAGGAAAAACTTCTAAAAAGGAAAGTGAGGAAATGGAAAATCTGTGTGGGGCATGAAGACACCCTGAGAAAACAACTCTTGTATACGCAATTGTTTATGGTGTCAATGAAGGGTCATGTAAAATCAGTTCATTGTTGTAACTTGTTGCTATCTGTAGGGTACGTACAGCCATAATTTAGAGTTTATTTGACCTATACCAGGAAATTTTTACCGTATATCCTTTGTAACAATACTTTGAATGAAGTCCAGAGAAAGTAAATGATGACAAGAGTACATTTACACAGCTAAGCTATTGTAATACTTCCTTAAAAATTTTACTTATGTTTGAGAGAGGTTTGGATGGTAGCTTAGAGGTGCTATTTGGTTCTTAAACTGAAACCACAACGTGCAGAATGGAAGGGGTGTTGAATAACTCACAGAAGGCAGTAGATAAAAAGGGACTGATTCATTGGAGGTGGCAGATCATATGGCTTCCATGTACTATTTCAGCATAAATCATTTAAAGTAAATCGTTGGAAGTAGTGTATGACAATACACTTAATAAAGAAGAAAAAGAGAATAATGATGGCAGAGACTGAATGTAATACTGGCTTGATCACAATGATTCAGTTAGTTGGTGGCACTGGGAGCTGCGTAGGCTGATGGAGGAAGCATAAGTGAAATGCTGGAGTTTCTATGTGCTCTGGGATATAAGTATCGCCAAGGATGAGCGTCTGGGGCAGATACTTCCATGGAGAATGTTAAAGTAGTTGCTGTTGCCTTAGATAGTACTCGAGTTTCAGGATCATTTTGTATTTATGACTTTGGTCTTTTCCACACAACATGAGGTATCTCCGCCGGTTCTGGAGATAGAACTTCAGATTTTTCCTTTTCCAAGGGCTTTGGCCTCCTCACACTCTGTTGACATTCGTGTAAGGTGGACCATGCAGACACAATGTTTATCCTGGTGTCAGAGCCTCTTCTTGGGTCAACACTGAAGCAGTGCGATGTACCTAATACTCTTTGTAACTACGTCTTTCCATTGTGCTGTTATTTGCCATTGGCCCAGGCTCAGTGCCATGACTTGGCAGTGCAGGTCACCATGCATGTTTGCCTGCAGTTACATGGGAGTTCCATTGTTTTTTGTTGTGGGTTTTTTTTTGTTTTTGTTTTTTTTTTCACCAGTTACTTGTTTGCAAATGTCATGAAGTCATTTGCACACAAGAGACTGGTGTAGCTAGTACAGTGTTTCTGGTAATGTTCACATAACGTAGCATCCTGGTGGATCTCTTACCTCCAAATCTGTGTACAGTTTGGAAAAACTGGGCTCACTTTGTGTCCCAACCTCAGTTCTGTACCCATTTGTGAACAGTGATCCCAATAAAGTCCTCTGAGATCTAAGGATGAAAGCATTAAATAATAGCCATGTAATATTATTTCTGTTCTATAACAAATGGTGTAAAGCTGTGAGGGACTCAGGGATTCTGTTGGAGAGGACAGGATTAGAATGTATAATGATGCTGAGATCAGTCTGATTTTGGACAGTGACAGAGTCTTTAGGCAGGAATCACTGACAGTGTAAATGCAGCACGTGAAGCTCTTCAGATAGAAGCTCTATAGATGAGCACTTGTGGGACACGGAGTAAAAGTGAGCCTGCAGTGTGATAGTGACAGTGACAAAAAAAAGCGCCAAATAACAACATGAGATATATAAACCAGAGAGCAGTCTGCACAATGTCATGCAGCCTCTTTGGTTAGCATTAGTAGTATCCCAGGACTTCTCCAGTTTGAACACTACTCTTTTATAGAGGCTGTGGACACGTTAGGGAGTATTCAGGGAGAGCAATGAAAATGATCAGAAATTGAGGAAATGGAACTTATTTGGAAAGGCAGAAAAATTACTAATTTTTGTTCCAGAAGTGTCTGACAATGGTATGTTATCCACTTGCAGACTTGAAAGATTGCTGCACAGAAGACAGGCCATGCTTTCCTCTGCATTTCTGTTAGACGTGAGAAAAAACTGTGGCAATTAGGGTAATGAAATCCTACAGTATTATATCAAGAAGGCTGTAGCTCTTCATGAAGAAGTCTTTTGGAAACCAAATTAGATAAGTAACTAACAGAAATGAAATAATGACAACAGATCACTCTTTGAAGGGATGATTTCACAAAGAGTTTGCCAGCTTTATCCTTCATTTTTTTGTGAGAAAGCCATTTGAAACAAAGAGTTGTTTTGTTCTGCTTTGTTTTTTGAAAGCTAACAGACCAGGATTTCATATATTATGAAGGAAAATTCTGAGACTTTTAGGCTGAATTTGGTGAATTCAGAACTGAGGAGTTTGCATGAATGAGAACAGCGTTGTGTGTTGCCTTCCTTGCTGTCCCATGAAAATGATTATGAAAAGAAGTCACAGCCACTTGCATTTCTGTAGCATTTATCAGGTTACACCCTGGTGAGCTCCTGAGATGCGTCTCCTCACAGCAGGGCTTAGGGCCCTTGCTAGGCTGATTACATTTAACTTGTTTAATTGACAATAAATTGAATGAGAGTCATTTCCAAATCCACAGACCAAGAGGTACTAAAACTACATTTCACCAAATATGCAAATACCATTATTTGATTCCTCTGTCTTCTTTCTCGCAAATATTTATCTTTGATCAGCAATATAATAATGTGTAGTGACACTAAGGATTAGACTTAGCCATGTCTTGGAGTTTCTATCTCTTGAAGCTTCTGTTCAGGATTTTGAAAACTCAAGCACCTTTGGTCGCTGTACAGTAACTGGGTCTCTACTACAAGACGGACATGGACCTGACACAGTGGGTCCAGAGGAAGGCTGGAGCTCCTCTCCTAGGAAGACAGGCTGAAGGGACTGGGCTTGTTCAGCCCGTAGAGGGCTCCGGGGAGATCTCATTGAGGTCTTTGAATATACAAAGAGAGCTTGTAAGAAAGATGGAGAAAGACTCTTTATCAGGATGAGGGGCAACAGTTTTAAACTGAACAAGCGTAGATTTAGATTGGATATATTACAAAATTCTTTATGATGATGATTGACGAGGCACTGGCACAGGCTGCCCAGAGAAGCTGTGGATACCTCATCCCTGAAAGTGTTTAAGGCCAGACTGGATGGGGCTTTGAGCAGTTTGATCTAGCAGAAGGTTTCCCTGCCCATAGCAGGGGATTGGAACAAGATGGTCTGTAAAGTTCCTTCCAACCCAAGCCATTCTGTCATCGTATTCATGCTTTTGCTATACTAGTAATTTGCTCTAGCTGTACTTACAGTGCTGTAAATCCCTCACAGAGCTACATTTTAATTCCAACTGGGAAACTTTTCTTTTTAAGAAGCTGCTTGGAAGCATTATTAACTCACACCAAACTCATTGTTGACACTGTTTCTTATGGGCTGCTTGGCTGCTAAACAACAGGTTTTTGTTTGGCTTACCATTTTCTGTCTCCATTAAAGCTAAAGTTAGGATAGTGTCTTTATTCCTGAAACAGAACAGTTTGATCACCTTCTCTCAGTCCTCTGTATGTGATTCATGCAAACTAAATAATGAAATGTTGCATCTAGATAGTCCCATTTGGTCTTTTAAATTAAATTCCAAGGTTTTATGAAATGAGAATTTTGGCATGTGGTGGACTATGACAATGATAGCATTCTCCCTTTTTCAGTGCTCTTGGGGAGACCATGGAAGATAGATTAAGATGAATATATATAGAAAATTATTGCACCATGTTTCTAATTTAACTTGATATCTTGCAAAATTATTTATTGTGTCCATCTCCCTATTTGTTTTGTTGTTAATTACTGTTTTTACCTGGGGTTAATCTTAAATAATGTGGCCTAAATTGACTGGTAATAGTATTAATTTAAACATACAATAGAACATTCTCGTATTAATTTGACAAATGATTTTTATGAATCAGTAGTTCTTCGGTTGCCTAATGTGTCTCATACAGCATTACTTGAATTTGTTGCTGAATTATTTTCCTTCTCTAATTATAATTCTATTATTTTTTTCAAGCGCATTAAAAATGTTAGTTCTGCTGGTGTCTATAAACAAAATAAGTTCCAATTACTTCCTGCTTTTTCAGGTATGCAAGATTGCTTTCCTAAGGCATTATTACCTGAACCTGGTTTCTGTTATTGAAAAAAAAACACCTTTATTTTCCTAACCACTCCCTGGTGTTAATCCATTCTTTTGTTCTGCTATGAGAAGAATATTTAAAACAGTTGGTAAATAGTGGAATGAATAATATAAATCACTATATCTCCTTATAATGTAATGCAATGAATATAGTTTTTATTGAAGTCTTATTAAAAAAAAAAAACAACATAAAAACTGTGCCCTAAAACAATGAGTAGTATAATTTGGGCTATCAATTTCTTTTGTTCATTTTTTAGAGAAAGAGAAGTTGCGTGCATTTCCAGATTTTAAATGCCTGGGCAATGAAATTTTTGCCCTAGACAAAAATGTATGTCACAGGAGATGCCTGCATACAGGTTATTCATGCTAGTTGTGAGTAGTTCCTATCCGCTTTAAACCCTTGTAATTAGAGATATTTCTGTATCTTAGTAATTCTTCTCCTTTGTCCATGAAGATGTCTTTACAAAATAAAGTGATAGTTTTGGGAAAATTGAGGATCACAAGCTATTGCATTCTGAAGTGCATTAATCAGCACAGTTGCTTATTATTTAAAAAACAAAACCAACAACAATAAAAACACAGATTCTAAGAAGCAGTCACTTTATTTAGGTAGCATCTTGACTTTATGCAGCTTGTGTAAATATTTTGGCAAAGGACCAAACCAGTCACAGACACCAAAATAATTTCAATAATTGCAAAGTGAATTAGGTGAATTGTGAACCGCCAACACAAGAAAGACATGGAGCTGTTAGAGCAGGTCCAGAGGAGGGCCATGAAGATGATCAGAGGGCTGGATCACCTCCCATACGAGGACAGGCTGAGAGAGCTGGGGCTCTTCAGTCGAGAAAAGAAGGCATCAGAAGTATCTTAAAGCAGCCTTCCAGTGCCTGAAGGGGCCTACAGGAAAGCTGGGGAGGGACTTTTTATAAGGGCATATAGTGACAGGACAAGGGGAAATGGTTTAAATTGGAAGAGGGCAGATTTAGACTAGATATTAGGAAGGAATTCTTTACTGTGAGGGTGGTGAGACACTGGAACAGGTTGCCCAGTGAGACTGTGAATGCCTTCTCCCTGGAAGCATTGAAGGCCAGGCTGGATGGGGCTTTGAGCAACCTGGTCTAGAGGGAGGTGTCCCTGCCTATAGCAGGGGGTTGGAACTAGGTGATCTTAAAGGTCCCTTCCAACCCAAACCATTCTATGAACATTTAAATATTTTAGTTGAAACTCTAAACAAAAGCGGCCTCTTGGAGAAGTGGATGAAGTTGACAACAAGGAAACAAAAATATTGATGGGGATGACTTAAATATTTCTCCCTTGTTTTGTGGTTTGCTGATACTACTGAAAAAGGTAATAGGTGCCACCTCTTCCTTGATACTCGATTCTTACTCTTCTGGAGCAGATGGCTTAATTGCTGTTACAGAAGGTAGGACACTTCCAGAAAGATTCTGACCAATATGGCTACTCCATGCACTGTGTGTACAAACTGTTGTTTTTTTCCAAATTCCATTGAAGAGGGAATTACTGCCACCATTTCTTTTTTTATTGTAGAAAATTGAGTGACGTTGCACAAGAAAATATGAAAAATACAACAGACATATAACAAACTGGTTATGATCTAGTAGTGCTCCCAAGCCAAACGCGCTCAGAAGTACTTTCAGTGAAGTAGAATACTTACAGTAGTGACTTACAAAGAGTCGGAGATTCGCCATTTGTTCAAAACGGAGAAGCTTTAAGTTGTGGCATGTGAAGCAAGCACTTCTTTGCAGAGTTTTATGGGGTGACTTTTCTGCAAGAGCGGTACAAAAAGACCAGGGAATAGCTCTGGATCATAAAACAGCAGAATTTAGGAGACCCAGGAGATGTTCAAAGGGAGGTTTTAGTGTGTGGCTGGAGGCAATGGCTGTAACCACATTAGGAGGAATCTGTGTTAAATGAATCAAAAGCATTCAAACAGTGCAGGCTGGAAAGAAGAACGGATCTAGAGGAGAGGTGGCCAAGAACAAAAAGGTTCTTTTGAAGTAGGGACTGTTAGAGGTTTTATTTCTCTTAATTAATTAAAACTTAGAAATGGCACTTTTTATGATCGCTTAGAAAATGTAATTGATTAAAATGATAGTTACTTCCTAACCACAGAAGGCGTTAAATATATTAAAATTGTTACAGCAACTTCGAGCCAATATGAGAGAGATGGAAAAACTTTGTTTGCGAGTCCGACAGGAAGACATCCCAGTTCTGCAACGAATGATAAATCCAGTGAAAGATGAAGCTTCATCTGCCATAAAACACTTCCTGCAGCTCCATTCTGAATCTGCAGAAGAACTTAAAAGGCAACTAGAAGGACAGGAGGATGCCTCCTTAACCAGATCTGCAACTGTAGGAGGAGGTAGTAGAATTTCAGTTCTGTGTCTATTGTATCTATATCGTTGTGTCCATTCAGCGGTTTTGACTAAATATAAATGAAAGAAACTAAAGAGATTTCAGTTGAATAACAATTGTTCATTCAGAAGTGGATTTTCTTTCCTTATGCCACACTTTTCTTATTACCCACTACTGAGTTTTGATAAGTAGTTAAGTATCTTAAGAAACAGAGTAGGTGTGACCTTCCATGAAAAAGAGAATGCGTCTTTCTTTAGCATTTGATCTTGGTAACAGACAAAAAGCAGAAAATATTATAAATCCATTTAAGTTAAAGATTTTGCAAATGCACTAGAGCACGCAACGAGTCAGATATTGGCTGTTTTTCCTTCCTTTCTGCACAAAGTAGATTCTCATTCTCTTGTACCATTCTGCCTCCAGGGGAAATACTTACTCTGCTGTGGCATTAGCCAGCTGTGAGAAAGTTGATTTTATCAGTTATATCCTTCTACATAATAGTAATTAGATTTATTACTTCAGTAGCAGCGTTGTTTAAAATTGTTTGGCAGTTTCATGCATCTTTAAAATGGTGTGCTTTCAGTCCATGGCATTGTAGAAGAACCTGCCCTCACATTTTATTTCATGACCCTTCTTGCTGCTATATAAAGAACTACAGGAACTGTTTCATGTGTAATTAACAAGGAAGTAAGTCTAACAGAAAGAAAAGTTGATTTAGAAAAATGGGTTTTCAAGAACATTGTGTGTAGTAGTATTGGTAAGTGTTACAAAAACAAGTTGTATCAAATCAGCAATTCATGTCTTCTTACCAGACCAGGAAAAGTGATTTCATTGGCTTCTGACATATATGATTCTTGATTATTTTCAACACTTTCAGCATCTTTTAGCTTTTGGATGTTTCTGAGCTGATTGTTCAGGAGTTTATCCTAATATCGTTGTGGATGTCAAAGTCTGGCTATTTGCTGCATCCTCCTTCCTCTCCAAATAAAAGAAGATAACTGAGTTTGTTCTCTTGCAGTCCTCTGGGATACTGTTCATGCTCTCTACAGAGAGAAAAATATGTTTGTGTTTTCCAAGGTTGTTTCTTAAATAATCTGGAGTGACTTTCATCAGACACTTCAGGTTTCAAATACATCTCAATATTTTGAACCTGTTTTCTTTATCCTTTTCTTTTGCGTTCTTGTTAAAATTAATTGCGTCAGGTGTCAGATTACAGCTGCTTTTTTGTGGAAGGACTGACTTGATGTAGCTCTGTGTCATCCTGTTGTTTTCTTTCTTCACCTGGTGATGCACGTACCTATACTTCCTTTGTCTTTCTCCGATGGCAGTCATGGAAACTTTCTTGCTACCATTTATTTATCTCTTCTGCATTCCTTTAACCTTTTGGAGTTTCTTTCCTATAGGTTCTATTAACCAGTTTGCTGAATTAGTTGATAATTCTTTTTTGGGGCACTCGCTGTCTTTGGTCTTATTCTGAGATTTAGAATAGGCAACTCTGGTATTCATCTGTATTAGCCATTACTTTCAAGCTCTTTATGACCCCTTCAGTGTTACAATCAGGATAACCTTTAAAACACCTTTTTTCTTGGTAACTTTCTACAGTTGTCCTCAGTAAATTTGGTTATTTTATTGGAAGGGCCTTTTGCTTTTCTAACAGTTACATGGATAGCAAGTGAGAACTACAGCGTAATTTCAGAGATCAGGAATGCTTTCTAATCTGAAATACCTTTAAATTATGGATGGAGACCGAGCATAACCACACCTTAAAAAGACAAGAAATTGATTGCAGAGATTGAGATGAGAAGATAGAAAATCATTACTGGAATGACATACTCCTATATGTCAGCTCAGGAATACAGAAATAGCTCATCCCATTTAAAGTGAAACATACAGTAAGGCAGACAACTAAATTTAATTATATAGGGTGTTTTTTTTTTTTTATATGGTTTGCCTGACTGCTGTGAAAGCAGCTCTGTTGAATTGCCAGCACGGATGCAGTGTATTGCCTGTTCTTTTGTGCTTAGAGGCTGCAGTCCTGAAAGGAAATCTTAGCTGCTGATCTTAATCAAAGGAGCTTCAGTATACCCATTCTCTATAGCATGTTTCTTCCCATCTGGTAGAGAAGTAAGGAGTTTACAAATTCAAATTGCCCATTTGGAAGGCATGTCAGTGAAATGATGTGGTTCCTTCACCTGAGCTCAGATCCAATAGAACTGAAATTTAATTGCATTTTAAACAAATATTAACAAAAGGTGAGACTCTACTCTAAAAATTACTAAGATCTTTTAACCAGTATATTGAATACTGCAGAGCATTAGATTTTTATCTTGAATGTAATGAGGTACGAAGCTGCTCTGTGAGGTCTGCAGAGGTATTCTGTATTACTGCATTTCTGTGGAAATGCTGGAAGTGGTGGAGTCATTTCCATTTTCAGTTCTATTAAAATTGGTTAGCCTTGATAAAACATAAACTAGGGAATATAAGTTTCTTACTGGTATTTTCAGTCCAAATGTGACTTTACCCTTTTTTTTTTTCCTAATCGTTCTTATTCTTTAAGTTATGTTTTGGAATCGAGGGAAGAATTTTATTGAGAATTTTTAATGTCACTAATTTTTAGTTATTAGAGAATAATAACAATGTAAACTGACTGAAAATTTAAGTTCTCTTGATTTTGTGCCGCTCAAATCTTCAGCGTCATTTCTGTGTTTTGTGCAGTAGGTCAGCATGGGTTACTAAGGACAGACTAGAGCAGGGAATGTAATTTGTAAGGAGGCAAATTTGCTTAAAGACTTTTTTTTCCACTTTTGAATTAAGAATATTGTAATTTCAACCAATGCATGTGGCTGATTAGAATACGATTTCTTGGCAGAAGAAACTGGGTTTTGAAATAGGGTCATGAGGGATTGGAATGGGATCAAATGCTCAAAACCAATATCAAGTGTCAGAATGTTCAGGAAAATTGGTTTGTCAAAAAAATGCATGCATTTTGATATAGGATAAACTATACTGAGAAACGGACTGTTTTGGAACGGACTGTTTAACGTTAAGACCAGCAAGCAATGCTGTACTTAAAGCACCTCATGAAAAGAGCCAACAGAGCCCCGGGGTGCCCCAGGCCCAGCACTGCCACCAGGAGAGGGAAAG
>JAOWBP010002052.1:30968942-30981748 GCA_028571105.1 Tragopan temminckii | reverse complement strand
AGCCACAGAGAGGTTCATTAATCATCTTGGATGACAAAGGGAGGAGGGGGAGTTCTCTACCAACTACTTGCTCTTCTTTTCCATGTGTTCACCTCCCTACCTCCCCACTGCTCTGTTCATCTAGTGCTATCACATATCAAGAGTCTAACAAAATCATTTTAGCTTCTTGTCCTCTTGTAAAGTTCCTCCAACTTGACATTTCACATGTACTCTCCAAAATACCTATTCAGAGTAGCTTCCAATTCCATCTGCACTAGTACTACAAAATAATATCTCCACCTATACATGATCTTCTAATCATGAGTCCTGTCAGACAATCAAACTAGCATGATGGCAACTACAAAGGTCATCACATCTTAACTGTTAAGTTATGCAAATTGAAGATACATCATCTGAACCTTCATGGTTGTATGTGTGCCTCTTACAGCAACAGATAGGATAGAAGAAATTACATAGAAGAGTAGAAGGAAGGAAAGCTGGGCTAATAGTTAATGCACAGAGAGAGGCAGTGTTGTCAATTTAATGGGCAGAATGCTTTGAATTAGGGCCTTCATCTAGAAGCCTGTGGAAACTATCAGGAGTTTGGGTAAAAGATGCAATTGCTAGCTTTGCATAGTAGGTCTCAGCAAACTAACATCCAAATTTTATCCAGTGAACACAGTGCTAGTTCTTTCCCTTTTTGTGGCAGAAACCATAGAGAAAGGTGGAGAAAAAAGAAATTCTTGCAAACCTGATCAATATCTATACATCTACCAGAGAAAATCAGTAAACTTCGGACATGGCTGATCCACGATGGTGTTTCAGTAGATTAATATCCAGCAGAAGCTGCTTGAAAGGAATGGTTACCATCTAAAGGTGGCTGAAATGTTCCTTTAGAAATTTCTTGGTTCAGTGTTCAGTAACCTTGAATAAACATGGATTAGATTGCCACACAGCAGAGAAATTAAGACCAGACAGCCTGATTTTTAAATACATCTTAGCAATATAGACTGGTAATAAGGAAGAGGTATTTACGAATTCACTTCTCCATTTCTCACATTATTGCAAACAAAATGCAAATCAACAACAACAAAAAAATCCAATAGGTAGCATCATGGGGGATTCAACATCATGTATAGCACACCCTTCACTTCCAAAGTAGTGTTCTGTTGATGTCCAACATTCATATCAAAAGTGACCTTTCAGGTCTCAAGAGTGACTGCAGTACATTGCTCATTTCTGTTCATTTCTGTTTTTTGTTATTCTATGGTAAAATCCTGGACCTAGTGAAGTCATTATAACCTTTATCATTGATTTCAATATTGCCTTTTGTCTGATCTTCTCAAAGAACACAGGAAAACTCCTTTCTGAAACACAAACAAACAAACAAAATAATCATATAAAATACATTATGCAATACATATATGAAGAAAAGATACTCATTCCTCTGTATCACAGCTTTAACGTTAATATTATTAGGTACAGAATCATAGAATAGAATCATAGAATAGTTTAGGTTTTATGAGACATTAAAAATAATCCAATCCCTCTGCCTCGGTCAGGGACCCTTTCCACTAGACCATGTTGCTCAAAGCCCCATCCAGTGTGGCCTTGAACACTTACAGGGATGGAGCAACAACTTTTTTGGGCAGCCTGTTCCAGTGCTTCACCACCCTCTGAGTAAAAATTTTTTTTTCTTTAATCTAAATCTACTCTATTAATTTATTGCCATTACCTCTTGCAGTTACTACATTCCCAGACAAAGGGTCCCTCTCTACCTTTCTTGTAGATCCTGTTTATGTGTCAAAGGTCTGTCAAAGCCATAAGGTCTCCCCAGTACCTTCTCTTCTCCAGGCTGAACAAGCTCAGCTCGTTCAGCCTGTCTTTGTAGTAGAGGTGCTACAGCCCTCTAATCATACTCATGGCCTCCTCTGGACACACCCCAATAGGTCCACATCTTTCCTTTGTTGGGGACCTCAGACCTGAACACAGTACTACGAATGAAGTTTCACAAGAGTGAAGTAGAATGTGAGAATCACCACCCTTGCCCTGCTGGTCCCATTTCTTTTGACGCAGCCCAGGATATGATTTGCTTTCTGGGCTGCAAGTGCACATTACTGACTCATGTTGAGTTTTTCATCTGCCAACATTCTCAAGTTCTTCTCCTTAGGCCTGCCTTCAAACATTCTCCATCTAGGCTGTATTTATACTTAAGAATATCCTAACAGAGGTGTAGGAACTTGCACTTGGTCTTGTTGAATTTCACATGGTTCACACGTGAACCAGATCAAGTTCAAGTTCAAAAATATCAGTTCCAAAATTTGGACTCAGCCTTGAAGGACCTTCATTGTCTGGTAATTCCTGTGTGAGTATCCCCTTATAACTAAGGAAGATTTGCCTATGCAAGGACAAAGTGTTCTCTAAGGCTCTCTAAGTTCTCAAAGTGTCATCTAAGGCTATGACAATTCTCCAAGGAATTGAAGAACCATTACAAATCTCATTCCTTTCTTGTACAAGGCTCTTTGAGTATGCTTCAGAAAAAATGAACAGCAACTTGTATTTAAAATAACATTTTAACCTAATGGATATTAAAAACAAAATCAAAAGCAGTAAAGTCTTAGTAAAGGTAGTGGTAATACAGAAAACCTCAGTTCAAAACTGAAAAAAAAAAATAACTGTTCTTGTTGTAACAAGGTCAGACATCTATTTTGGAAAGACTTTTTATACTGAATAACCTACATTTAGCAGAAACTTTACAGTTTATGTACAGCATGAAGTAGGAAAATTCTGCTGCATGTGATGAGGTATTGGACAAAATGGTGATGCAAAAATAGATGGACAAATATAACTAAATGTGCAACAAGAAACACAAAATCTGAAGCAGGTATTGTTGTAGTTGTGAGCTTTCAGTTTCCTTCTCTATTCAAATTTTCCATATGACATCTTGAGTCACCCTTAAAGAGCATGGAAGGGCAAAGTAAGGAGCAGTTATCATACTGTTGGTTTTACATACATAATTCCAAGTTTTTTGAAAAGCAGATTAAAAAATATTCACATATTTGTTCAAGATTTTGTTTTCTAGAATTCAAAGTTTTGCTTCTGAAAGTCTGGAAAAGATTTCTGGAGAACAAGTAAGAAGTCCCAACATGTCAAAACCTTAGATAAAACATGTAAAAAAAACCACAGTTTAATATTTTATAAAAGTGTTTTTAGAATACTTTTCACATGTAATCAAATAGTCTGGAAGAAATTTTAGTATGAGAGCATAAAGTTTGAAATTCTCAATTAAAAAGTTTCAGAGGCAAAAGTATCCAAAGTTGCATCATTTGTGCAAGGACTGGAATGAGAAAATCCTCACCATTGTGAGCATGCTACAAAAACAGACAGCATTGGCAAACAAGTGTCAATTTCAGTAAATGAGGGAAATACTGGCAAGCATAAACCTCGACCTCTAGCAGTGATATTCTCATTTGAAGACTTTGAGTTCTATACACATAACCACCTATTTCTGTCAGAGACTACTCTTGCTGCAATCCATCCCTGGGCAAACAGCCAGTGCAAAATCTCTCCAGCACAGAAGCCCCACTTAAGCCATGGGTTTAACAGGAACATAAATGAAGGGAGTGGTTGAAAATAACCTGCCCTTACAAGGCAGTTGTATTTCAGGATTCCCAGGCTATGGAGAAAAGGCATCTGTAAACAACAAATCCCTCAGTTTTGCCTTTCCACATCATCTTCTCTTTAGAAAAGAAAACCTTGAGTATTTCCAGTGAAAGGAACAGTTGCACAGTGGGAAAGAGAACTTTCAGTGGTTTTGTTTTTATTTAAACTCTCCTCCCTTGTCTACGCTAACAGTAGTTGAGATATGGAGCACACCTTTTTTCCAGCTGTGCACAATATAAGGACAGGGAGATGTGTACTCCTGGAACCTCTTTGCAGATGGTGAGACCTACATCTTTTCCACTAGCTCATAATCTGCCCCCTAGCTTCCCTGGGGCCAAGGAGATGAGGATGATCTTTATATAGCTCTCCTCAGGGACTGGGTGAATCACAGAGTAACAACTAATCCCTCCTGCAACTGCAACTATATAACATCCCAACTGAATAGCAAGCCACAGAAAATAAATTGCAGTTTTAAATACAAAAATCAGGCAGAAAGAACAAGCATGGTTAGAGTAATTATTACTTTCCATTGTAAACCAAGAAATTAAAACAAAGGTAAGAAAAGAACACAGCAGAGATTAGGAAAGATGCAAAACCTGCCTATGAAGGGCAAAATATCACTTTCTTCATTTTGGCACCTGATGTTTTGTATATTATCAAATATATATATATGTGTGTATATATATATAGACACACCCTATAGGTATTGAGTGAATCTTCTGCATGATTTGTTATTTTTTTCTGTTAGAGAAGGCAAGGAGACCTTTTTTAAATGCCTGGCCACCATGTTTGGTATCTGAGCTGTATCTCATGCACTGTTTGTCATTTCACGCCACTTAGAACAAATCCCAGCTGGCCAGAGTCCTAGTCCTGTGGACTGTGAGTCATGGATATTAAATGACCATCATGTGAGCTCCCGCACGCTGCTGTGCTTAGTGTGTGACACTGTAAAGTTGTACAGTATGTTATCACAGAAGATCATCAGTGTTAACATACAGTCTGAGCAGGGGTGGTTTCATAACAACACAAAATAAAACACTCTTTCTAGCAAGCAGGAAGCAAGGGTTAAAGATGTGTGAAGCAGAAGCAGAGATAAGAGTGTTTTTTTGTTTATCAGAGGACCAGTAATGCAAAATAAGCTGCTGATTCTGTAAGAGCAGAACTGGGGCAAGAATGGAAAACAATAGACAAGTTTGCTAGAAACTTTAAGTCTTCACAGTTAAATCCCACAACAGTCTTTTCATAGGGTAAATACAACCTAGTTACTGAAGTATCCAACTAGGAGAGGCAACTGAATAAAAATATTGAAGAGTCTGGCTATTGAGAACCAGTATAAATCCTGCGATGACTGAAATACCATCTCTCCATTCAGAATTTCAAAACAAATAGTAAGAATTTTTTACTGACTTGATGTGGACAATCCTTGAAATGCATGGTTCCAGTCTAGCAGTAGCCCAAGTAAGAAGATGTACTAAGCGATACATTTCATGCTAATCAATGCCATGCAGAAAATCTGTTCTACAGATCAGACTGGAAAAATCTTTGGGCAAGGAGGAAACATTATTTTCAAAGAATAGCATTTCATACTTGGATTAGGTAGTTATATTCCATTCTAGTTATGAGCTGAGTAAATTCCTGCCATTAGTGATAAAATGAAGATCTATCTCAGACAACAAAGAGGAAAGCCCCAGAAGAGCTAGCTACAAAAAAACAATTCCATCTTCATCAGCAAGATTAATTTACTTAGGAAGGAAATTCTTGTTATCCTCGGAGAAGTGTTACACTGTTACCTTCTACAGATTAATATTATGTACTGCTATTACAGAGGCATGTGAGTCTCTAACATATCAGTCTTCAGTCACTGCTGTAAGAAAATGACTTCTCTAGCTGCCTGTCTCAGCTTAGATCTGTATTTCAGTCTTGCATATGTTTTTCCTCCTTCCAACAGCTCCCAGCTCCTTCCCACTATTCCAACAGTTTCCCCTATCTTTGCTTATATTTCTACCACATCACAGCAGAGTAGTCAGCTCTCCTTAGGTCAGCAGAGCCAGGCATTCGTAGCGTGCACTTTCTAGGAGTTTTCATCATCAAGGCATTTGAAATGTATTATATTTCTTCAGGTAAGTATTGAAACCTTTGTATTTGAAGCCTGTTCATGAGCCAAAAGGGGCAGTTAAAACTCATTACTGATATATGACAGTTCAGCATCTTAAAAGAGATGACTGAACTCAGACGAGGAAACTATTTAGATTGATCCAGATATCAGCAAAATAACCAATATAAAGACATTAGTGAGTCTTATCAGAGAAGACTGAAGCGGTTCATGAAACATGAAGACTAAAAATTAGGGAGATTTTTGCAAATGTGAGAATGAAGAAGGAAACTTGCTGCCAATGCAGAAACGAGATGCTAGAAAGAGTTATGAAACTTCACTGAGGCTATTCAAGACACCAGCCTATCAGCAGGCACTTCAGCGTAAGAAAATCAGAGCTTTGGGAAGCAAAGACATGAACTGGAGACTCTACTCAAAACCTTCTAATCTTAAAGATCTGGAATGGCTGTTGTTGGCTAATCCATACGTTGTTACTTGTTGTCCCAGTTTGTTACAATCCAGTTTTCCTGAATTACATGAAACAGTCCTACAAGTCTGAAAACAGCCTGATAACATGCAAGCAATGTGTATGTGACAGTAAGGCTAGTCAAAAGCACTGGGGTTGACAAGAAGTCATTGGTATTTTTCCAGGTCCAGTCTTTCTTTTTAATTTACCCTGTTTAAGTAAAAGCATTTTAAAAAAATGTTTTTTGAAAACAGTTTTACTGTAGTAAAACTTTTTTTATGAATAGATGTGCTTTATTTCTAGCAAGAATTAATGCTTTTGCATAAGGGCTGGAAAGCAGTTATACAAGCAAAGGAAAACAGAAGTCACCATTGATCTCTCAGAGATAGCGCAGGCCCGTCAGTCTAATTTGGCTGTTTGAGAACATAAATATTTTCTTCTTTTCCTTCTACAACTGTGATAACAGTCTGTAAGCCAATGTACAACTGAAGTGTCACCAGAAATTACACCATTTGCAAGAAATGCACTTTAAAATGATTATAATATCAAAATTATACTAAAAAGCTTGAAATCTGTATGCCCACAGGGCAATATAGCACTACATTTGGGATTTGATGCCACAAGCCTGTAGACTTTTTTAATTCTATAAACATTTTTTCAAGGAAATATTTAATTTTTCTCTTTTGGAAAAGCCCTACCTCAGAAAATTGTATAAGAGGGATGAAGTTGGAGGTTGGAGTGTGTCCATAGAAGGGCAACAGAGCTGGCGAAGGGTCTGGAGCACAAGTCTTACGGGGTGCAGCTGAGGGAACAGGGATTGTTCAGTCTGAAGAAGAGGAGGTTCAGGGGAGATCTTATCACTCTCTGCAGCAACCTGAAAAGAAGTTATAGCAAGGTGGGGGTTGGCCTCTTCTTCCATGTAACAGCAATAGGATGAGAGGGAATGGTCTTAATTTGTGCCAGGGTTCAAGTTGGATATTAGAAACAATTTCTCCTCAGAAAGAGTAGTGATGTATTGCAACAGGCTGCCCAGGGAGATGGTGGAGTCACCATCCCTGGACATGTTCAAGAAATGTGAGGATGTGGCACTGAGGGACGTGGTTAGTGGTATAGTGGTGATAGGCTGGTGGTTGGACTAGATGATCCTGGTGGTCTTTCCCGATCTTAATGATTCTATGAAATTGGAGGTGAGATGACCGTGTTCTGTTTTCCAGGAACTGAAATCAATTCCATTCCCCATATTTTTTCCAGTCTTAAGATCACAGCCTCACTGCAGTCATGCATATTTTCCCCTTTATAACTACTTTTAGCATTTCAGAGAGTTATGATGTTTTCCAGGATTCTGGAGATCCATGACTACTTTGAGTTTCAAAGGAAATGAAGTTCAGATGATCACACAGTGTGTCCATTCATATCTCTCTCTTTCCTCCTCTCTCTCTTGGAACAACTGAGTAATTTTATTCACATTCAGCATATGGATGAAGAATGTCAAAGCTAAGACATTTCAACATGTTCTGTGTTTGGGTTAAGGAAAGAGAACTGAGCTGGTGCTGTCAGAGGGATACAGTCATTGTGCATGATAAGGGATAGCAGCCAGGTGGCTATCAGCATGTGTACGTTGGCAGGGCAAGGACTGCCAATGTAGTTCTGCCCTGAAGTTCAGACAAAGGTCCTGTAACAAAGTTGGGACATCAGAAATGTATTATAGAAAGCCAGCTTCTGTCTTTAGAAAAGAGTGGAGATTCCAGACTCCAAAGGTACACAGAAGCACAAGATAAACCAGATCTAAGTACTGCCAAAATTATGTAAGTGAGGAGCCTTCAGCCTTGCCAAAACAGAGACAGGTATCTGTGATTTCCTAATATCCAGCAACACTGGGGTTTTGCAACAAACACTCACTCACTGAGGGGTATGGCTTTATAGCTCTGTTTCTGTGCCAGAATTTATCCTGAAGCATTCAGTAAGGCACTGTTCAGCTTGGACTGCAAGCTAAAGGTATTAGTACTCACAGAAGCATCCTGCTGAGTGCTGGGAACTTCGGCACAGTTGGAAACCTATCTAGCTGTGCTGACATACAGTGCAAACAGTGGCTTTGCTGCTATAGCTGCCATACTCTGTTTAAGGGTGGTTCACTTATGAACTCAATCGGCTTCAAATGCATCTACATTATCGTACAAATTAATGCGTACAACGAAATTGTTTGTACCTTTCTGCTCAGTCATCCTCCTGGAGGGGGAAAGGAAGGTCTTTAAGGAATTAGGATCTAGAAAGCTTGAAATTAGTTGAGCAAACACAAACTGGAGAGAAAAATTACAGAAGAGGATCAAGCAGATAAAACTCAAAAGTGCTATCTAGCCAACAGTCTAATTATAACAACATAGTATTTATCTTCACATTATCCCTGTTGGGCTGCAAATCACTACAATTTTTATATTTTGCACAGACAACACTGAAACACTGCCTGCAGTGCTGATGCTCACACATAAAACTCTCATGTTGGCATCTTGCAAATTCGAAGGAGAGAGGGCACACTGAGGGCAAGGACTACCTGAGCAATTCCAGCAGTCTGCTTTATGATGAGATGAATGCCTTGCTGGGAACCCATCAGCACATAAACACCATGCAGTGGTCTGGAGCTGGCAGTGACAACAGGAGTGTAGGCTCAGCCTCAGACACAGTGCTGAGGGGAAAGGGAGAGCTGAGACTGACAGCTGTATCACAGGGAGATGAAGTGAGAAAGCCTAAAAAAGGGTCAAACTGCTGCAGAAGACAAGAGCCACTGTGTCTGGTTTCAACCAAGAGTCAGCAGTGATGTAACCTGCATTCTCTAATTCACTTGTAACCAGTGTATCTGTTAACATAGAGATTGCCTTAGAATGTGGAATCCACGTAGCAACACTTCACATGGATACATGCCTATGAATCACTTAAGTCAGAGTATAGAAGTGACTTTTCATTTTCGTTAAGCAGAACTGTGCAGGAGATCATCCTTAGCTTACAAATGGGTCTCAAGAGAGAGAAGTAATACGTAATTTAGCCAAGAATGGCCATGACAAATTCTGAAATGGTGTGAAAGTAAAGTGTGAAAGTAAAGAATTTCATCTAAACACCAGGAAGCATGTTACTGTGTGGGTGACAGAGCACTGGCACAGGCTGCCCAGAGGCTGTAGAGTCTTCCCCTCAGAGACTTCCAGACTCTGCCTGGCCATGGGCCTGGGCACCCTGCTCTGAGTGGCCCTGCTGGTGCTGGGCTGAACTTTGTTCAGGAAAAAAAAAAATAAAGGACTATCCCTAGTGAAGGATGTTGATATATAAACAACGGGATCCAACAGTTATTCTGATCATGGGGCTTAAGTACAAAGGCAGAAGTAGAGGCTGAACTTGGAAAGAAATTGTACCAGGCACAGTTCATACATATTGAGGCTATGGCCAAATAAAAGGTACTCCAGCTTGAGATGCTCAGCAAAATTCCAATTACACTTATGAAGACCAGTGAAAAGTAATCAAGTACACAAAAATGAAGAAAGCTTCTGTGACAGAATTTGATTGCAGTAGTGCTGGAAACTAGTAATGAGGAGAAGGAGAGCAGTCACCATGAAAGTAGTGCCATTAATGTCTGC
This sequence comes from Tragopan temminckii, assembly GCA_028571105.1. Taxonomy (NCBI): domain Eukaryota; kingdom Metazoa; phylum Chordata; class Aves; order Galliformes; family Phasianidae; genus Tragopan; species Tragopan temminckii. Next base: position 30,971,928 of record JAOWBP010002052.1, on the reverse strand, counting down.
CTTATATGTGTCATGGAAAAGGTAATTCCACTCTGGTTTATGTCACTCTTTTTGTTATAGAAATGAGTACTGGGTGTAAGAGCTCAGGTGATGACAAGGGTTGCTGCTGGGCTTCTATGTGAGGTGAGGCTGGGACTGCCCCATGCTGGACATAGCCAGCACCAGCTGATTCCAATGGCCCCAGAGAAAGGCATAGCAGGGCCCTACTGCCAAGATGGCAGCACTTTTGGGAATGCATTTGTAAAAAAGGGCAGAAAACACCACACAGACAGGGAGTGAGGAAAAAATGTGAAAAATAGCCCTGCAAACACCAAGGTCACTGCAGAAGGAGGTGCTCAAGCAGAAGTACCGTGAAACCTGTGGAGAAGCCCCTGGTCATAGAATTGTAGAATTGAGTTAGAAGAGCTCTTTAATGGTCACTTAGTCCAAACTCCCCTGCAATGAGCATGGGTATCTACAGCTACATCAGGTCGTTCAGGGTCTGGTCCACCCTGACCTTGGATGTCTTCAGGGATGAGGCATCCACCGTCTCTCTGGGCAACCTGTTCCAGTGCCTCAACAACCTTACCATAAAAAACTTTTATTGGGGAGAAGGGAAGTCAGGAGCAAATGGTTGTTGAGCCTGGAAAAAGGGGGAAATGGTGGTAAAGGTGTTGTTTTAATTTTTGTCTGTTTCTCACCATCCAACCCAAACTGAATCAGTTTCCCAAAGTCAAAACTGTTTTGGCTGTGATGGTAAATTGTAAGCAGTCTCCCCGTCTCAATCTTATCCCAGGAGGTATTTCATCTTAATTTTTCTCCTGTGCTTTTGAGGAGGGGGGGAGAGAGCAACTGGGTGGGCATCCAGCCTCCCATCACAAAATGCTATTAGCATTGATTCATGGGACTGGAGGGACTGACAATAAATCATAAAGATGGGCACCTGTTCTATCAAGTAATGGTAACGTGCAAAAACAGGAGACAAGAGGAATATTATTAATTTAAGTCTGTCAATGCAAAACTGTTTTCATTCCGTCTGAGGTTTTAGAACTGATATAAGAACTATAAAGTACGGCCCAGTGAAATTCAGGTGTATTTCACTCTGGCCAGTCATTTCAGTTTTGTATCAGTATAATTTCATTCTTGGATTTTTTAATACTTGACAACACTGGCTTTACTGGTAACAGTTTGTTAAAGCAGACATACTTAAAACACTAAAAAAGAAGGAAATCTGCAGCTACATAGTCTAATTCATGTTGAATGGAGACGATGTATCAAAACGTGCCCAGGTATGAATAAAAAACCTTGACATCTGAACTTTTACAATATGAGCAGTATCTGGAAGGTTCTACATATAAGATGTCAATTGTCACTTCAGTCTTAAAATGATATAAATCCTAAGAAATACATTTTATGTTGCTAATCTATGTAAACCCTCCTGAAATTTGTATCTAATGTAGAAGAATTAGTGTACTTTTTATCCTAATGCTGGAGATGATAAGACTGTAATATCAGTCATATCATGTAACAGTCTTTGAGGAAGAGAGATGTAGAAAGAATTTGAAGAGTGAAACCTAGAATCTTGTGGATTGCTTTTGGCCACAAAAGTTCCCATGCATCAGAAGAAAAAAAATGGTGTTGAGCAACCTAAGCAGGTCAGAAGCTCCTTTGAAGGCCATTTGTGGCCATCTCTGCCTGTCATATGTTCAGCATAGACCGTACTATAGGAGTGGAATGCCAAGTGAATTACTAGCAAAGTGCTAGAAACAAATTTAACTACAGAGCTCTCCCACAGAATATTTTACTTTCCCTTTGATAGACATTTTCCAGTCCCTGACTCAGGTTGGATACCTTAACCTACCTATATTTCAAATTCTCTGTCATATTCAACACAAATATTAATGTTTTTGGCTTGGTCATATAACACAGAACTAAGAAGGCTCCTTAAGACAACTTGAGTGGCTTAATACATCTAAGTGCATATGCGTTGTCTCTAAAACATGAAACACAGCTGGATGAAATCGTTTCTGAGGCATAGGGAAACTTCTGAATTGCAGTGTCCGTACCATTCTCCCAGAACTCACTGACCCGTGGGAGAATGCATTTGCACAAAAGTGGGCACCAAATAAAGCTAGGAGGTCAGTAAAATCCCAATTTATGAGTGCAGATTACTTGAGTGAGTATTGCATGTGAGGCCTTCTGCCAATGCAAACAAAAGTATTTGAAAGCAGTTCTTTCCACACTGCCCTGGGAAGAAAGATGATCCCACAGAGGTAGGTTCTGAGAGGAATGGGAAAGAGAAGAAAATTGATTTGCAACAATGAGCTGAAAAGTTCTTATAGTAAGATTACTGCATTAATAAACATTTGTGACGACTCTTAATTTGTTCCTCTGTCTTTACATATGTTTGACAGTAATTATCATGGCAATCACAGCATGGCCTTAGGCCCCACAGTGCTAGCCTGGATGTACATATCATAGAAGAATTAAGGTTGGAAAAGACCACTAAGATTCAGTCCAACTGTCAGCCCCCCGTCACCATGCACACTAACCCATGTCATTTGGTACAAAAAGTATGTCTACTGAACAGCATTAGAGATAATAAACATTTGCTGGTCCTCCACCAGCACTGCAAATTGACCTTAATATTGATGTTGCTGTATTTTGGTAAAATCCCACCTATCCCAGCAACATCAGTCACATGACTACAACAGCTCAATGTAGCATTAGCAATATCAGAACATCCTACCACACTTCCTGCACTGACAACAACATTGTCATTTAACTTAGCTTGCTTTTTTATCTAACAAATCTCACATAGTATAAAAATGTGCGAGGCTTAAGGGAAGGCCAGCAGGGTGGCCAGCACGGACAGGGAGGTGATTGTTCCCCTCTACTCCGCTCTTGTGAGGCCCCATCTGGAGCACTGAGTCCAAGTGTGGAGCCCCCAGTACAAAAAAGACAGGGAGCTGTTGGAGAGGGTCCAGAGGAGGGCCACCAAGATGAT
>JAOWBP010002052.1:30938411-30968842 GCA_028571105.1 Tragopan temminckii | reverse complement strand
CCTGCACGTGGCAGGGGGGTTGGAGATTTATGATCCTTGTGGTCCCTTCCAATCCTGGCCATTCTGTGATTCTGTGAAGACAAATAGGACAGACGTAGCAAGCAATTTAGTATAAAAATGAGCAGGGCTTAAAGGAAAACAAATAGGACAGACATAGCAAGAAATTACCCAAGTGGTCATCACAGGTATTGTAAAAGTAACGACATCAAGCTCTCTCTTGGAGGTTCTGTTGAGCTGGGAGGAAAGGGACTGTCTCAGCAATCTTGTAGGCATATGACAGCTTCCTGGCACCTTCCATGTTCTGAGTTGCAAATGCTCTGCCACTCTAACGCAGAGCAGAAGAAAAACATTTCTAACAGGTCAGCACAAAGGCATGGTTCCATGTGGAGTTATGAAGTTTTCTGAGGTTCAGGATTTGGGCTGGGATGTATCACAAGAATGGGAATTCAGAAATCAGATAAATGTCAGAGAATAAAAGAGCTTAGGCAGAAAGAGACAGATGTTCCCCTGGCACATGGCTAAACTCACTGGTGGGAGACTTTGGCAAAAGCTCGTGGTCTGTGTGTTCCTCTTGCTGTTGAGTGGAACTGGGTTTTGTAAATTCTGTAAATAAACAAATGACCTCAAGACTATCCCAACTTTGAACTCATTTTTCATTCAGATGCACCCACTCTCCTGCAAAGCCTTGGTATTCAGTCTGCCTTGAAACCAAAAGGGCAATGAGGCTATCATCCCCTGGTTAGCATATTAAAGTAGCCCAGCAACAAGCAACGTAACACTGAACTACAGATTGCTCCATCCATTAATCTGCTCTCGTCCTTTTCCCTTTTAACAGTGGTGAGCCGCAGAGAAAACAAGAAGTTGTTTTCATCAGATTTTAGTTTTTTTTACTTTAGTAACAAGAAATACGTGATTGAAATCAACAGAGTTTACTTTTTATTTGATTTAGAATATGCTTAACATGGCATTTCTGGCTCTATTCCAGTAGTTCCTGGGCATGGCACTAAAAAATGTAAAACGAAAAGTAACAATAGTTAACAATATTGTAAACTCAAAGATACAATACATTAGGAAACTGACAGAAGCCTAGATGTGCTCTGATTTTATTTGAACTGCACTTATTTGACATATATCAAGAAGGCTGGGAAATTCAAGCAGATTAAAAATCTGCTCTGAAATTCTGCAAAAAGATGGCCTGCAGAAAAGGTTTACATGGGCAAACACATCTTCTTGATTTATTTTCATTGAACAGTGTTCTAAAACCAGGACTAATAACAGCAAAACAGAGCAACTTGCCATAGAAATACTAAATGGTCCTGTAGGCTACGTGATAACTACACAACAGAAACTTTCAGGAGTTGATTACAAAAATGCAGTACCCTGCTATGTCAATTTAATTAAGAGCTATTCTTTGCAACCTCAATTGACAGTTGGGAAATCTGAAAACTTATCTAAACCCAAGCAGCCGTCCACTTGCTGTAGTTCAAGAGAGGACCCTCTTCCTGCACTCTTCCCTTGAACTGTTTCCATGGAATGCTGTCCATATTCAGAAAAATGTACAGGTTGCCAAACTGTCAACTGAAGCTGTAATGAATGGCTCTAATTACATTCAAGTAGCAGAGAGCATTGCCATTTTAATCAAATCTGAGCCTTGTGAAATATTTGGCAGAAATACAAGAGAAAGCCTGAGGAATACAGTGCCAAAATGTTAGTAACCTTTTATTCTAAATTCTGCTTGTCAGAGAACTGAATGCCAAGTGCTTAGCAAAGGTTGGGTTTTTTTTGTTGTTGGGTTTGGTTTTTTTTTGTTTCTTTTTGTTTGTTTGTTTTGTTTTTGAAGGGGCATGGAAGGGTCAAACCTATATGGTTTCTCCATGACTTATTAGCCTGTTCTATAACAACAAAGGAAAACAAAACCAAAAACACAGCCCTGTAATTTCAAGACTAAAAATGATTATCAGCAAGTTAGCTAATCAGTCAGTTGCTGACACACTGCCAGTCACAGAGGAAAGGAGGACCTAAGAGCATCGTTTAAATAAAGGAGTTTCTGCCAGTGCTCAGCTTTGTGTTGTGTACAGCAAGAGACATATCAGCAAATTGCTTTGTCAAATATCTGCTCAGACACTACCCCAACTCCCTTCCACATGGCACAGCTTTATGTTCTGAAGCACCTTCTTACCCTAACAATGTGAGAGACTTTTCCTTACTAGTGTCTGGTAATCTTTGTATTCCATCTCTTCTTACAAATCTAAAATCTGTTACTAACCTGCAAGCTATTTATTTAGCACAGTTTCCTTTAGGAACTTGACATTCATACATAAAGTATAAAAAAATAAAATATTCAGCAATGGGAAAGAATAAGATAAATTATCCAAGCACTCTGCATGGTTAATAGTTGGACTGGACAAGAAAGAAAACAAAATCTCTGGAGCTTCTCAGAATCTATTCTGGAGGGTGAAGGAAAGCAACAAAGGAAGGAAGCACCTTCTTCTGGAGGAATTCATTTGTTAACATAAGGTTTTCAAGGCTGCATTGGTTCCCTCTCATGAAAGGATCTGTGCCAAGAGTATTCTAAGTGAAACAAGATAAAAATGAAAGGATTTGTCTCAGATATTTCAGGTGCAGCACAACAGATTGCCATCCACCATTTCATTTCCAAAAGATGGTTTTCATTTAATCCACTAACACTGTGTTAGTCTTGTCCTGCCAGTCGTCACACCTGGCAATTCTGCAGCTTCGTGTCCCAGGAGAAGGCTGGATGCCAACAAAGTCTTTACACTTACTACTGCATGCTCTGGTTCCAGCTCCATTCCCAGAAGAAAAGGCATTCAGAGGAAGGCTTCTTCCAAAGTTCCAAACAATCTCATTATTCATGTTCTTTCACTACACTTTCCATGTTTACTTAGTATGTCTTTACGTTGTGCAAAACCTAGAAGATGGGCAATCTGTGCAACTATATGTCTCATAACTTATTTTGAAGTAGCCTCCACTATACCATTACTCAGCTTCCGAAACAGTGACAGGATTCAGAGAAAGACATTGCCACAATACAGATAGTCCAACCACAGCCTCCCTCTATGATGAATCTTATCAGCCAACAGACTCTCAATTTCTAATGACTGTTTACGAGGTTGGATAGTGATAGGACAAGGGGGAATGGTTTTAAACTGAGACAGGGGATGTTTAGGTTAAATTTTAGGAGGAAGTTTTTCACATAGAGGGTGGTGACACACTGGAACAGTTGCCTAAGGAGGTTGTGGATGCCCCATCCCTGGAGGCATCCAAGGCCAGGCTGGATGTGGCTCTGGGCAGCCTGGTCTAGTGGTTGGCAACCCTGCATGTAGCAGGGGGGTTGAAACTCGATGATCATTGTGGTGCTTTTCAACCCAGGCCACTCTATGATTTCCAATCCTAAACTTTTTCCCTCACATAGAGCTGAATGATTGGAGTACCAGACTAAAGCATTGCAACTTCCTTTCCTTTTTGGTGAAGATGTTCCTAGCAAAACTTTCTCTGTTTTTCTTGGAAATTTTCTTGAAGACATTTTTTTGGGACCACTGATGGATTTTTTTTTGGAGAAAAGATAATTGTGCTGTTATCTTTTTCTGGAAACAGCATGTTTTGAAGCATCTGGTGAATTAACTTTCTGGTACGCTGATAAAACAGATTAGCGTGGGACACGTCACAGGCATCTTCACTGCTGATGCAACTAAAATATCAGATTAGCTAATATAAGGAGGAAAGAGATTTTTTGTTTTTCTTTAATGCTGGTTGTATCCTCCATTCTTTAAATACATGCATAGGTCTTTCTGGCTTCAGCTAATAACAGATGTTTTAAACATGATGTAAAAGCTCCACACAGAAGGATATTTCTCTCCTATCAACTTCAGTTTGAAGCATAAAATATAATTATCCTTATATCATTATCTTAGCCTGCCTAGTTCAAAGAAATAAGACAATCTGGAAGCGTTTCTATGCCAAAAAAATGTGCTAGCCTTTTCTTCTAAAAACTGATTTGCAGATAGGAGGGAAAGGAGAGAATCCTTTTTCTGGGTTAGTAAAAATGGAGTGTTTGCTTCACTTTATGTTCCAATACAAAGCCTAGTACCATAATAAGCATGAGATAAGAGCATTTGAAATGCACAGAGGACACCTAAGCAGAAACAGTCTGCTTTTTAGGCATGATGAGCACTTGCTGCAAATGATGGTACCTAAGGAGAACACAGGCTGAGGCAACCAGAGCTAAGATCTGTTACTGGGAGATGTGTTCTGTTCTGTATACGCTGATACCTTAATGTATCTCCCATGTTACTTTGAGGAAGACTAGTAATGACAGCACTATGAAAACTAAATGAGGTCAGAAACAGGAGAGCAAAAAAATTTAACAGATATTCACAGAATCACAGACAGCCACAGAACTGTAGGAGTTGGAAGGGACCTCTAGAGATCAAGTCCAACCTTCTGTTTCATCAGGTTCCCTACAATAAGTCACACAGGCAGGCCTTGAGTATCTCCAGAAAAGGAGACTCCACAACCTTTCTGGGCATGCTGTTCCAGTGCTCCATCACTCTGACAGTGAAGTTCTTCTGTACATTAGTATGGAACTTCCTGTGTTCCAGTTTCTGCCCTTTGTTCTGTTGCTGCAGCCCACTGAACTCCCCCCGTCTACTTGACTCCTGCACTTTAGATAATTATAAATAATAATGAGATCCCCCTCAGCCTTTTCTTCTTGAGGCTAAGCAGCCCCAACTCTCTCAGCCTTTCCTTGTATACAAGATGCTCCAGGCCCTTAATTATCTCTGCAGTCCTCCACTGGACTCTCTAGAAGTTCCCTGTTTTTCTTGAACTGGGGAACCCAGAACTGCACATAGAACTCCGCATTTGACAGAATAGAGGATCACCTCCCTCAACCTGCTAGCAATGCTCTTTTTCGTACACCACAAGATACCACTGGCCTTCTTGACCACAGGGGAACACTGGTGGCTCACAGCCAACCTGTTGTCCACCAAGACACCCAGGTCCTTCACTACAGAGCTCCTCTCCAGCAGATCATGCCCCAGCCTGTACTGATGCATGCAGTTACTCTTCCCCAGGTTCAAGACTCTACTCTTGCTCTTGTTGAAACTCATCAGGTTCCTATCTTTATATCTTTGTGTATGTGTTCTCTAAGCTGCCTCTGTTATCTTGATACTTTAACATGGAATCAGCTATCCCATCTATTGGAAATATCATTTGCCTGATGACTGAAAGCTGCAGTATGGACATTTACATAGTAACTAATCACTTTAAGTTTTTCTTAGAGTCAGTGTACATCTAGTGAGTCTAATTACCACAACCTGAATTAAGCAGATTTTTAAGATAAGTGAAATGAGTCCCATGCATGCAGTGCACATTGCTTTTCACTGTCCATGAACACAGCATTGGTGATGAAGTTAGCAGTTAACAGTTGAGAGGAATCTGATTGCAATGAAGATTGAAGGTGTTTATCTTCACCTTGAAAACCAGAACCTTACGTCACTGCAATCTTGCCAATGGGATCATGCTGTTTTACACCAAAGTAAGAAAGAGTTATTTCTGTTTGCTTTAGAAAGAAGCAGACTGCTTACATATATTTTGTGGTGTAGATCATAATGTAAAGATTTAAACACTGAAAAAGATGATTTACTTCAAAAGAATGCTGCTTTCCCATAGATCCACTGCTACAACATCTAAGCTGGTATGTCTTGAAGTACATTGTAGAATGCAGTGATGCCAACACTTCATTGCATAGGGTATGTATATCCAATGACAGCCTCAAATAGAACTGCAGCAGCATCTTGACACAATGAGACTGAGCTCATGTTAAGGCAAGCCATATCCACAGAATGGTTGCGGAAATTTAGGTCTTGCTGAATCAATAGTTAGTAAAGCAGTGTTTCTCACTGTTCTTCCCAGAAATCGCAGAAGACAACTCCAGGAGCCAAAAACCAAGAAGGCATGAATACTGCTGCATGTGAGGTCATTTTGAATTGAAGGTAGAGATGGAGCACAGGCAACGTGCTACCATTCTCACTGAATGCAGCACTAGTCTTTGAGGGTTTAGCAGTTTTGCTTTGGTTGTTATTGTTTTGTTATGGTGGTGGTAGTTTTGTTTCAGCAGTGATTGGAAAATGCACACATACATGACTCAGCTGTCTAAAGATCACACTCTGTTTCATATCGAGCTTGTCACCATATTGGTGCCAATTGCTGTTTCAAGACCTATTAGTCTGTCATGACTACCATGAGTCAGTGCTATAGCTTAAGTTTCAGACACAGCAGACTGGGGCTCCCATCAGATTCAAGCAGCAGTGACCAATAATATCAGGAGAGCACTCCCAGCTTCATCAGTCAACCTTGAGTCTTTCTAAATCTGTTGAAGCAACTTTTCTTATCTTTGTCATTGTGTAACACAGAGAAGGCATGATTACTTGACATGGTGTTGATCAAGTCACAAAAAAGCAAAATTGTTTCTGACAGGTTCTTGGCAATATCAGGCTAAGTATTCACAGGTAAGCCCATGGGCACATAGAGAAAGAAGAGTTGAACTCACCCAACTGGTGAAAGTGCTCTCTGGCTACGCAGCACTACTGCACAGCAGGGTAGGTCTAAGAGAAGGCTCCTTTTCAGTGGCTGGCCCTTATATGAGCCCAGGATGGCTCCACCTTGGGTCCTTCCCCTTCTGGTCAGGTGAAGAGCACAGGTGCAAACAATGTGCCTGTGCTCCCTGGGCCAACCACAACCCTTCACCAGGTGCTCAATCACCAGTTCAAGCTGTGACATAACAGTTTCCCTACAGATGTCCTTACGTGTATTTAATTGGTACACAAAAGGGTACAAAGCTCTTTGTTAAAATGAAGTTATTTAGTTAAAACACTCTAACAGTCATAAGAACCCTATGATCACCAGTCAACTCTGTTAAATAGGCAATAAAATATATGAAGGTGTGGCACAATCCTTACTGGTAAAATGAAAGCAGTAGCATGATACCTGCTATAGACAGGTTTTCTGTATCTTTTCATAACCTGTTGTTTCATGGTAGGAGGCTGACTGAGCAGTCAGGAGTCAGGACGAATGACTTCATGCTGCATTACTATGAACACATAGATTTGTAGACAAATACAGGAATGACAAGACCTTCTACGTGAGGATTCTCCTGAGTTCAAAATAGACATTTCTGGAGGTATACAATATACTGATAAAAATATTTGTTTTTAAGAAATTATGGACCAACAATCCTAAGGCTACCCACAGAATAAACCAGCAAAGAATCTTCCAGGCCAATATGTGGAAAGAAATGCAAGCCAGCAGGATCTGGACTGTAGCTAGACCTGTAAATATTTAGTCCTGACTGCATTAAGATGACTTCTGCAAACCAGCCTGCTCTGGGATTTTTTATTATTATTATTTTTTTTTTCCATATCTTAACGCATCTTACATAAGTCAGAATAGAAGTCATTGGTTTCACATGGAGATTTATGGAGACGAACTCCTGGGAACCAGAACTACAAGTAACAATGAGCAACTGAAAAAATTAAAATGTTACAAAGGAGATGACTTGTTTCTCAATTGGATGATAACCAGACATCTACTCATATTCATTCAAAGCTTTCTCAAAAGTATTTCTTGCCTTTTGACTGGCCCACACAACTCATCAAAAATTGTACAAAACAGAGTTATTTATTGCTTGCCACTTCACTTCCTGAAGCTGAAAGATCCCCCCAAAAGAGAAGGCGACTGCAGCATGTATATAGATACATATGATAGGCCTTAGTATTAATTAAGGCCTTCATCATATGAATCAGCGATCAGATACACAAGCCAGTCAAGTGATTAAGTCAGTAATTCCCCCTTGGAGAAATCTAGGAAGATCAGTTTCAACAGCCTAAGCTGTTCCTTATATCAAAGTTATTCTTCTGAAAGGCACCACAGACAGCTCATCAGTCATTCCAGGCAAGTCTCCAGCCTCACCGGCTCTCAGTCGCTCCCCAGATGGTCACAGTTCTTACTAAATAACTCAGACACATCTTTACTGCAGAGGCTATCACGTAAAGTTACAGTTTGATGTGGATCTACACACACAGCACTGTCCGTGCAAAACACCTAGGTAGATTTCTGCTTGCCTTAGTCCAGTTATGACAAGCGTGAGGCTGAGCTAAAGGATGTGCCTGTATGCCATGTGACTGATGAAAAACAAAGAAGCTTTGATGAGGACTTCATGATTTATCCAAGTGGTGACACAGGATGATAGTTTTCCTCAAGCAACTGTGACGTCGTCTTGTTGCTGCTGTAGCTACAAGTGCCAACACTCTTTTGAGAGCAGGAACTTCTGGGTATAGCAATAACAAATATATATGGAGCATGATGCTTTCACTAGAGGTTCTGCCATTACTGTAATGCATCCTTTTAGCTTAGCAAGGAGCACAGAAGGTGAATTAGACCAAAAAAAAAAAAAAGCAGAAAATACAATAAAAGTGTTTAAAATTTAAATGCTCGGTTTTTTATTAAGTACTACTAAGCAAATATGCATCTATCAGAAAGTCAAAGAGTCAGAGAATACAGCAAAAGCTGGAGTCAGGAAAGACACTTGGAAGCACCATGAAGATATAACTAAAATATAACTAGTGTAAATCAGCAGAGTCTCCAGGAATGGAACTCTACCCATTTATGCTAGAAGAATGTTAAGCTCTGTATCTGGGACAGTGCTCAGCAGAAGCTTCCTCTCACAAATTTTCACTATCCCAGTTGTGCTAGCTCAAAAGTGTCACCTTTTTTGAAAACAACATAAAGCTTTCATTGAGGGGAAGGAGATTAAATTTGTCTTTCCCTTCATTTTCTCCCTCAGTTGCACACTTTGGCTCTTCGCCCCACAGTGACAAACATTATGAAAAATTTTACAGAGACTCCTGCTGCCTAGAAGATCATAGAATTCATTTTATTAGCAACAACTATGAACAGCTCTTCCAATGTCCTACAAGTTGGCAACAGACATCCCACCAACGACAGCGTTTCTCAGAGAGCAATATAGATAGAAGATCTGTCTTATTAGGCACATTCTTTGCCTGATTAGAAAGCAAAGAAAAGAAAACTAGAAAAAAAAAAATTAGTTTTGTCAAGTAGTATGCTCAAATTGGTTTTCAGACAGAAAGACTACAATCCTACTTCACAAAATTCTCACTGATATGATAATTTATAATTCCCATAACCTATCAAGAGGCCATTTAAGCATTTGTAGATACACATTCCTTCAGTTACAGAACACATAGGAACATCCGTATGTTAAAACAAAACATAAAAGCAATGGAGTTAAGCCATTGTAACCCAGCTGTGGAATCATAATCAAGCCAGTATTTTTGACTTTTTTATATAAGACTCTCAAAGTTGTCTCAAATGATAGTCTCACAAGATTGGAAACTGTGCTTGCACAGCAAGTAATTTGGCACAGATTGAACGGGCGCAACAGGAAGCATGTGTTCAAAGATACCTAAAGAACCAACCACTAGTTTGGACCCCACCAGCCTCTGTGAGGACTGTGGAGCTTTCAGTAAATACATGGAGCAGAACCTCAGATTTAGTGTCAATTGAACAAAACCATTGCATATAAACAGGCTAAAGATAAACTATTTCTCCATTAAGGCAGACAAATTTAGAAGCTAGATTAAGTTACTTCAGGTAAGCAAAAAAAAAGTAGCTGAAAATGTTTATACTCAGAGTTTTTTTTATAATGGTTCACAACATTGAATGGAGATCAAAAAAGCTGTTCTAGATCTAATGCTGTTTCATAGTTTCATTAACAGCTGACATGAAGAAACAGAGAGCATTCTTCAATTTGTCAACAACACCAGAGGGACGGCCAGCAAGTGTGCTGGATGTCAACATAGTGGAGAATTGGTCTCAAAAATTAGCCAGAACATCATAAAGCACGCCTAATTGAAATCATTATTTATAGTAATATAGAACATAGAACTTAGTAATTAGGTTTAGTACTAGTTCTGAAGAAAAATATCAAATTTAGAGTAGACTGAACACAGATTTTGGAAAAGATCACCCCATTGCAAACAATTAAAAGTCATGTCAGAATGTACAAGTAGGAGTTCAGTGCCAGAGAAGGTGAAATCAGCAAGGCTGTAGGTGGAATACTGTTTGCACCAGGTTCTCAAACAGAAATGCCCATCATAGTGCCATAGAATCACAGAATGTTTGGAAGGGATCTTAAAGACCACCCAATTCCAATGACCTACCATGTGCAGAGACATCTCCCACTGGATCAGGTAGTCCAAAATCTCATCCAACCTGGCTTCTAAACACTTGCAGGAATGCGGCATCAACAGCTTCTCCGGGCAACCTGTTCTAGTGCCTCACCACCTCATAGTAACTAATTCCTTCTTAACATCTAATCCACATATACACCGTTTTAATTAAATGCTATTACTCCTTGTCCTATCACTGTACTACCCGATAAAGAGTTCCTCTCCAGCTTTCCTGTAGAACCCTTTTAGGTACTCCATAAGGTCTTCCCAGAGCGTTCTCTTCTCCAGGCTGAACAACCCCGGTCCTCAACCTATTTTCATAGGAGGGGTGCTTCACCCCTCTTACCTTCCATCCATGCATGGCTCTGTACACACCGTTCTCCTTTTTCATTATCATAAGTAGATACTCTTAAAATGTCTAACAAATGTTAGCAGTATGAACAAGAATACCAAACAAAGGTAGTCAAACATGCACACACAAATCAGTACATTGTTACTTGAAGCCTTTTCTTTTCTGCAAAGCTATTAAACATCCCATGAGACCAGTGAGAAAACGAGATCAGATCATAGCCTGACCTTTTTCGTCACAGTACTGGTCAACTTTCCTTTCTATCTTAATTTTTCTTCTCCTTTCTTCTACAGTCTCATTCACAATGTATGTGATCCTTAGCACCATTTCTTCTAAGGAAATTTAACTTTTACTGTCTAAAAACCTCCAACACCACTTCCAAAAATCATTTTTTCCAAGGCTACGCATTTTCAGGGATACTTCATAACTTGAAACAAATGACAGAAACTCTGCAAAGGATTTCTCAAATTATCACTTGCCATATTAGACAACCAAAGATGTATGAAATTCTGCCACTTCAAAAGCTATTCTGACTGATTGAGTCTGTCCTGGAGACCATCCAGAGTATCCCTTTGCATAGCTCATCCTTCTGATTCAAGCTTTCTCTGAAAGGTAGAGTGAGAGTTTTCATTTTGATGAGGTTTTTTGTTTGGTTGGTTGTTTAGAGTCTTCAAATTATTTTTATCAAAAAATGCTCCTGCCAGTCTCAGCTTCCTACTCACTCCCATCCAATATCTACACATGACCAACTGTCTGTCAAAGCACAATAAAGTATTCTGTTTATTAACACCCAACTGAATTTCAGATGAAAACATCAAAGCTTTCTTTTATTAGTGGCCTTTCCTTTGAACGAGTGGAAACAGGAAAAGCTTTTTACACCTTTCCCACATCAACATTCTGCTGTGTAGGAGTTCCCCTAGCAGCCTTCTGAGCATTTTGGCCCACCGGAGACACCACAGTCACAGGCTGAAGGCCCAGACTGGATCGTAGATAGTATTCTTGTAAAAATTAAATGGATGTTATTGTAGATAAAGAAAGTTCATAACAACAATTGGATTCTTGTGCTTCACACTGCAGCTATGTACATCTACCTATTAGCAAGTATATAAACTGCATTGCCCTTAAAAGATTAAAATAAAAATAAAATAAAATAAAATAAAATATAAAAACCATAGATAATACACGTGCTTTTATCACACACTTGAACAAGATAACTGAGCTAGAGACTTACTCTTTAATAAGCAAAACAAATCCTGCTTTACTTTGTGTGAATGAGGCAAAAAGTGTTTATCAGTGGTCAGATATGAAAACACAATACCAAAAGATAAATTAACAAAAAAAAAAGATACATTTACAGGAGATGGGGGAAGATGGCGTGTCAGAAGTTTACTAGTTTTGGTCAGAGATACACAGAAAATTCAGAAGATCTGAGCTAATGTATTTTGGTTGACCTTTATCTACTGTAATCTATCTGAGGGACTGCAAGAAGCCATAAAATGTGTGAAGAATTGATTCATAAAATTCATGACATGTCTGAAATAAAACCATTAACTACAGAAATAAAGCTAATATGGCATTTATTAATTAACACGTAGCATACAAATTTCCATTTCAATGTGACATTAAGGATTCATAAACTGTATCCCTCTCTAAGCAAAATACTGCAATAAGAGATGGTTTCTGAAATTCTGTTGCTTTCCCTTTAAGTGAGAATTTTCTTTCTAAAACTTCAGAGTTTTCAAGAGAAATCACGTAAAATTCAAGTGGTTTTTTTGGGATTTTTTTTTTTGTTGTTGTTGTTTGTTTGTTTTTAAGCAGGAACTGTCAGCAAATTTCTATACAAATGGTATAAACTTATTTGTAAATATATATATTTATTTAAAAATCAACCATTTTCTCCATGTGCTAGCAGACAGTTATGGTAATGGTTCATAAAGAAAAAGAATTTAGTGCAAGTTTTAATTGACAAAATATTGACAATTTAAAATCAGCACTGATGTATCTTATTTAATTGGGTGAATTCCATCTAGTTTTCCAAATCTGTATTATTAGTGCTAGAATTGCAACTGTGCTAATTAATAGTATAAATCACAAACAAAAGTAACAGATCCCTTCCCAAAGAACAATCCATATCCAGTAACCACTTCTTGGGTAAACATTTCACATCTCTCAAAACAGCACAGGCTGCATGTTGAGCAATGCCAGGGCCTCAGGACGTGGAGAGAGAAACTGCTGTACCACAGTAGGCCTATTTGGCTGAGGGGAAGTCCAGTCACAGAGGCACAGCCTTCCCTGCACCGCTCATCCTTCTCAAACATGTGACTGCACCTGTAGTGCAGGTTTTTGTTTGCTACAGTGATTATAACCATATCTATAGGCAGATACAGAGAAATAGGAAGAAATGCTCATGTTTACAGAGCAGTGTATGGAGAACAGAAACTGTAATGTCAGTATGATAAATGGCAGGTCTAGGAGAAATTGAGGGTAATTTTTGTATGAAAAAGTATTCCATTTTTGAAATATCAACTTCAAATGAGCATAAACCCAGTTCTAAATGGTTCTCCCCTTCAGAAACCATATTTAATGCGATACAGAATTATGACAGATGTGACTATAGGTGACTACCTCATATTTTTTCCTCGAGGCTCACTTCTCCCACAAGCCCCTCTGACGCGCAGCAGAATGATTGCAAATTTGGAAAAAGATGACACTCCTGATAAATAAATTCCATATGTACTGTAAAGTGCCACAAGCTTTCACTGTCGATCCGCTAGCTGTGTACTGGATATCACCAACACACGGAACTTTCCTAGCACTGCACAGAGTGGAGGAGGTTCACCCAAGCAATGGTATGAAGCATTTTTTGAGGGAAGATCAAAGAGTTCTATGAGGATTTAATAGAATTATAGAATCATAGAATGGCTCAGGTTGGAAAGAACCTTAAAGATCTTCGAGCTCCAACCCCCTACTGTGGGCAGGGCTGCCCCCCACCAGCTCAGCTGCCCAGGGCCCCATCCAACCTGGCCTTGAGCGCCTCCAGGGATGGGGCACCACAGCTTCTCCGGGCAGCTGTGCCAGCGCCTCACTGCCCACTGAGTAAATGATTTCTTCCTAACTTTTAACCTAAATTTCCCTTCTTTTAGTTTAAAGCTATTCCCCCTTGTCCTACCTATGTGAAAGCTGACTGAATGGGAATGCAAACAAGGTTTAAAGTGTTCCTAGAATTACATTTTCTTTAAACAGTGCAAGCTGGTGTTACCTTTCTGTACATAACTTTAAAAAAGAAGTTCCCTGTCACTGCTATCAGGTTTATAGCATCTCCTCATTCCCTGTGCACTGATTATGGGTAACTATACATGAGCTATACCATATTTTCTACCTAAGTCAGTATCTTATAGGCTTCCTTGAACTGACACTTCTTGAAGCCTTTCTGTTTGAATGTAAATGTATTAGAAATTATGAATTGCTGTTTGTTCTGCTTTCTGACTTTTCAGACTATTTTCCATGTACTTTCTAGATAGGTTTTACTCACTGAAGCAATTCAACACATAGGGAATTACAAAGAAAACTGAGACAGGTTGGTCTTTTATGTTTTAACTTCTAAGTCACAACTGTCTTCAGCCTGCTGTAAAAAACATCAAAACTAGATTTTTATTAAACAATCTGACTTTAAAGGTAAAAGTTAAAGGTGAGATAGGTAAATGCTTGTGATCAGCTACATTCCTCTTATCTGAACAGAAGATATCTAAATACCTAGGCAGTTTTGACAGTGCTAGCCCTTTGTATTTTGTCAGAAAGCTGCTTCAGGCAGAGGACAAAGCAGATATGACAAGTAGCCAGATGTCCCCAAACTGTTAATGGTGAGGTATCTGTGTACTACAGTTTCATTTCTATTTCTTGAGGTTATTAATGTATTGAAGTTAGTTCTAAGTAGTTCTAAGACTAAACATTACTCGGGCTGGCATGTATTTATTAATATTCATATTTAAAAAATAAATTTATTTAGAAAGTTTTTCATATAAATTGTTATTAAAATGGCAGAAACATTCACAATGGCTAATCTCTCTCTTCCAGTGCAGGGAGATATGCCTCCTATAATGGGATTTCCTTCAGGAATCTCACCTTATTGTCTTTACAGACTATTCAAATGCAGGTATAAACTACAGCCCAGCTTAGCCCCTGCCCTTCTCCACTGGGTAGATGTGTTGCTCAAGAAGGTCTTCACTAGACCAGATTAAGCCTTTAGGAATATCCTTGTTTTATGCCTGATTAAAGCTGCTGAAGCTAAGCAGTAAATTTCTAGAAATTCTCTAGAATGCTGAAGGAAATTCAAGCTTTGCACCAACAGGGACATAGGCCAAGCAAGAATAGTGCATGACTTCGCCTGTTCTTTGAATTTGGTGTATCAATATAAATAAATTTTCAGTGAATGTGGTTGCACACCTCTGCAGTTGGCTAAAAATAATAAAAGAATGTCTGGTCCTGCCTGCAAATAACAAATATGGTTCTTGTCTTTGTTAATTGGTAGTAATGGATTGTTTGGCTTGCAAAGATTTTTGGTTTGCAAAGATAAAAAGAAGGCTGAGGAAGAAACCAATCCAGATTCTTGAACTTTTATGCAAATAATCAATTTAGTAGATTAGATCAGTCCTCTATCTTTCATAGTCTTCTCACAAAGGAAGTGGCTGAAAAGGGATTTCATAAGATGTTCTGTAGGGATCAGAAAGGCACGTGCTTTAGGTGCCTAAAGAATGTCTGAAGACAAAAAAATAAGACATAACATAGAGGTTAGAAACTTGTATGAGTTGGCAGCAAGTAAACAGATGTTTTTGGGTTGCAGTTTTAAATTTAGGCATGCACTTCTTTTTCTGGGTTGAATATCAAAATACTAAAAGAGAGCAAGGAGACAAGACATACTTATTAGAGGAGAACTGCTTACCAGACCTCCCAGTCTGAATAGAAGAATTACAGTGCAGGTAAGAGGATATTTATTTTGATTTATTTAACATCCAGATGTTTTGGAGAGGCTACAGTTTTCAAGTCAAGATTTTCCATTTGATGAAAATGGATAGATAAAGTAGACAAGGCTAACCCAAGTCAAATCCTAAGCAAAATGGCATAGACAGTTCTTCCATTCCAAATTAAAATCACCGAATTTTTCACTCTATTGCCTCTGAAGATATTGATTCATTGCTCTTCTTTATTTCTGATCAAAGCAAGTAATTCGAAACTGAGAAGCCATGAATTCATGCTACTGAGTTCATCTTTTTTGAGAAGAACTTGTGTTTAGAAATTATGTTAGGAATGCAGACTACACTGCAAAAAGAGCAAATAATAACTTTCTAAGAGGAAATCTTATTAAACTTGAAAATTTAGAAAAAAATACAGGAAATGTTTCTGCTCAGTTTTATCAGTTTATTATACCTTCAGATTTTACAGGTATGAAAAACATCATTCTTCTTAAATCATAGAGGACTACACAGTCAGAATGGATAGTTTACTTTTTGCTTGAAAACATGTTTAGTTGGGGCTCTACCCTGAGAAATGCCAGCAGAGCCTTCATGTATCAATGTTTGCCCAGGCAAAATTTGTATTTGTTCATGTAAATGTCCAACTAGAACACATAAATATTGATTTGTTTGCATAAGGAAGATATTTTTACTGGCAAGAACTTTTGAAAGTGAGGCCTAACATCTAGTACCAGACTATTTAATGGCCTTTTAAAAAAAAACATTAGCAGGCAATTTTTTTTAGGCTTGTCAAAATATAACAAATTTGAAATATATATGTTCAAATATTCAGGTTTGACTGTTCTGAATCTTGAAGGCAGCATTTCAGAAAGAATAAATTTTCACAGAAGGAAAGAAGGACTTCATTTAAATCAGAAACCTGGGAAAATAAAGACATATATTTGGTTACTGTTACTGTAACAAACTTTTCTGACACTAGGCAAGTATCATAATCCCTCAGTCCCTTAGTACCAAGCTGGAAAAAAAGAGAATACTGATGCTTCTTTTTCTTGTCTGGTTTCATTAACCTTGAAGGTTTTTGGAAACAGGATTGTCCCTGGTTATGTATGGTTGGAATTTGCAGGAATAAGACACAGTTCTCAACTGGAAGTTCCAGAAATTACTCAAAAAGGAGTGTTCAGTTTCCACCTATTTTACTATAAAATGTAACTAACTTCTGAAACAAAGCTTTTAAATTTTTATTTATTTATTTATTTATTTATTTATTTATTTTTAGAAATAATCAAGATTAATTTGGTATGTTTTCAGTTAAAAGAACCTATGTTCAAAAATATTTTTATTTACTGTTTACAAAGAAAGCAACCAAAAGTGTTTCATTCAACTCAACTGAGCAGCACTAGACATTTCTTGGTTTATTTTACTGGCATAGAAAAGATTTGTCAGCCTCTGAAAGCTCATGAGATTTGTGTCTAACCATCAAGATAAATCATAGAATTATAGAATCACCAAGGTTGGAAAAAAGACCTCCAAAATCATCCAGTCCAACCATATACCTACACCTCACTAAACCATATCCCTTAATACAACAACTGAATGTTTCTCGAACACCTCCAGGGATGTTGACTCAACTACCTCACGGGGCAGCCCATTCCAGTGCCTGACCACTCTTTCAAAGAAAAATATTTACAGGAAAATTACAGCTGCTGAAATCAAAGGAAGTCCAGCAGTATTCCTCTTGAAGCTGATGGTATCATTTCAAAGGAACTAGGCCTTGTTGAATTCCAGGATGTACCTGGGCTAACAATAACCTAGCCTCACCTACATGGTGAGTTACAAAATTTTGCTTAGCTGCAAAATTCAGACACAAAGCTGGGTAAGCGTTTGGGAACAGTGCTTTCAGTGCACTGTAGGAACATGTCTTTCACTGCACTTGTGGCCACCATCTTGTAACTAGATGAATCTCCACCAACTAGAGAGGACTGAAGACCCACAGTCTACCCATATATGTCATCTCCTTAGGAACAAGAAACAATAGTAACTGAGCAGCTCACATTGCTTGCTATGCTGGATCCACTGTATTGGATAAAAACATAATCTATTTTTACCAGTGAATAATTCTTATGCATCCTTTGTTGTTTGAAAACTACTCTTCAAGTAGTGACACCAATATGTTCATTGTTGAGAAACCACTGAATTAATATATTCTCTACAACTCTTCTCTTTCGTGGTCTTTTCAATTACTGTTATTGTCAAAGAAATATCTATATTTTCTGAAAAGAATAGGAATGCAGTTTGCTTTTTTTGCTATATATACTCAAAAAACAAATCCCTGTTCGTATAAGTTGACAATCAATCTCCACTGCTATTTCACTGCAGTCAGAGCATTTGTGAAACTATAGTTCCACTTGCCACCCATAACGCTCCTCTAACTTCTTCTGTTCTTCTTCTGAAAGTAGACAGTGCAGAACTGAACTAATTCATTTTTCCAAGTCAGCCGAAGTTTTTGAAGCAACCACGTAATTTGGCTTTTGGAGAAATTGTATGATTCTTTTTCTTCCTTTTCTTTTTTTCCCTGCATCAGGGAAGGGCTGAGCACAGGTGCTTGGAACATTAAAGTGAACGCTAGAAGCGGTATTGTGCCACAGATCAAAACAGAACATCTGTATGTTAACGCTCATCTCTCACTTCAGAAAGGAACACATTCTGCATCCTGTGGAAAAAGCTGTGCAGTTCTCAGCCAGAGGCTGTAGGTTATAAAGACCTCTGAGTTCTACGTGTGTCTGGAACATGAGGAGGTTATACACATAATTTATTTCTTATTTTTTAGTTCTTTTTCTTAAAGTCATCTCGTATCACGCTACCCAACCCTTGCTATTGCTTGCAGCTAAGTTCAGACCTCCCTTGAGCAGAGGTACAGAGACTGAAAGGATATATTGGTTTAACAGTACCCACAGTGCCTTTGTACAGTGAGGATCTCTGCACAAGCTATTAGGAGCAGCTCCCTGTCCCATTTTTGCTACAGAGCAAAAATACACAGTCAGAGTGAACAGGATTTGTCCTGAAAAGTTATCTTCGGATCTTAACAGTTCTGGTTGAATGTATGGTCTCATCTTGGCCAGTGAGAAAGTGATTTCAGAAAGTGATTTCAGTTCTACTCTGAACCCTGAATTTATAAACATGGCTTTCTTATTCTCCTCTCCCATTTATCTAATGGATTATTTTATAGGACTTCACAAACCATGAGAATTGTTGGGTAATTAAATGTCTATTAATCTGTAGGAAAATACTCCCACGAGTGTACTAATGCTACGTGAATAAAAATATACCACTAGGGAAAATAAAGATTAAAATTATATTTAAATATAATTGTATATATACTGCAAATGTAACACTATATACGTAATAAGTTCAATGTATTTCTAAGAATTTATCTCTTCTCAACAAAAAAATACACGCAAGTGCTAATTTTTTGTCATATAGTATCAAAACATAGCAAGAAATACTTATTTTTAAAAATAGCTGTTAAAATTTATAGACATATATATTGCTTGTCACTGCATTAAAGCAGATAGCGTGTAAAGAGAGAGCATTTTACATGGACCATACTGGGTCCTTTGTGTCACTTACAAACTTGCTGGCTTCTGTTGCTTTCAGCAGTTTAATGTTAAGTAAAAATGATCCATGTTTCACTGTACTCAACAGGTAGATGTCCTCTTAGTCGGCAGAGAACATGCTGGGCAATTTTTCATCCCCTATTCCAGGCTACATGAGTCTTTTTTTTTTTTTCTTTTTCCAGAATCTCCTCCCTCAAATCAATCCATTTGCACATATCACAAAAACACTGTGATTTTACAGTTGATTAACCAGTTTTCTGTAATTCAGAAATCTGGTGGTTTGCTTGAGTCAGACAGGCATCTGGAATTGGTGCAAACCCACTGGATAACTTTTAATTTTTAAGAAGTAATTCATAAAAAAGTAATATTAAAATATCTTTTTTTTCAATTTATTTGAAATAATCCTATAAAAAAAATCGCATTCAGTCACTGGCTATTGTTACATATGCAATGACCAGAGATACTACAAAGGAGGCTTCATGTGAAAATATACAGTGTATTCCCTAGATGCCAACCATTCACAAAATAATCTGATTTATTAAGAACTTCTGACCTCTATATTGAGTAAGTGAAGTTCATGGCACAGATCAAGCGGAAATTAAATAATAAATAAATAAGAGTTACAGAAATACTGGAGTTACTTGGATACTGGAAATATTCAAGGCAGAAAACTCCATTCACTTAGATTGTACAATCTTTCTGAGCCTGTTTCTCACATCTGTTCATGACAAGTGTGCTGTAGGAATTGATTTCCAAAATTGTAAATTCAGCATGAAATCCAAAGAGCAGATTTTGTTTGCAGGTACTTGTCATACCTACATTCATATTAGAAGCACTACTCCCAGATTTTTCCTTAGCTGGATGTAATCATTGTTATTTTCTTTCACTAACTTTTGATCTTAGCCTATGTATAGAAAAAAAATATGTCATTATATTGTGCATATCAAGCACCTATGAAGAATAATAAACCAGGCTGGAACTATAAAAGTAAAGGTATTTGCACTGCTCTAACAACTTGCCCCACTAGATCCAATTGTATTGTTCCCACTGCTGTTATTTTATACCAGAACTTCTCAAGCTCAGTTCTCTCTTTGTCATGCTTCTTTACTGTGGTCAGGAACACATTTAAAGACCATGCAGAGCCTACCAAGAGATGTTCTATTAGCGTTTATTCTAACACCACTGAACTGCTCAGGAATCACTACATTGACAGTTCTTCATCTTCACTGATTTCCCTGAAATCTTTACCATGGTTGTCCATGTATACATCAGCTTTCTCATCAAAAACATTACATCCTAATACCAGGTATTCCTCAGTCTTATTGGTTGTGCTCATCACACCTCTACACAAAAAAAGGCCTTAGACTAAACTACAGACAGTGCAACATTGCAACTTCTTCTGTGTTTGTTTTTTCTTGCCACTTCAAAGACAGTTGTCAACTATAGTTTATATCATGTTTTCCATCTACTTCATGGTAAATTGACTACTAGCACATATTAGCACAAACTAAATGTCAGTAAAGGCCATCTACACCATAGAAGGAATTTTGCAATTATCATGGCACTTTTCCAATTCCTGTTGTAAAAATTAGCAAGAATCTTCCTACCTTAGCATCACTTCATGTTGAATTAGGTAGAGATTTCATGTACTTGTTATACTATGCAAAAACAACACTGAATACTTTACTTGAGAATCCATTTTTTTCTCTTTGGCCACATTACTGTCTTGACCTATAGTACCACTTATAGTCTCGTAAAATCATATATTCTTTTTATATTCCCACTTTTTCCCAAGTTGTTGGCAAGATGAAAATATCTGAGCCACAACAAACCAATTCCTCCATAGTCTCATACTAATTCAAGATGTATGTGTAGCCATTAAGCATATATAAAGCTACAAATGTTAGATGGCACCTTACAAGAAAAGAAATTCCTGCAGTAGTCTTTTACTCTTCTCACCTTAATAAATAGGGATTCAACTCCCACTTCCCATTTACTTTTTTTTTCCCCAAAATTTCTCACAATAAATAAATAAATAAATGTTTACCTCTTTGATTTAACTTATAAGTCCCTTTGCTTTAATAGCTCATCAGAAACTTTGTTGTTCCCTCTTGCTCTGACCACTTCCTTATATTCTTAAAAAAACAACAGTGCTTTCACAAGTGGTTCAGAAGGGAAGAAAATGGCTCAGAATCACTGCCCTTATCCACTTCACCACTGAGATACTGATACATGACTGCATGCCTTATACCCGAGCTACAGTATCAGTGCTCAATCAATGGTCTTGTAAAGCCAGCTCCTGGTGATTTAACATCACGACATGACTCTTGTTCTTTGGATTGTCTGTTTTAGCCATGTCTATTTCTTATTTTCACTTCTTTAAATCTGCAGTTTTCTATCAATGCAGTATCATCCTGTATCACAAGTAGCTTTCCTAAATTTGAATGTAAGCCTTTTGTCTTAAGAAAATTTGTGGTTGTCTGGTAGATAAGGGCTTCATCTCTGAATGGTAGCACAAACACAAGTGTGCAAACTAAAGATGGTCTTTAGATCTGCAAAACTGATCAGTGTGATTCCACTGTATGGTGTGTCACAGATACAGTTCCTTCTCATTTCCTACTTTATTATTTCAGTGTCAAGATAATTTTATTGTCAACATCAGAGGCTGCTACATCTTCCTTGAGTTCTTCTAGAGTTGATTTACTGTTGCTTCAGTGAGAGCACATACACTGATAGCACATTTGCTTATAACTGGCTTCAAAAACAGTGACTACATGGATAAATTTTCTTTCTCAAAGGTTCCATTTCTTATCCATTCTTCAGAGATTAGGATGTTCTTTTGAAATAATTATTTCACCCTATTTGGATGGGATTTGGCCTTTGATGAGATCCAGATATTCCACGTTCTCAGCTCTAAGTCCATTTTCCACACCTGAGTAATATATCTGTATTTTTGTTTTTCTGTGCTAATTATTTGGCTTTTTATCAAAAGGAGAAGAATATTCAGCCTTTGCCCACTCACCAGATCCTGACTCTGGCACATCCTCCCTAGCCTGCCCATTTCAGAAGGTTCTGCTTGCAGCAGAACATTTGGCACAACTCCCAGTGCCATGGGAATACGCAAGAGCTGCCACCATGACTGGAGACTAATTTAGAGTAACAAATAGATTTAAGGGAGACCAAAGCAGCTCACAAACAAGTGGCAGACAGAGGCAGAGCTAAATTTATCAAGCAACACATTCTGTCCACTCGTTACTCATTCATCTCTAATGACTCTGTTTGTGAGCATAATTGTATTTTTCTGCAGGGATGTTTGAGAGTACATTTTTACAACTATCGTGGAGCAACATGCTAATTCCCCCCAAATAAAGCTTTTTCTTTGTTTGTTTATTTGTTTGAATAATTAAATTTCGGCCAAAAGATTTGGCTTCTCTGAAGAAGGCACAGAAGATCCTTTCTAAAATTCATGAAAAATTTTACAAACTAGACTTTTTCTGAGGCACAACATGCATAGAATCATTATTGCTGTAATGAGCTGCTTTAATTGTAGACAATAAAATGAACTTTAAAGCAAATCTGAGACATCTGTAAAGGATAATTTCCTGCAGCAGAAAATAAACAGGACACTTGACACTTTGAAAAGAACCACCATATTCTTTTATCATCTTTATTTATAACCTCTCAATTACTCTTAAGCCAGACATTATACAAAGAACAAGGATAGTGCTTTACTAGATGTGCTGCAACCCATTTTTAAAAGGATGGTCTAAATAGTTTGTAATATTAGAATTGAATATTTATGGAATCTAGTAGGAATAGATCAGAGAGTCTGACAAGCATTTAATGTCCACTTAAAAAGAATAAATAAGAATCACAGAATCATAGGAGTTGGAAGGAACTTCGGTAGTTAATCTAGTCCAACCTCCCTTACTAAAGAAGGCTCCCTGGTTTGCATAAGAAAGCACCCAGGTGGGTTTGGATACATGAGAATGAAAACTGAAGCTTTAGCTGGCCAACAAAGAGTCTTAAGGAGCAAATGAGTAGTGTCCCACTAAGCTTTGATAGTAGAAAAAAGTATCTTCTACACTCGCACCAACTCCACAAATAAAAATAAAAGAATCATAGGTTACTCAGAAATAACAGAGAATTATTTTTAGGCAGTTCTATGGCCACACAATTAGAATCTGATGCACCATTAACACTTTGCACATATTGCTCCAGACTATAGACAAAAAATCCTGTGGCCCTACAGTTATTGTGGAAGCTATGGTTGTTCATATCCTCTGCACAGTGTATCCCTCTATTATACCCCAGTACAGTCATTTTATACAAGGGAATCAACTCTAAAATGTTTATTAGGGAATAAAACTAAAAATAAATTAATTAATCATCTATATGCACAACAAATTGACAGCTTTTACTTTTCACCTACAGGATTAGATTATCCTAAAACACTGACATGTTTCGTCATGCAAAGCAATAGACATGGAATTCTTTGTGAAAACTGGTGTTTGTTTTGAAAAGTGTTTTTTGTGAATCTCTTCCAGACTTTGATCTCATTGTATAACGTACAGAATAATGTTTTTCCATCACAGGCCTCAGGTGCCCTTGGATGGATTTGCTGTTCACCATCAACAAAACTATCTACTCAAAATGGGAATTTACTGAAAGCCAGCCAAACACTAAAAACACCCCTAGTTCACAATCACCAATTTGTAGGACATGCAGTACAATAAAACGTGTACATTTAGAACTTGCTTATTCATGTTTATTTGAAACCATAACAAAACACGTGTATCAGATATTAATATTTTGACTTGGATGTGAACTCATGCTGCAATGATGAAAGAGGAACATTATCCCCAAGGCACTGTACACTGTACTGTACACCATCCTCAAAGTAAATGGCAACAGTCCAACAGCCATCAGTGGGGCCAAGATATGTCAAGAATATTTCCCAGCTACACGATGACCTTTAAGTTTTCTTCTGTATATTCATTACAATGCAACTGACAAAAGAAAGGGGACATTGATGCAGTTCTACGGTCACACAATGAGAATTTGATGCACCATTAACACTTTGCACTCATTGCTAGGGACTAGAGACAAAGGATCCTGTGGCCCTACAGTTATTGTGGAAGCTATGGACAACAACACAAAATGGTAGGAAAAGAATTTAAGAGTTATACTGCATTTAATACATGGCAAGAAACTACTGATTCATGAAAGACTGACAAGATTAAATAATTAAGTAGCAATATCATTAAAACAGCTAGTGTAGCAGAAAGTGGAACACTAGAGTAAAGCAGGGCTTTTAAGTTTGAGAAAAAATGAGAAAAGGTGGAACATGAAAATCTTGGAAAATTATATGCTGACAAGTCTCTTCTCAAATCCAAAAAGAATAGTAGAAAATTACTCCTTGTAAATTTAAAGCACTTTAGTTGAGAAAACACATGTTGAGCTAAACCACACTAATGTGCTACGGGGCTTTCAGGAAGTGAAATTGTACCTTTACCTACTTAGATTTTGCTGAAATCAGTTCCTTTTCTCACACAAAAGAAAGGCAGAGCAGGAAGCTGCAAAACCCAGCAAGTGTAGTAATAAACACTGTCCCTTCTAAGCACTGTCCTTTAAAACACAGCCCCTAGAAAGCATCAAAAATGGAAACATATTTCATAAACACAATTGGAGGCAGCTGCCAAATGGTATCTGCAATAATACAGTAATGTGCCAAAATTATGCTACTGGCTGATCAGCTTCCCCTGTAATTTGGACACTGAGTCATGTTTTACATGATGTTGCAGATGCTGAGTTCATGGTTGCTTGCGCACCCCTTCACTTGCCCATTACTCAGGCCTGCAGATACTGACAAGAACCAATATCAAACATAAGAAAAAATCCTTACAGTCCAGTGGAAGAGTAACAGACAAGAAATACCAGTGGAAAATCCTAACTAACTTCAAGAAAGATATTTAGTGCTAAAATTTAGTTTCTCCACAAGACTTTGTTTCTGTATCATAATTTTTTTTTTCATGGGATAACACCACAAACTCTGTTACAATAGTATCTGGTTTTAACACAATCCACCTGGAAATCTGAATTAAGAAAAGCAGAACTGAATAGGAAATAAAGAAGAAAAAGAAAAAAAAAAAAAAAGGAAAAGCCACTTTTTCCAAAATACCTCCAGAAAGACAAGAAGAGGTGAAAATTCTATGGATAACAAAAGCAAGCAGGCAGTGAAAATGAGCATGAGAAGTGATTGAAGAAGATGCCAGCAGACAAGTTTAGAATGAGCAAGGAAAGATTTCTTAAATGGCAAAGAAAAAAAGAAAGCAGTGGGTGAAAACTTTCAAGAACTGCTAAACAAATCCATATTAAAATATATGTATATATTCTCAGCAAGAGGTATGTAAAACATGACATTGCAAAGCAGTATAAGAGTCAGGAAAAGAGATTATAACTAATAACCATGCAGCTGAAGGAAGCTCTGATAGGATTGAGGCACTGGTGGTATGTCAGAAGATGCAGCGTTGGGACACTGAAAAAATCCCACAAAAATCCACCTCGAGTACTCATTCCTTGAAAGAAAATGCCTTACAGAAGTTGTGATATTGAATGGTCTGTATTTCTAATAAGTGCTAATATTTGCCAGAGTTAACTACTTGTTGCCTTTTACCTTATCCACAAAAATACTTCAGCAGAGTTTCGAACAAAATTTTGAAAGGGGAGCCAGATGATGGAATATGAAACAGATTTGAGCCAAAGCATACCTCCATAAAATGGCACTGTTAGAGAGGTTATGGGCTTTACGGTTTGGGACAGCTAGAAGTGACACAGGACAGGGATGTAAGAGAGCTGTCTTTGTGCTTCAGTAATGTAATGGCAGCACAGACAATTTCAAGTCCTTTTTCTGTAGGCTGGGACTTTCAGCTGGTGTGCCAATGAAACTGTGATATTTTTATGTTGCCATAGACCTACTCAGGAAAAATAAGCTCTCTTAACTTCTGCATTTCCTTTGTAGCGTATAAGGTAATGATGCATCACTAGAAAAACTGCCATATTGGATTTGCGTTGTGGTGTATTTTTGTAGGCTGAAATCAAGCTCTTGAGAATGGTCAGGAGTGGGATCAACGTTGTTATGAAAAAGAAGATCCAGCTGTGGCTCAATATATAACTTCTTTTCAGAAGCAAGGGTCCAACATCAAGATTCCCTGAGGGGTGGGATTTGTCACAAATAGAGTACTAATTTAGTTTCTTTTTCCTATATTCTCTATTTTATTTATGAGATCTGGCCATCTTCCCTCTTTTTATCAGAATGTACCTGCGCTGTGGCTATTCAGTTTCCACTTAACTGAAACACTGTACAGTAATGAAGCACTGTGTATGTGTATTAACTAAGTGGGCCAGAGCACTGTGTTTAGGCACACATTTGGTTTTACTCATCCACGTGTGACTCCATTAAAGTCAGCTAGTTTCCTTGTTCAGTAAAAATCATGTGTCCTGAGTACTCTGCTGAACTGGAGTTTCAAAGAGGGCTGTACCTGCCCTGGACCAAGGTGGCACAAGAAGTAAGCAGAATCCAGATGCTCTGTGTATGTCGGGTGTTCAAAAGAAACCTGAAAGTAAAACTACAAAAAACCTAAACTAAAATAAACTAAAATTTTAAAAAAACTTTTTTTTTTCATGAAATCATTTCAGCTCTCTCTTCTATTTGCTTACTCTAACACATTAGATCTTTGAATTGTAAATTGTTCAATGTTCTTTCTCAAAAGAAAACTTCTTACAAATTTCTATTCACACTAAAGTTTATGGGAACAATGTTTTGCATGCATATTGGCAAAACTTAGTGGAATTTTAAGTTTTTCTTGCAGATATTGATGGTGATGCACA
Source organism: Tragopan temminckii (assembly GCA_028571105.1). Taxonomy (NCBI): domain Eukaryota; kingdom Metazoa; phylum Chordata; class Aves; order Galliformes; family Phasianidae; genus Tragopan; species Tragopan temminckii. Next base: position 30,941,751 of record JAOWBP010002052.1, on the reverse strand, counting down.
GAGAGCACATCTTTGTGCATAGGAGTAAAATGGTTGCAAAGAATTTCATGATAAGACTAAAAGAAAATGTCAGTATTAGTTGTCATTGTCAATAAGTACAAATGAAGTAAGAAAAAAGAGCTAGGTAACACATATAATGCAGTATAAATTCCTGCACATTAAGCTTTACCAAAGTGTTTGTGTGGTGCAATAAAACAACAAAAATCTGCACTAAGATAGTAATAAATTTGCAAAGTAAAATGTTCAGAAGTTAAGAAATGTTGAAAATAAATTCTTTATGTAACTTTAACCAAATTCCATTATTCTTTTAAATAACACTGAATATCTAATTAACTAATTTTGTACTATTTTTTTCTAGGCAATTTCTACCTCAGTTTGGAAGTCAGCCAGCAGGTGTTCAGTCAGTCAGTCACTTAACTATTGAATTTCCCATTCCTGATCTAGTGGAAGGTGTCACTGTCCATAAAAAGGAATCAAATCTAGATGATTTTTAAGGTCCCTTCCTACTCTAACCATTTCATGCTTATATGATTCTATAAGCTCACTAATGGTACTTATCACTGTAAGTTCTGAGTTAAAGAATGTTTACAAATGTCAACTAATTTACCTTTGTAGCATTGCTTGAAGAGACAGGGCTGAGTATGCCCAGTTTACATTATCCCCAATTTACATCACTTGGAATCCTCCCATGCTCACAAAAAATAGAATTCAATTACTGAACAAGATCCAACTCTCTTAGAGGATCCTTTATTTCTCAGCTTTCCATAGTTGTCTGTCTCATTTCTCACTCAAAGAGCAGGCTCCTTGGGTGTGCAAGCCTTCTCCACTAGGAAAAGCACAGTCAGTCATTGTAAAAAACACAGGGAGACACCAAAGAATAGGCACACAATATGATTAGAGACTCTCTTAATTCACAAGGAAGGTAAAAAGCATTTTTTTAAAATTTATTAGAGTAGATGGGCTCAGAATTCTGCTGTTGTGGAGTTTTGAGAATTGGAACAGTACAATAACTTTAACTACTTTTTTAGAACATGCTTCTGTTGTTAAATTAGATAGTATTGCCCTCAAGAAGAAAAGAGACTGCTGGAATAGGATTATAGAATCATAGAATCACCAAGGTTGAAAAAGACCTCCAAAATCATCTCATCCAACCATACATCTACCACCAATATTTCTGCACTAAACTGCGCTCCTTAGTACAACATCTAAATGTTTCTTGAATACCTCCATGGGCAATGACTCAACCACCTTCATGGACAGCCCATTCCAGCTCCTGACCACTCTTTCCGAGAAAAGGATTCTCCTAACATCCTGAATCTCCCCTGGAGCAACTTGAGGCCATTCCTCCTCCTCCTATCACTAGTTAAATGGGAGAAGATGCTTTATTTTTCTGACATATCCTAATAGAAAAGTTTCTCTTTGAGACTGCAATGTAGCCTAACCATATTTTAAAATATTTAAGAGGCACTCTTGGACTGAACAAAAATCATACCACTTTGTATATCAAAAATATAAGCTGGGATGTTAAACAAGGATTTCACAAACATCTTTTTTTTCTTCTTTTTTAAAATACATGACTTATTTACCTATCTTGACCGATGGAAGCAATAACTGGACATTCAAACTGGGGGGAAAGAAATACATGAAGTACACAGAAGCTTTTCAATTTAGATTAGTTGACTATTCTTCTGAGGATTATAAATAAAGAGTATGTGTTCATAACAGGTAGTGAGTTATGCACCCACGGTAGCTGTGGAACAGGGCTCTGGGGTCAGATGTTTCCTGAAGCCATTCTCTGTGACTGTAACACTAAACCCAGAAGAAAACACTGCTGGAATTTCTCCATGGGAATAGAGCTACAGAAACCACCCTGTAACGGTGGGTAAAAAGTAGGTACACCATTGGGACTGAACAGATAGAATCTAATAACTAGAGAGGGAAAAGATTTACTTTGATACTAAAGCTACTACTTCAAATCCAGGTCCAAGGACAGATTCCAGGACTTTCATGCCTGTTGATTTTGTATATACTAGTAGCAGCTGCTAACCAGAGTGACCTGTACTTCTAGAAAGTGGCCTTGTTTTACCCTGAAGTAGGGATATTGTTTAATGAGTTGATTCATTTTCTCTTCAGATTTGCTTCATTTTAGCAGACAATTTTGTTGTGGACTTCTCTGTGCTAAACCACCTCTCGGAATTTTCTGACTTACACTTTTCAGCCTTCTGGATATATTTGTTAGACAGTGGGCCCCATCAGTTAATTAACATAAAGAGCACAGTTCAGACTAGAATTTAAGAGTAAGCACCTTGATTTTATTTCCCTTGTTGTATGTCAACATTGAGGCTTTCTGACTCACTCCTTAGCACCTTCTGCTTAAGATCTACTTGAGGTCTGTAGTTCATGATTTCTTCATTACCACCTTCTCCCTTCCTCAAACTGTGTAACTGCTCTCCACAAATCCATTTTTTATGATCACTTTTCACACTTTCCGTTAGGCTCAGACTGAGCTCTAGAAGAAAGAGACAAGAAAATCAGTCTGTCTTAAAGAGCCTGGGTGCTCACAAGGACAATTCAGACTGCTGGATGGCAAAGGGTTTGCTTCAGCTAAGTCCCCTCCATAGGGGTTGCTAGGAGTACAAAAAAAAGGAATCCTAGAGTGAGAACCTGCTTCTGTGTTTCACATATTATGTTTTCTGCTTTCTGATCACATAGAATTGTGTACAGTTCAGGCTGCCAAGGTATCAGGGGGAGAAGAGTGTCATGGAGATGCCTGATAAGCAGAAAACTCACACTATCTCGAGGAAATAAGGTTATGCATGTGGTCTGATGTTAAAGAAACATCTTTTAGCTAGTGAGTTGAAATAATCTGGTAGAGTGAACTTTGAGAGACAACATGGAGGTCCTAGATGTCATTCTCACATGACCACTTCCGACAGCACTCTCATGAACTGAGTTTGAATGTTTGTTACCCTGCAGATGTCTGCATAGTTAGAATTTCCTCATGGGTAAAGAACTATGTGGCTTTGAGTACCAGATGAGTTGATCCAGGGTATGTTATTATTCTGATCTAGCTTGGTGGTCTCTAGAAAAAGACAATTCCATTTTCTACTTATTTTCCTCTTTCTGAATCTTCCCACAAGCATGTCAATAAAAATTGCCATCAAATTGTATCTCACTGGTACTGAACTCCTTGTTAGTCTTTAACGTCCTTCTTTTATCTTTCCGATTGTACCCAGATATTTCTCTAGTGTTCTGCTTCTTCCCTTTTATATGTTCCCTCATAAGCACTTTTATTCTATAGCCTCAAGTTCATGCTGTTTAGTATCACTAATAAAGTCTT
>JAOWBP010002052.1:30921974-30938311 GCA_028571105.1 Tragopan temminckii | reverse complement strand
CTGAACTCCTTGTTAGTCTTTGATGTCCTTCTTTTATCTTTCCAATTGTACCCAGATATTTCTCTAGTGTTCTGCTTCTTCCCTTTTATATGTTCCCTCATAAGCATTTTTATTCTATAGCCTCAAGATAGTTCATGCTGTTTAGTATCACTAATAAAGTCTTCAGTCTTAGTCAAATTGCTGACACTGAGAGCCAATGTGTAGGTGAAAAAATGAAATGAAGCAACAAACTCTCCATTACGTTATCTTCATTAGAAATAAAATATCCCTGTTGTTTAGCAGCTACAAATGCTACTGAACTTCTGACAAAACTGTTACACTATGAAATTTAAAGCCAGTTTTACTGATGAAGTTCTTAAAACTCACTCAAGAAAATAATCCAGAAGAATCCATAAGTTGGGTCATAAGGGCCTACAGGTCCAGCATAATTCCTGCTCTAGAAAACAGATGTCTGTTTGAGGCAGTTTGTTTTAGTATCATTGAATCATAGAAATATAGAATCTTTAAGGTTGAAAAAGACACTAAAATTATCTTGTCCAACCATCAGCCCACCACCACCATGCCCACTAACCATGTCCCTCAGTGCCACAACCATGAAGTTCTTGAACACCTCCAGGGACAGTGACTCTTCCAGAGAAGAAATTTTTCCTAAGAAGCTCATATATCCAAATTTCTCACAGTTAATTCCATCATCAATCTGTTTCTAAAAAGTTCAATTTCCTGGCAGCCTCAGTTAAAGAAACAGCCATTATTAGAAGTGGCAAAAGGTGCTTCCAGAATTGTAGTTTATCTTCACCATCAAAGCAGGGAAATTTTACTATGGCTTAAAGATGAACAGAAGAAGCCATGCATTTTTGGCTCTCTTGCTCAGTTGTAATAGAAGTGAAATAAGCTCTAGTTGTACCTCAAAGAGAGAAGGAAAGAACAAGACTCTCCTAGGGTCCTTTATGAACGTTCTGCTTCTTTGCCTCCCTACGGCTTTGAGCAGTCTTGCACAACACCTATGTGTATGTTAAGGAAATCCAGCACATCGCTTGTGCATTTGGGAAAGTAATGGATGAACATGAAATATTGTGTCTGTTCACAGCAAAAGGGACTACACAGAAGCAAAGAAAATGGAAAGAAAGCAAACACCACTCCTGTCTTCATAGAAACCAAATACAATTTTAAAGGCAAGAGGGAAGATCCAGGAAGTTACAGTTCAGTCTGCAGCACATCAGTCTCTGCAAAGGTGTTGGAGCAACTGATCCTGGAAACCATTTCCAAACACATGAAGAAATTGTCATTAGTTTAACAACACGTTTTAAGTTGCTCTGAAAAGTTTACAACTGTCACTTCTAAATGAACAATAGCAGTGTCAGATATTTCTCAAGAAGTATAATTTTGTTTTCTGGAAAATCCTAATGTTTTCATATTTCTTCCCTTCTAAAATGAAGCAAAGTAAATATTTCTCCCAGGGCTTTTAAAAATCTACTTAAGGTCAATTTAGATAAAAAGTTTTAATTCTGATTTTTTAATTTTTTTTTTTTTTTGGTTTTGCCTAGCTAATAATATCTGACACAATCCTGAATGAAATGTTTTTCCAAAATGAAATATTCAAATAGTCTGTCATGACAAGATTATAAAAAAGTTATCAAAAAGCTTTGCTTTGATTGAAAGAAAAACAAACAAACAAAGTACAGTCAATACTGACACATTCCCACAGAACATTTACGACTGATTTAATTGGCATTTTCTCACTGAGAAACATTCTGCTCAGAATTTCTGAACTCTTTCCATGACAAGTGCATAGAATCATTGCTCTGACCCAGGCAGCCCATCATACGTGCAAGTATCTTTTTGAGCTGGCAAAATATATGTTGAGATTATTGATCCTTTTAAGGTGGAATCACTTTACTATATTGTTATGATACAGGTAGAACAAGGAAAAGCAGAGAAACATTTCCAAAAGAGGTTTCTCAGAGGAACAGTTTCTCCATTTTTCCTTGAGACAACATATTTATGTATGGTTTTTGCTCCAGACCATACCTAGAGGTCACATCTGGTTCTTTAATTGGTCATTTAACATTATTGTTCAGTTACATGGAAGACTTTGAATTTTCATCATCGAATAGAACTAATCTGTGGAAAAAACATAATGGAGTTAATGAGGTGTTTTTAAACCAGGAGCTTTAAAAGAATTCAAAAATATTTTCAAAGAGTGATACCAGACTGATGCATGTTAACTGTAAAGGCTTTGTTGATGCACACCAGACTTGCATTAATCACAAGGGCATGTTAAAGTCACACAAATGTTTTATGATGATTTACTCAATTTGCGACTGTTAATCTTACGTTGGCATTTGTAAGGTGAAATACTTCTGCAAATTATTGCATTTCTTTTATTTTAATCATTTTAGATTAATTAAATTTAGAGAAGAGACCAGAAATTACTGCTCTCCATTACTATTTATCCAACTCATCAGGGAATTTGTAAGGACAGAAAACATCTACTACTCTCTCATTTCAGGATGACTTTTTGTAAAGATTTCTGCCTTACCCTTAGACACGAAGGTTCCTGCAGTATATTATTGAAAACTGAATGGTAAATTTTTGCAGTGAAACTCTTCAGAAGACTCACTTAATACTTGTCTGAGGTCATAAATGCTTTCTAACTAGTGAAACTTATATTGTTCTGTGACCATATCAGTGAGCCCCAGATACTGAAGACTGAAGACATATACGCAGTGTGTACCATTTACACATTCTGAACTGTATCTGGCACAAGCAGAAAACTTTAGTCACAACTGAACCCAAACAGGAAACTAAAGAAAAGCATATGTTGCTTTGGCTCAGCTATGTATAATTTTGCATTAAATAAACCAGTTTATTCAAGCAGAGGAGCCTCTACAGATCCACAGATCTCAATAGACATGACAGGAAGAACTGAGAATGGCCTCTACACATAAATAAGCTGAATACAGAAATCACACGGATGGATCCGAGATCCAGGTTTCAAGGAGCACACAGGTAATAGGCGTACAGCCTTATCTGCTATTAGGTAGAGACTTCTGACTTAATATTGAATATATAAAGGCACGTAGAAAACAAGAGAATCAAAAAAACAGCTTTTATTTTCCTCTGATGTCATCTGGTCATGTCAGTCATCACAGTTAAATCCAATATCTAATTGCAACAAGCTATTATGAACAGCATTTATGAATTTATTACATGGTGCTATGCCAACCCTGCATTTGAGCACATGCTCCAGTCATTTCTACTTCTGTTTCTACGATTATGTCTGAACTCCTCTTCATTTCAAAAGGACCAGGCTTGGTGACAAAAAGTGTGTGTGTATGTAATGGGTGTTATGATCTAAGGCACTTTTTCTTGTATACATTTATACTTTTGCTATCGTCACAGTTTCCTAATTCCTTTATGTTTCCATTATATTTTATAATTTCATCCTGAATGAATTGGTTTGAAAACAGAAGAATCCTGCACCCTGTAGCTCTATTTACATATGCAGAAAATGATTGCAAAAAATATGCAGAACACAATATTGTCGATAAGAAAATGTTTCACAGCCACGCTGCATGAGGAAAGACAAGCATAGGAAATGACAGTCAATGAACCACTCTCTTCTGGTTTTCATCATTCATATGTTGGGCACTGTAAGTCATTATGAACACATCAATGTCTATGTAAGCCCCTGCCAAATCTGCAGCCATTTTCAGGGCTCTTTTACACAACCAAATGAACAAAAACATAAAGGAAACTCAGTCCATAATATTTTAGGGATAAATAATAAGTTTGGTGCAATACTGTACATCCAAGACCTGTAAAGACAGAAAAAGCAGTTATATGAGATGCAGTTTTATTATGATAGTATCTCAGGAATAATATTCTCAAACATAAAAACATATGCTAACAGATGTTGAAGTGTTTTTTAATGAAGTGACTTTTTAATGTGTTTCTTTAATGCTAGAAAACTAAAAAAAATGATGAAATGAATGTTTATATTTAGGGATGGATGGTAACAGCACAATCGGCGTATTTTAGTCTGGTTTAGAAGAATTTGGCTCTAGGTCTTTTTCCTCCATTTGCTCACATTTTTTCTACCTGGATGGTAGCAAAGTTGCCAATTAAAATTAATTTTATTAAACTTTGCTTCAGGAAATAGAAGGTGATAATTTTAATCACAAACCCATAAACATTATTTGCACTCAGAATACCTGGAATTATTTGATTTTAGATGCCACAATAATCTCTGATTTCTCACTTTTCAAATGCAGCTTTTGGATGAATCACTCCAAAATGCTGATGGACTACAATATATAGTCAATCTATTACAAGTAGAAAGCAGCAGCTTTAAATACTTTTTAGCTTGTACAGACACAACAGAATCCTTTGAAAGACAAGTGTGGGGAATGTGTGCATGAGTGAGGGTTTGGAGAACAATGCCACGTAAGACATAAATAGTAGAGGTTCTGAAGTATCCAGATAATGCTAACAAGATATCCATGGACACACGAGAACTTTAAAATATTTAAATAAGGTCTTACATATATTAGAAAAACAAGTATTTACAGAAGTCATTTACAACATGTAGTAATTACAACTTCTTGTTATTGCTACAAAGGTAGCTTTCAGTGGGGATTTTCTGCCTCTCCTTAGGCTCACAGGGTCAGATACATGGCAATCCACTGAGGACAAAAAATGCATGCATCTGGAAAATTATTTGTGCATATATATTACATTCATGGAAAGTTGCAAAGCTGTTCAAAAGAGGAAGACCACTTCTTCTCTGCTTTCCAGAACATGAAAGATAAATGGTCTCAATTGTTTGCATTACATTTGCAAATAATAACCTACGCTGTTCTTGTTTTGTTGTCCCTTAAACTTCCCTCTTGCCATTACACCAATAGGCATCCACATTGAGATAGAAAAAGGAAGAAAATTTAACACTTAAAATTTCCAGTGAGAAGGAAAAAAGAGGAGGGATCACCAACACCATACAAAAAAGAAAAAAAAAGAAGTTGAAATAACAATGCCACAATCTTCTATAGATCTCAGTCATATTTTCCTCTTCTGGAAAAGAAATTTTCCAACCATTGTACTCAGTAAATACGTACAGTTTGTACATACTTAGTCTGTTACAGACAGGGACTGCAGATTGTTTTCCTTAAGTCATTATTTGTGATTCAAATTTCCTTCGCTCAGTCAATACTTACAGCGTAGAAAGAAGTGAGAAAAACATTTCATTAGAGCCTCGCTATTTGACCAACTAATCAGAAAACAAGTAACTGCAGACAGATTTGGATGCTTATATTTTTCAGATTATGTCTTCTTTATCATTTCTACCAAATATCTTTAAAATTTTGCCCTAAACATGCAAAAGAAGGATGGGGCAACCAATACTCCCCAAAATAATTTTCCAGTGCTCTGTTGTTCTCTTTAGGCTCCATCTTGGCATCAGTTTTAAGGGGTTAGTTATGATTTAAAATCCCACCCTTCCCACTCAGTCTGAAAGGGATGCCTCTATTGCCAAAAGTTAATATTTTTATACATTTTACTCATTAAAATTTGCTTCCTTGCTTTCAACTCAGAATTTCTGGGATCTTTTGAAATTATTTCTCTTCCTCATGTGTGCTGTGATGTTGAAGACTGTTAACAGACTAACTGTGAGCAGAAAGAAAGATCATCTTTGTAGATAAAGGGTGAATTCTCTACTGCTGCCTGTGCTGGCACATTTCCATCCAGCAGCTCTTTTGGCACTCACATTACTCTGCCTCTTTACACTACAGCTTGCCCTGCCACTTAACTGCCCTTTCTCTCATACCTCATGCATCCATTTTATCTTCTTGGAGTTTTCTGTATGTAGTTTATTAATACTTTTAAATAAACAGCCATTAACTGAATGAAGAAATGATTATTTGAAGCATGCATTCCAATCAAGTGTATGAGTGAGTTTATTCACATGAACGCTTCCACAAAAATCAAAAGACTTGTGCACATTCGTACTCAGGGCTGTTCTACAGGCTGTTCAGTTGCTGAAATATCTTCAGCAGGCACAACTGAATGAACTAAAAAGATCTCAGACCTCCATTCCCTTCAGCTCTCAGTTCTGTCCTGGTGCCTTGACAGTCAGCCTTGCCCTTGTTCTCCAGCTGTTAAATCTCTTGAGTTTTGAAACCTACAAGCAGGCGGATTCCCTATCTTTCTACCTGAGACTTGGTATTAACATTTCACTTCCAACAAGAGAAACACAACCTAATTTCTTTAACTGCATCTAATGCTCATCAGTTCCCTTAGGACTGTGTTTTGCACCTGCAGGTGTCTCCCTGAGCCTTTTCTTATGGGAATGCTTTAGCTTTTTCAGAAAGATGTCCGTGACACAGCAGGCAGAAATTCTTTCATGCCATTTCTCTGTTCTTTCAAAAGCCCCTGGTTTTCCTTGTCAACACCTCCTATGGTTGAGATACCTCAGCCTTCTCCACATTCATGCAGTATTTCTCCAGTGACTCTTTTCTTTGTTATTCTATGGATGGATGCCCAGGCTTTTCCAAGCAGGAATATAATCATGTTCAGCAGATGTGTGCAGACACAGAAGCAAAGAAAACTCCTCTAGTGCTGTACCACACAGACACTTAGTCTTGGTGCCTGTGCACTCCAGCAGATGCTGGGATTATCTGTACAATACTGCTGGGTCATGACGAGGAGAGAAAGTGGCAGCACAGGGCTTCAGTTCACTGTAGTTCCAAAGTAAGAGAGAGGAGGTGAGCAGGGAAGAAATGTTAAGTCCTACCATTACACATGGAATGTGATGGTACAAATGTGGTAAATAAGGTAGGAACTATCTACTGAGAACAACACACAACAGAAGAATAGTACTGTCCTTGGGCTGGCACCTCCCTGTTACCTCTCTCCAGCTCAGATAAGCCACATTTTGCCAGGGGAGATTCAGGTTGGATATTAGAAAACATTTCTTCTCAGAAAGAGTGGTGAGGCAGCGGCACAGGCTACCCAGGAAGGTGGTGGAGTCATTGTCCCTGGATGCATTCAAGAACTGTGTCAATGTCGTCTTTTCCAACCTCAATGATTCTATGATTCTATTTCCCCTTGGAAAGGAGCTGCTAGCTAATGCCTGATTGCTTAGAAAAATGTGGGGAATAGTATAGGACATTCCTGCTTTTCTCCATTTTGCTGCATTTCTCCTTTTCCTTTCAAATCAATAGGTGTTTCCTTTGCATGCCCTAAAGGCCAGGCAAATTGGTCATGTGCTGTGTTTTGCCCAAGAATCTGATGGCCAGAGATTTTCTTATGCAAAGATAAAAACATACCACACATACTGGCTATTTCATTGATAGTGCAGTGAGTTTAGCAGTTTCTTCACCACCTGATAAACTTGGGAAAAAATGCAGCCATACAGGTCTCAAAACACAAGTCACAAACTGGGTGGATTTCTCACTTCCAAAATTTTTAGTGACAGTTTCTGCAAAATTACTTTTCAATGCATGAGATCTGGGTGAACTGGGGCATTTTTACATACTGAGTGCACTCTTACAAAAAGCCTACAGGAAGACCCATTTTTTAAAAGTCTTTCAGAGGCTGTAAAATAAGAGCAAGTTCAAGAATGTTATTAATGCTGTGTGGGCCACATCATCCTCTTTGTTCCTCTAGTCAAAGAACAAATTAAAGCTGCATTGTTGCTTTGGTGGACACCTAACTAGTTGAACCATATAATGAGTTAGTCATTACTGTATTTTTAGATGTCCATTTCAGGTAGTCAGTCCTGAAACAATCCTTTCTGGCAAGACAATGCATGGCTAGGGAAGTCAGACTTCCAAAAATAGTAAGCATTCTGCATTTTAGTGGGAGAGCACATCGGACAGCTCTCATACTGTCATATCCTACATAATCCTATCTCTCTTGCTGCTCCAGATACCATCTTTATGACTTTTGTCAGCTCCAAAAATGGAACAAAAAACATGGACCAACTTCTGTGTAGGAGCAACTCATAACTGGCAACAGGTTGTTAATGCAGCCTTTATATTATCAACGCACAAAAGAATTTCTTATTAAGTCTTCTATAAAGCCTCTCTTCTTTCTCTCTTACCCATTCCCTGTAAATAGAACTCTATCTCACATATTGCCTCTGGATGACTGTTGTCCTCACATATTCACAACCAGCTCCTGGATAGTTAGAGAGATTATTCTGGACTAGGGTGTGACAAAAACGTCCTACATAGTGGTACCTCTGTTATTTGTGAAATCAATGACATTTCTGGCTTTATTCAAATATTTTCCTGGAAAAATAGAATGTCTTTTTACCAGCTCTGGAAAGGAGTAATGTGTGATACTTGCCATACTGTCTGTGTGATCTCACTACAACACGAACAGCAATTTTCATGACTGCAGGCCTATTTTAAAATAAAATTATTTTCAGGTAATTCCAATACTTTTGTTTTCTCCAGTCAGAATTCAATCTTTTTGTCTGCCAAAACAAGGAAGCGCGTATCCAAACAAAACACCTAACTAGTCCTACTACTTTTCATAGGCATCTTTATATCAGTAAAAGCTAGTACCTTGGTAACAGGAACTCCAGAGCCAAATTCTCTGCTAGCATTGTCCTGCAAGACCATTGCCTTCAATTCAACTCCACTGATTTATAAGCCCTAACTGTATAATGAAATTTAGCCAAGTGGAAAGTAGAATATAAAAGCATTATGATGCTGTCAGTTTTACAGTAGAAAGCCTTGTTGCTAGCATTTGTTTGGAAAAATAACAAGCTCTGAAGATCTTGGCTACGTTTCCTTAACAAGTTGTCTTATTAATGCCATTTCTCTGTATGGACACCACGTTAATCCTGGGAGCTTAAACAGAACAAGGATTATATTAAAATTTTCATGTGTCAAGGTCTTTTCAATGAAAGGAAGCTCTAATGACAAGACCAGTAGGAAAGTACGCAGTTCCCTCACAACACAGGGTTCACCACTGTATTTCTCTGTTCTTACAAAGCCCTATAATCAGCGTTACAAAACTGGGAACCTTGACTAGGTATTCAAGAAGCAACTCCTACTTCAACCAGGTGACAGTTTCAGGTAACACTAGTTAAAAGTTCAGAACAACTGACTGGAAAGATTTACGGAGCTGTAGTCACTCTTTTTCTTTCTCCTTGTTCCATTCAGCTGGGGGTTTGTTTATTGCATTTGGCTCCATTTCTTGTTTGTTTCCTGTTGTGTAACTTTCGTCCAGCAAAGCTTCAGGCCAACTGAAGCTCTGCAATGTCCACAGGAAGGTGAAAGAGCAGCGTACGGCAATGCTTGGGCTGAGTCGGAAGTGTGGTACAAAACAATCTTCCTGCGTGTGGCTCCCTGTGGGTTAGGTACAAACGTATACGGGCTGTTTTGTTCCTAAAACTGTTCAGCTCTCGCACATTTGCCTACATCACAGGTGACTCCAGTGTTTAATATAACTCTAATGTAAAGATTAGCGTAGCTAGTTAAACAGAGATGTGTACTGCTCCAAAACAAAATCTGTTTATATTTATATTTAACAACAGGAGGTGTATCCTCTAGCAGATATTCCAGTCTGCCTGGAAAGCGTATGTGCTCTATTAAGGGAGGCTTACAAAGGCTTTGACGATTCCTATGGTAACCCAGTAGAAAGGCTGTTACCATGGGGACTAGCCAAGCCTATATAAACCTTCTGTCTTCATTAGAGTATCTCTGAGGCTGAATGCTTTAACAGTTACTGTTCTGGAATAGTTAACAGCAATCTCTGCTTTCAGGAAAGCATGTATTATTTCTTTCTGGTGGAAGTCCAGTTATTCTGTCAGCTCTCAATAATACCCACCAGCCCAAATACCTGTTATGTACCTATATATGGTGAACAGTCTACATGATTGTACACACTTTAAAAAGCATTCTGATATTACTATCCCCAGAAACATATGATATGTACGTTTTGCATTTGAAATTGCAGTTAGTTTAAGCATAAGGACACGATTGTCACACTTCTTAATTTAAATTAAGGAACTTCCATGCACAAAGTGTCCTCTATCTATGTGTATGTGCTGTTGGTTATCTGAGAAGGTAAATTTCAGTTCATATTCTCCTTCTCAGTTACCCATAACTCCTTCTAAAACACTCCATGCACAGAGAGAAAAGAAATCTTTTGAATTGAAATGTTTCATGCTTGTTCTCAGCAAAATTTGCTTTTTCTCTTCTACTCCCTTCTTTTCTCACCCCTCTCTTCTCAATTCAACACATTTTTGAATTATTCAAGTGAAAATAAAAGCTTTTTTTTCTCCATATGTTCTACACCAAATATTTTACACACAACTCAAAAATAACTGAAGAAATTTCAAACTTAAATCTTAGCAATTTGAGTCATCATTAATTTTCCCACCATTTTCTTATATATTAATGAAACTAATTTCTCCTTTTTTATGCCTTTTTCCTTTGACGTATTTGTCAGAGCCTTTCTTAGCACTCTCCCTCCTTATCTTTGTGATGTTATTCTGCACATAAAGATGTGCTGTCTAAACTACAGATTTCAGAGTAAATAAATCAAAGAAACAAATAAATGAAAACTCTGAATAATCCTTGAAGACTTCAAACGTTCCCACTTGCCTTTGTTCCCAGTTATCTACCCACATGTGGCAACACAATGTGAGTTCTTGACTTCAGTCTTGGAATTAAATGGAAATAGATTAAAATGGTTTCTCTACCTTAAAAAAAAAATAATAAAATAAAAAAAAGCTGTACAGCTGCCTTTTACAACAATATCTTAGACCTTTCCTAAAATGCAAGGAAAATCATGATATCCCTCCATTTTGTATGGATGGCAATAAAGTCACTGATTGGACATCTCTATCTTTGCTCACTTCATCAGTTGTTGCTATGAAGCACCCTCCAGTCAGAGGCATTGAGAAATCTCAAGGCTTTCATGTATCTATGAACCGAAATCTCAATCAGCCTACTTTCAGTGATGCAAACTTAGTTCTTCTAATAAGATATTGCTTGGACTAATCTGTTGTTTTTGCTACATATGTGGACGAGGCACTAAGGAGCATAGTTTAGTCATGGAACTTTGTAGGTCAGGCTGGACTTGATGATCTTTAAGGTCTTTTCCAACTTAGATGAGTCTGTGATTCTACTCTATGTGTATCAACGCCAAAAAGTACCACCACACTTCATACCTTTGTTTTCTCTAGAGATGCTTTGATCTCCCATTTATGTGCAGTATAAGATGGAAAAAGAAAGTAAAATTAGTACTGTTAATTCTCGTGTTTGTATCTCTTTTCCATTTACTAGTGTGCTCAAAACAGTATCACATATGCCTGGAAGACATACATCTTGGCAATTCATGCTCTTCGCTTTTTCCAATATGAATTCAGAAAAAATGACCAAGGACAGTATCTGCTTTGATGCACGCACTTCCAAGTAGCACTTGTCTCAAAATTATATGATCTAAAGGTACTATCTAGCATGCTGTAGTCTGATGCAACCAGAAAAAAAAAAAAAAAAAAAGAGAGAACAATATGCAGTATAGGCAGTAATGTCACTGTATGCCTCAGTTCTTGTGAGGATTCAAGTCTTCAGGCCAGACTGGTTTTCAGAACTGCAATATGATTAAAATCCAGTTTAGTGTGAGCTCACTACTCAGTTGAATCACTTTAGGCATACAGACAAATGATCCATTAGGTTTGTATTCCTTCCCTTACATTTACATTCTATTACAATTGCTCACACACTCACAGCTACTGCATATGCCAACTGGACACACAAGTGCTTATACAATTTGAAATTCTGGGTTTAAACATGTTGTGAAATATAGTAAAATAGTGGCTTGCATTGAGCTATTATCTATCCATATCGTCCTGGCATCATAGTCTACAACTTCACAAGCACTCTAAGTAAAATCCAATAGCATCCAAAAGGCGCTGTAACAGAAATTCTGTGAAAGTGAACAATTAAAACAATTCTTTTGAGGATGACTTCTCCTAAGAATTTACAGAGCTCTTAAAATACCAGTGTTTGCACGTTGATAAAAAATTTCCATATTGGACAACAACTATGAAAAGGATTCTGCAAGGTGAATGAGATGGCATTACTTCCTGCGTTCTCGTTTTGTTTGCTGAAACTACATGTGCTTAGTTTGAAGTGTATTTTTTCCTCTTCTGCTCATCTTTCCTACTTAGTTTTCTGTTGGGCATTGAAATAATGATAGCTAACTCAAATGGTCACATTTAGACATTGACACCACTACCAGCACCCCTGTAAGCAGAGCCCAGTGAATACCCTTGAAGCAGCCATGTACATGCCAGCTGAACAGAATAAGGTCATTTCTCACCCTTGCATCTCTATCACAGCAAGTAATTGCTCAAAGGAACAAAGCTCATTTGATGTTCTTGCAGTCAAGAAATCATTGCCAATTATTGCAGCTGTGAATGATCCATGACCAGATTGGAGAAGGATCCTTAAGCCACCCTCATGGCCACACACCAGATGCAGATATAGATGTTATGTATGTAGATTTGTAGATGTTTTGATACAAATGGCCTAACAGTGTTGTAGAGGAAAGATTGGGCGCTGAGTGATATGTTCGTTCCTTCTGCATGGTGAGACTTACAGTTTGAGATGATTCAGTTAGGGCGTATGACAGCAGAGAGTTTTTAATCTCGTTAAAGAAAGCAGTCTTCCTTCCTATTGGATACCTAGTGGCAGTCTCCAGAGAGATGACTTCTTCCCAATACTGCACAGGATCCCACTGCTTGCTGTGCTGGAAGGAATGTGTCAGAACTAATCTTACAATAACAAGTTGCACTGCTGAAATGAATCTTGGTACTGACGTAAGCTGAGTTGTTTAATTAATGTTTATGAAAGGTGAAGTAATATCTTTCCTTAAGAAAATGAGAATTTGTTGTCATTTTCACATATGAAATTCTCAACCAAACTAACATTGGAAAGGGGAACAGTTATCTACAATTTAATAAGGCAAATAAGGGGTTTGGAGACCATAGTGTTATCCAGAAGATACATAAGCTTTGTCTTCATTATAGGTATCTCATATGTAGCTTCTCATTAAAAGCAATTTGGTGTTGAGAGAAAAAAGTCAGCTTATTATATGAACGCATTCTGAAAAACCAGTGAGCTCCACCATATCTTTAAAATGTAACATTCCATCAGCAATGGAACTGAAGTTAATTGAAGTAACACTAATCACATTGGCAGAAGGGGTATCATTGGCTGAAGGGGCATCAGTATATAATATCTCCTTAATTAAAAAATAAGCACTTCTATGATTCATAGACCACTATGCAAAATGCAGAACTTTGTTTTCATAGTCAACAGAAACTAACAAATATATATCCAACTAGTCTTTCCTGAATTTCTTTAAGATTAAATTGGTAAGTAACGCTAAATTCTTGTAAGTGAATCATAAGATATATGCACAGATGCAGCATATTCTTCCATCTTCAAAGAAAAGTCTATTGAAAATGTTATCAAAAGACCCCTAGGGATATTTTCAGGTGTTTTTCTACTGTGTTAGCATTAGCTCATGATAAACTGTGCTCGTATCTTCAAGAATGCTTAATTTCCCACAGTCGGGTGGCCTTCTGCCATTGAAAATCCCATGGGAAGTAGTTTGAATAAAGGGATGCTCAGCAACATTCCTCTTATGCTGTATTTTCAAAGCTGATTTGTGTACCTCTCTAGGGAATCACCAGGGACATAAGGCTACACACAAGGGTGGGAAAATGTTTGAACATGAGTACTTAGCACTGTAATGTTCTCTATAGCTTTTTCATGAATCTACACTGGGAATGAAGCAGACAGTTTGAGTGCTGGACTTTCTCTTCCTCCATGCTCCTTTCCCACACACCTGTCTGTGTAGGACAAAGTAGTACTGGGCCCCTCACAGAAGAAAGTCTAATATTATCAAGGTAACTATCTTCTTTCTGTGCCCCTCTTTCTAGTTTCATGCAGAAAGGGAAAAATTGTGTGTCGGATACTTCCCTCACATCTCAGCTAGCTGCATCACTCTTAGTTTTTCCATTCAAACTCCGCACAGTTTGTAAAATCTCTCTCTAATAATTATCTTTCTTTCCTAGAATCATCACTCACCACACATGAGGTGCAATTAATGTTGAATTTTGTCTCCGGGAAAAGACTAAACTCACTAGAAGACTGTCCTTGCTGTAATGTGTCCACAAAAACAGTACATGCACAACATTACCTTGAGCCTCTCTTCTCCTAACTACATATCACAGTGGAAGGATCGCATATTACTTTCTTCTAAAAGCCTCTTCTCAACACTCCTGAAAGGTTTTGTTTTTTTTTTTTTTCCCCACACACTACTCTGTTTCTCAATGAGTCCAAAAGTTACTATCCCTCTTCATCTTCCCTAGGTGGTCTGGGAACCACAACACCATCACAATCCATCTATTCTCCATCTTCTAACCAAACTCCTCCATTCTCACATACTGCCTCACCCTTATATCCACTCAGTCTACCTCAGATATTTATTCTATGCATGGTGGTCCCTAGCCTATTCATCCAGTCAAGTACTGCCCATTTTCATTTCTGTCAATGACTTCAAAACATCTCATAGTCATGCACAAACATCAGTTTTAGACATAACAGAAAGGCAGAATCTTCACGCATGAAATCACAGATTTGAACATGGCTTCTCTATCTCTTTGTTATCTGGACACTTCTCTATCTTTTACCTGCACATGAAGGGATTTTCAAAAATGGAAAACAGTCCTCGAGCTAAGAAGAGAACACCACAGGACCTCTGTCGTTGAAGAATGCCATTCATTACCAGACTGATACCAAGGGAAATTAGGCCAGAACTGAACACATACCATCTGTTTTGGTTTTTTTGTCCTCCAAAGGAGGAGCCAGCATTTAAGATAAATACAGAGAGAAAAAACCTAGTTCTCACAGATCACTGAACAGAAACTAGAGTGCTGCAGCATTAGTAGGCCTAGAAACAAAGCAATCTGTTACACGTATTCTATCGTGCACTGCTTCTTCAGGCATTCTTCCATCACTGTTGCAAAGGGGGCAAAAAACCTAACACAACACTGAAATCACAGTCATTTTCTGACATCTCAGAACTTTAGCTGCAATGTCCTAACCAATCCTAGAGGATGCAGAAGATCAGTAGCGGAGGCAAGGCAATAGGCATGTCCCTTCTAGCTGTGGGACTATGAACTTGCACTTGTATGACACTTGCACCTGTATGACAAGCCTGCACATCAAGACTCAGAGCATCCAGAGCCTCTCAAAGTCCTCCTGGGTCAGTACAGCTTTATGCCACCCCCAAACAGGCGGTTGGTTGTCAGGCACAATCTGGCCTGGACTGTTTTTTATTGTATAAAGTTGCTATGGTATCACCAATTAAAAATTCTAAAAAATAATCTGCATCTGTACAGCATGCTAAAATAACCTACCAAATGACACGTCCTTTCGTAGAAAGCAGTTCTACTAATTGCTGAGGGGCAGATTCCTCCACCCTTCCTCTCACTGAACAGTGTCTTCAAGCTGCAAATACTCCCACTGCTTTCAGCATTTGCCAAGCTGAAGTTTTGCACAGAAAGCATGAGTCAGACTCCAAAAATCAGGAGACAGGCTTAAAAAAATCATGAGATTTAACTATGGCAACTAAAGTGTGCTGACCTGAAGAATGAATCTGGCAAAGCAGGAATTCAGTGTAAGAGACGACCTCACAGCTAAGAAACAGGTGGTCAGCATTTTCAGCAAAAAGTGATCCCAAGCACATCCAAAAATATATAATCTAATAGTCCACATACAGGATAGGACAATAGGAAATGGTTTCAAACTAAAAGAGTGGAAATTTAGACTGGATGTAAGAAAAATGTTTATTTTGATAAAAGTAGTGAAGCACTGGCAGAGGCTGCACAGAGAGGTGGTGGATGGCCCATTCCTGGAGACACTCTGTGTCCAGGCCTGTGGCCCCCAGCACAAGGAGGACATGGTGCTCTTAAAATGGATCCAGAGGAGGGCCACTAAAGATGATCAGGGAGCTGGAGCACCTCTCCTATGAAGAAAGATTGAGGGAACTGGGATTGTTTAGCTTCGAGAAGGCTCTGGGGAGACCTCATTGCAGCCTTCCTGGAGGGGGAACGACTGCTTACAAGGGTGGATAGAGATAGGAGAAGGGAAAATGATTTTAAACTGAGGCAGGGGAGGTTTAGGTTAGCTATTAGGAGGAAGTTTTTCCATGTAAAGGGTTGGTGATGCTCTGGAACAGGTTGCCCAAGGAGGTTGTGGATGCCCCATCCCTGGAGGCATTCAAGACCAGGCTGGATGTGGCTCTGG
>JAOWBP010002052.1:30892332-30920519 GCA_028571105.1 Tragopan temminckii | reverse complement strand
CAGCCTGTTCCAGCACCTCACCACTCTCTTGGTAAAGAACTTTGCCCTGATATCCAACCTAAATCTTCCCTTCTTCAGCTTCAACTTAAATTATATCCAAGTTTAGAAAACAATATAACAGTGATGCCATTGATTAGGAAATCAGGTATACAGAAGGCAAAGAAGGCATTCCCTGATTTTCTAAGAGCTTTCTGGTGAAGTATCTACCTGCTCTCACCTCCAGTCTTCTAGAGCCACAGCTCTCTCTATAACAAGACTGGGCCTTGGCTGAATGTCTTCATAATTTTTATGAGTCCAGCATCTGTCCAGTCACTAAAACATGCATGGAAAATACCATAAAGATGAGTTAAAACATCTTACCTTGTTCTCAGCTGTTCCTCTCTGCCATTCCCCTCTGTTTTGTCCTGTAAAGTCCTGCAAAGGAGAAATGGATGAAAAAAGTCAGTCAACAATTCTGAAATATTTTTTTACTTTTTTTTTAATCTTGTTGGGGAGGGGGGAAAGAATGGAAAAAGAAGAGAAATATTGCAAAGCAGAGGGGGTTTACAGATTGAAAAATAAGTATCGAAGGCAATAGATTATGCCCGAGTATACCTGGAATCGGTGGGCTTCCAAATTTACTTAAACACCCTGAAGATGCTGCTCCAAACCATCAGCTGTGTGAACTGTGTATACAGGGCAAGATAGAGTGAAGAGATGGCAGGAGAATCTATTTAAGATTTTTCTAAACCAAGAGATAGGAGCACCTGTCCCCTACACATAAGACGTCTGAACATAGTTCCATGTGCTGCTGCAATACTCTTACCAAAAGCTGAAAAATAGGAACTGATAGAAAAAGTTAAAATGGTTGACTTGAAGTAGTACCAGAGTAAGGAGATGGTAAATGGTGAGTAGTTAGTGCAGAGCAAGAGCAGATCTGCATGCCAGATCTCTGGCTCTTTCAAGTGGGCCAACTTATCCCACAGAAGACTCTGCATCTGTCACCTGTCCATCCCAAACTGAGAATGGAGTCCTAGAAGAGGGTGTGGGAAGTCACCAGGTGACGTATCAGTAGTCTCAGTGGTTCGTAAATGGGAAGGAGGGAAGGAGACAGAGACTCGAGCCAGCATTTCTTCAGCATTTCCTCAAATAAAAATCCAGTCTTTATTGTGGCCAATGAAGTCTTATCAGGAGGGTTATAAATAAATGAAGAAAACATGCAAGAAGGAAAAGGTAGCCTATAAAATCATTGCCTCCTGTTTTTCCCCTATGCAAAGCATAATATAGTCACATCCCTCCTTGCCCATCTACGAAGTCCTCAGATAAACTTAACTGCAGTTCAGAATTCAGTAGAGATAGGCCACAAAATCAAAAATATGTTTAGAGAATAAGACTATTGCTCTCTTCCCTGTGACTAAGCATGCCTGTACTAAGAACTTGGTTGTGGAAGAGAGACTCTGGTATAGCTATTCTTAGAGATCAGCCAACAGGAGCAAGAGGCTGGTTTGTCATTCCCCATGGCTCAGGAGGAGTTGGGATGCACAGCTTATCAATTCCGACAGAGACTCTATGATCTGTGTCAGTGTGAGGAGCATTCTTCTTGTATCTGAGGGCAAGGAAGAACAAAAAAGCAATGATAGTTAACTGCTGTTCACAGTTCAGCTGAAGTCACAGACAATAAGCTTTACTTCCAACCAGGAGAGCTCAGTTATGGTAGGAAACAGCAATGGCAGTGTCTAAAGAAAACTGTTTAGATTCCCAGAAATATTGTTTTCTTAGCTCTGGTACTTGATGTTTTATGGAAAAGATGGCAATAAACAACTCAGAGTGCATTTTGAACACACACACATTATTATCATGGCTACCCCAAGACTAATCTAGAGATTCCTCTTGCCGTGTGTTAAATGCAACCACTGGCTGAAGTAGTTGCAGAGCCTTTGGCTAAGCAACGAGCAGTCAGTATTTTTGGGTGACTGCTACCTAGCATAAATATCAACATACTGGATACTTACATGTTGATCAACTCTCTGCCATAATGGGATACTCAATACAGTTATGAGCTAACAGTTGCAGCACAAAAGGAAAACAAATATCACCACCAATGTCCAGGTGTAGCTACTCAGTTTTTATATTTGCAAAAAAAAACATTAATAACTTCCTTTGTCCTGAATCATCAGTGACAAGATTCACACTTAGAGGACAAAAAGTGACTATTAGAGGATGAGAAAGGAGTGACAGCTCCTGATAGCCAGCAAACCCCATGCACATTGCAATCTCTACAGTGAAAACAAACTTCTGTTTTGCAGTGGCTGCTTTTCAAATCAATAGGACAACTTATTAGTAAGATGGAAATTGAGGAGATTTGCCTTTATTAAGGTGTGCAATGGAGCACTGAACATTGAGACATCCCCTATTAAAGATATTGGAGAACGTTTTCATGAGCAACCATAAGCAAGGTTTGTAAGTAGAAACTGCTGTAATTTGGTTGTGCATTTTTTGTAACAGTTATACAGACTGTTAAGCACTGCTGAGACTCCTTCAAGTACATCACTGACTCTCTAAAACTATTTTTTTTAATGAAGACAATTAGAGCTTTCTTCCTAGCTACTGATTTGCCAAGCTCATCTGGCCTAACTTCTGTGAGGAGCGGTATTGTACAATACACTGAGTCTCCGTCATGCCTCAGGCTTTATTTATGATTATTTGGCATGCTGACTAGCTTATTCTTTATGGTTTCTTCCTCTTTTGCCTTGTAGATCATGGTCCAGGTTGCATTGTGCACAATCCTTTCATGGTATCTTGGTGAATGATACATTGCCCTCTCGCTTGGTGCTGAGTGATACTATACTCTGTGCATCAGTACATCTTATCTTGACTTTACCACGCAGAAGTCCTCAGCATCAGAATATGCTGCGCTCCTCAGTTGAGGCTTTTTTCTTAGGTGAACTGTCTGGACTCAATACAGATGATTTTTCCCTCTGTTCATTCAGACTCAAATGCCTAAGGATATAACCAGCTCACTGGTTAAATAACTTCATACATCACAGCGGTCTTTGGCTCAAACCACTTCAAGGGATGAGAGGAGTATTTAATTGAATAATTTTGTGCAGTGATGGAAGTTTCACAGGGTTCACTATGAATGATATCAAGTGTTTTCAAGTTGGCAACACAGTTGATAGCAGTTGTATGGGGTTTTGTAATACTTCATAATACTTCTGTAAAGACTTACAACAGGCTGTATCTGTCTAAAAAAATGCTAACTTAAAATGATCTGTAACTGGCAGTACCAGCCAATGGTTGGAGATCTCACTCTATGTTACTGGAATAGTGAAGTTTCCAGAAAGTCAGATCGGGTTTACAGCAGCAGATTTAAGAGACAGAGCATTTCCCCTAGATGCACAGATAACTCCACAAGATACAGGAAGACCTTCAAGCGGCCATTACAGCTCTCCTTCAGTAAATGAATTCTGAACTACATGACTCATCTGCTTCTGACCACATCTACTATGCAGCAATAAATGCAGCCTGTCATTTTATTATTACAAATTCTGCAGGATTAACAGAAAAAAAAAATTGATTCTTCTCAGATAGGTACATCAGCTCTGTGCTTTCTCTCCATTTGCCACTCTCTTTAAAGACGCAGTAAACTGAAAAGCAGTATTTACTGGCATAAGGTGACTTTGCTGACACCCACAGCCCTGAGTAAATTGATCATAGATTAAAGTCTATCCCTTTTTCCCATTTCTACTCTATACAGGTTATCATGACTGGTCTTCACTTAATTGACTTTGAACACCACAGCTTGGCTTCACGTTTCTGATCACCAGGTATTAGCTTCTGCATAAACTCCTGATGCATCATATTGTACTAGAGATGAACAGGAGGTAAAAGTTCTGTGAAGACAGACAGTAAAGCCTGGCGTTGCAGAAAGTGGTGCTAATGGTTAGAAGATAGCTTTACAAAGCGCAAAATCAAATTTGTTTTTGTGGACTATCTGTCCTTTCAAGTCTTATGATGGTCTTTTATTGTAGTTCTCGTGATTTATGTTGAGAATTACATCTACAAGCCTTCCTCTCAAGAGGAAACCATTCAATAGCATAATCAGAAAGACAGGATGACTTAACTCTCAGGGAAGATTTTCTTATTTCCTTCAGTTTAAGACTACATAAAGGCCAAAGAAAGAATCATGCCACTAGATGAACATAAAATTCCATCTGCCAGTAGGAAAATCAAGACACTGAAAGTAGTTACTTAAATAAATAAATAAATAAATAAAGTAGTAGCAGCAGGAGAAGAAACATGTCTCTACAGCAAAATTGATAACCACACACTACTACTTCAGGTAAGGAAGACAGTAGATGGCAGTCTCCCCCAGTACTTCCTAGGAAGACCCAGATCTCACACTCAAGTTCTCCGCTACAGAAGACAGGCCCATACCCAGCCAGTGACAGATGCTAGACAGGAAAGACTTTACTCCCCAGTGCAATTTAAAAATTGGAAGAGTAGTGCTATGCAGCCTCTTATCTCTTTTCTCCTTAGGAAAGCCTTGCAGCTCACTTTTCCTGTCTTGCAAGTTAACCTACTATAAATGACATCTGACAGATGACAGCAGAAGATGATGACCATTTCTGGACTGAAGGAAACACTGGTCAGTCATCTCGTCTGGTATGGTCTGTAGTAATGAATTATGACAGCCTTCCATTTTTTTAAATCCTGACATCTGGCCTTCAGACACAACATATTAAAAACTGGGGAAAAGGTCTGAGGGCAGAAGAGAGATCTGGCTTCCAATTACGCGTTTCTGCTGGCTTCCAATGTCACAACAAACAATTCGCTCTCTCTCTGCATTGTGCTTCCTGCTGAAACACAGAAACCTCTGCTTAGGGATATATGCTCAGAAGCAAATAAATATCTGCTTTCCCATTCAGCAGAAGAAAGCATGACAAGTCCAGTAACTCAAAGAAACAGATTTCTGTAGCAGGTACCTAAACATATGCTAAAATTTTCTCACAGGAAATAGGCAAGATTATTTCATTAACATTTGTAAGATGACCATGATATTAAAGCCCTAAAAAAAGCCTAGAAAAAAAATAGAGAAACTAAATACAGAAGGAAACAGCATTTTAAAATGTTTTTTTTTCAGTGACAGATCAGAACTAGGATCTGCTGCAGAGCAGATACCTCTCAGAGTTCTCCGGAAGAAAAGGAGCACAACTGAAGGCCTTAATGGAAAGGTCAAGAATTAGAACAGCCACTCTTTCTATGCTGCTGGATATTCTGTTCCCTTGTAAAAATCAACATAGCTCTGCCAACCACAATGTTGGGATATAAAAGCTGATTATCTGACCTCTCCTCTGAGCTCTGGTGTTATCTCGGACTCAGACGACCATTATTAGGGTTCTCTGCAGCTAAACAACTGCCACAGAGCACAGTGACATGAACTTTTGACACCTACAGTGGGACTAAAGCAGGGCATAGACTTTGCAACTGGCCTTGGGTGCAGGGATAAAGAATAATGGCAAAGTAAGCCAATCTGACAAGATGTGTCATCAGTATTTAAAATTAGCCTTCATGAGTCATCCAGACATGCTAGAAGAGGGGATCCCAATCCGTCCACATTCTTAGCATCCTCCCTCTCAAGCTCCAGACTGATACAAAACCTGTAATTACAGCATGTTACTAACCTGATTTTCATATGCAAAAGAAGATACAAAAATATAATTTTAAGCATCCTCAGAACATAGTGTGATGCATATCATGGTAGCAAAGGACACTAGACACCAGTCTGAATAGGGACAAGGGGAAACAGGAATGGATTTGTAAATCAATTTTGATCTCTAGGTTGTTACAAAGCTCTGTTTCCAGCAGAATTTGTGACTAAAGCCATTTGGAGCTCAACCTCACAAGCTGCATCTTCCAGTTTCTCTTGAATGGTTCAGGAAGTGGTGCTACCATCGTTGGAGAGAGAAGAGAAGGACTCACTGCACCTGAAGATCCCTCATATGCTGATTTTAGAGTTCCTCCAACAGCTTAATTGACTCTCCTGCCCTTTCAAGGTGAACCGCTGGGTTCGCCTTGATGTTACGGAAGTAACTGTACTCTGTGGAGCTGTTTGCAGTGGATTCAGAGGAGGACCATGAAAATGATCAAAGGGCTGAAGCATCTCTCCTATGAAAATAGGCTGAGGTAGCTGGACTTGTTCAGCCTAGTGAAGAGAAGACTCTGGGGAGACCTCACTGCTGCCTCCCAGCACTTGAAGGGAGTTTATAAACAAGAAGAAGACCAACTTTTTACATGGAACTGATAGTGATAGGACGGGGGGGGTGGCTTTAAACTAGAAGAGAAGATATTCGGGAAAGACATTAGGAAGAAATTCTTTACTCAGAGGTCAGCAACACAGGCTGTCATGCACTCAAGGCCAGGTTGGATGGGGCCTGGGCAGCCTGAGTTGATGAGGGGCAGCCCTGCCCATGGCAGGGGGTTGGGGTTAGGTGGGCTTTTTCAAACCCAAGCCATTCTGTAATTCTAAGACAAACAGTGACTGCATTAACTGCTAAATGAATCTGTACCTCCCATTTGGCACTCTAGATCCTTCTGTGTTTTCTGTTTATCAGTTGAACACCTCACCACTATCCTTTCTTCCAAGAATTCATCTTTCCAGGTCACCCTTAAGCCAGTGTCAAGCTCCAGCAGAATAAGAGCAGCATGTACAACGTGAACATGAAAGGTTCAGCTGTGCCCTCAAGCTTTGGTTTTTGTATGCGGTGTGCCTCACCGTCATACTCAGTGACACATCTTGTCCCAGTATGTGTGCATGCATGCTCGTGTTTCATGTCAAACAGAGTACAGAATATTTTTAAGAAGGCTTGCCCTATTATGTAATAGTTGACATGTACATCCATGTAATAAAGACTCCTACAGTCTGCTCTACACACACATAAATCTGTATCGAACTGGGACATGCCAATAATTGATCTTTTTCAGTTCAGCCATCTAAAGACAAGCAAGCAAAAAGAAAGAAAAGCTTACAATCATATTAAACAAAACATAAAATTTTTCTTTTTTAATTTCCTTATCTCTTTCACAATAACAAAAAATAGCCCACCTTCTTCTTTTCCAAAAACAACAATATTCTGACAGAAGAGATCTCTGCAGGTTTTGTATTTCTCAGTCATCTTTTGAACAACCACTATATCTTCTGTTTTTTCTACATGAACAGAAGTTCCTGAAGAGTTCAAATCACATTTTCAAAATAACATTCCTCAAAATCCACGAACAAAAAAACTAATGAATTCTAATACTACGGTATTATACTATCTTTTATTTCTATCTAATGTCTGCTCTGCTCTTTTATGCAACTTTTAAGAATCTGGTTCATATATATGCTGAAAAAAATAGCTTGGACTTTTTTCCATCCTTTCTTATACACATATGCATATGCAATAGCAGCATGCATTACTTGTGCAAAGCCAAAGGACTTGGGAGACCTCACTACCATATCTTACTGACCCCTGGCCACCAGGAAACTGCAGAAGCAAACACCCCAATTCCCAAGTCAGAGCAGTGCAAATCCTGACAGAAGTAGCCTCCTTGCAAGATTTTCCTAGTCATTTGGAAACTGCAAGAAATGCAAGTGTTCTACTCCAGGGAACCTATAGAAATCATATTAAGTGAAAGTCATGGACGAGATCATCATGGTATAAAATGAACCCCCCTTATCTTTAAAAGGACCAACTTTTCCCCAGTCCTAGCAATGCCCAGGCTCCAGGCGCTTCAGATCATGAATTTTAACTTGATGGCTGATGTATTAATCTATGTTAAATTAAATGAAATCAAAGAAAGATAAAGCTGAGAAAAAAAAAAAGAAAAAAGAAAAAAAACCTAAATTTTGTGATTAATCTGATCTTTTTAATTTTAACTTTTTGTTAGATAATCAGTATATGCCGTTGAATAACTAGTGTATTTCCTAATATAGCTGCAAAGAGTTTCACAATAGCACTCATTCATTTAAAAAAAAAAAAAGGGAGAGAGTCAAAGCTCTACTGTCTTACATCATTTTCAATGAATGCTTTAGAGCGAAATGGCAATCATGAGACCTCCAGCCTACACAAAGAGGAAGTGGTTTCACAGGCTTGCCAGATTAAAGAGTGACATCACATTATCTTCGTCAATGCTGATTCCAGTTCTTCGATAATCAGGCAAACATGGAAAGTGCTGTTCTCGTATCACATGGTCAGACATCACTTTCCATTCATTAGTGGGGTTAGCACTGCTTGCCTCAGCAGAAGCCCTGCCTCCTCTGCTGTAGGAAACTTGCAGAAGCAGAGACAATGTGACAGAGAGAGCGATCATCTCTATTCCCAGGCTGATTTCTTCAAAATGTATATTCAGAGGGCCCGTTTTTTTGTTTGTTTGTTTGTTTGTTTGTTTGTTTTTTGTCAAAAATCAGAGAAAACTGAAGAATCCGGTGCTTTTTCTTTATTTCTTTATGTCACTAATCTAAGAAAACTGAAGAATCTGCTCCTTGCTGTTTCTGCACAGAAGAGACTAGTGATGTGCCATCACTTTCAATCCCAAGATGACCAGCAACAACCTCGGCAATTTCCGTGCATGTGTGAAACATTCAGAGAGCTCTGGCTACTAAAATTGCTTATAAAATACAGAGACAACACTGTGTATGCAAACTGAAAATGATGTGTTCCCTGTGGCCACAAATTTGAATAGCACATCATGAATTCTTTGGTAACTTGTTTTTTCAGCAGAGTGCCAGTAAAACGCCAGACTCTTGCTTTCCTTTTAGATTCCCACAGTGAAACTTTGCTGAAGTAGGAGATAGCTTGGATTTCTGGCACAGATTTCAGAGAGCTTTCCAAGGTGAGAAATTAAGATATGTGTCATTTCCATGAACAGAAATTTGGGCTTAACTTGCAGCACTTTCAAAGTGAAGAGACAAGAAGGTTTTTCTATGTAAACCTGTATACAGGTACAGAACACTACACAGAACAGCTGATACGAGCTCTTCATCTGGATGCCTGGAAAGGAAAAGTTCAAAATTAAGTCTCTTAGCTGAGACTTAATGCCTCTTCTCCACATAGGACACTAAGTAGAGATGCATAACATGCATTAAACATCACTCTCTGCATTTTCCACTTAACTTTAAAAAACATGCCAAAACTTCTGTGGCCCCTGAAATGCCCTGCATTTCCAAGACTGCCCTATCTCACATCTCTTCCTTCTACTACATGAGTAAATGTCCTGTACTACCAAAGTGCAGAGCACCGGCAGCACTGTTGCAAGCACAAGGCTTTCTGCAGAAACTCCAGACACTCATGCAGAACACAGCATTAGGGAGCAGCCAAAAGAAGATGAGGTAATGGGCTTCTCTTTTCAGTTTGCCTGCAGACTTCTTTATTCTTTTCTACTCTTCAGTCTGGAAGGCTGGAAATGAAACTCTCCTCACTGAGCATCTTGACTGAGAGGACAGGCCTGGAGATGGTAAAGGGAAGGTAAAGGGATGGTAAAGGGAAGCTAAGACTAAGCCTTCAGAGAGCATTAGAGTATAATGTCATTCCATCAGCACTAGAATTAAGCAGTCATATTGTCTGCGGATACATGGTTCATGGTTGCCTGATTTTGGCATTCAGTTTGGCAAGAGGTGAAACTTTACTCGTGGTTGAGGCCCTTATAAGGGCCATCTCTTTGACTTTCTGGTTTCCAGAAGGAGACAAGCTCACTGACACCAGACCTTTAGTAATGTCACAGGTAGATTTGTTCTGTTCTAGGCAGCTTCACAGCTTCTGTAGGAAATACATTTCTTTAAGATCTGAACCTTCTGTCTGTGTAAGAAGCTAATGAAAGAGGAAAGGATATGGAGAAAGGGGGCAACCACACAGTACACCTCCATAACTGAAATTTCCTTAAGTAGCCAAACTAAAGCACTGGTAAAGTCAAAGCTCCACAGAGATTCATGCAGAAGGAGTGAGTGTGCCTACACTAAGTACATACCACACACAACTTTATGCAAGCAGTGCTGCCACAAGTTGCAGTGCTGTGCAACGAATGCCTTGGCACAGCATGGTTCCCAGCCATGACCCCCCAGCTATGGAACAGGTGAGAGGTGACAGGGCTTCAGGAGGGTTAATCCTCCAAAACCCCTGAGTTTCATACCAAAATCTTTAAGTGACTGAGACATTTACTATACACAGTGAAAAGTCAAGGGGAGGGGAGCTCTATGGTTAGTCAGAGGTAGCAACTGATCCTCAGAGGTCTCAGTCATAATGTGTTATGAGCTAGGGCTGGCCTTTGTACTCAGTTATATCCCAGGCCAACCACCCAACCCCAGCTCAGCAGCACCTGCTGTCCTGCTTTTTCCTACAGAAGCACACCCATCTGAGCACATCCAATGCCAGCACAAAGCTGCTGTTGGTCTGTCTGATGAGAGCGTACCATGCTCCCTCATCTAAACTGTCCAAAAGGCACCAGTTTCAGGCCTGAAATTTTATTTCAGAAGCTTCCCTGATCACTGGATAAACAGCAACAAAAAAAGCAAACAAACTTGAACTTGTTCAGTATCACTTTTAAAATAGCAGGATTAAAAATTTCATTTGGCTCAGCTAATCTGGAATCAGTTTATCCTCACTCTTTAATTTCTGGGAACTTTGGGTAAGCTTAGATGTGAGAGACACCAAATCTTATCAGCCTACAAGCAAGTTGTTCCCTGAAGTAAAGTAAGTTCCCTTTTTCATTCAGGGAACTACGTCATAGGTGGTAGAGAAGGAAATCTCCCAAGCCTGTCAGGCCTAAAAGTGGTATCACACGACAACGCCCACGAGGTTAAATAAGCACTACTCTGATAAACCCCAGCTTAACAAAGGAAAGAATTACTGCTCCCTTTTTGAATTGGAAGTCCCAGTCAAGATTATAATCCCCAGACACTGTGTCTCAAATGTAAAAATTTTAAAAAGAACTCAAGTATATATTGAAATAATTCAGCCACCACCAGCATTATTCACACACTCATACAGTTCATTTGAACTGAAGCACTCTACAAATGAGTGCATCTCCCCAGGAGTTTTCATCATAAGAATAAAATTTCTCACCTCTCAAGAGGCAACAAACAGTAAATCATTTAGATCATGAAACCTGGATAGCAAGCAGCAAGTTCAGAAGAGAGCATCTTGTAGCAGCAATTCACTTCCTCAAAATAGTGACATTTGCACTGAATTTATAAAAATCCATTTTAGCCACTTCTCTTAAGTTAGAGTCTTGGGTTCACAGTGGGTGTAAATGCTCTGACCACAGATATGTCCCAAATGAAAAGGAATTGGGAAGTGATGCCACCCTCTTCTGTTACTCAAAGGTTTTGGCTAGGAAGCGTCACTTCAGACCTATATGAAAACATTTCACTTGTAATCACGAGATGCTTACTTACTGCTTTTGTTAATGTTACAAATTTAGAATCTAAAGGTCCAACAGGACCAGTGGGCCTCTGAGCTTTACACTATGCATGGTGCTGTGACAAGTAGATCCTTTTCTAGAAAATTCAGATGTAATTGACAATTCAATCAGGTTACTGGTGGGTGAAAAAATGGGCTGCAGATTT
The DNA here is from genome assembly GCA_028571105.1 of Tragopan temminckii. NCBI lineage: Eukaryota > Metazoa > Chordata > Aves > Galliformes > Phasianidae > Tragopan > Tragopan temminckii. The sequence continues at coordinate 30,908,938 of JAOWBP010002052.1, read as the reverse complement.
TAAGCAGAGATTATAAGAATATACATTTGCACTGGCCAGCTTTGCATAGCCCAGACCTCAGAGCAATCGAATAGTCCATAGTCTGTGCTCTGTGTTGGCACATTATGGGCAAGGTAGACTCAACTATATGCTCTTTCTGTGTTACTGGTCTTGTAGCTGAACAGCATGTTGTCTCTGGTGTCGGGTCCTAAGGTCCCGAAGCCTAAAAGGCACATAGGTTGCCAGGCAGCTTTATTTAAGCATGGAGAGAAAAAGTATTGTGAAGTAAAATAAAGAATCATGGGGCAATAGTCTATTTTGTTTTCTTACGGGTATGTGAACTGTACTCTAGTAGACAACTTTGGGAATGGTTTCAGCACATAATGGCAAACGTTTTCTTGCAGGTGCCTTCTATTCATCCCAGCTGAGCTCCTTCTCCCTTACCCTACTAGTGCCAGAGCCTTGAGGTAGCAGGCTTTTCTTTTTTTTAAATCATCCCTCCCCCTTGCCTCTGATGCCATTCATTTACAGTTATCAGGTTGCTTTGATCTTCTCCCATGTGACTTTTCCCTCCAGGGTATTTCCACTGTGCTTTCTCAGAGGAGAAGATGACAGTCTCATGAAGCATGAGCTGCATGTTCCCCAAAGCCAGGAAACCATTCACTGTTTCACATGAATGGACCTGGGCCTTCTTTTTCCTTTATTGCTTGAACAGAATTAAAGGCTTCTTTGAAGGTGTAGACACACAATAGCTGTCTTCTCAGCCTTTGCATGATCCTATTTCCAAATGAACACTCTTTTCATTTACACATATATCTGAGCATCAGTTGTTATTCCATTTAGGCCAAAACTGTGCAACTTCATATTAGTTACCCTAGATAGGAGATGAAGGGTCAGGTGGATCTGCCTTTGCACATACCAGGTTCATCTGTTTGCTATGAACCCATCTTATTTTTATTCTTGCCCTTCTCAGTTTCTTCGCTATGAATGAGAGCTGAAGGAAACTTAGTGTGTGGACTCTTACTTTGCTGCCCTTGCTATAGGAGTAATTTCTTAATACATTCAGGAGGTAGTACTCTCATCAATACAAGTATCAAGTGTTTTGTGGATGCAAGCTTGCATCACAAGGTGCAAGTTAACTACACTGATTAAGAACAGTTCACAGAAATCCTCTTAGCTCAGTTGACGCTTGACCATTCAAACCACAAAAAACATTTACATTGATTTAGTTTTACTACTCTGTACACTACAGGGCAGAGTCAACACACCTATCACTCTCCAGACCAGCATTTCATGTTCAAGTTTAGGATGGCTAGTGTTGAGCTAGTTATGCTCCTACATAGAATCTGAGAATCACAGAATGGCTCCTAGTCCCAATCCTCTTGCCACGGGGTTGCCAGACACTAAATCAGGCACTAGATACAACAGGCTATAATTAAAATTCAGTAGTCTCTCCCTCTGCCTGCAACATGATTTGATACCCATTTCATAGAGCAAAAAATTCATGACCATGTTTTTAAGACTTAAAGAGATCACAAAATATATTAGGGGATGAATTCTAATAGGAGAAGCAATGCGGCTAATCTCTGTGGAGTTTCTCTTAAGAGACTTACTCACTTGTACACACGTGTCCAATTTGGGTAACTGAATCTGTTCTACAGACTGTACACAAGAGTGGAGGTGAATTGGTAAAAACTTTATCAAATTCCAGTGCCTACTAATCCCTACTGAGGGGTCAAAAAATCCTGGTCAACTTAGAAAATGCTCAGAATTGCTTTAAGATATTACTGCCTTTGTCTACAAGTTTTCTTGGTGATGTTACACTCCCTAACAGCATATGTTTAGGTTTTTCTTCAAAACTATTTGTTTTAAGAAATAAGTGGATAAAGAGGAAGTCCTAGAACTTCAACTAATCTGTAGGATCCATGAGAAAAAGCTTCCCAAGCAGGCAGCTGATAAAGTTGTAACAATAATTTAATCACAAAGAGTGCCAGAAGAAAAACATGTGGCAGGAAAAACAACTAAAGAGAGCATAAATCACCTGCAATTGTTCTGCTTGCTCAACTGGACATACCAATCCATGGCAAGATTTTCAGAGTACTTGGATGTCCCTTGACCTTTTTTAGATTTGCACCTCTGAAAATCAGGCCAGTGAGAAAATGAGAACATCTCAGACTGTACAACTAGCATCCCAAACAGAATGGTACCTACTGAGCCAAACCAGCTTGAGACAAAAGCTAAGTCAAAATAAATAAATAAATTCCAATACATTTGGTGTGCAAGGAAGAAATAAGGGCAAGGTTTCAGTCCCACACCAAGGGCTTAGTCCCACAGCACACTCAGAAAAGATGAATACCAGTTGTATCATAAAATTTCAGAATGGTTTGGGTTGGAAGGGACCTCAAAGCCCACCCAGCCTCACCCCATACTGTGGGCAGGGCTGCCCCCCACCAGCTCAGCTGCCCAGGGCCCCATCCAACCTGGCCTTGAGCGCCTCCAGGGATGGGGCACCACAGCTTCTCTGGGCAGCTGTGCCAGCACCTCACTGCCCTCTGAGTAAATGATTTCTTCCTAACTTTTAATCTAAATCTCCCCTCTCTGAGTTTAAAGCCATTCCCTTTGTCCTATCACTATCAGTCCATGTAAAAAGTTGGTCTCCCTTCTGTATATATGCTCCCCTCAAGTACTGGAAGGCTGCAATGAGGTCTCTCCAGAACCTTCTCTTCGTTAGGCTGAACAAGCCCAGCTCCTTCAGCCTATTTTCATAGGAGAGGTGCTCCAGCTCTCTGATCATCTTCATGGCCCCTTGTATGGGACAAGCATGCCACCTGCACAGGGAGCTTTCACCTCCTACCTTTGTATTCTGTCACACCTGCAGAGAAGATATCAGGCTTTTGTGATCCAGCGATCAGAGTAGATCGTTTTGTCTTGATTTGAGCCGGCTCAATTCGTCTTTGAACTTTCCTTCACAGCTGAGTATGAAGGCTTCCTCATTTGGGCTACGTTGGATTGGAAATAAAGTTGGAGTTTGCTTTTGGCTTTCAAAGAAGAAAGTCCAATATAGACCAATATGAGTCACCATTAAGTACTGAAAATAAATCAAAGCATTCTAGCCAATAGACAGCCCTGTGTCTAAGTGGGAGGAACGACACAGTAAGATGTCATGACTTGCCATTACCTGCTTACAAACTCCACTGCACCGATCTCTCTTTTATTTTGTTATTTGTGTTCCAGTCAGCAGAAAACAGATGCAACGTTACACTGCTCACCAGTTTTTCTTCTCAGTAAGGACATGCCGCTGAGAAAACAGCTCCAAACACAGCTCCAGATTTCATGAGGATGGAATTTCTCACAAAGATTTCCAGCATGTCAGTACCTCAGTGGATCAAAAGTACCCCAGGAAAAACATTTATCATGACAGAGCAATACTTCCACTTCCAGCCCAAACTAGAAAGCAGAGAGATGACCAGAAACTTAAGAAAAAGGATTACCCATAAAAAGCTGAACCTTCTGAATGGTCTCTTTTCCAGAGAGAAATGAACGTTCACATCAGATCTTTCTTCCATTATCTGTTGTCAACAAATAGAAAATACTCATAAAATCTCCCTCGTGAAATCCTCCTAGCCACAAAGAGATATGTGCCCCTAAATCCTACCTGTCAGAACATACATCACTGCTCTGACAGCAGGAGTGATAAACAGGACTTCAGTAGTCAGCATCCATCAGGACAACATAGCTGCAGGAAACTGCTAAGGATAGTAAACATAGCCTGACAAGAGCTCATGGTTTTAATCACAAAAGTACATAGCAACCAGGCCATGTTTAATCACCTCCCTACTTGTTAGGTGTCTGTATAAGGGTAATAACGATACTTGGTCTTAATATTGGAGCTGCACATGGATGAAGGTAGAGTACTCAGACAGGATTCTGCTACTTCCATACTTCAGAAGAGTCTCAGCACGAGCCATGTAAGCAGGGTCAGGGCAGTGGATGCAGAACACTCAGTTCCGTGACACGCTGACCTCCCCTCATGGTGACATGAAGGCAGCAACCCTAGGGAACAGCTGGTAGACTGGAAGTTTGCAGTGTCTGTCCTGCAGGCACAAAATTTGGTGGGCTGGAAATATTCCCATAAAAAGCAAAGGGAATCCTCTGAGTTGTAACAGAAGCAGAAATATAGTAAATACTTGAACACTGAGCTCAACTCATTAAGAAATAAAGATCAAAGACTTCAGCAAGAGTTTGCTTTCCAAACTAATCTCTGCAGCTGCCATGGAAACTGCAGTAACCAATGGCCAGAGGCTCATCACTTCTGCATGGCACAGAAGTCAACACAAATGACATAGGCACAAGAGATGGAACAAATGAAAAGAATTGCCTCTAAAACAATAAAATTTGCATGGCATCCCTTCCAACTCAGAAAAGTCTGTCACGAACAGGCTGGTATTTGGAGGTAGGGTGTACCTGTATGGCACAGCCCAGTTTTTTGACATGATAGGTAATTTCATCTGAAAATTTGTTCAGGAACTGCTACCACTTACAGAAGAGAAAGTCCATCATTCTTTTTTTTTTTTTTTCCCCAGAATGAAATACAGACAATTCTAAACAGTCTATCCATTTATTAATTACAAATATAACAAATCCTGAAAGATTGTAGAACTATGTATTTGACATAAAAATCTATGATGGAACTGTACAACACAAAATCAACATCTGAAAATGGCCACAGGATGCTTGTCAAATGGATTCCTCTAACCAGAACAAAGAGCTGAAGAAGACTCTGTACAGCTCCCAGAGCTAGGGATCAAGGAAAAAAAGTTTCTCTTCTGGCAGGGAGTGGAAATAAAATGCAGCATTTAGATGAGTGACCAACCTTATTCATGTTGTACAGAGTGGAGTTCTCCATCCTACCAAGAGCTCAGTAGGCAGAGGAAGAAAGGAAGCAAAGAATGAGAGGTGTTACCAACTCCTCTGAAACACCATCCACCTTCTGAGCAGCATTATTTCCACTTGCCCTACAGGCAGACATCCTTCCCTAGAATCATAAAGGTTGGAAATGACCTCTAAGATCATCTAGTCCAGCCATCACCTATCCCCACCATGTCCACTAACCATGATCCTCAGTGCCACATCCACACATTTCTTGAACACCTCCAGGGACTCCGCCACCTCTCTGGGCAGCCTGTTCCAGCGCCAAACTCTTCTTTCTGAGAAGAAATTGTACCTAGTATCCAACCTGAAACTTGCCTGGCACAACTTAAGATTATTAGCTCTCATCCTATTGCTGTTACCTGGGAGAAGAAGCCAATTCCCACCTCCATATAACCTCCTTTCAGGTAGCTGTAGAGAGTGATAAAATCTCCCATAAGCCTTTTCCACTCTAGACTAAATAATCCCAGTTCCCTCAGCCCCTCTCCAAAAGACTTGTGCTCCAGACCCTTCACAGCATCACTGCCCATCTCTGAACACACTCCAGGGCCTCGATGTCTTTCTTGTAATGAGGGGCCCAAAACTGTACACAGTACTTGAGGTGCAGCCTCACCAGTACTGAACACGGTGGGAAAGAAGGACCGGTTCTTAGCTAAGCAATGATCCACCTTGAACAGAAGGTGTGGTTTTCTGCAGAAAAAGAGGAAGCAGAGACTATCCACCTCTGTCTTCTGCTCCACAGTCCACAGAACAGTGTCTTCAATGATTTCTAGTGCAACTCCATCACTGAGAAGTCTTCACATAAAAAACAACAGGTTTTGTTATAGAAAAAGTCACTTGCACTTGGATGTGTATAGAAGAGAGAGAGAGTAATAGATGAGCATTGATAGAGCGCTTGGGCAGAGCTCTGTGGTTGTATGACATCCATTCTTTTTGAGATTTAATATTTCTACACTGTATATTCAGTCAGGGTTCCTTCTATAGCTAGTGTTTTTGAACTCTTACCAGCTGAAGTCACTAGGTCTGTTTAATGCCACATTTGCTCACTTACTGATCGCTTCTCTTCCTTTCTCTGTGTATTCGGAGAGGTCGTACCAGATAAACAAAAACGGGGTCATTCCGCCATATGCTTATTTACTATGTGTGTGTGAGACCTTTTGTGTGCTATTTTTCACTTGTTATCCATCAATATATGTATTTATCTTCAAGTACCATATGGAGCAGTAGGATGGGGTATATATATGGAGTCAACAGATGGTGAGACTTTGTGATTAATATGTTCTCATAACTTTTTATTGTCTCTTTTCTTATATGTTCTACTTTCTAAGTGCCATTACTTTTGCCGGCCCTGTTCTCATTTCTTTATATCTGCATGCTGTAACACAAATATAAAAGAACTCTGTGTCTGGTTTTGGAATTGATCTCTATAGTGTGCCAAGTGATACATTTATTGAAGTAATTCATAGGTTTCTAAGGCTAAAAGGGCCCATGAGTTCTGACCTGACACCAAAGGCAGAATTTAAGCTCAAGAAGTTTCAGGGTAAAGGGCAATGTTGCTCCCAACTACTGTATGGCCACTGTTGGTGTTTTATTTTCTGCCTTATGAAATGTGAGAGTCATTCTGCAAAACATTAAAAAAATCTTCTGGAAGATGAAATAATAATTCTCACTGTTAATTTGTAAGTTGAATACAGACAGAATGGTACATATTATGTTAGAACTAGTTTACCATGCACTGCAGATACCTACCTGAGATGTCACATATACTCTGGGACACGTAACAAGGAAGAAGCTGTGCATCTCTTCCATCCTGTTCCTACGCATCACACCTCCCAAACTGCTCCACTTTGAATGTCTTTGCTCAGTAGTACAATAGTTACACTTTGCAGCTGTGGAGCAGGAGACCTAAGCACATTTTACCACCTAATTCACTGTTTCCAGGAAGCTTTCTGTATCTTCCTTATCTGGCAGCGAGGGCATGTTATCAAAAGACCTCATTTTAGCTATATTGCCTTTCCTGTCAGGTTTTTTGTTTCACTTACATGAAATTTATGCATCCAGCACTACAATTCTGGCACTTGCCAAAGTCACTCAGAGTAACTGCTCCTGGTGGCTGTTTATTCTCATTGCCAGGCTAAAATGTGGCTTGAATGCATGACTGCCTCTTCTCCCTTCAATTGTAATGCATTCATAAACAAAACTGAACTGTTCACTAACATCTTCTACAAGGACTTTTGCTCTTACAGCAGTATCATGAATACAGGAAATCTACGTGGCAATGTGTGCAAGCAGAAATGTTCATCTTGGTCAATGCTTTACTTACCAGAGACCAGGATTAGATGAAACACGAGCTGCATCTTTTGGAAACTGCTGCTAAAGATGAGGCCAAACTGCAAAGTCTCAGCAAGTGATGGTGAGAATAGTCTGTTTCCTTACTGCAGAGGAGACCGTCTGTAAACTTTATGCTCTTACTCTATGATTCCCCTGAAATACGATTACTAAGATGTTTTTCTACAGCTTTCTCTAGCTGCACTACATCTGATGTAATGCTGTTTCATTGTAAGCGACCAATTAGTAACAAAGGAATGAACAGCTTGCAATGATGCATAGGTTGAAATGTATCACGAAGAGCCTGTCATTCCCTCACCCAGCAAATTGCTGTTAAAGACAAGGGGATTTGTAGATGCTAACAGGGCAGATCAGTGTAAAAACAAGACTTATTTTAGTGAGAGGTTCTGAGCACTACCATTATTTTACAGACAGCAGTAGTGACCCAAAAGCTGTTTTGAACATTATGGTCATTTCAAGCAGTCATTCAGTACAGATGTATTAATTACACTCTCTTCAGATCATGGAGGATAAGGTTACTGGATAGGCAGTTTTGCCTACATGGGGTCAAAACAGACAGGAATTTCAGGTGACTATCAATGATCATCAAGATTGTCAATGACTGTCAAGAGCAACCAGAATTTATGGAAATACAGTTTGGAAGGAATCACCCAACACATCAGCAGTTAACCACAGATCATTGAATTATTATTTTCTGAATGGTCTTGACACTCCGTGTTACACTACTGCTGATAATTAATTCCAGCTATGAGGAAAGAGGATGTGTGAAGCAGTAGAAGACCTTGCTGACTAGCTGTACAGATGTAACCCTGTGTGTTGCATTGAGATTGATGTTAGAAAGTGCTGATAAGCCAGAGCTCAAGTGATTGGTGAATCAGACCCAGTCAGGCTTTGAGTGATAACCAAACACCCACAGGCTGGATGACAAAAAGCGGAAAAAGAGGCCAAGATATGTCATCACAGTAGGTTCTCCCAGTCTGTTCTAGCTTGATGATAAATAGTTACTATTTCATCATTTTTCTGTGAGGCAAGTCTCCACCAATAAAAGGTAAATTCCACAGCAGGATTATCCATTTGGGCATTGGGTGAGGGGAGCATGAATTATGAGTGTATCATTAACTTATTAGCTAGTACAAAAGGAAAGAAAAAGAGCAAAGAAGAATTGAGATTCAGGTTTTTAAATTCCTTGTTTGATTCAACCAGATTGAGAGGAAGAAATCCAGGAGATAGGTTGCTGCCTTTGCTGGCATCTCAGAAATATTAACAGTTTGTTTACAGGGAACTTCCTTGCTGAATCAGGTAAACTAAAGAGAAGTGACTACTCATTTTCAAGAGCCCTGAATGCTGAGGATTTTCCAACCAGAGCGTTTTGTATGCTTCCAGCCAAGAAGGATTTGGCAAAAGATCCAGATATGTTATGAATGCCTTTCAACTTCTGGAGTTCAGGTTATGTAAACACAACATGTTTACACTGAAGAAGGGGCAGTTATCTCAGAGGAAGAGGTGAGGAGAAGGAAAGGCTGCGTATATGGGATAAATGTGTGTTAATGGTCTGCTGAAAATATCCTATGATGACAACAGATGCTATCACTGTTACTTTTCATGAACATACTGTAGAGTCAACAGCAGGAGTGTGAGTACACTGGATTAAGCATCCTCAAAAATAAAGTGCTTTTACACAGTTGTTTTTAAAAATATTCCAGAACAGATACATTCATTGCTTATGTGCTCACTAAAAATATTTTCGCTATGAATAATTATGTGGTATCTTTTTGTTAAATAACAGCTGGTTACCTACACAAAAGATGTGAGTTCTGTATTTGAGCACTATGCCTTGGATTTTAGTCTGTCAGGTTTCCGAACATATGCTTCAATTGATGCATCCCCTTCTAGTGCTGCAGCAAGTAGCTAACTGGAAGCACAAAGAGAAACATTTTCCCTTGTCATATGTTGATATCCACCATATATTAAATAACTTCAAGAGTAAAACGTGTTGTGCTGACCAATGCACTCCAGTTCTGAAAGCTTTTAACTATCTATAAATGACAACTCCATTTTCTAGGCAGACATTAACATGATTGTTTTCTGAAAAGAAAAGCTTTGGCTATACAGCCAAGGTACTGCCACTTGAAAATAACTTGAATTTCTTTTAGTTGCTGGTTGTTCTATCAACAATAAAAAGAGTAAACAAAACCACAGTCCAAAATCAGAAGGCTCTTCTGTATTGTCCATCAGCTTGGCCAGAACACAATGCCAATGGAAGGAGAAGCAGACACTGTTTCAGTAGGCAGTAGAAAGACAAAAGAAAACACTTTCTTTTTTCCAGTATAGAAATCAACCTCGATTTCACACCATCCATACAGTGATAAAGACACACGTACACTACATCACATATTAATGAGTCCTCCTCACCTTTAGTCAAACTCCAAATTATTCCCTGTGTTTTTCCTTGATATCTGGGTTATACTACTACTTACTAGCCTTCAAACTTTCAAATAGCATACATTTTACCTCCATATATTCCAAGTTTGATGATTTTGCCACAATGGTTTGTCTTCTGGGTTGATTGTTTTCCAAGGTTTTAAATAACATTTCCTAATGCTTTTTCATAAACAAATCCAAACATTTACTAAATCCTGTTTCATGAATGCTTTATTTTTGCAATTATTTCTTATTGCTGGCAGGTGACAAGAAAGCATTCTATTCCATCTGGTTTGTGCTCTAGAACAGGTAGGAAATTTCAGCTTCCACTTAGCACAATACAAACTAATCCGGTCTTTCCTGAGACCAAGCAGTGAGAAATAATCATTTCAGTGCTGGTCAAAACCACAGTCTTACTCATATAGACAAACACATAACACAAAAACAAAGCCCTCTTAGAGATCACATGGCCCAGACCAGGTCACTTATGATCAGCTTATGACCCTGAATGTCATTTTATATCTTGACTTTGGCCTTCTCCTAGAAGGAGGAGCAAGTCTTGTGGGCTCAGCTATTGGAACGTTGTAGTTTGCAACTTGTCCTGTTGAGGAAGGTCACTGCCCTGTCTTCACTTGCTTCCTCCTCAGTCTCACCAGCACTCCTGCCATTTCCTCTCCGGACGCACCTTGAACAGATTCTACTCTCCCTGAGGAGCATTTTGCTCCATTGAATGTGTTCCAGTGTGTTTGGGAATGCATGTACCACTGAGTTTATTGGCAGGTAAACTGAAAGAAAGCACAGCTCATCATCAGTAAGCGGTGCAGAAGCAAGCAAGATGCTAGCAGGTTATGAATGATGGCCGTGTAAGTCTGAAATAAAACCAGAATAGTTAAACAGTATAAGCAACTTCAAATGAAAAGACAAAAAATGAATTGCAAAATCTCAATGCCATTTGGAAAGACAGAAATGTAGTGTTAAATAAAAAGGTGAAAACATTTAATTATTTTATTTTTGTTTTCTTCTGGCACGAGAACAAAGTCTTTTTCTCCACTACATTATGAAACACATTCATAATGCTACTCAAATATAGCTATTACCATATTTAAATGCTTCTTCACTGTTTGTTACCTATGAAGTTGGCTATAGCTGCATCCAATTCAAGACAATTACGACATGCACACGAAAGAACTGAAGGGAACAACTTTTGTTCCTAAACAGCTTACCTCTTCAAAAAGAACAATGTTTACTGAGATAAATGAAGAGAGGGTGGTTGTTTTAGATCACTATGACTAATGTTAAGAAACAGCTGGTAAGGAATATTAGGTAATCACATACACGGGCTGCACACTGGGAACATTACGCTAACATACCTACTATAATTTTATTCTCTTCCCCACGCAATTATTCAAAGCTGCAGCTGTGATACTGGCTTTTGAACATTAGAAACTATCAGGAAAAGCAGCATGAATCATCATCTTTTGCCTGTGTTATTTAACTTAGTCACTCAAGTGCAGCTCTTCTAAGGGGACGATAATAGAAGGAAGCTAGTAGTTTTCTTTCAGACATTTGTGCAGATCCCTTTCCTTAAGTTCACCAAGAACAAAAAAGAGCTAAAACACCACCACTTCTCTCAAGTAGTTAATCTGTCCATTTTCTGAAGAGTGAAGTGTTAAAAGACAAAACTATTAAGAACAGTTGCTTCACTTGCCCCAAGGCAGTTCCTTTTCCCATAGGTTAAAACCAGCAAATCAGTTGACTGAAAACTCATCCAGTCAGCAGTAGAAATACTGGAAGTAGAGACCTTCAAAACTACAGAAAGAAGTACCCATTGTTGTTCTTCATCAGAGGTAATCACTAGATTTTCAATGAATTAAAAGTTCCAGCCACCATGCAGTAACACACTTACCACGTATTTGAAAATCTCAGATAAGACTCCAGAAATGAGGTGGAGGTCTGTAACAAATGGGTGGCCTCCATTTCCCTTCCTTGGGTTTCCAAGGCAGTTTTTGCCTTTGAGAGCACAGAACATTTGTTCCACTGGTTCAGAACATATCTGCTCAGGAAGGAGAGATGCAGGAAGGCTTATTCTGTGCAGTTGGTGTGTCATACCTTCACAGTTTCCATCCCCTATCATTCTAGAAAGAAATCTGACAAAATAATTCCACGTCATGCCAAACTGCCCCTACTGGCTTTGTGATTAAACACTATTGCTTTTGTGATCATCCATTTAATTGGGGCCAGGTAACAATTTTATTTCTTACACAACTGAATCCTTAGATAGAAGCCACCTGAGAGTTGAAAGGCTCACGTAAAGCTGTATTTCAGGCAGCAAGGGTAAGTAGCATACCATTCCTTAGGAGCTCTGGGTACTGTTAGAGGGTGCTGAAAAATTCTTGTAATGAGCACTGGTGGCTCATGACCTTCTGGATGCCCTGTAACAGGAAAAACACAACTCAAGTTGCCCTTCCCTATGTGGCCAGTGTGGGACTCCTTCTGTCCCAGGCTTTTCCAGTACTTTACAAACACATAAGCGCATAAACACACATACATGCACAGAGCAGGTCTTGCTGCCTTGGTACTTTTGTTAACAGTTTAAGCTCCAAGCCAAGAGATATCTGAATAAAAAAAGAAACATGGGCTGTGGAGCCAATTCTACATTCTTAATGCTTTCTTTTCAATTTGTGAGGGAGCATATGAAATCATGCAATGTAAGGATGTTCCTTATGTGGTGCATGCACGATGCAGCTATGATTTGATTTTTCAGCAGCAGCCTTGCAAGCCCCCATACCTCATTTCGTTAGCCCTGTTTTTCCTTCTGGATCAGAGGTCTGTTACTGCAGGCTCACTGAGATGCTGATGAGGCAGCTATCCTAGGAACAGGCCTATGCTCCTGTCACAGCAAGTAAGAGGTGGGAAATCCATAAGGAACAGACAGTGTCAGTAATATCAAACAGATACCAGTACCTTCTATTCAAAGACAAGACAGCTGCCAACCATTGCAATTCAGCAGCTAACTAATGTCCCTGCTCTGAAGAGATGAGGCGAAGGCTTCGCAAACAAAAATGGGTGCACATGACCTGAAAAGTATATATTGAGCAACAGCCTGCATAGCCAGAGCTATCAAATAACTAACTTGCTAATATCAACTTAACACAAGCACAAGGTTCCCAGACCAAGTAGATCAGTGGGGTAGGGATGTTTATGAGCACCTTATATCTACCTTAAGTAAATCATAGTAACAGTGCCAGTGGTACAGGAGAAGGCAGAGAAGGTCTGCAGCCAGCCACCCTTGATTACCAGGCCATTCCTTGATTCTGCTTCCTGTGAGACAGTTGGCAGACAAATTCTTGAAGATTTACCTAGGAAAGTTGGAAATATCACTGAGAATATCAGTGCAGTTCAGAGAACATCTCTTTTCTGCACTTCCCTGCCAGACATTACTATACTAGTGCAGCCAGTGGAGGAAAATCTAGGTTGGCCAATCAGTCCATTCCCTAACACGTTACACTGAAATACTGGATAGTAACCTAGGCCAACCAAGGAACTGACATGAATCTTGCTGTGCTACCTTCGCAGAGAGGCAGCAGCCCCTGGAAAATGACCCAGGTCATTTTGAACCTCCACAGTTAAATTCACCAGAGCTAGACCACGAAGGCCAAGCCAGCGGCACTACACTACTAGGTACTCACTGGCATGGCTCCCACCTCTCGACCAATGGGTTCTTCTCAGATGTGTGAACTGGCTTGTAGCACTCCCTACTTTCCCAGAAAGCTACTTTACTGCAGGACATCATGATTATGTGCAGAGCTAGAAGGTTTTCACTGACTGAGAAGGCTTCTCAAGATTCAGTGGTTTCTCTGTCTTCGATTACAAGAACAAGCGTGGTTCCAAGCATGAGCAAGTTTTAGATAGGCCTACTAGAAGATAGCTGATAAGAAAACACTATGGCAGCTGAAAACATCTACACTAGATAAACTCTCTAGGTCTTTACAATATAAATGAAAACAAGACATAAATCCAAGTAACAGAGGACCCTCCCACACTTTGAATCTTCTGACTGCAGATCACTGCAAGATTTGTGCATAGAATCTGAGTTCTGATTTTGAGTTCTGAACTCAGAAATACTGAATTCAAGCATCCCCTCATCTCCAGAAGGAAAAACATTCAGCCTCAGGAAGCAGTTTTTTATCAGTCCACTGGGGTGTTTTTAGAGAGTTCAGAGAGAATAAACACACTGTTCCTGAGTTCAGTGCTCCTCAGAGTTGCTTCCCACCATCCCACAGACCATTAAAGTCTGTCACAACAGTGACAGAATAAAATAGGAGGCGGGAGACTTCCTCCCCATGGACTGTTAGACGTTTTTACCTCAATTAAATTGTGAGAAGCTCTATAATTGATCTTAAAATGCTGCAGATAGGAAAAAAAAGAATCGACACTGTTAGAATTTAATACAAATTGAAAATCATATTAAACATTAAAAAAAATGCATGGGGAAGTGATGTAATTTTGGATGCGGAAAAGATACAAATTTTCCATGCATCTAGGCATACCTGCTAGCATACTCATATGCCCATGTGGGCAAGTAGTCCAGAGGTACCTGCCAAGTCTTGAAAGCATTTCTGTTGGCCAACAAGGTTGCAAATACCTGGTTGTAAACAGGTAAGCCTGCACGATGAGTATGGCCCATAAGTGACTGCAGACAGGGCTGCCTGGTAACGGCAAACTAGGTCATTTGGTGGGGAAAAATACCCTTCTGGTCCATCCACGGAGGAGAAGGGTTAATTTTCAAGCAATTCACCTCGAGCTCCAATATCCTGTTATGCTGCCTGGTTTTGAGTAAGCCAGAGCAGAGATGTCCATGCACTCTTTGAGATCTCAAAGGCAACTTCCTACCACTTTGTCTCATTTCCCACCACTGCAATCTTCTGATTTCTTCCCAAAGGGTTGATTGGGTCTGCTGGGACATGGGTGCCAGGTGACAAATAGGAGACCCACCCAGCTGCACTCTTTCTCTACCACCTTTTCCAGTCAGATTGTATTAGGCTTACATTAAAAGGGTTTGGTAGTGGGGTCAGGTGGTGGCCTCTGTGAGCTGAGCCCAGCAGTTCCTGTATGTCAGATCAGTGCCAGCCCCAGCTGCTCCAAAGGGACCCACTGCTGCCAGAGCTGAGCCACGAGTGATGCTGGGTATGCTCTGGAAGAGCAGATTTAAGAGAGGGGAAAACTGCTGCTTCCTAAAGGTTATACTTGCATCCACCCTGTCCATCCTCACCATAGCTTCCTGAGATCTCTCTTAACACTAAACTGGATTAAAGAAGAAAGCAAAAGAATCATTTCACCAATGCAAAGCTAATTCTTCTACCCGCATTTTTCTTTTTATTTTAGCAGTTGTGTGAACATCAGCTACAAAACCACACTGCATTCTCACCTCTTTCATAGACCAGAATTATTTCCAGGACTCCTTTGATGAACCAGTACTTTCCAGAGATACACATGCCTCATAAGTGAACGTCAGGGGAATTATGTTTAAGCCAAACTGCAGAAGAGATGGTGATGAGAGGTCTTTCCAACCACTTCAGATAATTTCTGAAGTTCATTCTACCACCCTCAGGAAGAGCCTCTGCTGGGTGTGATTGCACACCCAAGCTTTCCACCAGCACATCTAGATGCAGGTAGGATGTCATCAGGCCTGAGACAGCCATAGTCACAGTGACACCAGGATGTCTCAAGTGTCCCTGGATGACCAAGGAAAGCAAGCTGCTCCCCTGGTCCTTCTCACTAGGGAAGCAGGTTTGATGCACATGGAATGATCAGATCAGGTTTGTTTAATTGTCCTGGTTTGAGACATGATGATCAAGCACAGGACTGCCCAACAGCAATCCTCGGATAGCACTAAGTCTTGACATCCCTTATACATTCTTTTTTATCCTCTCAATCTCTCTCTCTTTTTATTTATTATGCTCATTTTCTCCCAAATAAACACCAACTAGCCCTAACTGCTATTTTCCCCAGAGGTTTGTGATGTAAATACACTCTATACAGAAACCCAGGAGACTCTGATATTCCTGATGGCAATATATGCAACTTTTGTCAGCTTCTTATTTTGTTGTATCACATTCAGGAGTTTCCAATTTCATGTCCAGTAATTTCTGCTCCATCAATATAATTTCAGGCCAGAGTCTAGGCTATGGTCTATTCATTTGCTTGCAGCTCTCATAGCTGTCACACTCAGTACTAGCCATAAACTTACTGTTCTGGGTAAGAACAGTAAACTTACTGTTCAGCATGGACACAGGTAGAAGGAGAACCTCTGTGAGTGTTAACTTCATATACTTGAATATATACATATGCATTATTGATGTTGGCATTACACTGTCAGCAAATTATTACTGTGGAATACACATTTTAAAATGAGCCATTATTTCTCATTCTTTTCTCTCCATTCTTTATTATATATTTTTCTCTCTTTGCTCATATAATTCAGAGTGTCTTTTCTCTCTCACACTTCTTTCAAGTTCTGGGGCCACTTGACAACAGGGATCAACCTCATTTCTCTCCCTGGAGGAGTACCAGTTTTACAAATAAAAAAAAAAACAACAAACAATAGAATCTTAAATTTTCATAAATCCCACTAATAAAAATAGGCCTGAAGTATTCTCTGCTGGTTTTTTTTCTGTTTTTCTAATAGCAAAAAATATTCTGAAAAGTATGAATGCACTGTGCACAGTTTCCAACCACTTCGCTCTCTGACTGAATGCATCTTAATAGAAGCCACGCAGCTGTGCTTTGCTTTAAAACTGAGTGGTTGGAATCCATGATCAAATACTGTGGAAAAACCCCGGGAAAAAAAGAAAAAGAAAAAGAGAAAGAGAAAGAGAAAGAGAAAGAGAAAGAGAAAGAGAAAGAGAAAGAGAAAGAGAAAGAGAAA
>JAOWBP010002052.1:30876018-30892232 GCA_028571105.1 Tragopan temminckii | reverse complement strand
AAAGAAAAAGAAAAAGAAAAAGAAAAAGAAAAAGAAAAAGAAAAAGAAAAAGAAAAAGAAAAAAAGAAAAAGAAAAAAAGAAAAAGGATGTGTTAGAGACAAGGAGCTCTTATTTCTGCAGCAAGTATGTGGTACTTTCTGTAGTAACATATACAGCACTAACCATATTGTTTTGATGAGCTGCCTGTCTCTTCTAGGTGAAAATATTCCCAGGAGATCATTATCCCTTGTTTGAGATGACAGGGAATCTGAAAGAGATTAGCCATGAAACACCAGCAGCTTGGCAGAGTCAGGAAGAGAGTTCTGGTCTCCCATCTCTCAGCCTGATGCACTCACCAGACAGCAGAGGTCAACTTAAGGTGCACAGCCAATGAGATTACATGCAGCCACCCACGGCAGTCCATTTGCCTCGGCCTGGCAATAGGGTCAAGGAAATGGGAAAACAAGGAGTTGTTTGTAGGACTACTGTCCCAGACACTCTGGAGGGTCTGAAACAAATACAGCCTTCTAGCAGAACTTACAGAGCAAGTGGTCAAGCAGAGCAACATACATGAAGCTGCAACAGCCACCAACACAGTGTTTGGTTTAGCTGTTCATCAACTGCACATATTTGTGGCTTCTGTTGTGTGGGAAACATACATTCAAAGCCGGTCATGTGCCTGTCTCCCTCTCACATGATTTTGTGTGAATTCTTTAGCTGCAGCAAGACTTTCAATTCCAAATGTATGCATATTGTGGCCTATTGCTGTTTCAAGTCATGAATTCTAATGAAACAAACAAGCAGGAAAAAAAAAGGTAAGTCTCTCCAAGCCAAACATGCACGTGTGAAAGGATTTTTGTGTAGTTAGCACAATGGCTGTCAGTGCAGATGGTGCAGTCACACCATTCTCAGGGAAATTCAGAAATTGTTCTTCCTACAGGGCAGGAGTCTGGCTGGCTGGCATTCCCCTGATCACAGCAGCGGGTATAAGGCTAAGCATTAATGTAAGCATCTAATGACAGAGGTCCTTGTACCAGACTTCCTCCTATATTTCACTGCAGTACACCCAGGCAAAATCCAGCTATGTCATTCTCCAGTACCTAAGGCTTCTCATGATTGCTGTTAATAGTCAATGAGAACTCTCTGGATGTTCATACAGTGCATGCTTGGAAGAATCATAGAATTATTAAGGTTGGAAAAGACTACTAAAATCATCTAGCCCAACCACCCAAGCTGGAATCTTCTGAGGAAGGGGGACATAAAATAAAGTCATGCAATTTCACAATGCTGTCACCCCTCCAGACATAGCAGAGGCATCCGAAAGTCTTCTGTTAAAGAGGTAATTTTCTCCACACATACATGGGAAGAAAACAGCCAGATCAATCCACTCTGATACATATTCTAACTAATCACAAATGTTTAAATCTATACAAAACCAGACTACAGCTCCATTTCAAAATACACACCTTGAGTCTGAACAGCTTTGTGAAATTATGCCATCCAGTCCTTTCGTTTACATTAAGACTAAAGAGTGAGTTGGAGATCTCCAAATTGAAGAAAAGTGTAAAAGTTTTGAACTAAGCTGACAACATGGAGAGGACATGTTACCTTAACAAGTTTATTTAAGAGTGGTTCTGGATGTTAAAAGGACCTAATCACAGGCCTGAGGAAACTGGATCTGACAGATCAATTTGTGTGCTGACAGCTAACACAGAAGTATTTCTTGCCATGCAGATAGCCAGTGATCCTCTGGAATCACCTCTGAAGATGTCCAAGACCAGCCAGTAGCAGACAGGCACTTAATCTTACAGTCACACTGTTCCAACATGTAACACAAGTCTCAGTGCCCAGAAGCAGGTCCTTTTGGTGCCTCAGATAAGTAAGATGGCTTTCTGTAAAACATAAGAACAGAGAATAACACAGTAAAGTTTGGGTTGATATCCAATTTATTGGAAAAGTTTTAAAATGCAGTTTTTTACCAGAAGTGAATTTGCCCTTGGCCTGAAAATCATTAGAACCCAGCTCTTGCCTTCATCCTTTAGCCAGGAGGGACAAAGAAAACTGCAGACACAATTCCCTTGAGCCACATAACCTGATACGTAGAGCTTACATGATGTTGGTTTCCCCAAGTGGAGCTGAAAAATATCATTTAGGCTAAAACCTTCCCTTCCCTTTCAAGGCAATTTTATCTTTAAAGCACAGCATCTCTTTATGGCAAAAATCAGACTACATGTAATGGATGATGGTCCATTATTTGTACGATCAGCTGACATCAACTATTTGAAAAAAATTTTAAAAAAGAAGGGCTAGTGCTATTTTGGGGCATATCAATAGGGTTATTACAGGAAAACAACCAACGTAATTACTCCAGTCTAGACAGCAGTGACTAGACCTTAATTGTAATAAAGAAGTTGGATTTGAGTACCACAGCTCTAAAAGCTGATTATGAAAAAACCCACCCCCAAAAAAATAAACCAAAGAGCAATCAATTAGAAAACCTCTAAAGTTCATTAAAGCACCCAAATATATTCTCCCCACCTGCCCAAGAAGAGCCTTTATATATTATTATTTGTCACTATACATGCAATATATTTATGAGTTGAGTCCTTACAAAGAGCTAAACTAATATAACAAGCTTCATGGGTGAAAGCTGTACAAGTTGAAACTACTGTCACTTTTTATAGACACCTATATATTTGCTACAGCTTAAAGAGATCAGTTTTGTCCTGATTAAAGGGCGGACTAGCACTACAGATACCAGAAATCCACATGGGATGCCATAATCTTGACAACCCAGCTTTTAATCGCCTCAGAAGTTGGCTCATCATCTTTCATGGCTGAAAACATAGGAACAAATAGAAATACTATTTCTCATCCAATTTTCTCTCATTCAGCATTCCTGTTGCCCTCACTGTTACGCTATCAACTTCAATTTATTGAGATAAAACTGATAATACTGATTTTAAGGATAGAGTATTGGATTGGACAGGTTCCTTATACAAGGCTCACGTAACGGGTATACAACTGAAACTCTTACCTTCCCTTAACATTCCTGAAGCAAAGGTCCCCTTGGAAGTTCAGTCAGTCATAAATATCTGTGGTTTCCTGAAAGGCCAGCACATTTTTCCAAAGGAAGCAGATGGCTCAGTTTAGCTTTAATTTTGTTGTTTCAGCTTAAATACAAATTCAGGTATTTGAAAAGTGAATGAAATGCTTGGTATTTTTTCTGCTCTAATGTGAAATGTTTTTAAGAAATAGATGACGTAAGATTCAGTTATAAACTCTTTTTTGAGCTTACCTTCCAGAGCCAGCATTACATCATTAACTCCAACACGCAGATGAGCAGGTGGTTGTGATTTTGTTTAGTCATTCACAGCACCGATTCCAACCTCACCATTCTCAAGGAAATTAAAAACTGCAATTAAGCAATCTTCACCTAACGTACAAAAGTAACAGAACAGTGGAGAAGTTTTTCAAGATCCCTTCAACTGCAGCATTCATAAGACAATGCAGTTATTTTAGTTAATAGTTCAGATAATAATTTTCCACAATGCTTCAGTTGTTCCAAATATTTAAGACTGAAAAGTCTTCTTAACTCTTTTGGCGAATGAAAAAAAGTGACTACAAACACGCTTACACAGGTTTTAAAGCTGAATAATGACTTACGTAGGGTATAAGAGAGCCAAGAACTTCCTACTGTTTCCGGAAAATCCTTGTTTGGTTCTTTGGTATAAATGCTTATCAGTTTTCAAGACTATTTGAACACTCTGCACTTTTCTCATTTACAAATATTTCTAATACAGCTTCACTGCTGTTTTGAAGTAATCAAGAGAAAGAAGCTTATTGTCCTTTCAGAGTTGCAATAATGAGCAACCATCCAAAACGTTGATATTTTCACAATTTGAGATGGTAGCCAGAGAGAAAAGGTGTACCTTTTCCAAACTAATTTTTAATTGCTTTCTTGACTGAAAAAGGAATAATTATTAGGATGTACTTAAAATTTTAGTTCTACTGAGAAGTATTACTTCAGTTGTAAATAAACCTTGGAAAAAAAGCAGCTCTTTAATCATTTGTCACATAGGAATGGTGTTGGATAGTACTAATATTTCTTCAGGATGAGTTCCATACTGAAAACGAGGTTTAATCAACAGGATACATATAGCATTGCTCTGCAAAAGTTTGATTCATGTGGAAAACCAATTAAAGAAGGAATTTCCTTAAAGACTCAGAATTAAATCTGCACTGTGGTGATGCAGTCTAGATGTGGTTAGAAAAGGGCAAAATTATGGCTGGTTCTTGAGAACCTGGTATTGAACTTTTTTAGGTGAGCCAGGGACAGAAGTTCGATCTGGTTGGGAACCATGATGCAGATTAGCTTAAAGGTTGTAAAATTAACAACATCTCTCCTAAATTTGAAATCCTAAAATTGAAAATTTTCAAGGGAAAAGCCAGATTCTTCTAACATTCAAACTAGAATTAAGTCTTTAAAACAGAGACAAGCCATGAGATGAGGTAAGAAAGAAATGAAATCTTAAATTATTTGCAAAAGAAAGTCCTCTGGTTATTTTATCCTTCTGCACCGCATCCTTTCCTGTGTGCTTTCTCACAGTCTGACAGGTCATTGTCTTTGGGTTACAACCATGTAAACCGTGTCCAGTCCCCTCCCGATCCTAAGAAATCACTCAGGCCTGGCTGTGTGTTTGCTCCCTGCTCTCCACAGCCATCTCCTAGCTCTTCAGCCAGCTTTCAGTCTCAGTCCTCCTTTGCCTGACCAGTATGTGTCAAAGCTTTTCTTTCCTCTCACATGCTCAGATAATCTCAAGATTTGTCCCTTCCCCCAGAGAATTCCCTTTTCCCTGGAGACACTATACTAATTCTGTTATACAAGTGATATATTCTCAGTTTATCAGCAACTATAAATGGATAACAGCTCTCTTACCACTAAACAACTGGAACGTGGCCAGCACAAACATCTTACAAGGTTTTGACTCTGTATATCAACTTAGAACCTTACAATCATTTAGGCTGAAAAAGACCTTCAAGATCAAGTCCTACCACCCACCTAACACTACAAGTCCATGATAAATACATGCCCACCATTGCCACATCCTCACGTCTCTTAAATACCTCCAGGGATGGCAACTCCATCTCCTCCCTGAGCAGCCTGTTCCAATGCCTAACCCTGCTTTCTGTGAAGAAATTTTTCCTGATATCCAATCCAAATCTCCCCTAGTACAACCTAAGGCCATTAAATCATATCACTTGTCACCTGAGAAAAGAGACTGATGGCCTCCTCGCTGCAACCATCTTTCAGGTATTTGTAGGGAGCAATGAGGCTTCCCCTCAGACTCCTTTTCTGCAGACTAAACAGCCTCAGCCACTCCTCAAATACGCTGTTTTCTAGTCCCCTCATCAGCTTTGCTGCTCTTCTCTGGACAGACTTGAGCAACTCAATATCCTTCTTGCAGTGTGCGGCCCAAAACTGAACACAGTACTGAGGTGCGGCCTCACCAGAGCTGAGTACAGAGGGATGATCACCTCCCTGCTTCTGCTGGCTGCATGATTTCTGATGCAGACCAGGATGCCTACGCACACTGCTGGCTCATGTTCAGCTGGCTGTCAGCCAGCACTCACAGGTCCTTTTCTGTCAGCATGTTTTCTTCAGAAACATGGCAGCAGTCCTTACAAGCTTGTACCATCTGATAAGAAACTTTTTCAAATATAAATGTATGTCACTTAAAATTTCTGGGAACAAGCAGCACACATAAACCCATCATGCAGAGGTCTCTGCCTGCCTTTCAGCTGTGCATATAGAGGTGTGCAAGAGAAGAAGTGCAGTGGTCACTGCAGTGAACATAAGATGGTGGAATTCAGGATGCTGAGAGAAGTTAAAAACGAAAAACAAACAGCTAGATCACAACACTGGACTGCAAGAGAACAGACTATAGCCTGTTCAGGGTTCTATTTGGAACAATACCAATGGCTCACCATTCTGGAGAAAAGAGAGATCTAGCAGAGGACACAAAAAGCAATAAGTAGGGCTCCTCTAAGTACATCAACAGAAAAAGGGAGGAAAAATGTGGGCCTGCTGCTGAATGGGTCAGGACACCTAGTGATAAACCACATGAAAAAGCCCAAGATATACATTGCCTTCTTTGCTTTGGTCTTTACTGATAACGTTTTTCCTGAGGAATCCCAGGACACTGAGAGCAGTTGAATCTATTAAGATTTCCCATACATTGTGGATGATCAGGTCAGGGAACATTTTAAGCAGCTGGAGATACACAAGTTCATGGGTTCTGACTGGATGCAGCCACAAGGACTGATGGAACTGTCAGTGTCATTGCAAGGCCACAGTCAGCAGTCTTTGAAGGATCACAGGCATCAGGTGAGGTTTCTCAGGACTGGCAGAAAGCCAATGTCACTGCTTTCTTCAGAAAGATCAAGAAGGAATATGCAGGGAACTGTGGCTTGTGAGCTTTACGCCAGTGCCTGCGAAATTGAGGGAATAAATCCCCCGGGAATCATTTCTAAACCTATTCATGCCTAACCAACCCGATAGCTTTCTACAATGAGATGACTGTCTTGGTAAATGAAGGAACAGCAGTGTTGATATTGTCAGTACTCTCTCCCATCATATCCTCACAGATAAACTGATGAAGTAGGAACTAGATAAATGGACAGAGAGTTGGACTGAAAACTGGTTGGAAACCAGTTGAAAACTATTGGGATCAGAAGGTCGTTATCCATTGGTCTGCATGAAGTCAAGCTGGGTGCCAGTCAGCAGCAGTGTATTCTAGGAGCTAATACAAGGTCTGGTACCATTTAGTATCTTTATTAATGATCTGTAAGATGAGATAGTGTGTACATTCAGCACATATTTAGGCCATACTAAGATGGGACGGATGGATGATAGGTCCAGCGGGTGTGCTGTCATACAAGAACTACCTCAGCTAGCTGGAGAATTGGGCCAACAGAAATGTCCAGGAAAACAACTAAGGAAACTGCAAAGTCACCCAAAAGAGAAATAATGCCATGCACCAGTACACACTGTGGGCCAGCTACAAAACAGCCTTGCAAAAAAGGACATGGAATTACTGGTTGACAGGTGGAAAATGAACCATCAATGGTTTATCCCATTGCCTTCTGCATTAGGAAGAGCATTGCTATCGGGATGCTGGTGATTATTCTGCACTGGTAAGCTGTGATGAGATCACATCTGGAGTGCTGTGTGAGACAAACACAGAGATACTGGAGCAAGTCTAGCAAAGGCCCATGAAGATTAACTGTTTGGAGTGTCTGACATAAGAACAGAATCTGGGAGAGCAGGAATTGGTTTTAGCTGGGGAAGAAGAACTGGGGATGAGGAGGGTGGTAAGGGAGCACGTCTTATCTGTGTGTATACATTCAGGAAATCCAGTTTAAATACAGGCCAGCTGGGGAGTCACAGTGCTTGGACATATTCAAGACTCAACCAGACACAATCCCGAGCACCCTGCTCTAGCTGACCTTGCTTTGAGCAAGGTAGTTGAACCAGGCAATCCTTCTTCCAACCTCAACTATTCTGTGATTCCATGAAAGCTGTCTCTTCTATATCAGGCTGTTTCAGCTGTTATCAGTCTGATATAACCCTGCCAGCCACACGGTTTAAGAACTTGGATAATCTTCTATCTACAGTTCCCAAATCTCTCTGGAGCACTGAATCAGTCTTGAAACCTTGTGGAGCACCTATGTGGGACATGCTATCTGCTGAAGAGTCAGCTTGCAATAGAAGTCACATGAGGTTACACAGCAAAAGATGCACTGCAACGGAAGACACTGATGGAGGACCACAACTTCTACCACAAAGCACTGCTTAGTTAATAAGCATTATATTTCCAAATGGCTCTGCAGACCTGCTTTAGAAAATTCATCATGTCCTTCCAATCCACCAGGATATTAAAGATCAAGTACATAGCAACTTCAAATAATCTAGTTGATAAGTGTATCCCTCTGTTTGCATACGTAACTAAGCTGTAATTGGGATTCTCTAACTTGTCTGCATCTGAACTTTCACAGGGACTAAAAAACATCTATCTTTGTCACCAGACTAATCTCCACTGTATTTCAAATATTTTCTCTGCTAAAATAAGTGCACCAGAGTTTCCCCAGCAAAAGCATTATGTATCTTGCTGGTACACCAGGTACAGCAGCTTTAGATTAGGTTTAGATTGCCTACATGACAGCAGTATATTCAGAAGCAGAAGACTGTGCTGTGTAACCTATCAAAGACCATGAAGTACAGTGCTTCATCAATGACCAGATCTTTAAAGAGATTCTCCTGGCAGAAATGCCAAATGAGCATGAGTCCTTTATAGCTTTAAGTGTGAAAGCTCCCTTTCTGGCACGTCCATGCTTCTTACTGAAACAAAATATTATTTTTAAAGAAAAATGTGCATTCTTGTACCTGTACTACAAAATTATACAAATCACCTGTAGTCCCGGAATAATTCAAAATCATATGGAGTAGACATGCAAAAAAACCCATATATTTTAATTAGTCCTCACAGTAATCAGTATAATCTGCCTTTTATTAAGTTACTGGATGCTGTGGCAAGGGAAAAAAAAAAAAAAAAGTGGCTTATATGCACTTTGAAGTGAGTACTCTGAGACCTCAGTAAGTGATAATCAAGAAAAATGGTACTAACATCTTATGATAAATTTTCTTTATATATTTAACTAGGATTACTTTGAAGCCTCAGAAATTGAAATGATTATATAGAGTCTTACTTAAGACTTGAGTTTAATAAAGCATATGATATTGGCTTTCAGAATCTCTTTTTGAACTGAGGCAGCTAAAGCAATGACAGTCAAATGAGCTCTTATGCAAATGGATGGTTCCCTTCACTGCATAATGCTACTCTACACCACCTTTTTCATCAAGTCACCAGGTAAGAGAGCACATGTACTGTACATAGTCCAAACCCAAACTCAGCCCACAGCTGTCCAGTAGACTATCTTGTTTGCTTCCTACCTGCCCTTTCTTCAGCAGTATGTTAATTTGAGTCTCTCTCTTCCATGCTGCCCCTAATTTTCATGTGACATAAAGTAACCTAGAACACTTACAAGTAACTCAGACTTCGTTGAATTTGTCCAACAAATTCAGAATATGTTAGAGTAGAACTGATTGGACAGACAATGCCATAAGTCTCTTCCAAAAGTCTTGAAATCAAGTTAAAAAATTTTTTTTCTTAAGCAATCCATTGAACTAGAACTACTACCTGAGGTTTTAATGTTAGAAAAGTAATTATAGTTTTTCCCAAGGGAGGATTCCAAAATTTCTTGTTGGCGATTAAAAAAAAATGTTAAATATTCAGAAAGCTCATGGAATGGGCATAGGAGACCAAGGAGACTGTAATTCCAAGTAATATATAATTCAGTTATTTGATGTTTGCGAACCTTAAGTTTGCTGCAGGAAACGAAGTTATTTGCTGTAACCTCTTCTCCAACTATATCATCTTTCCTACATAATCAAGTTGCTCCAGGCTATCCAAAGGTCTACTACATAAGTCAATGAGCTGACCTGGGAGTAGACTGGAACTGCACTGTTCCTAGCAGCAGAAGCAACTGTTCCGACACATACATGTCTGCAAGCATTGCCCAGGGCTTTTCCACACAACAAGTGAGACAAGCTACTCAAACTTGTGGTCATAGACAAGTATTATCTGAATAGCAACAGTTTCATGTATATTCAAAGCTGTTCTTGAAAATTACATGTGCACAAGGAATATACATATAAAAGACAGATAAATTTGGTGTCTAACGCTCACAGTTTTGGTGTGCCTAATTGAATGCCTAATGCTTGTTTGGCTTTCTTTTTAGCATCTGTCCTTTAACAATGACACATTTCTTTTCTGATTTCTAGGATTAGCCCTGGAGCCAACAGTTATGATAATTAAAATATCTATCAAAAGAATTGATCAGAAGAAGCAAACCTATAAGGTTTCAGACAACTTATCCTTCCTACTGAAATAGATCATGAGGAAAAGGTTTTTATAAAACATTTAGAGTAGTGGGTAAAAATAATGCTCAGAAACTAATTCAGACATTCCCATGGCGAATGTGTCTCATTTAGGGATTTATCTTCATTTCAAATACTGCATCATGACTTTCTTGTTTGTAAACTGTGAAATAAATCATTTGTGTCTTCAAGATAAATTACAATTTCAAAACTTTACATTAAAAAATATGATAATTTAACAATACCGAACACTGAATACTCAACAACTTGACTCTGAATGGCTGAAAAGTATTAAACAAGGTATTAATAAAGGAACAAATACAATTCAATGAACAGTAAGACTTTTTGAATGAAGATACTGTTTGAAATGTTTGGATGCTAGAATAGATCAATACTGTTTTCACCTCAAGTTTTCACAAAGCATCAAGAAGGAAACAACCTTAGAAAATTTAAAGAGGAAATGAAGAAGCAGAGAAGGATATTCATTGTCTGTAGAAGACTATCCCAAAAGTTTTTGTGCAGCCTAGTCCCATTTAAGAGCTCAAAATGGTTATGAAAGAATAAGTCCTACACATACACCACCCAACAATTTCTTTAACCCATAAATCATCTCCTACACCAGTTCAACTATGGGAATTTTCACATTTGGCAGTCTACCATCCTTTAGGAGACTATGGAGAAAGCAAAGACCTCCCAAGATAGCATTCATTTTCTGTTCTGCAGGATGATTTACTGGAGATGAAGAAAAAAACAAGAATTAGGAAGGCATGTGAAAAGATCTAAAGAAGGCAGATTGGTTTTGTTCCTCCTACAATATTTTGAAAGTATAAATGTGCTTCTGCCACGTGGAAGTTAAAATATTCAAAACTACACACATTTGAATAGATGTTTAAATAGCATACTCTAAAGGCTATTCCCCTTCAGCAAAGCACGTATCTCTCCAGCATATAATTGTGTGAGATTCAGGAACTGTCCTATGTGAAATAAAACTTGGCATTGGGTGGTTCTTAAAATTTGTAAAGACATATAAACTGAGAAGAGATAAAGATTTGATATTTAAAATTCAGTCCAACAATAGTAAAAACACTGAGCTAGTTACCATTTCTCCTTACCAAATACCTTTTTCCAACTCTGTCTCACACTTTGTTGACTCTTACATTCCAGTAACATTGCCTATTGCACACCTCCTATCAAGATCAATAGAAATGGTCAAATAAATTATTTTTCTTCATAAATTGATTTGTGGATTGTGTGCTTAGTTGGGTAGAATTGATTGTCCTTTTCAAAAGTAATGCATTTTTTCCTCTACACACCCGTTTGTTCACCTGTACTCCCAAGATGTCTGTGTTTTCATATAATCTCTTTTCTTCATTGGTCAAGAAAAAGTTCAAGACCTGATTTTTATAAATTCTGGTTATAAACAGCTAAGGTTGGCTTTTTTCTCTCCCTTTGCAATCACAGTACATGAGTGGCCTCAAGTAGAGAAACACACATTGATTAATCAATTTATTTTATTCCACAGTAGGCTGAATCCATTCAAGGATGTTGTAAAGCACCAGCTATGTATGCTAATACACTAACATGAAGCAGAATCAAGGTGAGATGTAAAGCTCAAAGCAAACAGTCTTGCCCAGTCACCCTCTTTACCTCTCTGATAGGAATATCTGGGCCTATTATTCTCCTCTTATCTGTTACATATTGTTTTCCAATTAAACCCAAATAATAATGAAAGGCTATAGTTTCTATGGTCCTGCAATTCCAATCCCATTTTCATAAACTCACAGTTGTTCCTATATGCAGACAAGGAAGACCATTAGACACCTTCCTGAACCATTCAGCAAAATAAGTGCCAAGTATTGTTTGACAGTAGTGTAATTATATAATTGTTTATTTGGGTTAAGTTCCGATGCAGTGAAAATGAATGCTAAGTATCCCAAGTGCATTCACAACAAAATTAAACTCATTTTGTGGTTAGCATCAACTAGTTACAGGATCAAAGCAAAACTATTACTGGATGCCAAAAGATCAAGCTCTTTTGTTGTAGCAGAACCACGAGCAATGAAAAATTACATAAACTAATTAGTATGGTCAGAATCTCCATTGCTAAAAACAATTTACAGAAATCAAACTCTTGTTTATGAAAAGTTCACAAAATAAATAGAGAAAAATTCTTGTTTGATTGTCTGTTCTTACAAACATCACTGAATACAAACTTTCCCTAGTTTTCCTAGCCTCCTCCCGTGGCTATAATCTGGAAGGAATAATCTTTATCAGAGGCCTCCTTCAACTATCTCACATTACATAATAACACAGAACACTCATGATAGCCTGTAGTAGTTACAGTAGGTTCTGTTTCTCTGTCAGATCTCTCAGTGATAGAGTTGTACTCAATATCTGATTTCTAAAGGCTTTCCGAACACTTCTTAATTTTTGTCATGCTGCCTGGAACCTTGATAGTCTTTCATGCAGAGAGAAAAGCATATTGTCTTGAAGCAAAGCTTCAGATACTCATCACACCTTTGATAAAACATGGGCTATGATACCACTGTGAGACGAAGGAAATCCCACCACTTCAGACAATCATTCTGTAATCAGACTCTTACCAGGCTTTATTTATGAATTTGTAAGTTCTGCCATTATGGTGTCTGATATTTTTGCAAAAAGGGAAAAAAAATAACCATACAACTTCTGTAAACAGGCACTTTGTTGACTGCATGGGTGGGTGCTCACCTGCCGCTGGGTTGTGCCCTTCCCCGTTCCTCTTGCATCGCAGCTCTTTCCAGCAGTTGTGGCACAGTTTCACAAGGGGAAAAAAAGGCAAGAGGACATGAAGCACTTACAGGCACTGCTTCGAGGGCAAGAGCAGCACTGTAAAACTGATGTGTAACCACATGCAAAGTCATGCACAGACCAAGCATATAATTGCCACAGAATGGCTGAATTCGGAATGAGAAACAGAAGGTCTAGCGAGGAGAAAGAACAACAAAATGTGTCTCACATCGTAGCATAGTCCGTCTGTTCTGTAGAAAACCTCAGCACAACCCCTAAAATCAACACAGATATAATTACTATGTGTTCATACAGTATAGATCGCAGAAAATACAAAACTACACGAAAACTACACTACATGAAAACCAAACTCTTTCTTCTACCAAAGTGACAAACTTCACTTACACCTTTCCTTCCTTTTTTCCCTAAACTAATGTTTGAAGAACAATTTGTGAGATGCAGCTCTCAGAGCTTGGAAATTGAAAACCGTTTGGTTTAAATCCTAATTTTTCCTGCGACTTTTTGCCTGACACGGTTCATGGAAATAAAAATATCTACATGCAGACCAGGCCACTAAAAATTCTTGATCCTGCAACTCAACTTTCCCTTTGAGTTCTTTACCTTGTCACACTAGTGTTATTTTAAGAGATTAGCTGCATACGTGCTCACAGATAAGTGGTAAGCATTATAGACTGTCATAGATTTAGGTAGAGAATTTATAACTAAATAAATAGAATCTTAAAGAAAAAATAAAAGCAGTTCTACTTAGGAAGAACAGAATGTAAACCGTCCCTGCATCTACTGGCAGAACAAAATCTTTCCTATACAAGTATAACAGAGTAAATAATTGTGGAACTGAAAAGAAATGAACCATAAGAAAGTTGTAGAACATGAAATGATCACACTATGTATGGTATAGAGAAGGCAGCTAGACATCAAATGCTTGCTGTTTTTTCAGACACAGGAAGTAAGATTCATTGATGAAAGCTAGCAGGAGACAGGTTTGAAGAAATAAAAGGAGATGGTTCTACACATAACAGGTGGAATTTGTTCCAATCTTTTTATGCTAACAGCATCTAACTACTAGAAAAAAAATGTAGACAAATTGGATTGAGTGCAGAGACAAGCTACAAAAACAATTAGAGAATACTAAACTAAAAGAAAAGGAGGAAAGAGAAATACTTACGCAGC
Organism: Tragopan temminckii; assembly: GCA_028571105.1. NCBI lineage: Eukaryota > Metazoa > Chordata > Aves > Galliformes > Phasianidae > Tragopan > Tragopan temminckii. Next base: position 30,878,292 of record JAOWBP010002052.1, on the reverse strand, counting down.
GCTGGCTAAATGACAGCAAAAGTTATCTACATCCACATCTACATCTACAACCAATATTTAAAATGTCTAAACCTTACATTCATCATTCATTAGTAGAATCATTCAGAAAGACACAAGAGTGTATTACACAAATATCAGGGAAAAACATTAAATGATTAATAGTGAAGTTCAATGGTAGGGAAAACTTTAATTAGTCTGTGAAATTGAATTAATTGACATAATATTAGATTAGATAAACACTAGAATTTAGAGTTTGGAATAGAATAACTGCATTAATTTGCAATGCAGAATGCAAACCTAGAGAGTACAATAAGAGGAAGTTTCCAAAGCTGCCTTTTTTTTTTTTTTAAATCAGTAATTTGTGGGGGAAAAAAAAGGACTTTCCAACTAAATTGGAAATGATGGGGCAGAACTTGGCTGGTTCTCAGCTTGGATATTAGGAGAAATTTCTTCTCCAAAAGAGCAGTGAGGCAGTGGCACAGGCTGCCCAGGGAGGTGGTGGGGTCACTGCCTCTGGAGGTGTTCAAGAACCCGTGTGGATGTGGCACTGAGGGACGTGGTCAGTGGAGATGGTGGGAATGGGCTGAAAGTTGGACTGGATTCTATGACTCTAAATGCGGAAGCACTCCTTGTAATCCATAAGCTGAACATAGTCAAGTCGCAAATTACATGACTTCCAGTTTTTAAATCTGAAGAGATTTCACAGGAAACCATATCATAGGTGTACGAAGAATCTTTCTCCAGTCTTATATTGCAAAAATTATTAAAGTAACGTATTCTGAAATGTGATGGGGGCCTCTTTGCAGGCCATGTAGTCATTTAACTATACAAGACAAGTACCACCAGCTTTTTCCAGTTTGAGAACCAGAACTGTGTGATAAGGCATAATGGCTACAGTTTATCTATGGGTATCATCTGCACAGACTGTCTAATGCGTTTAAATTCTATGAAGCATTTGTTAACAGTGAATCAACATTGTCATTATTTAATAATCTGTGTTCTATCTTGATGAGTGGAAATAGTCAATTCTGACTTTCAAACATCTTAATTTGAGGTCATTTTATTGGATGGGCAGCATTAGATAAAAAGCATCCAAATGAGAGCAAACATAAAGTCTAACATGATTTCATTTGGCAAGAGAAATACACACTGACATTTCTTTTGTCATGCAAACATATGACAAAAATGCAGGGTGAATGAGAGTTGTATTGTACCGTGTTTATTATATGCATGTTAAAAACCTCAGAAGCAAAGCCATACTGTAAACAAGTGGGCTCCTGAGAGATGGGAGAGCTTTACTGAGGAGGGACCCTGGTTGTGTAGTGATGAAAGGGTGCCACGGATTAGCAAGTGCTGCAGGACAGAAGAAAGACCAGAGTTCTTTTAACGACCTTTAGCCACAGGAATGAAAAAGTAGCAAAACATCTTTAGGAGTGGCCAAGACAACGCCTTTGCATCACTCATCACTCCTAAGGACAAGCATTACCTCTGCTGGTCCAGAGAATAAAGAAGGAACTGTGGCTTCAGAGGGGGACTGCATCTCCTGGGAAGTGCTGAGGATAGCTTCAGCATGAAGAGCCCAGAACCCAGTTCTGACACCAGTCAATCAGGAGAAACTTCCACATTTCAATCTCAGCATACCACAGACTAAATGCTGATACATAGCTTTGTCAGACAGGGCTCAGATGCTCAGCCTTGTGCAGAGTCAAATCCACAGTGACTGAAAATTGAAATCAGGGTTACCAATAAGTAAATGGAAATAGTGTTGTTTCCCAGAACACAGCAAATCTTTCACAATGTACTGGGGTGCATGTTTTTCGTCTCCACTGAGCTATGAACAATAGGCAACTCTCTGCTTTTATTAAAAACTTTGAGGGATTATTATTTTAGTTAAGCCTTAAAGAATTCATACCTATCTGGAAAGGGCAGCTTGTGTAACGAACTTCCTGTTTTCATCATAGGTTTTTGCTGTTGCCTGTTATTACCCAGTTAATACGAACGGCCTGGAGTTTATTTTTAGCTCACTTGAGCCTATTGTAAGGTCTGTTTGAGAACTTAACTTTCAAATCAGAAAATGAAATTACTGCATCTAACACTGAGCTTAGGAATATACTCTTAGGTCTTTGCAAACAGCCAAAGCATAAATTGAAAACAGGTAATGAATAGCAATTGAATATAAGTAATCTGTTCAGTTCAAAATCTGTCCTTTATTTTCAAATTACACCCTTAATTTGTAAAACAAGCTTTTATTTTATAAAGAAGGCACACTTCATG
>JAOWBP010002052.1:30865319-30875918 GCA_028571105.1 Tragopan temminckii | reverse complement strand
CTTCATGCCTTCAATCCCCAATTAAAACAAAAGAGAAGAACAACTATTTGCCAAAATAAGCAGGGAGTTACTTTCATTTGATGAAAAATACGTAATCTAAATGTCTTGAGATCACGGAATCAAGAATTTTAAAGTCTTCCGCATTAAACAACTTTTTCATGTATATCAACTCAAATGTAGCACAAGTGAAAAGTCTTTAAGACAGAAATGAGACTGAATGTGAACTCTGCAAATGACACTTTTTAAACAGTCATTCATCTTCCCAAAGAAAAGACGAAGTAGCAATAATAAAATCATGTAGAACCACGGGGAAATTCAGGTGAGACGGGATTTAAAGAGGTCATTGAGTCCAATGTCCTGCTCGAAGTAGAACAAGCCATAAGGTTATTTAGGGCTTTAACCCATCTGGCCTCAACAATCCAAGGATGGAGAGCACACGACCTCCTCTGAACAACCTGTTCCAGTATGAGCATCCTCATGAGGAAAAGATTTCTCCTTGCCCCCACTGCAAACCAATCCAGTATCAACATCTGCTCATTCCTCTGTTTCTCCCGTGCTGCACTTCACTGAGAAGTGCCAGGCTCCATCTTTCTGATGACCCTGTCACAGACACAGGAATGCTGCTGTTAAGGACCCCCAAGGCTAAGCAAGCCCTGCTCCCTCAGCCTCCCTCCAGTCCCCTGGCTTTGGCTCTCCACCAAACTCACTCCAGCTTACCACCTTCTTTCTTCCTAAAAGAAAAACTGAATACAGTATGCAAACATGATCTAACAAGTGCTTGTCCAGGATCCACGCTGATCCACACTGCTGGATCCTGTCCACCCTACTGCCCACTAGGTCCTCCCCACAGAGCTGCTTCCACCACTCTGCCCCCAGTCTGCACTCTTGCGCAAGGTCTTTCATAGAATTGTACCGTTATGAAGGTTGGAAAGACTAATAAGACTGTCAACCAAACATCAATTCATACCTGTGACCACTTCAGACCATGTCACTCAGTGCCACATCCGCACGGTTCTTGAACACCTCCAGAGAAGGTGACTCCATGCCCTCCCTGGGCAGCCTGTACCACTGCCTCACCACTGTTTCTGAAAAAAAAATTGTTCCCAATTTCCAACCTGAATATCCCTTATTTCTCATGTGCAGGACTTGGCATTCACCCTTACTGAATTTCCAGTCATTTCATTACTACAGATAACTCCTTAGATGGTTTTGAAACTGTAGTTTGACATTTTTCTCCTTTCTGTTTAGCTCTACTATTGCAGAGTCATCTTACTACAAATTAGCTTGAAAAGGTGGGTTACGCAGTTTCGGATACATTTAAAATCTGATTAGACAAAAAAAGAGAGATAAAGTAGCCCGTCCTGTTTGTCATTATGAATTATTTTTTCACTGTCTTCCATTTGCCTTATATGTATTTTAGATTTACTGCTGTAACTACTTTGGCTTCAATAGACCTGTAAGAATTTACAGAGTAAATCATACACCAAAATAAATCAACTTTCGGTCTCTTTAGCTAGTCAGATAACCCACAGGTCACAGCACTTTCTGTATGTACATAATTTCAATAATTTCACTATTAAAACTTAGATTAAATTATTTACTTTAAGCCAACTCTCCAGGAAAAGTGAACATTATTTATAAACAGGTGTATCTGAAAGGATTTGAAGATAAAAGAGAAAACTGACAAAAATATCGATAGTAGGTTCATTAAGTTTCCATTCATTACATATTTCAGTGACTACAAAGGAGATTTTGGTTTTGTTGTTAAAAAAAAATAATAATAAAATTTCTGACCACCTGCTGCCTGGGAAACTTCACAAACAATGTAATAGTTTTCAAAAAAGATGTTATAAGTTACAACAAAAGGATATATGGGATAAGCCCCAAAAAGATACATTTCTCTGTCCCTTTAAGGAGACCAAATCCAAATGGCTGAAGTAGCATTTACTTTAAACTTTTAAAAAGGAAATGCAAAAGATTCAGGACTGAAATTTCAAAGCTAACTATTACAGGCTGCTGAACAAAGGAAACTTATTTTCATTCTTGAAGCTTTGATTTTACTGTTACGTCACTGACATTGTGATTTTTAAACTGTTTATTGCCTTTTACTTAAAATTCACCCTCGAGATAAAAAAAAAAAAAATCAAGAAACATTGTCATTACAATCCTTTCAAGACAATTTTTAGTGAAAGCTACTTGTGTTCAGTTTGCCATTTGAGTATCTATTCAACAAGTCTGCTTCCCTTCTCTGATTCTTTTTACATTTCCCTTGCAAACAGTCTGACTTCAAAGATCTCATCATCAAAATTACACAGCAGGTATTTGGATGAATTAAAATATGTTAGCACAGATAATAAAACACAGTGGCAATGGGCAGACCTTGGGCAGCTGCCAGGTGCCCACCCAGCCACTCTCACTCCCTCTCCTCACCAGGACAGCAGGAGAAAATGGGTCAAGACAAAGGCAGGGAGAGAACTAACTCATTACCATCATGGGCAAAACAAACTCAGCCTGGGGAAAAATAATTCAATTTATTGCCAATTAAAAATAGAGTAGGATGGCGAGAAACAAAGACAGAAACTAAAAACATCTTCCCACCACCACCTCCTTCTTCCCGTACTCAGCTTTACTCCTTCACTCTCAACCTTACCTCACCAAGTGGCACAGCAGAATGGGGAATGGATGCTGCCACCAATCCATAACAGCTCCTCTCTGCCACTCCCTCCTCCTCACACTTTCCCCCTGCTCCAATATGGGTGTGTCCATGGCTGCACAAAGAAATCTGCTCCATGCGGTGCCAGAGGGCTGCAGAGGGGCAGCCTGCTCCTCCATGGACCTCTCCTGGGCTGCAAGGAGCATCTGTTTCACACCTGGAGCATCCCCTGCCCTCCTCCTGCACTGGTGGTTGCAAGGCTGCTTCTCATGTGTTTCTTTGTCTCACTCCTCATCTTCCCACAGCATTTTTGCCCTCTTTTATACACATTTTCCCCAGGGTGCTGTCATGTCGGCAGCAAGGCCTGGCCACGCTGGCTGTTGGGCCATTGGCGTTGACTGGCACTAGCTGTGTCCAGACTGGGGCAGCCCCAGCTTCACCTCATAGAGAGGCCTGGCAGTGCCCCCACCCAAAACAGCATTGGTTGGACTGAACCAAACTAACCAAACTCCTTGGCCAACACACACCCCGTGCTCTTCAGAGTGCCTGATACATCCCAATCATCCAGCACTGCTGCAAAAACAAAAGTGTAGCAGATTGGGGTGGAAGGTCTTACCACAATTCTGCAATGAAAAGGAGGAAACATGAAATTTTTCATCTATGCCCATACCCTAGATTCAATTTTCTCTAGACCTAGCATACGAACAAGACAATTATTCACCTGCAGAAACTGTCTCTGGGGATTATTTTTCTCTAAGGACAAGCTGGGTGCATGAAAATTACATGGCTGAAGCTGGAATTGGTCTGGTGTGTTGGTGCTGGCAGGTCTTTTTTAAGTGTTGCTACGGGATACTTAATCACAGCAAGCAATAAGAACTTTAAGTTCCTGTCTCACTGCTAGTGTAGTCATGAATTTTAATATTTAGGCCTAGAATGTTTTCAGGTAAATCACTGTAAATCCAGAGAACCTACATGAGCTGCTTCAGATTCACAAAAATATACCTAGGAACAACAGTTTTGTACAGCAATCATAACACTGATTACATATCCTTTAAGTCATAGCACGCTGAAGGTATATTCAACTTCTTACTAAGTAAAACATTTAAGAAAATCTTACTGAAATAAAATAACTGAAAAATACTGGAAACACTTTAGCTGCAAGAAACTGACATCAGAAGAAATGAATTCTGAGTTTTCAGCACTCCAGCTGTTGCAATTAATGCAATTAAAATGAGAGAGGAAACATTTTAACTTACCCTTCAGAAGCAGTTTACCCACTGAGGTCATTTAGGGCTGAGAATACCTGCTGTGAGAGGTCATATCACTGAAGCACTGTATTTACAGGGTGACAAGAAGTTCAGGGGAACAGTGTGGAGGTCTGTACAAGTTCTCCTGCAGCAGTGCAGAGGGAATCCCAGGTCATTAATTTTGCTTGGACTTTCTGATGTGTAATCTGTTATACACAAATACAACACTGTATTTCATTAGCCAAAGAAAGTACATCCCACACTGGAACTGGATACAACCATTGAACAGCTTTAGATGTTCAGCAAATTGACAACTATGCATCACAATTCTGGTACGTCAGACCCCAAACTCCATAAAATTGCAATATTTATCTCCAAAACCATAACTGTCTAAACATTTACATCAAGTTTCTTCCATAAAACACACATTGAAAGTTTAGAAATGTTGACTGAATCATTTCCTGTGACTCAGTGATCTGCTATTGCATCTGTGCAGAACACCAGGAGAGCTGTTTTTAGCTTGACAATTTTACAATTCAATGGAATGTTAATGGCCTCCTAAATTTCATATAAAACAGCTTCTTATCATGTCCTTAATCTCTTATCAGATGTTATCTCAAGTTAAAAAAAAACAAAACTCAAGGCCAGATTATAACCATGGAGAGAAGTAGTAAGAAAATTCTCCCATGCAACTGATCTCAGATTGAAGATTAGCAGCGACTGTGTGCCAGCTATTTCCTGTGATTGATCAGATATTTAGAGAATCATTACTCTGTTTCCCTGGCCGTGTGTTACCCAGGATACACGAAGAGAAGGGGGTGTGTGCTACTGGAGTCAGAAGTTGTAAACCTACTCCTATTGTGAGCCAGAAGTTGTTTGTCATGCTCCGAAGCCACCCTTGGAGCAGCTCGTAGATGTATGGGCTGTTGCAGCTCTCTCTGCAAAGCTATCTCTGTGTAACACTGAATTTTACCCAATCTTTAGATTTTAAATGGAGCAAATTCCACATCCCTGCGGATCACTACGGATCCTCCACTCTTCTGACAGGTTTTATCTCCTGTCCTGCCATATGCAATAATTACAGAAATAAAATTGGTGCACATCCGTATAAACTCTTAGGAAAAGAAAGAAACTGAATACCATGCTGTGCTGGCACACAGACAGAGTAAACAAGCTGAAAAGAGTGAAAGAGTAGATACTTTTCCTCACTCTCCCTTTCCAGCTCTAGCATTTAACTAGCATTGAGCTGTAAATTTAAAATGTGATATTCTAAACCTAATTTTTAAACTTGATTTCTTTTAAAACACACTTTCCCATTAGCACCTGGATAAAGGTAGTCAGCATTTAGAATGCAGTGTTTATTTGTTTTAGGAGAGCTCTTACTATGTGATTGCTTCAAGCAGATAGGAGAGAGTGAACTGTATGGCTTTTGTTGAGCCTGCATTTTAGAGCAAATATCTTTGAAGCACAGCCTACTGAGAAGAACAGCTTTTCACAGGAAACAGAAGAAAATACTGTATGCTCAAGACAAATGGGATTCTCCTCGAGCAAGAAAGATGTAATAAACATCTCAATACAAAATTAGTTAGGAAATGTGAAAGGTTGAGGGCTGAGCTTTGCTTTTACAAAGACAAAGGAAGAAAAAGCCTATGCTGAAGAACTTACAAATTCCTCTAGAGCAGATTTCAGATATAACTAAAAAAAATTAAATGAGTGTTCTGATATACGCCTGCAAACCAGCCAATATGACAACAACGTATAAGAAGTGGCAGAAATGTGGAACTCTTCCATCCCATCACAGCGTACCAGCAGACTGAAGCATGTTGTAACCCACCACGTTCCTCATTACCCCTTGGTTTTATGCCCCTCATATCCACATGCACCTAATAAAAGCATTTCCCATTTTCCCCTTCAGCCCCTGCTCCCTGGGTCTGAGGTCTAAAACTGCAGCCTGCACATTCACTGCCACCACCCCATGGTGTTCCAGCCCCTTCCATGCGCCCCAGGTCTGTTCTCACTGCCAGCTGCTGCACATCTTGCCAAAATTTTTCATTCACCTCTACTTGTAAGAAAGAACAATATAAAGATAAAATCACAGAGCCTAGCCCCATCTAAAGGGCTAGAGTAGGTGTGAGTTGGCACGTTGGTGGATTCTGTCATCATCTGAGGGAGACGATTTTTAAAAGAACGGAGGACAGGGATTGCAATGCTCCGAAATTTCAAACCTAGCTCTTCCCATGGCTCTGTCACAGAGAGAAGGGTCTTCAGCAGTTAAGAATAGCTTACGGTCTTGGGTGAAAGGAGCAGGTTTTGGTCTGGTTGAATGTATCAGTCACCCAGGGCAATTTGTCCAAAAGAAATCAAACTTACAAAATAAAATGACTTGGCTTCTCTTGGCCCAAAAATATGACTCTCTCTGGCCTTAACTAATAGAGAATGCACCTATGTTTAACTACCAGAGTATAATTGCCATGGGATTGAGACTAAAATTGTTGGTTGATACCTGACTTGCCTTTCCGTATTTAGTCATCACTTATAAAGACTTTTGTATTTATGGCCGATGTCCTCTTACACTGAACGTCCAAAGAAATAACTGCTTGTAGTAAAGCAGTGAAGTTTGCTGCCAGCTAAAAAATGTGAATCCCACGTGGCTCATATTCGGTATTTTGTTGCTGTCTGACTTCTACTTATCTATCTTTTGTTAGAGATGAAATCATGTGAAAATAATGAATTGTGGGGGGAATAATTAATGAATTAAATAGGAGAAGACCAACATCTAAGTCAGAAAATTCAGTGAAGTTCATGAAAATTCAGGCATGGGAAGAAGTAAAAATGCAGTTTATCTATCAAAATGAATTAAATTTGAATAGGAAAGAAAGTGCTTTAAGTGGCATAAAGCCACAGCTTTCAGTTTGATGAGTAGATAAGCCAAACTAATGGGTCTCTGCAGCTGAAAGTATGAGATCCATCTGCTTCTTTTTTCTTCTTCTGCTTCTCTCCTTCTATGCCCCAGCTCTCTTCCTCTTTCCCTGCTCACAGCCACATCATCTGCTGTCATATTTTATGGCTGTAGCATCAGCCACTTCTGTGGCTTAATTCAATTCAGAGAAATGGCAGAAAACAATCCGTGACATAAATGGCATAAATGGTCTGCCATTGCTGGAGAGGTACAAGTATTAGAGAAAATACAAAGTTATGATAGAAAGAGAAAGGGAGAGACGAGTAGAGGACCTAATCTTTTTGGTAGCAGTGAACTGTTCTGTTTGCCCATTATGTTTAATTTGACCAACCCCTAAAAAGACACTGCACGAGAAGTGGTTTTCCCTCACATATTCCACATCAAATTGATCTCAGATGTATGGTAGCAATCCTGGAATTGCATCAAAATTAGTACAGTTATTCAGGAACCAAGCATCCTCCTATGGCTTCAGAGCACTCCGTTCTGCTTTTCTTAGTATTTTGGCCTATACATCTCATTTCCCCATTATTTAGTGGAGCTGTTTTTAATAACAGGGATGAAAAACCTTCTGCCTAAGGTTCAGCAGCTCTTTTTCTGGAGTAACAAGAACTATCTGCATTCAGATGGTCCCAAAACATCTACCTACAAAGAAGCCTCTGCCCGATATTCATCCTGGCTTGACGGCAGAGCAAATACGTGAAATTCTGCAGCTTCCTCCTGGTTCAGAAAGGGTTCCATGCTCAGTTCCATGTTTGCAAAAGAGATCTGGAAAAAATGTTCTTTGTCTGAACATTATTGTTCCTTGGGGGTGGCAGAGCATGTCCCTTCTGCAAGAGAGAATAGGCTTTAAGGCCCCCCATGGCACACAGCAGCTCCCAGGGAATCTATGATAGGCCAATAACCTCCTATGCCTCTAAACCATCCACAAACCCCGACAGCCACCATGTCAAATGACAATAGTGCACAATCCCCAGAAGAGTTTCAGTCTTCTGACGATGAATTGAGAACTTTATTAGAATAAGTAGACCAGAATTTCCCTTAAGAAGGCACTCCCAAAGTATGGTCCACGAGGCCAGCCGAAATGCTCTAAGGCTGGCCTGCAAAACTATGCTAAAAACACTGTTTTCAACAGTGTCTCTCTTAAAGGTTTGATGAAACAGCTCAGTGGCAGTGCCAGACAAAGAATAAGCCTAACAGTCTTCCACTAATCAGAAACTTTGGGAACTTCTACCTTAAAATACTTTTCCCTTATCCTCCTATTCCTATCAGAGTTTTTCATCCCCTTCCACCAGATGTCCTGTTACAGACTTGAAGCTGCAGCAGGTCCATCACTGCTTCCTGTTTCCAGTGAGGCTCTGGTTCTTCTAAAGGTCCCAGAGCCACCTCCAGGATCAGCTTGGTGACTGTCTCACCAACCTGGTCATTTCCACCGTGAGAGAACTTCTGCCTCTTCAGTTATTTTTGGGCACTGAACACCACAGAGGCAAACTCCCCTCAAGAGGCCTTTTGCTCGGGTTCCAGCATGACTGAACCTTAACCTTCACCACATGCCACAGTCCAGTAAAGTTTACATACTTCAGCCAACAGCAGTCCCATATGGTCTACCTCCAGTAACAGTGATGTCAGCAGGTATTGCCCAACATTTTCCCTATTTAGTTTTATTGCCTCTAGATGGCCTGATTTGATCTTGCGTAAGAGTTTCATGTTTGAGTAGGAAGACCTGAAAATGCTGGATTTTGACACCTACAAGCTTCCTGTCACTTACACCGGGCCACTTGAAAGGAAAGTGGACCTCGCACTTCAGCAGTAGTGTTCCCAGCTGCTGACTGGCAGCATGCCAGACAAGACGACTGCCCTATAGCCAAGAGGAATTCACACTGGCTAGTTTTGCTACAGGCTTCTCTCCTGCTCTCCCTCACCAGTCTGATCCCTTGTGAAATGAGTGACCTAAATGTTGTATGCTTGAATCCACACTGTGTTTCACAATGCCTGGAACATTACAGACCTAAGAGACTGCTCTTCACGATGGCTACTCCTTTCAAGAAATGAAAGGGAAAAGATGCCTTTCCAAGATCCACCCATTGTTGGTTTAGGTCAAAGAAATATTTCTACAAATATGGATCAACCAGTAGTTGCACCATAGATAAGTTATACAGACTTAGTGCCATTCAGCAACCACTACACAAACTGCACTCTGTATCTCACAGGTGGTATTATTCTGTTCTCAACCTCCCCTTCACCGAGGAATGCCCCCAAAACCTACACAGGTCATATATCTTCCTATGACATCCTACAGTGTATTTTATCCCCTTCTTGCTCTGCAACCAGTATGGGGAATCTTTATGCATGAAGTTCATTCACTAAATGAAAAAATGTGACTACAGATTTACAAATGCTGTGTGAGGAAACCAACAGGAAGTGTAATATATACAACTCCCTTTCTGTTTATTTTGTCTTTTCTTTTTTAATTTTTTTCAGGTGGAGATGCAATAGCTTGCATTTTTTTTGTGCAATAGCTATGGTCAGTTCTGAATGCATGCCTGATGCCTGTCTCATAGTTTTTCCAATTCTACAACATGTCATTAACCTCTTGTGAAAACACTGACTTTGTAAAACTCTCTCCTGGACGCACAGTGGGAGAAGATAACCCTTTTAAAGTCTCCTCAGTCAATATGGCACTTAAATCTGGTCTCCAGGTATCCCCTGTTGTCAGACATAAAGTAGAGCTGCTCTGGAGTTACTATTAAGAATTCGTTTTTCTCCTTCTCTGAGAAGGAGCACACATTAAAGACTTGCTCTCTATTACACTTCCTCACTCCTTAGAAACTTTGCCATAGTATTCATCATATACTATAATGACGACCAAACTAGAACTTGCCAATTTGACCTGAGAAAGTAATGTATTTTGAAGTTAAATACTCAACTGCCTTTTGAAGTGACAAGTCTTTGGTTTTTTTTTAGCGGACTTTCAGTTTCCTATCCTTTTTTTCTGTCCTTGGCTCTACTATTTTCACCTTTCTTCCTGTACCCCCCAGGATGAATGGCATTCCTTTGCGTGCATATGTAAGAAAGCTGTCAGCAAGAAGCAGAGACAAAGTGAAGCACTAGGCCTACATTCTGTCAATTGTCAGTGCTTTTTAAAAACATGTTTTTGTTGAAAACTGCTCTATCAGAGATCCCAAACAGCCTCAGAATAGTGCAAGAGTCTCATAAATATTGCTTTAGGGAATATAGTCACACTAGGAATGCTCATCAGTGAGTACAACAGGCAGCAGATAAGCAGGAACAGTCACAATTAGTGCTCTGAAGATTGTAGAGAAACATGCATATTTTCATTCAGCATACACTTTTACTGTAACCAAAAGTGCATGACAGTCTGCAGGTATAAGCACACAGCTTCTAATATCAGAGAAACTCTGCCATATGTGTAATCTTCACTTACTAGACTCATCATCACAAAAAAAAAAACAAAACTACAGCTGCTCATTCCCTGACAGTATAAACTGCATCCACTTCTGGCCATATTAATCTCATCATGATAGCATTTGTACTTCCTCCTCCTCTAGCATATACGTAAAATATCAGTTGTTACCTTTATAACCTTCTATCAGTGGCTGAGGAGTTCATTTACATTTATGATACAAAGACAGTAATAGTCTCCGTTGTGCTAATGCATTTAATGAGGAATTTTCTTTTAAAAAAGATGCAGTTCTGAACTAGTCTCTTTACACTTAAATGGT
>JAOWBP010002052.1:30849039-30861117 GCA_028571105.1 Tragopan temminckii | reverse complement strand
CCTTCCCTGTCTCCCTGATTAGGATTTATAATAAACTGGTTGGACCAACATTTGAACCATTGTTTCTTAATCTCACGCCAGGTATACATATATTAAAAAGAACCTCCTCTCCCTCCTATAAATGGAAGTGAGACACCAGGCTGTCCAGAGCCACATCCTGCCTGACCTTGAATGCCTTCAGGGATGGGGCATCCATAACCTCCATGGGCAACCTGGTCCAACCTGCTTCACAAACCTCTGAGTGAAAAAATTCTTCCTAATATCTAACCTAAATCTCCCCTGTCTTAGAATCATAGAATCACAAGGTTTGAAAGGACCTAGAAGATCGTCTAGTCCAGCTATTCTCCCATCACCATTACTACCACAAGCTACTAAACCATATCTCATAGCTCCTCATCCAGACGTCTCTTGAATACTGCCAGGGACTGCAACTCCACCACCTCCCTGGGCAGGCCATTCTAGTGCGTGACCACTCTCTGAGAGAAAAAGCTTTTTTTCTTTATATCTAATCTAAATCTCCTCTGGTGCAACCTGTGGCTGTTTCCTCAGGTCCTGTTTGTTGCCTAGGAGAAGAGGCCAAACCCTTCCTCATCACAACCTCCCTTCAGGAAGTTGTAGAGCACAATGAGGTTGCCCCTGAGCCTTCTCTTTTCCAGACTAAACAATCCCAGCTCCCTCAGCCACTCCTCATAAGACTTGTGCTCCAGACCCCTCACCAGTTTTGTTGCCCTTCTCTGGACATGTTCCAGGGCCTCAATGTCTTTCTTGTAGTGAGGGGCCCAAAACTGAACACAGTACTCGAGGTGCAGCCTCACCAGTGCTGAGTACAGGGGGATGATCACCTCCCTGCTCCTGCTGGCCACACTATTTCTAATGCAGGCCAGGATGCCGTTGGCCCTCTTGGCCACCTGGGCACACTGTCAGCTCATGTTCAGCCAAGCATCAATCGACATCCCCAGGTCCCTTTCCTCTTCACAGTCATCCAGACACTCATCCCCAAGCCTTTAGCACTGCATGGGGTTATTGTGACCAAAGTGCAGTGGACTGGCACTTTGCCTTCTTGAACCTCATCCTATTCACCTCAGCTAAACAAACCAGCTTATCTAGATCCCTCTGAATGGCCTATAGTCTTTCCCCTCATCAAGGCCTAAAATGTCCTGCAGACTCCTCACTGTGGAGACAGGATAAAAATGGATGAATCTCACCTGGCCATTGCACCTCAGGCTGCAGGAAGAAGGCTTCTCCTTTCTGAACACACAGGCAGAAGTCACTTGATGCAGCACTCTCTAGAGACTCAGCTAAGTACGGAAACAAAGGACACCAGGCTTAGAGAACAATGACCTCCAGGAGGACAAACAAGTTTTGCTATGAACAGGTGTTTGTTACAGTTAAACTGTTTTATCTTATAGCAACCTGTGGGTCATGTTGAAGTCAGAACAAGGTATTTTTTTAAATTACATTATCTAGGATGAAATTAGAGCAGCTAACACCCATAGCTTTGTGCTGAAGGAATAAAACAGCCCAGAGCACCCCAACCTCAGCAGGTGCACAGGTCGAAACAGTCCAGCTTGCTCTGCACTTCCCTCCTATGGCAACAACCATGGAGAAGTTTCTCCTACATTTTGGTTTTAGCCTCCTTTGTAAATTGACTATCTATAAAATGAATTTACAGGTTTAGTAACAGCGACAAAAGCTGTACAAAATCTAGTAGAGAATAAACTTAGTGGGGGAGCTCCACCTAGCTGGCAAAATTTCTCTTTTTGGCCCAGTTTATTTTACTCACTGTGACAAAAATTATTTAACTGAGCAAGCTGTTTCCACATAAAAGCTCACTGTAGAAACCACAATGCCAAATAGGCATTCACCAGATGCATGGACCAGACATCACACCACTGACTCTACTGCACTGGGAGTCTGAACCATGAGTTCCATCCTCCAAGGAGATTCAGAAGTCCTGATCAGGAGAGAATCAGGAAAAAAAAAACAGCTCTGGTGAGTACATTCCTCCTTCTCCATCCTGACCTCCTGAGTTCCACTCAGAATGAGAAAAAGATATAAAGGAACAAGCATAGCAAAGAGAGAAGTGTTAGAAATACACATGCCATGTGTATGTGTTGCACCTTCAATCTTTCATCCCTCTAGAAAGGACCCAGCAACTTCACAGTCCTCTCTGCTTCAAGTTTCATGAGTGGTTAGTTACATGTTTAGGATCAGCAAAGGCACCATTTTTTACTAAAGAAATTGATTTTACAGTTAAGTTCTCTGTAAGATTAATAAACTTTCCCTCTCAACAGGCTGATTGCCAGGATGACATCTACAAGAAGGGACTGGGATTCTTCTCATGAGCTCACTATCTTCTGCATTTTTTTGTTATTTCAGGGTTGTACTCTACTTTAGTGACACCATAATGCATCCATGGTCAGAAGGCACTGCCATCAAGGATAAAATTTAAGACCAGCAGAATTCAACAAGTATGGCATAATCCCTAAGTTAGCTGAATTCTGTATTGTAACAGGTCAAGACAAAACCAAAAGTGTACAGAAACTTTTCCACAAATTGCAAAACTAATCAGGCATGTCATTTAAATTATCATTTTAATCAATTTTGGTCTCTGGAAATGTGAGATACTAAGCATAAGAGCATAGAGAGAGAACTAAGGGGTCAAAACTAGTAGGTCTGACCTCCATGCTGACCTAACCAGTAAAAGCTATTACTAACGGAGAACTGACTAAATTCCTAAAGAAGCAAACAAACAAGACAAGGATATTTCATCAGTTTTCATAATGATGAAGAACTGATGACTCATGGAGTAATATTTGAACAGAACACCACTTTCTCAACCAGCTCATAACTTCCTTTGCATGGCAAGAGGACTTAAAATGGATCCTATTGGTCCAGCATAATTTAATTTCATGAAGTAGTTGCTCACTAGCTTCTAGAAAGGAAACTCCAGCCAACGCCTGCAGAAATGTGCAGAGCAAGCTACTGGCAAAACCAGTAGCATACCTGGGATAACTTATTAGCTCCCATGCAAAGAACATGCTGAGGGTTGTTTTTTTACATATATTTTTCTTTAATGTCATTTTTAAAAATCAAAGTAAGCTGTTTTGAGTTCTGGATGCTCCCCAAAGCACTGGTGAATTCAGAGACCATGAAACTACAGAGATAACTCTCACAGGCTTAAATGTGCTCTACAGGCATTCCTTCCACCACCGCACTTTTTTCTGAGTCTGCAAACTGAAAGGCTAGAAGTCCCTTCTCTAACTATGAAACGAATGCTTAGGCCCTCAGTAAAGATCTGGGTAAAGGACTTGTGAGTAACACTGTGTTTATGACTAAAATAATTTCAGTCTAGTAATGAGAAGAAATAGCACATGCATACATACCTGTTTGTATTTATATATATGTATGTATGTTTTTAGAAGTTAAAAATCACTTAGCATTCATTAATTTTAGAAGGTGGCATACTTGTATGGAACATCTATTTTCTTTATATGGCTTATTCCCCTAGTTACCTAAATACTGTCTTGTATTGAAGATGGGACATCAAACACCAATACCCAGAACGTTTTATCACGCAGAAGTTTTAACCACAAAATCTCTATTAACACTTTCAATTTGATTCAGAAGACACTTTCCCTGAGGCCACCTTCTTGTTCTTCTTTAACAGATACTAAGCAAATCAACACTAGAAAAGGTATATTTCAGCATTATCTTGCTTGCTTTACATACTGCGGGTTGTTGTTTGTTTTTTTTTTTTTAAAGAAGGACAATGACAATGGGAGATGCAGTTTGTATTTGAAGACAATAAAAAATAGCATAACAAGTTTCATTTTCTCTTATTATTATTAGACCGTGGTCCAGCAAAAGAATTTGCCCTTTTGTATGTACACGTATTAACAAGATTGTTTTATTTGTCATGTTTTTCCCTGAGTCTACAGGTTCACAAAAACACACATTTCAGTAAAAACTCCTAACATTTCTCTTTCCTGCCTTGCTTTGGAAAGGCTTCAGAGACAAAAGTAAGTACCTTCTCAGATGACACCTCCAGCCTAGGACCCACTCCGGCTTGCTACAGCCAGCTCCTTGTGCACAGACAGTGATCTGGCTGAGAAGCCACATAAGCGTAGTTGCTGCCAACCCTTTTTCCTGTGCTGTTGTGGAATCACCCAGTGATGGAGCTTGGACTGCAGCATCACTGACACATCGGCAGTACCTAATCCTTATCCTTCATCTCCTCTGCCTTGAACTTAAACAGCACCGTCCCCTCTGTCCCTATGAAATAGATACCTGGCTGAGAAAGATACCACTTAGTCAAACTTAGGGGAAGAAAGAATGAGGTTTTGCAGTGAGAAATAAAAAAACATTCTTTGACATTACTAAGATGCACTTGAGATTACACACCCTCAGAAAGCCCCACATATTGTCTCTCACCAACCTACTGAAAGGTCATAAACATTTTGATATTACAAGTCACTCATCAAATCAGCGACAGAGAGGGGACCAGAACATGCTGTGGCTTTCTGCATGCTTTTTATGCTGAATTTCAGTTGCTTTCATCTCCTCACACTGAAGAGCAAAGTGAATCTTCTCTCAACTGTTCAGCAAGTGCTGTGAACAAGACATTTCACCTGCTACAATCCACAGCACCATCCATCACAGCAACTGCTGCCCACAACAGTGCCTGGGATGGGTGGCTGCTCCACATGCCACACCATAAACTCACTGACACTGTCCTGGCAGTGGCTAACATGGCTGCTCTGGGAAGAGTACACGGTCTGGCTGTAGGCAACTGAAGGTCTTCCTGAACCAGCAGAAACATCACCACTTTTGTGTTAGCAATCCCTGGTGGACCTTTGTCCCACAGATCTCTCAAATCACTGCTTTAACCTATTTATTCAAACTGCCTGCAGCAATGTGCCATGGTGTAATTATTTTGTTTTTCCCCTCTAACAATGCCTCCTCTTTCCTGTTTTTACATTCTGAAGACTTCATTTGGTATATTATTGAAAAAGAAACCTTAATTTGCTCTGTGCTCTCCTCACCACTTGTGCCTCTGCAGAGAGCTATCATACTCAATCTCCCTCTTCTGAAATCTGTTGTTTAAGATGAAAAACTTTTCTATCCTGATATGAAAAATATTCCAATGATCCTTGTTCCAGTTTTCAGCTTTTTATTCCAACTCTGCTATATCTTCCTTCTGATAAGGTGGCCCAAAATGCATGCAGTTTTCAAGATCTCCATGGTTTCACGAAACAGCTGGATGGGTTTTTCCCCTTTTTTTTTTTTTTTCCTTTCCCTCTTAGCTCTTTCTACCCATTACTAATATTGTTGTACTTGCCTTTTTGACCTCCATTGAGTATCAGGCTGACATTTTCACAGAATCATTCACAATGAGTCCAGGATCCTTCCTGAGTGATAATAGGTAATTTAGAGCGCATCACTGTGTATGTATAATTAGTTGTTTTTCTCCATGTGCATTATTTTGCATTTATCGATTCCGAATTTCATCTGCCATTTTCTCACTCAGTCACGCAGAATTGCAAGATCTTCTGCACTGTTTTTCAGCCAGCTTTAGCTTTGATGTCTGTGAGCTTTATCATTCCCTCCATTCTCCCCAGATTGCTTTTAAACACAGAGTACAGAGACAGCTGCACTGTGTCAGATCAGTGCTCCTCCTAACCAAGCATTCTGTGCAATATTGACTAAAAAGAAAGATGCTTAAGCAACAGCACCAGAACACAGCTCTGGAAAACTTTCCACTCTCAGCCCCTCCTGAGTTTGTACAGTGTGTCTTTTTACTCTTGATGGCTGTCTTTTCTTTATGTTCTTTCTTTATACTATTGATGGTTCTCTTTTCCATTCAGTTGTTTACTCTCTCCTTGGATTCAGGCAAACTTCTAGCATTCATCATGTCCTTGGGCATTCACAGGAATTCATAGCTTAGCTACACACTGTGCTAAGAAACCACCTCCTCTTGTTCTGAACCCAACACCCACAAGCTTCCTCTGGAACAGCAAACACTCAGTCTCCAGTCATTCTGTAATGACACCCATGTCTTGGTGGATTTCTGTCATATCAGCATTTTTGAAGACTGAGCCACGTTAGCCATATCAGAACAAGCTGATTCTTTAGGCTCAGGCCCAAAATTTAACAAGAGATCAAAAGGACTACAACAACCACATGGGCCATCAACATCACCCAGTGCTTTTCTGGGTAAAAAGAGATGTCAAATTTTCTCTCTCCTATTTAACCTAACTACTCTCATTCAGATGAGATCTATGACAGATAGTGAGGTTCTCATCCCAGGAACATTCATAATGCTTCTGCAACACCTGCGTTTCAGCAATCAACAACACATATGTAAAAAGTAGTACACTAAGGAGTAGCAGAAAAATAAAAGTGAAGTTAAATTTTAAGAATGCTCTTCTGAGTTTCTCTTGTACTTAGCTTTCTATTGTCTTCTCTTCGACTGGTATTTTTCCTCGTTCAAAGAGCAAGCTCAAATAGCAATTTTATTACTGGCCAGGAGACTGAAAGCTCTCAGTATGGGAACCACACAAAAGACTCCTACGAGCTGTACAGGAACAGTGGACAAAATTACTCTAGTGTTGTTTTTTTTTTTCTCTATACTTCCACATACGTTGTTATACTTGGACTTCTTTTTAAAAAGAAACTGAGATCATCCCCATCCACGCCCCAGGGATTTTTTTCTGTTCGGTGTGGAACGTCTAGATCGAAGCAAGTGAATTTCACGCTTCATTCCGAGGACAGTGAGGTTTACAGTCACTCTGATGTGTTCCAGGAATGATTCCCTCAGTTGTGGGCTAACTGCAGAAGCAGTTTGTCTCTCCCATTCATTTCCCATTTTGCCAACAATGCCATTGTTTCCGTGGAATGCAGCTGTCATGAGCGGTCGTGACTGCAGAAGGTGTTCCCTAGGGCAGCTTGGGCCACTTCCATCAAGCATTGTGAAGTCTAAGACCAAAACCAAAACCTTGAACTTGTCTCGGTACTCAGCAGGGTTACAGTGCAATGAGCAGAGCTTCAGGGTGCTATGCTTTCAGCAGCCTGTATTACGGAGGAGATGAATTGCTCCATTTTGCGTCAGCTCTGTAAATCTATACCATATGAGTGGCTACTAAAAGTCAGTAGCCAACTAGAGCACAGGCATTCACAGCTTCTACAGCTATTGTGAAACTGGGGAGCAGGTTCAGTATTTATACAAGCAAGAGGCGCAATATGAATTCAGGAAACTATTTAAATATAAATAAATCTGTACAATTATATATCCATGACTCTACTGAATCCCACACACTGTTCAGCCAAGAATTTATTTTAGCTTAATACTTAACATAAAAACTTCTTTCTTCAGTTTTGAGAAGCAATTAGGACAGATTTCAAATAGAAAACATTTATGGTTTATGTGGAAGCGTACATGCAAGCTCACATCTTCACATCTACACTATTATTATACAAAGATGTACAAACTAATTCCTATAAAGGGAATTCAGGCATCCTTTGAAGAAGTACAGGCTAACAGAACCAGTTCTTGCCTACATTATAGCTTGTCTTCATAAAACTCAAAATCAAACAAAGCCTTTATTCTTGAGTTACCAAACTTCAGTACGACAGTATTTTCTTTTGGTTCTTCAAATATATGTATACATATGTTTCCCAATGCACTTTCTCCAGCATTTATGACCTGTAAGGGATCTTATCCAATATTACCAAGATTTTTCACACTTTCTGCTTCTCCTATTTTACCAGTCCTATCAAGTTCCATCACCAGTCATTGCCACCATTCACCTTGTTCAGACACCCCTCCATCTGCATCAGTAATTGTCCAGTATCCAAACAACCATAGCCAAGAACAACCTCTTGACTTCCCAGACACATTTTCTAGATTTTCCCCATTACTGGCTGAGGAGACTCATTTGAAATGAGAACATAGTTCAGATGGCTGCACCGGTTACTTCTACCTTTTATTACTTCCATAACACTTCATCGAAGACTAAAGTACAAGCACTTGTCTAAGTGCATCATGCACATTTTAAACATCAAATGAGTTTAAAAAGAGTAAAAAGCATATCCAAGTACATGGTCATAAATAAAAAAAGTTACTGGATGCATACAATACCAGATCTCTCTGACACTGGACTGCAAGGGCTAGCATTCCAATTTCCCACTCCCCATCCAATGATGAAGGATCACATTACCTTTTCTCACATGCTTCCAATTGTGTTTGTAGAATACCTGTAGAAATACGAATCCCTTCTATTGCCTTGAAGGAACAGGAAAAGGAAGAAAGTCCTCAATCCTCCGTGGCTACCTGCCATACTTCAGGCAGAGGCCTGAAATATGCTACAGGCAGACTGATTCTTCTCCTAAGAGAGGAGAACGAAGGACCATGTCACAAGTTTTTATCTCCTCTCCAACACAAGACAGAGAACCAAGTGAACCAAGAATCACTGGCTTCACTGATGAAGAGTTAGTCAAGCTACGAACCAGCTAAAGCACAGGGAAGGAAGAGAGCATCACATGGAAAAGAATGGACAAATCTCACCACGTATAAGCAGCTCTGTTCTCTATTACATACCTGAACATACACAGCAAAACCACATTCTACTTTCTTTTCATGATCGAAGTCAGTTTTGAATGACAGTCAATAGCAAGAGTGCATAATGAAAACCAGATATAAAAAAAGTGTTTAAAAAAAGGCTCAATGTAGTTAAAGAAAAAGCTGTGTTATTTAAACATCAACCAGTTTCATTAGCACTTCTTCTGCAAGACAACATCCTTGTCAAAAAATATTTTTTATTAAAAACCTACAAAACTTACATGAAAACACTCCTGACTTCCCTTTAAAGAGAGAAATGAACTAGTCAACTAGGGAAATGCGATCGGGGAAAGTCCAGAAAAGGCTTCTTGTGGAAGGATGGAAACCTAAAACAGACTGGAAACTCTAAAGTCATAAGGCAGAAGAGAGATTAGAGTGAGAAGAAGAACAGAAGGCAGAGAAAACAAGAAGGGCATTTTTTCAGCATTACCACAAGCATAAGCTGCAACCAATGGGTGACATTAACAAACCACATTATCTTATGCCCTCGTGCTTACAATGTCAGACTTGAATGATGAAGTTGGCACATTTTTGCTTCTCATGAAAAGAAAAACAAGGAAACAAGGAAAACAATGCCAATTAAAACTGTTTTAGAACAAGGAACACTTGCTACAATCAAACTGAAGGACTGCATCAAGCAATAATTTTTAGTAATTCAAATGCCAAGCTGGATTTTAGTACATTTACACTCACTGTTATGTTCAATTCAAACATGACTTTAACTTACCTTTCTTTAGTGAAAAATGAAACATTTCTGGAAAAGAAGCAACAATAATTTGCTTAAGAAAGTATATATAAGAAAATCTATATAAGAAAGTAAATTATTTTTACAGACCTACACCACAGAAGTAATAGAACATGACAAACTTTTCTTTTCCTTACCAAAATTACCTGACACGCTGAATTCTGTAGAACACTGGAATGACTTCACTCATTAAAATATTCCAGTTTATCTGAAGTTACAGAGCAAATCTCCCAAGAAAGGTATTCCAAAAGATTTTTTATACAAGTAATCAAAGAATGTACAATACTGTCACATGAGTATCAGATTCTTATCATCAAGTGTTGTTGCAAAAAAACAAAAAGTAGTTACTGTTTGCCATTTGAAATTACAGAAACAGTGTCAGTTGGCCTCATCACAGACAGCTGTGGAAGACATTTACTCCTAACACTGAGAATTAAGAATTATCTGAGCCTGGGGAGACAATATGAAAGCAAACTGTATTTTGCTACTCTAGCACACCCTAAAACATCATTATGACTCCAAGTCATATTCATCTTTCTCTGCTTTCCCAAAGTTCTTTCATTGTTTTAATTTATCTTCTTTTCAAGTTACAATCAGTACACTGGTGGAATTACCATCCACGCATTTAAACTGAAACCCCTCCCCCCAAAAATGCCTATGTTGAGCACTACCAAGACGACCTGCAACTCTCCATCATTTTCCATCCTCTTAATTCACGGCTTTGGGAACCAGCAATGAGAGGTGAGGGAGCTGAAGTCAGCTTTTCTCAGTCTGGAGCCAAGAGTCCTGACTCAGTTTCTTCCTTGGGATAAGAGTTCACCGTATGTATACATGCCTTTGCTATCAAAGACCTTTAAATGGCCAACTTGTAATCTACAGGAGACCTTTAGGCATCAATTGACATAAAGCTCATTAGCAGAACACGCACGATAAGTTTAATGAAAGCTTGATAAAGGTGTTTTTGTTCAACTACATCTAAAGATCCCATTTTGCCCACCCACAGCAGTGGATGACAGCTCTATCTGAAGTTCTATTTGAAATATAATAGAGCAGAAATACTAAGTAAACGTCTCTCGGGAAGACAGCACTGTAACTTGCCTCCACTGCCTTCAGAGTGAGATTAGTTATGGGGCTTGTTCACAACTAGATCCTTTCATCACGCTCTATACAGCTAACGATGGTGTGAAACTCATACTTGGGGGCATGAGATAGAGGCAAAGATATTGGCTGCCCACTGCCAGTGTTGTAAATCATCTACCTTACTGCAATAGCAAAAAGTGTCCCAAGAAATCAGTCACAGATATCCTAGCTGCTAGTTGCTCCTAGTTTCAGCTCACCCATGTAGCCACACGCACTGTCTAGGAAAGAAACACCAGCAAACTACAAACCTTACAGATAAAGCAACTGTTTCTCCCAATAACGCAGTCATTGAAGCAAATAATTTTCCTTAAGGACTGAAGCTGTTGATCACCATCAAATCTGACCTCCTAGAAGGCCAGCACAGTCTCTATATGACATTCCAACAAACCACACACATCATAAAACAGTACTATCTCCAAAGCAAAATGCAAGATTAAGAAATGCTTCAGCTTTTCAAAGAACATTACTACTTCCAATATGCCAATAAAACTGGCACAGTGAGGCACACTGACTAGAGATAAGAAAGGACAAGCATGACTACTGAACCCACCACTACTTGTATGACTTCCACTTGATCTGCAGAATCATAGAATTGCTCAGGTTGGAAAAGACCTTAAAGATCATCCAACCGCAACCTGACCATAGTACCCTAGCTCTAACAACCCTCCGCTAAATCATGTCCCTAAGCACCACATCCAAACACACAAAACCTCCTACACACACACAACTTAATGGAACTCCACAAGCACTGAAATCACCAGTTCTCTTAACAAAAGATATTTTTAAATCCCACTGATATAAAAGAACGAGTAACATAAGTACTTCACGCCCTGTAATTTAAGGGAACCAACAAAGTTTTGTTTGTTGACCAACAAAATTAAGCACAAAAATAATCCATATCAGTAAGCGAGGAAGACAGCTGGATTTCCTAGAACACCAAGTACCATAAATGTTGCACTAAGTAGTGTCTGCTATTTCAATTTATTTTGAATCATCATAAAGATTCTTTGGAAGACACACCAAGACTAAAGGAATAAAAGGCATGAGTCTTCCACAGCTGAGATGATTCCCTGCCCAGAAAGCTTACAATCAGAACTAATTAACAATTTTATTACTACACTGTCTTGCAGTGCTTTGAAAACTAGAACTGGATTTCTTTTCCCAGAATTGTTTTTCTGCAAGTTGTTAAGTCAAGCAGACATTTCTTTGAATCTAGCCTTCTGCATTTAAAAAACATCTGGGATGCCCAAACATGCAAGTCAAAGGTGCTCTCCTAAAGAGTAACCTGAAGAGGTTACTCAAGCATCAAGCACTGTTGTGGGTACACCCACAGACACTACTGTTTGGACTGACCCAAGCGCTTACCTACTCACTCAAGCCCAGAGATATCATCAACTTGCTAGAAAGTTGCCCATATGCCTAAAGTAGCGGGCAAGTTTTCTTTCAAATATTGCTCCATTAAGTGAATGTATTAATGCTGTATAACGTCATAACCAAGTCCAAACTGCTGCCAGCAAGCAGTTGCACAAACCCTCCTGAGTGTGCTCAAGGCAATATTAGTACAGTTCACCCA
>JAOWBP010002052.1:30824799-30840890 GCA_028571105.1 Tragopan temminckii | reverse complement strand
CTGAAAGCCTCTCTGTATTATGTGACATTGGATGCCAGCTGCTGAGCTGGCAGCACCTTTCAAGCTGGAAGAGAAAGCACTACTGATAGTACTAGCAGCAAGAAAATAAAGGCTATGTATTTCTTCTTTCGTGAAACCTCAGTGATTCAGTGAAATAAGATTTGGGGGCTTTGGAATCTTTCTGATTCCTAAGAAGACTAAACATAAAGCTCAGCTACAACTTTCCAGAAGGACTTTTCAATAACACCTGGCACCAAAATCATTCTTTTGAGGTGTTTTTTGTTTTTTTTTTTGTTTTTGTTTTTGTTTTTTTTGTTAAGAAAAAAAGGTTTTATGTTACAGAACTAATTAATGCTTCAACTACACCCATGCTAGACCCTTAGAAATTTCTAGATTTTCTCTGAGACTCCATGATGGCCTTTTTTTCATTAATCTTTTTTTTTTTTTCCTTGTTCCTTTAGAGCGCAATCTTTTCCTATTTGTAAAGTTCTCATAGATCTTGCCTGCTGTAGAGTTGGGCAAAATAAGCAGTAGTTTCTGGTCTTGCATTTGTGAAAGTCATTTTCTGGAAATGTTTGAATTATACATACTCTCAGATTTGAAAGTCCAAAGAAAAAATTTCTGCCTGAGGAAAAAAATAAATCTGTAAGTAGTAATGAGCAAGAAATGAATAATCATTTCAAACCACAAATTTGCTTGGGCAACTAAGAATCCAGAGAAATGCGAAGTATAAAGATATAGTGAAGTAAAAATGTTTTTTCCTTCCTCTTTGATTCTCTATGAGATTGTTCTTCCTACTGCACTGTTTAAAGATCCCATCACCACTTCTAAATGAACACTAAAATGCAAAAAATCTGAATGTTACAGTTTTGAAATTTCCTTCAATTTAAGAAAGAAAGAAAACAGTTACATAAAAGCACATCGTATGGCTATCACAGTGAGGTCTCATGCATCAACAGCTTTTACACAGCTATATATTGTAGAATACAGTGAAAGGAAGTTGTTGTCATGGCAACTGTCATATCAAATATATCTTTTTAATGCAGATATTTAAAAATCAAGCATTCGTGTTACCAATACTACTTTGACATTGTGACAACAGACTGGTTTTAGATTATTTTTAAACAAAAGTAAATATTTTGGGGAGGAACATTTTTCTTTGCAGTGTCATTTAAATTTTATTTTTTAATTCCTTCACTATATTAAAATAACAAAAATTATTGTTTGGGTTCAGAACTGTATCAGTGGTTACTGATAATAAGCTGTGGTAGTTTAGGTTTACATGAGGAAACTACATAAAAAGTGGGCACAAGAGCACTCTTACAGTCCTGTGGCTATGAGATATTTCATAAAGACAATAAAATTTCCAGTTACATATCTCTATAATATTGTCATCTAGTTCATTATGATTGCAAATTAAGTAAGCATAATAACCAGTTATTTGCACTCCAGCACATGTAGGAAAACTTGCCAATATTCCCATCATGCTTAACTATCATTTTTTCAGTTTTTAAATAGCTAACAGCATTACTTTATTAAATTTCCTTTTAAAAAATAAGCTATTAATTTGCAACTTAATCTAACTTTACATATTTTATGATGTTTGGTTTTATTTTAATCCCCTAACTTTTGTTGAAACAAATAAACCCTACAAAGCTTTCTTCTTTGCTCTAATAACTTATCACATGATCATAACAGGGCTTTTATTGCAAAGTGAGAAAACAAATAAACATCAAACCAAATTGAAATTAACATTAAGTGGCTTTTTTTTTTTTTCCTGAGAAATTGTGCTTTCAACTGCTCTCACGTTTCCCTACACTTTTAATTATAAATAAAAGCACCAAGATAGTTAATTAGTTCTACTTGTGCTAATGAGTAGTAGTTTGGAATAGTCTAGTTTACTAACTTACTGCCCCATGATTATATGATAAATTAATGCAAACATATGTTACAAATATATGTTTGAAAGAAACTGTGGAATCACATTAGCTGTTTTAACATGCCACTGAACAACATGGCATAATTCCATTTTAATTGATTTATAAAGCCTCCTAGTCTTTAAAAAAATAACATTTATTTATAATTTCTTCTAAGGGTTTTTTTTTTGGAGGGGAATGCTTTCTGAACTGAAATGAAAATGTGGTACAGAGATCTTTCAGATTTAAACATTGTAAGAAAGATGAAAGAATCATTAAATGGTCCATTGCGAAACAAGCCCCACATTCTTCGTGTAGCTGAGGTTTCAGCTGAAGCTGTAGCAGTGAAGTGACTGGGCTCCTATGTAGGCTTTTATAAATGTCAAGTGCCAAAATGAGAAAGACTATTATGAAAAGCCATATTCTCACTACCTTGTGTGGCAGTGTACCTTAGTGACCAGAGGATAGGTTAACAATTTGAAAGACATGGCCCCCATTTGTGGTTTCTCTACTGTTCTTGGTCATAACTTTTCTAACTGAAGTGTTTTCTTAGAATTTGTTTCATTTTCTCTTTCTCTCCTCCAAGGTTTCATATTATTATTTTTTTCCATATGGCTCCTGGGGAAAAAAAAAAAAAGGAGAAATATAAGTGTGAGAAGAAACAAGAAAAATACTTGTGTTCTGAAATTCATAATGGATGGAACATCAACTTGAGTTCAAGTATGGGTGCATATTTATCAGTGGGCAGAATGGACATGAATGAAGAATGCTACTTGAAGGGAGAAGTGAAGAAATAGAGGGCAGCCAGGTAGGAAGTACTCATCAGAGCTGCAGTCTTGATGTAACATTGATTCCTTCTCCAGGTCAAAGCACTGGTAGTGCTGGGGTAATGACAACTAATTAGCACAAGAGAGCAGATCTGGAGAATCATCTGATAATAAAATAAGAACAGGTGACTTCTGTGAGATTACAATTGTAGTAGTGGGATGGATTTTTAAGGCATTTTAAAGCTAATGAGCAGACAAAATTCATACACAATATTTATTTCTCACTATTCTCTGCTTTCACTAATGAAGCCTTTATATTTGTGAAAGGTTGAAGTTTAATACACAATAACAGTGTTTCCAACTTCATAATTTTTCCCTCTTTTGTAACCATGTTATGCACAGTCAGTTCACATATCCAGTTTGTGGTAACTCTGAAATTAAGCTGATTATCAAAAAAGATAAAGGTGTTTAACTAACTGGTCTCTGGTCAGAGCACAACAGTGTTTACAAAGCATCCAGATAAGTAATTTCAAATAGCGAATGCTAAACAGTAATATACTAGCACAGAGTGTTTACTGCGACATTTTTGCATGACAGCTTTGAGAAATTATTAATTTTTAAGGGGATAGAAGAGACACAAAATTCTGTATGTGTGCCCAATGACACATGCCTGTTTGTGTCTAATTCATTGGAAAAATTGCTCAAGAACTGTTCAGCCATGTTCAAATAAGCTGCCAAGGTCAACGGGACCTTTCCAAAAGTACTGGTTATGCGAGGCAAAAATGCTTGAGGCAACTTCAACTCAAGCATTTTTGTACATTTACTTGTTTTATTTGGAGAGCAGATAATCTGGTGTTTTTGACAGGCCCATCTCTGGGCACTTATGACAGCATAATCTGGAAGACTGAGAACAGGAGTTTGGTTTGAATAAATGTCTAGAACCCAGTAGTACAAACTTGAATGTTATGGATCCACTGAGGTTGCTGAAAATGTCTTCAGACACTACAGACTTTTAACTCAAATTGCCTTTCTATGACAGTAGCAATGCAGACACAGAAAAACAAACAAACAAAAAAAACCTCATATGTAAATGCGAGTATTTCTGGTCCTGTCATCAGTATCTTGGATATTTCCATGAGGTTTAGAGCAAAAGAGGAAGGCGTTGAGATCCAATTCTGAAATGATTGATATGTGACTTTTGAAGGCATTTTGAAAGGAAGTTAAGGAAACAGTATACCATTCACTACAGCTGGTGCTTGGTGTGCCTCTGGAAACAGTAGCCTGATAAGAAAATCAGCCTAGGCAAATATTGGTTGTGTATGTATGTGTGAGGTTAGGTGAGTTGGTTTAGAAAGTTGTAGTAAATGACAAACTTTGCTGGATGAAACCTGATCACATTCACCTTAATTGCTTGCTCTTCTGGCCATTGTTTCTGTAGGGTGGTTCGGTTATGGCTTCTGCCCATTACAGACAGACTCCTTCAATAGAGACTCAAAGATTAGAATTCAAAGCTGCCCAGGATTTGGTTAAACTTTGAAATTTAATATAGTCCATGAAAAGAGAACTAGATTCTGCTCCCATGAGAGTGAGTGTGAACAGGACTAGGCATAAAAAAATACTGTGTTTGGAATAAGAAAGTCTCATGTATAAGCAAGGCTGCTCTGGGTGTGGTTTGATTTCCAACCTGGTGGGTAAAAATCACCTCCAGCAAGCTTTGTTGCCCTGGCTTTTGGGAGTTGCATCGTCAATGCTTGGCTTAGCAGGAGTTTCCTTTGCCCACAACGCTAGGCTCCCTGAGGTTTGGACCTGGAACACCTCATGGGCAGCCCCACCTCCGTCCTTGGCTGTTCTTGGAGCTGACTGATATTCTTTTGGCAGGAATATCCCTGAGGCAAAGCAGGGCGATGATACAAGTTCACCTCGTTTACTGGAATGCCATTTGTACCATCCACTGCTTTTTTGCATTGTAATTATTTCCTGGGGGTAATTGCATGCTTTTTAGACTTTCTTTTGCGCTCCCATGCTCTGTGCAGAAAGGGCCAGAGGGCATTGCTGAACTGTTCCCAAGGATAACTGTAAAGTTTGCTAGCCACTTCGACATTATTGTTATTTATAAATCCTAGACAAAAGGAAATAAAGGGCTAGAAACTGCTAACCCCGATCCATCTGATTAAGGTAGGGAGCTGGTCTTCTGGTTGACAATTGTTTTCCTGGTCATGTTAGATAAACATTAATGATGTTCTGTGGTGTGAAAACTTGAGCTACATAATTATACTCTTGCACAGATAGATGGATTGAGTATGTGTCAATGTGGGGAAAAAAACACAAACATTGCTGTGAGTCCATTTCTACACATATCAGCTAGAAAATTCACCCAAAAGAAGAATTATGTGTTTATATTCCACAGAAGTGAGGAAATGCATTGTTTCATCTAGAAAAAGCTTGAGGTTCAAGGGGGGAAGCTTGAAGCACAGTTCTTAGATGGTGCTGCTCTCTGGTGCTGAAGCCCAGAACCATCATTTCCTCATAGTTCTTTCTAGCTCAGAAATAAAGTTTTAAAAAACCTTTTAATTATTAATTATTTTCAATATCTGTGGTAAGTAATTTACTATGGCAATATAACATCGGTGTGTTCAAACATTTCTCATCTGTAAAAAAGATTTGAATGCCTGCCGGCAAAGAAAGAAATGTTGTGTGAATATAGGACATCCAAAATTTAGCTACTTTGAAAGAATAGAAGAAATGTCCATTTTGCAAGTAATGCAAAGCATCTTACACAGGAGCATGTAACAGAGCACAGCTAGTTATAGTGTCTCGGTAAGAAAGAGCTAGAAAGAAATTAGCATTACCTCTTCTAAGTGTTATTTTTATGTTCTAAATTGAATAATTGTTTTTAGTTTCAAGAAATTACCAGTTCATTTATCTCAGTTCAATTCATAGTAAATAATTCAGCTACTTACTATTTAATAACTACCACTAATTACTTGGATAACGGTTCTTTTACTGTTCCTAAAAAATTAAAAGTATTAATTTAAAATAATTTACTTGCCTTGCTAAAAGGCTCCACATTTAAGGGTAATGGCTACATATTAAAACAATCAGACACACAAAGTCAGCTACAAAACTAAAAAGCTTCACTGTCATATATTGTGAAACTTGCATTGTAATCTTATGAGTAAGCAATGGAAACTTCATCTTGTGTGTTAGCAGTAGCAGCTTACTTCCACACTGAGAAACCTCAGTACAGCTGTAGTCATTCTTCTTTTTAGCTCCTTGAGGGAAATTGGTATAAATCTTCCCCAGAATTTCATAATAGAACAGCAGATTTTGTAGTGAGAAGCTTATTTTCCTTCTAAGGAGTAGTCTTTAACCTTGCAAGAGGAAACTCAGTTTTCAGTCCTGTTCTATCTACAGTTTTACACTTTTCAAATTTTACGTTTGAAAGTGCCCTGAGTTCATATGTTTTTTGCATCTGAAGATTCTGTAAATCAATCTCTGAAATCTACACAAGCTGAGCTTACAATGAGTTGTTTATGACTTAAAAAAAAATAGTTCAACAGTAGTTTCAGGGCAGTCAACTTCTGTCACTATATTTACATGGGATCAAGGAGGGAAGGGTCTATAAGGAAAGAACAATAAAAGAAAAATTTTGAAAATGTTGGGGGAACAAGAAAAAGATTTTGGAGGAGCATAAAGTTAAGTAACAGGAAAGGAATTTTGTTCCTTGCTGAGTGAGTCAGCTTATCTTTGTTTTTGGAGTTTGTGCATCTATATAGATATAGACACATGTGCGTATCAGTGTGTGTCTATGCACATCCATAAGATTTCACTACCTGCTTGCATTGTGATGTCACCTGGACACTACAGAATCTGTCAGAGACTGAGCACCCCATTCTGCAGATAGGGAAAAACTACTGAAGTGAACAGGACTTTAGAATGTATCCATGCACTTTGTTTAAATGGGGCCTGGATTATCCTCCTGGATTCAAACTGAATGAGAACTATAGATTTCCCTTTGATTTATGGTGTGCCAATGCACATATTTCAGACCTCCTGGGCAAAACTTGCACTATTTTTTAGCTGTACACTTTAATAAATAATGGACAAGATAGTAGAATTAGAAGAATGTCAGACTGAGTGAAAACAGTGAAAGAGAAACTCTATGGAAACTCAGTCACCCATCTGACATACTGCTGTTTTAGAACAATCTGCTCACTGTATCCAAAATAGTATTATAATTTAAAGGCTGTCACATATGGAAGATGTTAGCAGTTTCCATTGCCTTGTTCCTCTTGGTAGATGCACCCACTGAACCTATACAAGGTCCATTCCAAAGT
Organism: Tragopan temminckii; assembly: GCA_028571105.1. Lineage (NCBI taxonomy): Eukaryota > Metazoa > Chordata > Aves > Galliformes > Phasianidae > Tragopan > Tragopan temminckii. The sequence goes on along the minus strand of JAOWBP010002052.1, from coordinate 30,833,870 downwards.
AGGTGATTCATGAAGTGTTTTCATGCTTCTGGTTCTTATAAAAATTAGTATATGACCAATGTTTGAGGCTTTTTTTTTTTTTTTGTAATATTGTGTTTTACTTTAGAGAAAATACGATTACAACATTACTCTTAAGAAGTAGAAGTACTAATGTACTTAGTAGTACATTAGTAGGTGGAGATCTCCTGATTAAAGACTATTTAATTATTAGTACTATCTGCATGACAAAATGCAAACTTATTTCTAATACAGGGTACTTACATGATCTTTATCGCTTGTAACTATTACAGAAAAACAATAAGTTAGGCTTCAAAATAACACCTGGAACAGAACTCCCTCTATAAAACTTTTTAAAATTTTTTTTTTTTTTTTTTTTTTTTTTTTTTTCCTGACAGATTGGAATTTATTATTTTGAAAGTCTTGGAGCACCTGGTCTGTGATTTTATCAGAGTTATAAGAAATGCCTTGGAGGCAAGTGTGGGGGAATGGTTAGAACAAGAACCATGATACTTTAAAAAGTGCCTTTTATCTTAACAGATTTAGTTTGCAAACTCAGAGCACTCTGGACTGCAGCTCACTCTGACAAATCAGTTCCTAAGGTGTTAGTTACATTGCAGTTAAATAATCCTAACATCTCTGGTTGCTTTCTATGTTTAACCTCTCACCTTGGAAAATTTGATTAAGAGATAAATGTAGATGGAAAAATATACCAAGCATTTGTTGTATTTTTCACCCCTTTGTAATTACTGTTGGTTTAATACTTTCTGCATCCAAAACACAATGATGTGAGCAGTACATTTAAAAGGATGCAGGCAGTTTGTAACAATCTAATAGTGACTTATCCCAAATCCACTCTTTAGGCAAATACATTACGGCCTTTGAAACTTTTCTGTTGTCTGTTATTCAGTACATGCCTCTTACAGATTCAACAGCAGAATACTTTTACTCCCTAATTTTCTGTCCCAAGCACATATTGATATAAATATCAAAAATCCTTTTTGTCATCAAACATTTAGAATATCTAAAAGATGATTTTTCTCAGATGTGCTGCCTGAACCATGACTGCTCCCAATTCCATGTGAATTAACTTTACTATCATCCTCAGTGGGTTTTCTCTTATCTATTGAAGAAGAGAGGAAGCCATCTCAGATTGTGATTTAGGAAGCTCACCTATCCACTAAATGAGACTGTCTCATTAGTTGAATTTGGTCAAAACTTATCTTGAGTAATCATTTTCATATGAAACTTTTCCATCAAGAATTGCCTGCCCCCAAAATAGGACTAAAGCTGTTGTGAGTGCAACTAGAGATGCAGTATTTTTTTTGCTAACTTAGATATTAGGCTTGCTGCTTAACATGTCTAAAATTAGGCTAGCATGAAAATTCAAGAGTGCAAATAAGCATTATATTAATGATTAGCATAAAACATTCAGATCACTTCAAAAAAGGAAAAATGGGAAGAGTCATACAATTTAATAACACATTTCTCTGTTTACAAAAATGCAAGTGCACAATGTGAGTAGCAAAGGAAAGATGGATTTTTGCTCTAGTGAGAATCAACTAATTTTGTTTTCTTTCCCATCTGTCCTCCATGTGAGTCTGTCCACATGAAAAATCCCGCTTGGTGAAGCCCCACAGGGATGGCATCCATATCACAGCAAATGCTGGGACCATTCATCACTTTGGTGCCTGGGATAATTTTACAATAACCTTGGCAGGCACACTTCTACGAAAGATGATTTTCAGCTGTAGGCCTGAAACCAGATTGGATATTGTTGTTTAATCACTGTTATAGTCATATTCCCAATACACAGCAGTGAAGTTTCTGTGTCCTTTTTATTTCTTTATTTCAGTGTTACACTTTGGATGCATAAAAGGACTGTCTCATAAAGTTATCTGATGCATCATAATATTAATCTTGGACAAAAACAAAAGGGGTAAAATTAATGTCAGTTAATTGGTCAAACTGTAGTTTAGTTGAGGTTATTTTATCAAATATTTAAAGTTTCATAGAAGGGATAACAAATGAAAAGTATGGGGTTAGGGTAAGCCCTGAGAGAATTGGTGAGTAACAATGAAGCTTTCAAAAGAAAGTTCACATATGTCTGTATGACAGTAAGATTTATTATTTTTCTGGGTTGTTCACTTCAAAGTATCTTTAAAGATGGTTATTGTAAAATAAAACAAGGCAGAGTTGCAATCAAAGAAAAATTATCACCAAAAATAATCCATAAAGAAAGTGGAAAAATGAGAAAAAGTAATTCAGACTGGCTCTTGGTTTTTGAGTTGTGACATACGGAGAATTTTAAAGAAGAACTGTAAAGGTAAAATGGGGGAAATTTCTTCCTTTTTGTTATTTGTCTGTAGCTGGATTCATCATCGCATATTGCTCCTAATGCTCCACAGTCCAATACTCCCTGAGGTTGCTGAAAGCCTCTGATCAGACTCTAATGAGAACCGGATCAAGGCTCATGTGAGTGCACTAGAAGCTCATTTCTTTTTTTTTCATTTCTTTTTTTTTCTTTTTTTTTCTTTTCTTTTTTTTTTTTTTCATCAGGTTTAAAAAAAGTCTGCTGTTTTCAAAAGACCTTGAAACACAAGTGTGAAAGATATGTGGACTAGAAACATATGCATTTTGCAAAGAATTGTTTTGTGTACCACTGCAGAGTTTTCACTAAGAAATCTATAACCAATAAAAACATTCTAAGAACTCACTCCCTCTTTTTTGAAGCACTGAGGAAACTAAGGCCCATTCTTGCTGAATGTAGGTTGATTTATGCGAGTGAAGACAAATGGTTCTCAGTAAGCAATCATCAAATTCAAAGTGAAACTCTAGAGCTTTGAACCCACATGACCTGAAGCAGAAACTAGTGTTCACACCAACACTTGCAAGACAAAACTGCTGAGCCTGTAAGAAATATCAGCCATTTATCTGAATACTCTGGAAGAAAATTGTTTTGTGAATATCAGCAAAACAAACTCGTTATTTTTAACTTATGAAATGCTTTATTTGGCATCTTCCCATCTGTTGCATTAATTACATATAATGAAGTGTTTTCTGAGAAATAGATTGATACCCATTCACCTAGTCAAAAGAAAAAGAAACTAATAGAGTGCATGTATGATTGCATTTTCTTACAAGAGGGTATGCAGGAATACAAATATTCTTTCTCATACATATATATGGTAACAATGAAATCAGTTTCTGTACATAGATTCCATCAAAACTAGTCATGAAGCCATATGTCCACTGGAAATTTGGTGATGATCAGTCTGTTCTATGGGAAGTAGTATGATCAGATAAAACTGGTATTACTTTTTAGTGAAATTATAGATTTGCCTACAGAGCATTTCTATGTATGTGTGATACAAATACTTGTATGACTCACCATCGTAATGTATTCTATTGCCAAATCTTTTGTACAAAGTCACTATACACCACTTACCCATCTCCCTACTCCTCAGATTCTTCAATTAGTCCTGCTACTATTTTCTCCATTACAGGAGGTCCTTACCATCCTTGAAGCTGTATAAATGGCAGCTATGGCAGATTCCTATTTACCACCATTCCCAAAATCCTATTGTTTCTTTTGTCTTTGTTTGGGAAAGAATGTCATTCAGGCATCAACATAGTAACCTCTATTGAGGTGAAGAGCTTGTTTGGTCTCACAGTATTGATTTTTTAACAACTGAAAAAAATTAATGAGAATTACTAATAGTCAAATATTAATCCGTTTTGAAATCATTGAAGAAATGTAAATGGATTAAAACCAGACTCATTGAGTTTAAAATAGAGCAGCTAAAATGAGTCATAGATGTATGCTGTGATTTGCCAAGGAAGACAGAGATTTCTGTTATTCTCTATCCTTTTAAATGACTTGGAATAATTGTAGAAAATCTTTGTTAGAAAACTTGTATGTGGCACAAAGGCTGATGAAACTGTGCATATAAAGTGCTCCTACAGGGAGCAATCTAGACTTGTTGGTAAACTGCATGCCAGAAAACCAAGCATTTTAAGGTGGCAGCACAGGAATGATAGAACTTTCTTAGTGACTAAATTGAGTTTCTTATAAGTATGTCCTGCTCTTCTTTGCACAGCGATCTAGCTCTAGGAAAAAAAAAAATGTCTTTGATTTATATTTTGGTTTCCAACCTTTGAGCTCTTGATTCCAGTTGAGGTGCTGTCATTCCTGCTGGTTGGAGGTGTAGTGAATTATCTTTCTAACCTGTATGGACACTTTGGTTGACCCTGGATTCACTGTTTCTAAATGTTGCTGCTGTTTCTTAACCTTATTTTTAGAAACCAAAGCATTTCTACACTGTACAAAGAGTTTTTCTGTGTCTTGGCACTTTAGTCATGTCAGGACTCTGTAGACACATTTCCTATCAAAGTTACTCCTGTATTCTTCCTGGCCCCCAACCTCATTGTACCAAAGCCTTAGTGAGGCTGTGGTCAGCCTCAGTGGTCCAAAACTAATGGAAATGTAGAATAGTAACATTCATGTCTGTAGAGCTTGAGTGCATGTAGCTAGGAATGAGGAGAGACAGAGTGGTTCCTTCAAGCTCCTACTGCCCACCAGTGTTAGACAGGAGGTCTTGGGCTTCTGAGTGTGTGAAAATGACATTCAGCTTCGAAAGAATGCAGTTTATTTTCTCAAGTAAGGACTAGGTGTAAAAAAGTTGGAGATACTATTTCTGTAACTACTGAGATCTGTTTCAAGAAACTGTAGTCCCTTTCCCCTGAAAGAAGATTTAGGAAAATGAGAAGTTGGAATTTGAGGCCAGATAAAATCATGTCTGAAATAAGGTGTGCATTTTTACTGATGATAACAATTAAATACAGAAGTGGCTAATCACTGGATGTGCTAGATTTTCCACCACCTGAAATCTTTCAGGAAAGATTATCTCTTGTTCATCCAGAAGTTATAGGCAACATTATGCAGAAAATAAGATTAGAAACTCATAAGAGGCCCTTAGGACTGTACAGGTATATGAAAGTCAGTGGCACAAATTTGTGAATGTTAGTGGTTTTATTCAAGGCTGAAACTTTTAAATTTAGGTTTCGGCTTTCTGTTATAAATGATGACATGTTTAATTCTACAGAAGCTGAATTCTGGCTGCAGTTAGATTGATGCAACTCCAATAACTTCAGTGGAACTGCAGGATTTGATGCAAGGGCATTTCAAACTTGTCTGTGCTGGCTGAAAAAATTATTGCCGCTTAATCAAAAGATTTACCTTGAGAAACTTGTTATCCCAAACATTTATTCTGAGGAGTGTGTACATTTTCTCTAGGGAAGAAAAAAAAAGGAAAGGAGCATTTAAAAATTATTCCTAATCCTATGTTTTGAAAGGATATAAATGTCTCATTCAGCAGTCAAAGACAAATGTTTGGTTCCTAATAGTATAGCCCAAATTCACTCACTAAAGACTGATAAATTCTAAATAGCGCTTTGTTTGGAAAGGAGTTAGTATACTTCACTCTCATTCTTTCAGGTTGCTATCCACCATACTGAGCAGAATCCCACAACTTTACAGGTGGAGCCACATTGCAGCTAGTGACACAGACAGATGACATATTTATTAGCTTGTCAAAGCTTCCTCTGTTTATGGAAGACTCACCCAGCTAAACAAAACAGTCTGCTTCCCATTGGCTAATTGAGCTGGCCCCTGTTGAGAGTCTCAGCAAAGTGCTTGATGAGGCATAAAATGATGATTAATTAATTTACTGCTCAGTTGATCATCAAACTGAGAGGTTTATGATTCTCACAGCGGTCAACACTCTCTCTTCAGTGTGCAACAGCATGAGCAGCCTTCATTCTGGCCTGCTGCTGTCTTTGCTATGACCTGAGATATAGTGGCTTAACACAGAGAAAATTGTGAAAAATAAGAAAAACTTTCTAAAGGGAAGTACTTAGTAGTATCTTTGTGAGAAGCTTTGTTGTGCCAAACTACTCAGAGAGGGGCTTCTCCTATCTCAGCTTTAATGAAATCTACTTTGCTGGACATTATTTTCATTCAGTGTATTGCACAAGAACCTCCCTAAAAATCAATTTATTCTCTGATTACATGTATAAATGGCAGAATTCTAAAGAAGTTATAGAGATAGGGCTTTACAGCTGCAGGTATAGGTGTGTTAGAAGAAATCAAAATGCCAGTACAAATACTCAGAAGGGTTTGTTATTGAAAAAAAAAAAGAGAGATTAATGGTAGTAACTAAAAATTCTTTAAATCCTTAGGGAACTACAAAGAATTACAAAGATTTGAAGATTTAAGAGAGCACATTCTGTGTATGGTGGGCAACACATTTAAAGACAGCATTCAAAATCCACATTTTTTTTTTTTGCATTTGTATGCATTTACATCTTCTGCTCAGTCACAAAGTGTTTCACATATTTTTGTGTAGACTTTTAAATATTTGCATTATGGCAATATATTGGATATTTTTTCTCTGAAATTGGTATGTGGTATCTGTTGCTTATTACCAAAGCGAAGACAACAAAATTCTACTTAGTCACACTTTACTGAAGAACAGTGCCATGTGAATAAATATGCATATAAAAAAGTAATTGAATCCAGTTTATGTATAAATTTTATATCAGTAGTTTGGTCTAAATTTTCATGTCAGGTTGGTGGCAGAACACATATGTTTACGTAAAGACCTGTATGCCAATGTATACACATTTGGAAATTACTTTTTTCTCTTCTTTAAGACTGTACCAATGTTGACAAATGTAATGAAAGATGCAAGTAACAGTCTTCATGTCTGAGCATTTAGGTGAGAAATAGTTTGTATGTGTAACGGGACAGAAGAGAGTGTCCATTTGCAGATAATATCTTTTGCCAAATAGATATATCTACATATTAGAAGAGGTTCTGGTTATGAAGAACCCAGGCAGAAAATTAAGTTGTTTAATGTAGAATCATAGAATCACAGAATCATAAAATGACTTAGGTTGAAAGGGACCTCAAATATCATCTAGTTTCAACCCTCTGTCACAGGCAGTGTTGCCAACCACTAAATCAGGCACTAGATCAGGCTGCTCAGGGCCCCATCCAACCTGACATTGAGCACCTTCAGGGATGGGACATCCACAGCTTCTCTGGACAAACAGTTCCAGCGCCTCACCACACTGTCAGTGAAAAATTTTCCCTTAACATTTAATTTAATTTTCCTCTCTTTTAGTTTAAAAGCATTCTCTCTTGTGTTATTATTACCTACTCCTGTTGACTGTTGATATTGCCCAGGTCATAAAGAAAGAGGTTCTGAAAATAAATTTCAAAACTACACTTCAGATAATGGGTTAAATTTACTGTCATCTTCATGCTCTCTAATTTTTTTAGGTTTGTTAAAGTACTGTTGAAAGAGTGATAACAAAATTTAGTAACTTGCTCACACAAGAGTATAGGCAGCAGAAAAAGCAGACTTGGCTTTGTCATAGCCAGGTACAGGTGGTTAAATAGCTATATTTCTTTTGGACAACTTTATTCCACTGTTTTTTTTTTTTTGTTTGTTTGTTTGTTTGTTTGTTTGTTTGTTTTTGGTTTTGTTTTGTTTTGTTTTGTTTTGTTTTTCTATTATCCGTATAGAACTCTCTACTGTGAATGCTTTTTGCTTAAAAACTTTTCCATCCTTGATCTGTCTGATTTTTTCCCCATTCTTACACATTTCAGTGGTCTAAAATTCATCATTCTATAACTGTGTCTGCTTTCTCTCATACTATTTTTTATGATCGTCTTCTGAAGGTCTGCATAAAGATGCGTAGTGCTTTACTTTTATAGCTTCATAAAATGTAATGGAAAAAAAGCCATTAGCTAATCTGGTTGACTACCTTTGAAACATGGGTTGTAGAATTTCACCTGGTTATCCCTACAATGAGCTGAATAATGTGTATTTAACTAAAGTGTATCTTCCAGATGGATATCTAGTTTTGATTTGAAGACATCAAAGGCTACTTCCCTGACAGTTTTGAATACATCAAAGAGTACTGAGCTTGTGGAAGATAAAAGAAAAAAGAGCTAATTACTTGGATGCTAAAGGGAAATTTACAGCAAATATTTTAGTCTTATTCTGGCTTTTAAAAATCTGGATTACTGGAAAGATTACAAGCCATTATTACACAAGTAAAAATCCTCACGATACAAAAAAAAAATCTTGAAAAAAAAAAAAAAGAAAAAAGGAAAAAAGCAAATAAGGCCTACCATAGTCTACCATTGGCAGCTTTTGTAAATTACAGGCTGAAGCAAAAGAAGATGACCTGAGTCACTGTGAATGCTGCTTACATTGGACCATCTTAGCTAGGTTGTAAGCTAGGAAAAATATGAAAAGTAAATTGAAGAAAGGGAGATGGAAGGAAGGAAGGGAGGAAGGGAGGGAAGGGAGGGGAGGGTAAGGTCATTTTAATTAGAATTTTCTAATAAAGAGTCATGCTACCCTGAAAGAAACTGCAAATGTTGTCATGGATTCTTAAAACCCAGATGCTGAGAACTTGTGCTCCGTGGAGAACTGAATGTTCTATTCCTTGAGTCCTAATATTTTAACACCTCTTCCAGTTTCCAGTCGTGGAATAAAAGATACAGTGTTGAGTAATCATTCTGAAAATCTAATGGATTATATTAAACCAATCCCAAAACTAAACTGTGGATAAAAGTCAAGCTGAGGATGCGTATGTAGACAGCTTAAGACATTTTGTACTTGTATACTTCTAATTAAATATTTTATAAAAAAAACCCACACATTTGAATTAAAAAGTTTGTGTGTAATATGAAGCACATGGTTAGATGTTTCAAATATTCTAGAATCTTATTCCTACCTTGAGTCTCTCACTCAAGAATACTCAAAGAAATTTTAAAGATTTTAAAGGATGTGTCATAAAAGTAAATATGTATACAGATTAGCAGAACAATTAGTTTTATTGATAGGAGGTAAAGTCATAGTTAGCTGTCTCAAAAGGAATTATAATGTACTTTAGAAATGGTTTCTATTCCATTCACACTTTTTCATAGCAAAATCATACTTTAAGTAGTGTCCTACTGTGAAGTGTTTCGCCTCCCCTCCCCTCCCTTTCTCTCC
>JAOWBP010002052.1:30804294-30824699 GCA_028571105.1 Tragopan temminckii | reverse complement strand
CTGTCACATGCTACTCATCAGAATGATTACATATCTGCATCACCAGTAGTTAAAGAAGAACCCTGGGAAGAGCCCTGTTTTAACTAAGCTACATAACAGAAACACTGAAGAGGCTGTGGTACATACTTTAGTATCATTTCACCAGAATGTGTCTGTTGGATACTGAGAAATGCTGTCCTATGTAAAACCACACGTGAACACATATAGTAATCAAATCTTAGCAGTCAGACCCGAAATTTTCTGAAGTACCCTTATCAGATTTATCTGACAAACCCTGTTTTCCATATAATGATTTATCTGGTAACTAAATATGTTCTCACTCTCTTCACCCCAGTTTTTATGGTGTTTCTTTAGACCAACAGTTTCTTTTTGCATATGAGACCAGGTGGAAGCTCAACCAGTGGTACTTTTTGTCCCCAGCATTTGCCAGGTGAGAGTCCTGAGCTCAGGATCATAAAAGAAGGTGTATTTCTAAGGAGTGAGGTGGGAAGCCAGTTGCAGACAGTGGCTTCCTATCACTTTAGATCAGCTAGATGTGGACTAGCTCCAGCAGGAAGATGTGTAATCACATTAGCACTGTGCTGTGCCTAAAGGAATAATCCCTGCTGGATTCAAGTACCTGCTATGTCTGGAGATATTTGTCTCTTTTGCCTTGCAGTTCCACTCCCCCAACATCTCTGAGGCGGAAAGCATGTGGGAGAGAAGAGAATGAGAATGGTCATGACCGACTGAAGAGTCCTTTTTCTCTTATAAGTGTGGAGCCTAGGTTCGTTTCTCCATGCATTCTGAATGCAACAGACTGACTCAAATGTACAGGCAGCTTTGAACTTTGAAGCAAGAGCTTCCTCACTTTTTCTACCCCATAAATCTCAGGCAAGTTACCTAATCTCTATACTCCGATTTCTCAAATCTCTGATATATCTTACTATTAGTATTTATATGACTGATCCTAAAGTAATAATACTCCCTTATAACATCAGTCTTAAAGTAAGGATTAACATAAACTGCTTACATTATTCATAGCATGTTGATTCAGTCAAGCTTGGGAAGATGAAAATGCTATTATAAATAAGTTAATTTGAATGTAACTGTTCAGTGTCTTAGAATCAATTTGCTGTTTGTGACAGAAACAAACAAAAATCTTGCTCCCAACATTCAGTCAAACTAAAAGATAATAAAATAAATAATTAGTGAGGAAATAAATACAGTAATAGCAGGAAAGCACTGTCTATGGAGTGACACATATCAGTTAAATTTGCAATTACAATTCTTAATGTTCTTCTTTTCAGGAATGAGACCTGTACGGATATGTTCATATGCTGTTGGCTAAAGACTTGGTATGATCTCCAAACAGAAACAGCTCATTAAGGCATGCATACTGCCCTGTCTACTGAAACTGCCTTTCAACCCAACATACAAGTAAGACGCACTGTTTAATAATCTCAGAAGCAGTCCATTTTAAATCATCTACTCCTTGGTTACTCTATTTCCATCTAAGAAAATAATTTCCTAAGATGGTAATTTTTACAAGCACTTAAAAGCTGTGAAAGATTTTCATTCATTAGCAATGGAACTGTTTAACCCTTCTATAATTTCTACAGCAATTTATAGTAATATCAATAAAAGGTGGTATTTAAATACTCATTTATTGATTGATTTTCTATTCTTTTTGCTTTGAAGGGGAAGTAACTTCCAAAGAGTTACCAGTGAGCTGTTAGGAAGTGGCAGGCAACTTATCTGATTCCATTCAATTTCTCTTCTACCTGTTTGTGAATATTACACAAGTCATTATCAATTTAATTTTTATCAACAATTTAAGAATACTTGTTGACTTTCTATCATCCTTAATAAGCAAAAAATAAACGAAAAAGATGAGGGAGTGATTACTGCTTACAATTTTTTTTACCATAATTAAAAGTTGTTCGTATCTCCAAATAAATTTTTGTCATCACCAGCCCACTAATAAAAATTATTTTATTGTAAGTCGTTAAAAGTTTCAAGAGGACCTCTTCCCTGTAAGTATTAAGCATAAAATACTATCCTTTTGCTGAAACAGGATACCACACAGCCTTCTGCTTTCATCTGGTGGTAAGTTGTTTTTCATTGTACAGTTCCTATAGAGGTAAGTACTTTGAGCTTTAGCAAAGCAAAGGACAAGCAGCTGTTGTATAACCACTTCAAACTGTCCTAGTCACAGATCAGAACCGAGTGTTCCCCTGATTCCTAGACGGTGTTTCTTAGCATCAAGTACCACATGGTTAGAGCCATACATTCCAATTCCAGAATCCTTGCACCTGTTTGGACCTGCCTGTTTCCAAAGAAACTTTGTCTTAAAATGCTGGGGGCTCTGCAAGGTGAGAGTAACTGTTTATAGGAAGAATTTTATGGCTTGTCACCCACACCCACGCCGACCTCCATTCAGCTACTACACTGCCAGATGCATTTAATTATTGCCATAAACTGTAAACACTACTGCATGACCATTTCCCCTTTAGCAAGATTGTGTGTGTGAAAAAAGTAAACAGATTGTATAACAAAGTGTTCTCTAGCTGTCAGCGAGGGCTTTGAAAATAAAACACTTCCCTCCCGACTCACAATTGGCTGACAGTCGGCACATAATGAATAATAGCTCCTGGGGACCAGCAAAAAGATGTGTGGGAAAACTTTAATTAAAAGCTTGTCAGTACAATTTTACCTGGGTGACATCACCTGACTGAAATCCTGCTGCCGGGCTTTGTTGTCTATAGGATCGCAGGTAGCACACTTGTTTTGCTGACAGCAAACAATTCAAAAAGTATTTTAAAACACTGGGGGCAAGAAGCTTAGCTGCCAGTAAAATATAATCCATTTGTGGTGTTCTAATTTTCTAATTAGCAGCTGTGGAAGGTTTTTCACCACTGTGGGAGGAGGGTGACAAACAGGTTTTTGTAGCTTGTTATGTATGATGTCTTCTTGATTATGTATTTTCTTGACATTCTGTTCCAGAAAAGTGTGTTCCAACATCAAATACATTTCCAAATGTAGACAATTGGGCTGAAGCCAGAAGTTTAGACTTAGCACCAAATTCCCATCTTGAAGTTCTCTTATATATATATTAAATCGGAGCACAGAATCCAAACAGCCTTAAAGTTCACAGCAGATGACTTTCAGGCTGTAAAATATCCACAAGGAAAAGAAAGGCAGATTTCATTCTGCCCAATTTAAGATGGCAGTAATGAGTGCAATGAACTGATGCCCATACTTTTGTATTCCAGTTAGCAGAAAACGGCAATGGGAAACCAAAAGTCCAAACCTGGTCATAAAGTCTTGCGTTTATGAGAAAAAGCTCTCATATAGTACTGCTGAATTTATTATTAATAGTAAAACTTGGCTATTTTACAAGTAATTTGTAGTAATGGAGAGTAGTTTCTCATAATTTAATGTTAATTAATTCAGTTACATCATGATGTATCTCAAGTCCTGAGCTGACTTTAATGGGAATTTGTTGGGTCTGGTCCAGAATCCACTGAAGCCAATGGGAGTATTTCCATTGATTTAGAAAGAGTTTGGATGTTTAAAAGGATGGAATTTATTTACCTGACAAAGGAAAGACTGTCTCTGAATTGTGTTTGCCTCTCTTATGAACATTCTCTCAATTTCCTTAATTTTATATAATTATGATTTGCAAAATGTTGAGGAAAATATTATATCTAATTAGTGGTGAACAAAAGTAAACAGGAGGTTTATTTTCTTATTACAAGCTGAAATTTAATGTTGGTTCTGGGCATGTATATGTGAGTAATAACACAGAGAACAACTCTCAGGTAAGACTAAAGACAGAGCATTTAAACTCATTTCTAGTATAACATTTCTCTGCCAAACACTTACTCTGAAGATTAATGAAGAAGGATTTTATCGCTTATTTTGGAAGAAGGGGGTGGAGTTAGAAAATAGTGAAGGAAAATAATGAGAAATTACTTAAGGATTTTCCTTTATACTTTGCTGCTCTGAAATACTATGCAATAACACCTAATTCTTTACAAGGAAATATGTTTTCAGTACATATGTATTATAAAAGAAGTAGGCGCTTTCATATTCCTAGGGGAAAAAAAAAGATGTTATGCTAAGTGTAAAATAATTGTCATTTTCTAGCCAAAATGGTAATAATTTATTTAGTGATGGGCATTGTTTATGAATTCTGATTACTGATGCACAATAGAATAATTATCTGGAGCTAGATTCATCAAAGCACCTCAAGATGGAATTTTGCAGTGACTGAGAATTAGGACTTTCAAGGGAAGCCTGGACTTCGGGAGTCAGGAGTTTCTGATTAGGCTAAATGACATTTTGAGAAAATCCCTCAAAGCCCCTTTCTTCTTGAGAGTCAAGTTCTACCATTTTGCATGGAACAAGCGAATGTGTATGCAAAGATCTTCAGGTAACTAGAAGGAACAAACGCACGTAGCATATCAAGAGTGGTGTTCAGAACAATTCCATAAGGAAAGAGGTAATACAGACTCAGTTTTATATTTTTGACGGAGCAGCAACTTGAACTCAGAATTCAAACACTGAAATGGGGAGATTTTTGTGCTTCTATCACTGTTTAAGTGCAAGATAAAAAGTGCAAGAAATCTGAAATTGGTGCAAAGAAAAGGTCATTGCACTCAGCAGCTGTGAAAGAGCTTTGAACTTGATATGGAGAACATTTATCTCAGGAAATTCTGCTGGTAAACCAGAACTCAAACCTGGATTTTCTATAAATGAAGTGAGAAGACAGACAAGTTCACTCTGCTTGTAGAAAAGGATGGGCTAAAAAACGTTAGTTTCGGTTTCCCTTAAATATACCTGTGCTGTGTTTTGCAAATGATGAAATTCTAGGTATGATTCATAATATCTCACATTCCTCCTTCCATTCATTAGTATTTTTCTTTTTTTTTAGTGATCTGAGAAAGCCATGGCTTTTTGGAGTTGGCAAAAATGTTACGGAGAATTTTCTTACATCTTATGACATGGAATATTTTGGAGGAAGTCTTCTTTATTTGTGTTTATTCTGGCTACAGGAATGTTGTCATTGTGTCAGTCTTGCCAGCCACTTACTCTTACATCATTATTCAAGAACTGAAGCTTCAGAAAGAAATGAATGTTGCCAGCTAATGGTAGTATATTTGAAGATCCAGGATAGAGAATTCCAGCAAGAGCAGGGAGCAGTAAGAGTATGTTGATTGTAATTTTATTCCAGTTTCTTTAATCAGTAATTCTCATGACATATTCCACAGTTATTGTAATCCTTAGCAGGATACACGGGGACTTTTAGGGATGCTTTTTCCTGTTAAAAAACTATTGCTTCAAAGTCATTATTAGTGATACAGAACAAGAATGTTTGCAGCCTTCCTCTCACAGTTCAACCTAATGTGATACACCACTGTTTTTCATTTATGTATCAGTATAAATTAACTCTTTGTTTTTGTTTTCAATAAGTAATTTCAACGTCTGGTAAAGCACTAGATGAAACATAAGAAGACAGAGTTTCCGTTACTGGCTTGAGCTCCCTGTATGTTCATGAGGAAGTAACTTATGCTCTAATTCATTAAAGTGCAAAGTGCCTTAGATGTCTACATTTTAGTCTGTTGGTCTGTGGTATTCAGATTCCTACATGAAGGGTTTTTTTTTACCTATCAGATTTTTTATACAGCATGTCAGGTGAATCAAGATCTGAAACAACTGCATGTCAAGTGGAACATTTGGATTTCTAGGCAGGGCAACAGGAAAAGCCTGCAGTGAGCCTGTAAGAAATTCCCACATCAATATGGAGAGAAGAACTTCTGTCCTTCACTGCTTTGAGCTCGGAAGTTTCTTCTAAAGGAAGATGGGCTCAGTAGCCTAAAATTTAGGATCATCGGTAAAAGTCTAGTCATTTCTCTTCTGTGTTAGTGTTTGAGTTGCTGATTGATATTTCTTCCTGTGTTGTCTTTATGTAACTTAAGGTTTTTCTCTCCTAGATCTTGCAGCTTTATTAAGACAAAGGAGAAAGAATGTCCTATTTTCCCTTCTCTAGCCTAACTGCTTGTAATCTAGGTGATCATAACAGCACAGAAAACAAAGCAGCAGTACCAATATTTTACACCTTTCTGTTTGCAGAGATGGTGACAGTGGTTGCTGTGTTTTATTGGGAATATGATGCTTCTGGAGCACATACACCAACAACTTTTATCTTACCAAGGATGGCAAAGCCCTTGACAATGGGTAACTTTGTATTAGGGGCATCATACTTCTATATGTGTACAGAGTAAGTAAGCACCTTTAAGTCATGTATCACAATAAACAGCAGTCTTAATAACACCTGAAAAGAACTCTTTATGTAGTGGCAAATTCAGATACAGCTACTTCATGTCTAAGACTTCCTATAGGTACCTAAATATTTTTAGACTTTTTTTCCTGATCTAATCATAGAAATAAAAGGTGAAATTCTTGTTATTGACAATGAATATACCTCAAATGTTCTTTCAGTTACAGTTCAGTTACAACTTACAAGCCTACTTGTGAGGGTGGGAAATATGTCTCCCTGTTGACATTTAGTTATGCTTTTAAGCAGGACTTCAGAGTTCTTAAAACCACGCCAGTTATGCAAGTTAGCTGATGATAGTTGTTTCCATCACCACAGGATTGTTACAGAAGCTAGTAAGTAATGTATAAGCAGACACATTTATTTATTATTTACATAGAATCAAAGTGAAGGAAACCTCTTTTCATTTAAGAGGGCTATGAAAAAAAAAAAAACTATAAAAAAACAGCTTTGCTCTTGGTATTTGATGAACTGTAATCTTTGATTGTACATGATGATAAATCATGTGGCTAGTTTCAGTGTTCAGTCTGATTTACAAGATTCTTTTGAAGTGATAAATGCCTATCAGTCTGCAGTGTTACACTGTAAAACAGAAGGATCTGAACATACCTGACCAAACAAATCTGTACTGTTTCTAACAGACAAGTAAGATGAAGGAAGTTAGAGATATTCTAAGTCAGAGTAATGAAGTCACTGTATTATGTATAAAAAAGGTACTTTATTTTAAGACTGTCAAGTTTGAAAACATAAGTTAACAGAAAGTCACGAGTCATTCTTGTGACAAGTGCATGAAATCTAAAGAACAGATTCCATATGGTATCATATTTCAAGTTGTATGTCAATGACTTCATCAGAAAGTTATACCCTTCCAGTAGGAGAAATGATACCTTTGAAAACATGTGTGGCTGCATGTAAAAAGTAAGCTTGCCCTGTCTTCACAGAGAGCCAAGACACTTTCTGCTGAACAGGCAGACAGAAGAGAAAGAACAGATGTAATTATCAATCATACACTGTCATTAGCCCAGCTCTCATGGTTTGCAGAAGAGAAGAATATATACTGGTCAGTTATGGTCCAAACCATAGCTACTTTCCTTATCGATTTCTTGTCTGCTGTATATAATGTAACACAGTGAAGGCAAAATTAATCAAAATGTCTGATAATTTAGGCATTAGGATGGCTGTCAAATCCATATGCGTTTGCTTCCGCTTATGCTAATGGCACAAGTGAGATGGACTGAGACATAGAAATTAGTTAGTGTGAACGTTAATCCTGTCCAAGTTTTTCTGGACTCTTTGGTAGAGTGGCCAGTGGATCTGCATAGTTCAGACCTGCTGAAGAGTTCAGATTCCTTATTTCTGTGAACACAAAATGGTTACATACAATGTGAAAATGAGACTTCATACCACTCTTCAAAAGAATTCAAACCCACATCTCCACGATCCTAAAGGTGTGTACTAACATTAGACAGAGTTACACAAAGCAAATATTTAGCTCACTGTTTCTCCCCTGAGCTATTTCCACTGTAGAAAAACATTTACATTTATGCTTATGTAGTGCAATGTTGTGGATAATTATACATTGTTGAAGATAAAGATGTACCTAAAAAAACAAAGCTCAAAGCGCTTTTCTGCAGAAGTAGAAAAAGTAATGCCAGTGTTTTAAGAGGTGTTTAAGTTCAGCATCTGTATTTATTTCCATTCTGGAAGGCAGTAAGAGAAGCTGCTAATTAGAGCTACTGAAGCTGATTACTGAGCTCTTTAAATGTGGATTAACAAATA
This sequence comes from Tragopan temminckii, assembly GCA_028571105.1. NCBI lineage: Eukaryota > Metazoa > Chordata > Aves > Galliformes > Phasianidae > Tragopan > Tragopan temminckii. The sequence continues at coordinate 30,816,598 of JAOWBP010002052.1, read as the reverse complement.
TTGGGGTTTTCTTTCTAAAGATGAAACTAAACTTTCTCATCTGTATTTGAAAATACAGGATTTAGTTGCTTGAAGTCACCTTCTGTCTCTATCTTGTGTCTTCTGCATCCAGATGACTTCCTCTAGACACTAGCTCCCTACTATATTAATAGGGCAATTCTTAGACATTTTTAAATTGTAAGCCTTATTTTCTGACCCATATATATATCGAATGTGTAGTACTTGTATCTCACAAAAAGAAGGAGAACCATCCATCCAATTCCTTCCAGGAAACCTCAAGGAAACACAAACAATAAGATCCTAAGAGCTCCACTTGCATCCCAAGGTTTAGGAATCTACAAATAACGGATTGTTACTAAAGGCAACAGCCAGTTCTCCAAGATGAAAAAGTGATGGGGAAATGCTTCCTAGAAGTCCCTGAGCCAAACCACTTAATGATATAATGGGATGAAACCTTAAATAACAGTAGTGAATACGGTGATGTGTTGATGGTGGGACTAGATGATCTTAGAGTTTTTTTTCAACATTAATTATTCTATGGTTCTATATTACTAAAACTTTATCCAGCTACTGATGAAGAAATTTATTTTGTTTGTGCAACTTTGCATTGATATTTTAGGACAAATTATATTCTTTTGATTTGTTCTCACCAAGCAATAATACTGAGTGCAAAAGGTTTTGATAAGCACAAGGGCACACTGTTTCCTTGAAAGCAGTGAATGGACATTGCTAGACCGATAGCTTCAAACGCATACTGTCTGTTTAGGTTTGAGATGAGTAGCCAGCATAAAACAATGGTTCAATACGTAAGTGGTCTGAAAAAAAATAAAATACTCCTTACTTATCAAAATATTGTGTTCACACTCATACATGAAGAGAACCTAAATGATTAGAAAGAGCTCAGAATTCTTCTTTCCAGAAAGAAATGAAATTAATGTAGTAGTTCTGAATTCAAAGCTTTTGGAATCAAGAAGGGAAAAAATGATTTCAAACAAATGTCTATGAGATTGCGTCCTGCACGAGCAACTTTCAGACTTGCAAGGACTGTTAAAATACTTGCTCAGCAAAATAAAACAACAAATAAAATAAGCCATAATAGCTCTGCTTAACAAAAGAACAACTTATGTATCAGTAATAACCAGTGAGTTCAACTGCTTACACCATTTACAAACCAGAACATCCCTGACTGCCAAAGGCCTAAATCTTGAGGACTCTGCTTAAAGGATTTGAGGTTCTAACTTCTTCTTCAATTACAGGGATATTTCCAAAATTTATATCCTGATAAAACAGAATGGTGAACACTGGTTCTTGTTAAAGCATAATTCCTCCTGGAGGCTCTCTATACAAAGTTATATAATGCAAATGAAATAGATAAGGCTCTTCATTTTATTTTAATTAGGCTTGACTTGCTTCATAGCATTCATTCCAGTGGTTTCCAAACCACAACCTGACAAGCCTCTTAAACTTAGTAGATAGGGTACTGTTCCAATAAGTTTTTAATCCATATGTATCAAATAGATAAATTCTCAATGCTAAAAGACTTCAGGAACAGAACATAAGGTAAATCTGGTGACCAGTGAACTTACATTTTTTTGTTGATTATTAATTTTAATATATAAATATATATAAAATATATGTAGATGTTTAAGTAGAATGCATATTTATATATATATGCATAAATATATGAAGACATATATATTTACGTATATTTAACTTTAAGCTGCTGTTGATATGAATCATCATATATTTGTAGTAGGGACTGTCTATAAAGAACTGTGAAAGTTTCAAGGCACCATTTTCAGTGAAACAAAACTAAAGAAAATCTGTAAGCACAACTGTTTCCTCTATAGTGTTACTAGATTTGTGTTTTCCATGTATAAAACAACTGGTATTGAGTAGTGTTTCAGTACTGCAGTGCATCTTCCTTTGCCTCCTTTCTTTTGGAACAAGCATTAGCAGAAGATACCTAGTGTCTCAAGCACTGTTTTGGTATAACAGAAAAGCACATCTGGAACATAACTTTCTGAAGATGAGAATGCAGTCTGTCAGGTGTAAAGGAGAACCTGTCCACCTGTCTTCTGTGTTGCAGGTCCCAACCAACTAAAACCTCTATGTCCCCTGGCTGGGAAAACTCCAAGTATTCCTGAGATCTGCTGGAAAGTCATCTGTTTCCTGTCACCACTCACTTAGAACCAGTTCCATACACGTATTTATCTCCTAATATTTTATGTATTTATTTTTAAAAATATGGTAGGACATGATTAAATCCAACCTTATTACTAAAGAAACTTCAGAGAAACACTCTAGTTTTTATTTCCTGGCTGGATTTTAGGTGACCTTTCCCAAGACATTTCAAATGTCTTATCTACAGTTCCCTGGGAAGCATCATTCACTCTTTTGTGTTGTTTCCTTCCCAGTATAGGGTATTTTCATATCTGTTCAAGAAGATGGTTAGCACACTTTAGGAAAGTAAAGCAGTAGCTTTTAGTGAGTGGTAGTAAGTAGTAGAAAAGTTTATTTAAAAAACAATACTCTGTAGCTTGCTCCAAAAGTAATGCCTCCCATTTATTTTTATGGAATCTACAACAGCTACAAAGAGCAAAATAACACTGTTTGGTAAAGCAAATTCTCAACTACAAAAAAAAATTTCCAGCATAATCACCACCTTTAGCCATGCATTTTTGCCAATGATGAGAAAGAGCCTGCATGCCACACTTGAAAATATCTGTATGGCTGTCCAGAACGTGGCTGGCCTTTCACAACACTGCTAAAATGCACCACCCACTGCCTCACTGTGCTCACATTCACTGTTTGGTCTCCAGCAAAGTTCAGCAAGCATCAACGAATGTCAGTGTCAATGGGTGCCATTTTTTTCCACGTGGAGGAAATCAGTGACACGCTTTTACTTCCTACACACTTCCATATCAGATGCCATTGTGTCAGACTGCCTCTCTGCTGCTTTCTGTCACACGGCAACAAACTGTAATGGTATACTGGCAGGAAGGTTCAACCTCTACTGCCATATCACCAACAGCTGCCTCTAAGATTGTGGGATAAAAAATAAAGTAGGAGACTTTTCTTTTGGAGCAGCCCTCATATGTTTTTTCTGTATTTAGAAAGCATGAACCAAATCAAGTCCTGAATCACAAGGATAAGGTATGAGAGTTTAGTAAGCATGGAATTCAGTTGCTTTACACACAGAGATGGCTATTTTCAGTATTATTCTGGATTGAAAGCGGTTCCCTGCCTGCAGAATTGGATTTGATTCTTAGTGGAGGTGGAATGTTGGCTCAGCCAGTAATTTCTGGAACCAGGCAGTGAAGGAGTTTTGAATAGTAGAACCATTAAAAAATATATTATTTTCTCGTAGAGTATAGTTTGTTGCTATTCAGGTAAATCATCTCCTTCAACAAATTCAGCAGAAAATAAAGAAATTTGTATCCGCAGTTAGCAGTCTAGCTCAGTCAAGGTCTCTTTCCTGTGGTCAGAAGGTGGCATATCTAATTACAAAATAAAATAAAACAAAATCCACATTTTTTTTTTCTTTTTTTTCTGGAAAGAAAACATGTAAATAATATTGCAAATACAGAAATTCTTATTACAACATTAGCGTTTATCAAAATACCATCATTTTAAAGCAATTATATGCATTTAATACATAACATTTCTTTGCACCACTGGTGTGGTTTTCATCAGCCTTACATAAATAAGAATCAAGCCTTGAGTAGAAACAGTAATTTGTAAATTGCTTAAATAATATTTCTAACTCAGTGGGGTAGAGAAAATTCAATATCCACCTTTGTACGTCTAAAAATGAATTTCAGTACTTTATCCAAACTGAGGAAATTATTTGTAGTACCAAATAACTAAATAATTGCCAGCTAATTTGGGAATAAATCCAAGAATTCAGAAACATGCTTTAGTTGAATCATTTATTTTGTCTATGGATAGATCTATTATTTGGAAGGAATTTCATTTCTTCTTTTAGTTGATTGCTTTTGTGAAATCCCAAAAGCAGTGCCCAGTTGTGAATATGGTAATACTTAGCAATATTTCCCATGAACCTTACCATAACATAATCCATCTCTTGTGGGTTATAGTCTTCATTTTTTAAGTTTTCTTCTAGAAAAATGTCATTGGCTGGGTTGAAGAAGCACACATAAAGAACACATCAATCCAGTAATGCAGAAATGTGAAAGACCAAGTTGATATTACTCTTCATTTTACGTATTATTGCATTTTGTTTTGCAATAACTGAATCCCTTAACATTTGCTTTTATAATTAAAAAAGACAGTCTGTTACAAATTAGATCACCATACTTCAATTTTCATCTGCATTTAACCAGAATATAACATTTTTCCACTTTGGATTCACTTTCTTTCTAATCTGTTATTTTTTATATATTGCCCTTCTCTCTTCTACATTTGTACTGGTAAGTCTCCCCTCCCATAAAAAAGAAGTTAACATAGTGCAGTTTAGTTATACCAGTTTTTAAGAAATCATTTCTCAAAAACGTGTACAGTGCCAAAGATATTCTACTTCAAATAGGTCATGAGATACTGATGTAATGAAAATCAGTGCCCTGTTCTAAAAAGCAAATAAAAACTTAACATAAAGCTAAAATTTCCAATAAACTTCTATCACTAAAAAGGAACTATGTGGGTCAATTTTGACCTCTATAATCTAAAAAATTCCAGGGAATAAAGAATTATTATTTTTGCCAAATATTAAGAATGGTGGAATATAGAAGTTGCAGATGTTGTGACCTGGGTGTATATGTCAGTGCACAGTTTATGTGTAACTCATCATGAATATTAATCCTGTGGTTTGAAATGCACAAGAGAGACAACTCTTTAAAGATTTTGATTAGCCAGTCTCTTTGTGTACAGATAGTAAGAAGAAAGCAGAGGCATAGATTCTAGTAGTTTAACAAGAGAAATGACTAAAAATCGGTAACTTGAAAATATACAGTAGAAATGCTGTCTGTTTCCAGTAGCAGGATTCTGTCCCTATTATAAGATACCCATTTTTTCATTCGCAGAATGTAGTTCAACACAGTGAATAGGCTTATTGTCTCTTTCTCCATTTTGAAATGTGATCAAAGTGCAAAAATGTTCTTGAGAACTGTGAGCCTCTTAACTAGATAGTCAACACTTAGATTGCATCTTTATCTCTGCAATCTAAGTGTTTCTAATCTTGAGAAACAAACTTCATAGGTGTTTTGATTTTTTTTTAGTTACTCTTTTAGTAAGCTAAGCGTACTATTGAAAATCTACCTGCAGAACAGATAGGTTTAATAATGAAACAATTTAATGTTGAAAGTAAAGGCTACAATTTATCAGTAAACTAAATGTATTTCCAATGGTTCATTATTTTAGTTACTTTTTTTAGGTCTGCAATAGCATACTGGACCGAGCAAAGCATTGTGCATGAAAATAGTCTTACCTTTAAATATTAAAGCTTTCTATAATCTCAGTTAAATTAAGTCCTCTGCATATTACTTTAAACATATAAAGATTTAATTATAACCTTTCAGTAAGTTACTAAATTTTACTGGAAAGAATAATTATAATTTGAAATAAGACACTGTGCATAGGTAGAGTTTTTTATTCAATAGAAAAAAAAGATTTTTTTCATCTCAAATAGAAAGCAAAACAATTCTGAAGATAGTATATTAAGAAATCTCATAGCGAAAGTTGTGTGTTTCATGAGTTGTGGAAGTCATGAACATTGAGAGCATCAGCTTGGCTAGAATTCTTGCTGGTCTACATAACTGTAGAAATCACAGAAAGACAAAGGAAAGAAAAAGAGAATCTTGAATACAGAAGATAAGTTTTTTCCCAAGGCTGAATGACTACTTTTGCTTTGTGATTAGGATCATGCAAAAAAGCTCTATGCTGTAAATAGCTATATTTCACTAACAGTTTACTACCTGGGTACAGCAGTTAATTAACAGATTTTTCAAGAGGTGGACTCTCAGCAAAATATCCTTGACAGATAACTGTTCCTAAGAAAGACAGCTAAAAATCATTTATTTAAAATAGTAACTGGAAGTTTTGCTTGTCAGATTCTTAAAAGCACAGAAGTGTTTCCTTGAACTTTTACCTTACTTTGGCTGCCAATATATTACTAGCACCTGGGAGAAGCCTCAGGCTCAAACAGTCAGAAACACATGAAGTTCCATTTTGTTTTAATAAGACTCTCCTTCCTGTATTAGACTTTGTTGTATTATCTAATTTATTCTACTACTAAAGCTTAAAAAATGAAAGTCTGGCTTACCTTCAGAAGGTACTTGAACTTAAGTTTATAGTAAAAATTGCTCCCATTATAAAAGCTAGACCAGAATTTACTAGCTTTTCTAATTCTTGTTGAGCCATCCTCAGTTCCACAAATACTGCGAGTAAAATAAATAAATGACTTCTGTTGCGAAGAACAGCATATGTGAATGTCACTGTGAGGAGACAGCGCATATTTATTTCTGATTTGTAACAAATTTGACTATTACTGATGGGTATGCAACAGTGAGGTAAGGTAGTTCATTTTTAAGGTCGACTGGGTCCATGGCCTTTTACTGACAAGGTGTGGAGGTCATAATATTTTCTGTACTGGTGGCTTCTAGAAGTGCTTTTGGACTAATACAAAGGAGGAATAATGCAGTACACCCATGGCATAAATATACAGAAATGTTCAACTGACTGAATATCCCTGTCTGTAAAAACACAGAGGTACACTAGAACATGTTTTTTATTTGCTTCCTTCAGGAAAGAAATGAAACAGGAAGAAATAAAGGAAAAAAATATGGGCTCATTACTGCAATGCTTCTGGCTTAAGGTTTGATTTAATTTCCCATTTAACTTTCCTTGTGCAGTGTGGCTCCTGTTTTATATGAATAACTTAGCACATCTCTTCAAATCTTATGAGTTCAAATTTAAAGGCAAAATTCATTAAGATCTCATTTGAGAAATAATAGTTTGAACTTTGTGAAACCCTTCTAAGTGACTGCACAACCTTTCGGCTTCTCCGGTTACTGTCTCACTAACTTTCAAATATATATTGCAAGAAATTAAAATGTGGTTATAAAAAGTACTAGTTTTTTGTTTATTTGCTTGTTTGTTTTTGTCTTTTTTTTTCCCCATAACGTTATTTCAATAGCCCTTTACCTAAATGGCCACTATTTCCAACAGCTAATAATCACATTTTGGCCAATTAACAGAGTAGAACTGCTTGTGTTCAGATAATTCCAGCATCAGTAGTGATCTGACTGGCTGTGGCTCTCATTTTTCCAATGACATTCAAGTTACAGGCTGTTGTGGGGAAACAGCAAATCTTTTTTCTAAAATTTACAATTATATATTTGAACTTTCAAGGCTGCCAAAATATGACACAATCACAGTGTAGTCTAAGTTCTCAGAATATATAACAACCGTGTTTTCTTTTCTGGCAGCTCATAGATCAAAGATTGTAATGGCTTTTCCATTATAAAACTTGTAAGAGTTTGGCATCATGTGAGTGTCACAAGCCTTTAAAAGAAAGAAAAAAACACATCCTGTAATGCTATTGTAGGCAGCCATAAGCATCACCATTGAGATTACTATTAGAATGTAAACTTCCTGTACCCTACTTCAGAATGCCAACAATTGAATTACTTATTACTTTCATGCAGACCCAGCTGCATAAAAGGATGTTAAACTACCCATAAGGATCAGCAATAAAATATTTAAGATGAATTTATTCTCTTGACAGTTGAGAGACAGTATGTGATCTAGTGACTAATATGTCTGTTTGGAAGTCAAGCCTCTTGTTTTCTTCTTGGTTGGTGCTTTGTATTTGCTGGCTTATAGTAAAAGGCAATTGATTTCTGAGCATCTAGGGATGTATATCTTGGTGGAAAGCAGAAGTAAGAGATAAGATATGACTTGACAGGATGCATAGTCAAGTTTGAAGACATGAGCAGGCTGTATTGAGAATAAACCACTCAGAAGTACTGGTCCTGTCTTTGTTAAGTCTTAGTTACAAAATTAAAATTGTTTCTAAAATGACAGGAGGGAGGATAAGGGGATACCTATATGACTGACACTTGACTAGGAGGGGCATATCTACTCTCTAAAATGAGTGGTCTTACTGGATGTACCTTCACTGTATTCAAGAACAATTTCAGTATTTTCTTGAACTGGATGCCACTTGATCCAGATGCATGTTTCTACTGCTGACTGTAGCAGCTCTTCCCAGACCACTTGATGATGAGAAAGAAACAGCATTATGGTTTGTCAAGGGAGTAGGATTCTGTATGTGGAAAGAAAGCACATTAAAATACAGTCATTTGAGATAAACTATGGAAGTGTTTACCCACTCTTTGTGCTTTTTCTTATGGTTGAAATAGTAGCACAGTAACTTAGTGGAATAATAGACTGTAAGTCTTTTAAGACTATTAAGCATTTTATGTTTCCTTGGGAACTTGCCCAACTTGACACTTTTAAGGATTTTTTCAGTAACCTGCCATAGTTTATGTTGGATAAAGCAATTGCTTCCATACATGGAGTTAACATTACATATGTATGCTGCTAAATCACACTCATTCACATAGTTGTGGCTGCAAAACTTCATGTGAAAAATGTGCTTCATTTTTTAATTACAATTCCTTGCTGTGAGGTTATGAAAAAGCAAACTCCACAATCACAAAACCATTAGTGTTTTTATCCATGTCCCAGCACTGCCACTGTCAGATTCAGCAGCAGAAAACACACAAGTTCCAGCAGGGATTTGATATATTTATACGACTGCCGAAGTAGACCTATTCTGTAGCATCCCTACATATAATGGTCTTCCCAGAAATTGGCACACCTTTTTATTACTCCCTGCCATTGTTTCAAACCAAAGGACTCAGGTGTAGGTATACTGGACTGTAAATACAATTTTCCTTGTAAATTTCATCGTCAGCAATTCTCTGCTTTAAGAAAAATGGGAAAAGATATGTGGCTTACTCAAATTGAAATATTTATCTTTTTTTTTCCACAACTGTCAATTTTTATAAATAGTTCTAGTAATAGAGACAAGTAACATAATTCTCATAGATTATTCCATCAAAAAACCTAGAACACTGAAAGTTAAAGCAATTTCTATGAAGAAGCTTCAGATTTTTCTTTTAACTGTAAACTTGTCCTCAAGTCCTGTAGTTTCTCCTTGAGGCCTCTAACTCTGTTCTGTGGGCCATTGCAAATTACAGCTGTAGCCAATCAGATAAATGAATCCAAGAATAATTTATCCTTGGAATGGTTTAAATGAAGAGAATCAAAAACATAAATAGGCCTATCAATCCCACAGCACTAATAATACCCACCAGAGGCCCTTTTGTGATTGGTCAAAATGAGAATTCACTGCAAAAATACAGTGGTGAGAATGCAGGTGTTGCCTGGCAGCCTATCATTACAGTTACGAGGAAGCTTAGCCTTGACTTCATGTAGAAGGCTCAAACTCTTTCAAGAAATTTAAACATTGTGCTTCTGGGATACTTCCAGTAGCACCACTGGATGCAAATCTCTTCTGATTATACAAATCTATACATCTTTTTTATCACATCTTGTTGGCCGTGGGTCATAAATCCCATGTTGCCAAAAGTTTACTCCTACAGATTGTGTCTGTTGGTAGTAATTAATGAGAAAACAAATGTTGACTTTGCTGAGAATCTTGAACACTAAAATTCCTAAATGATCACTAAAGAAAGGCATTTGGTAGAAAAATAGGAGTTTAATATAACTCATGAAGTGTAAATCTGGGACAGCAAATGGATATTCTTGGAGGAAATGAAAAAAAGAAAGGAGGAAGAAGAAACAGATTTCTGCACAAACAGTCATGCAACAGCCATCACAGAAGCCTCTGTGTGTAGAAGAGATCCTGTAGTCTGCAGGACTCTTGTCTGGTAACTCTCTCTCACCTTGTTCATATATTGTGAGCACAGGAGTGCAGCTATATGTTAGGATAACTCCTAACACATTCATGTGATTTTGATGACAAAGCCCATAAATTTTAAGAGAATGAAGCATAACCAAAAAGTTTCTGATACTATTTCTCTGCTGAGCAAGGGGAAAGACGTTTTTGCCCTAAGAAAGGAAGGGTTTATATTAGTTATTCCTTTAAAAAAACAAAACAAAAAACAAAAAAAACCCCAAACCTGTTTTGAGCCTGCATGCATGGATGATCTTTATCACTGCTCACTTTAACTTTGTTGAAAAGTAGTGCGGCAACACTTTGGAAAAGATGGGCATCCAAGTAAGTGTTCAGACTAGTAAAGAAGTCCACACATCAGGAACATAGACATGATTTCTGCTGTCAGCCTCATGAAGCCTCAGTCAGTTATTATTCTCCTTTGACCTCACCATCCACATAGAAGAGACAATGCAGATACATCTGAAGTCATCACTAAGGGTTTCGCTTGCTTCTACCACAAAAATGTGCTGCTGTGGCTATCAGCAGAAAGAATAGAGCATTGCATATGCAAGGAGCCAAATCTACAACAGATTATGAGATGAAGATTCCTTTTCTAAAAACATACATATATGAGTGAAGAAATTAAGAATTATTATACTGTACACAAAAAGTTTCATGCATATGTGAAAATAAATGATGATCTCAACTTCTGGAAATCATACAAATTTCAAGAGCTCAAACCAAATCCACAGTATCACAGAACCATGGGGACTGGAAAGGACCTCTGGAAATCATCTAAGTTCCCTACAGTAGGATGCATAGGAAAGCAACCAGGTGAGTTTTGAATATCTTCAGAGAAGGAGACTCCACAGACTCTCTGGGCAGGCTGTTCCTATGCTCTGTTGCCCTCAAGGTAAAGAATTTTTCTCTCATACTTGTATGGAACCTCCTGTGTTCAAGTTTGTGTTTGTTGCCTCTTGTTTTGTCACTGGGCACAACTGAAAAGAGCTTGGCCCCATTTCCTCAACACTTGCTCTTTAGATATTTATAAGTGTTGAGAAGTTCCTCTCTCAGTTTTTGATCCAAGTTGAGCAGCTCATGGTCTCTCAGCCTTTCCTCATGAGGGGAATGCTCCAGGCCCCTATCTGTCTTTGTGTCCCTACTGTGTACTCTCTCTAGAAGATCCCTGTCCTTTTACTGGGGAGCACAAAACTGCACACTGTACTCCATACATGGCCTCACCAGGACAGAGGACAAGGTGAGGATTACCTCCCTTGACCTGCTGGCCACACACTATTTAATGCACCCAAGAATACCATTAGCCTTCTTGGCCACAAAGACACACTGCTGGCTGATGGCCAACCTGTTGTTCATCACGACACCTAGGGCCTTCTCTGCAGAGCTCCTTTCTATCATGTTAGCCCCTAACCTGTACTGATACATGCGATTATTCCCTTGTATGTCTTTTACTATGCACAACCCTGCAGTAAGTTTATAAGCTTCAGTTGTTATAAGAGTAACAACAATAAGAACTAAAAGAAGATCTGAAATGCTTTTCTTGAAGGATTACATTGTGTTGCCTGCCTTTCCCTCATCACCACACATTTTGAAATCTGTTAAATTGTTCCTGCCCCGTGAAATGCCCCCTGAGAAAGAAGCAGCTGAGGTAGTAGAGAGTCACTTTTGCCTTGGGGCAGAACCTGAGATCACCACTTTCTCCAGAAGGTAGCTTGAGGCTGTTTCCCTCCTTTTAAGACTTCTACCAGAGTTTTTCCTGTTCCACAGCTCCCTCACCATACAACAGGTACACACATCTGTGGTGAACTATACCTGGTGAACTATAACACATGAGCTTAAAGAGAGCTGGCTTCAGGCTGTCAGAGTAGGAGAGCTGGAGGGGATCTGACCTGTACCGCTGTCTGTCTTAACTAATTCATAGCTGTTTGATGTGAGTGTTTTCCCAGACTGTATCTTGGTAAGAGCAGATATGGATAAGATATGGGTTTCCCTTCCTCCTGTTTCAGTCTTCATGCCCCAACCCTCAAAAACAAAAACAAAAAAAACAGGACCCCTCCCCCCATCCAAAACAAACAAACACCAAACCTTGGTAGGAAAGAGGCAGAGGTATATCAGTCAGAAAAAGAGTTGTATTCATTCTGGATTGGCTCCTGCACTCTGTCTGACTGAGAAAGATTTTACTAGAGTAGATGTCACTTGGATCCTCCATTTTGGAACACTTCTGTAACCACCCTCCACAGTGAAGACTCAGGCTTCAAAACTGTGGTTTTGAGTTTGCCAAGCTCTGAAAGCCTCTCTGTATTATGTGACATTGGATGCCAGCTGCTGAGCTGGCAGCACCTTTCAAGCTGGAAGAGAAAG
>JAOWBP010002052.1:30750504-30765006 GCA_028571105.1 Tragopan temminckii | reverse complement strand
CTGCCTTCCCCTCCCTTCTTTTTCCTTTTGTTTTCTCATGGAAACAAAACCTTATGGAATGTGACTTTTTCTCAGGAAGGAAAGACCCATGACACTCTATTAGATTACCACAAAGGGTTTGTGAGAGTTCACATTAATTACAAACTTTTTTTGCCTAATCACATTAATTTGGCAGTATGTTCAACCATGGACCCTGGACAGTTCCAGATCTTTCCCAGACTTGTTTGTATGACATTGCCACATGGACAAGGCAAATTCACCACCTTTTATCAAAAATTTTAATAACTGACTCATTAGGTGTTGAACATCTTCTTCAAATATAACACTGAAAGGGTTATACAAAAGCTTTCTTGTTTGCAAAATTGATCTCATATTTTAAGAAACATTGACTCTTACTTATTGGTCTGTTAAGGCTGTTACTGGAAAAAGACAAGGAAGCAGAAAAAAAGGATGCAGAAAACATATGATTCTGTCTGATTTGGGAAGAACTGTGGTTAAATACACAAGTATAGTATGTTCTGTTTGAAAAGAGTATGTTCAGATCTTCTGAAGATCTGGAGAATAAATAAGTTGGGAATACAGTTGATCTTTGTCAAGCATAATTTTTTCATTATATATTCATGAGTTGAACTACTGACTATGTCACATTCCTTTCTATTCCTTTAGTGACATTGAATCAGTTATAAAAGCATTCCATGAAACTAAAATTAAGGTGTGCAAAAAAGTGAAGTAATTATTTTTTAAAGCAAAATATATTAATTGAAATAGATTTTAGGTCAGTAGCTAATATGTTTAAGTAGCATTTCATTTTGCATGGATTTTCTTGATTCAGTTTCAATAAGATGATCAGAATAGAAATGACATAATTCAAAGCAAATCACTAGACCACTTCACCAACTTCTTTCCCCATTTTTATGAAACAGTCAGCCCTTGGACCAGAACATCACTTAGAAAGGCACACTGTAGTACAGAATTCTGTTCCATCAGCAATTAAAAAAACGAGTATAGATTCTAAGTAAATTATAACATCAATTTTTCCCAAGTATGAGTGTAGAGCTGGTTTAACAAGGGAACTATTTCTTAAAGAGATGACCATCTTACTGTGACAGATCAGAACAGCTGCCTCACCAGTTAAGGTGCTTGACACATGAATCACAAATCTCTTTTTTTTTTTTTTATACAAAAATCTTGTTTGCATGAACACTGGCCTGTTTGAATGCACTAAAATGCATTCATTATCAGCAATAGAAGAAATCATTCAAAAATATGCATATGTTTAGTTTCAGGAAAGCAGCTATTTTCCTCACAGTAGCAGAATGAGGATTATGTATGTATAACTATGAAAAAAAACATCTCTGTTTTCTAACATCAGATTAAAAATCTTTCACTTTGAAGCATTCCCTAATGATAAATTAATTCTTCATACCCTTCAAGCTTAAATATTTTGTTGATCTATATTTATATTTGTTTTACCATTTTTCCAATTATTTCCACTGCTCCTAAAAGTAAAACCATTGCAATTTTTGTATTGTCGTTGGATTTGAGAAATAATTTTTGTGGCATTTGCTAAATGTAGACTTCAATACTTATAGTATTTTAAGTGATTATAAATTTTAAACTAATTTCCATGAATTAATTTTGTAGTGCGTTGGTTTACCATTTTTTTAAGGAATACACAGAAACTATGATTCAAAATTAAAAGGACAAAATATTACATTTAAACTTTATATTTGCATGTAATAGTACCTTTCAGCATAAATGTTTATAAACTGTCATTGATTTTTCTGTGATCCATTGAAATAGAAAAAAAAGCAAAACAAAACCCCAATAATCCTGGTTAAAATTCATCAGGTGCCAAAACTCTTTACATCCACAAAATCATTTCTGCCCACATAGACTCTGCAAACAATCACCATAAATTTCAGGAGAATTAATAGAGATTGCAAATTATGCTTGTGAAATAGAGATTGACTGTCATCTACCATCAAAGACACTGACTTCTGCAGAAATAAATCTTAAATGGCTGATCAAAGCAAATAAAGTAAGAAAACAAATAGCACTGTAAATTGAAAAGAATAAATGTAGTGCTTAATGAACACTTATTGACCAATAACCTGCAACTAATGTAACTATGGATTTTTACTTTGGCTATTCATAGCTCTAAATAGTAGTCATTTGAAGCTGTAAAGACAATAGAGTGAAGTGATGGTTAACAGAAATGTGTTTTATTAAAAGCTAAATTAAATAAGACTAAATTGAAAGTAGATGAAAAAGTCTACTTAGTTTAATATATCTTTGGCTGTTCATACTGTTCAGGATTGATGGCATTTTAACATGTAACGTAGGAAGGAAAAAAATTTTCTTTTTGCCATTGCCAGAATTTTTAACAGAAATCACAATTTTAATTTGCTGCCACTTATAAATAACCTGTGAGCTATCAATGCAATGTAGTGAGTAAACAGGTGACCACCTAAATCCGTAAAATACTGAGGATCGTACATTGTAAGATGTACACAGTTTATGAGGACTATATTGGATAATTTACACTATATACTATCTTAATATAGATACTTTATATTTTGTCTTAAATAGAACATATATGGAGGCATACAATTTCCCGTCATTTATGTGAGAATACAAAGAAAATTTTAGTAGTGAAATTTCTGCTAAGATTTAAGGTAGATTTAGCTATTGGAAAAATCAATTAGAACACATTGTCCAAGATTGGCTTTTCTAATATGACATAAACCATTGAGCACAAACGCAAGACAAATTACACATTTACTAGATCAAATTGCATTTTTTTTAAGTATCTGGTTAATAAACTTGATTCAAATGTTGCAGGGCTGAATAATTATTATAAATTTATGATCTCATTTACATGTGCAAGCCATGAAGGAAAACCCTGCATCATATGTGTTTCTACATATCTTAGTACCAGATTTGGTATAATAAAATAAAAACTTGCAGACAACAGTGCAGTAATAGTCTGATGATGGAGCCACATGCTGAAACAAGCAGTGTATTTAAATGCAGTTTGTGTTTAATTTCTTATTGGTTGACAGAGTAATGAGCTGAGGACAAAGATTTTATGTGATCATTTATTTTACATTTGTAACAAATAATTATTTTTTGTCAGAGGCACCCAGATCTATAAAAATAAGTTTGTCCCTAAAGCAGGTTTGGCTTACATGGCATTGAGGAACACATTTGAGATTTCACTCCAGTGAAAGAGAGGTCAGTTTTTATTCTTATTATTTACTTTCTGTGCACTTGATCTGTTGATGCACAAAAAGTCCTACTCACTCTTCAGTAGAATTTGGAGACAAAAAAATGTAAAGAACAGGCAAGAACTTGATCTTATTTCCTTTATTATTGGTGTTGGTTTCCACTATAATACAGTTATCAGGATTAATGTCCATTCATGTAGCGTATTAGGCTATAGCAAAGCGTAATTTTTCGCATCAACTATAATGTTTTCCTGAGGACATTAAATACATTAGAAAACTTAGTATTTAGATATACTGTAATTCTAAATGTGAAGTTTGTTTTCAGAGAGTTGTGGCATTCCTTTGAGTAGACAGTGAACACCTGAACCACATCTACTCTAGGGAACTGCTTGAAGAATCCCTTTTTGAAAGAGAATTCCTGGGACACATACGCAAATGTTAGAAGAAAGATTATCACTAGCATTGCTGTTCCTGTTGTAACTACAGTAGGTTTTTTGCATTTTCTGATGGTGAAGAATGAGGTGTGATTTGAAAGGTACTTAAAGAAGTTGACTATTAGTACTATTTATTCTATGAAGGAAGAAAAGAGGAACAAATGTTTATGAAATTCCCATAAGGCACTTACTTGCCATTAGAAATTTTCTCCATGGGAACCAGAAACATGAAAAGAAACTATATGGAAAAGGTAGTGCATAATTATAATTTTGTAATACACCAATGTTTTAATAAAACTTTTATTTTTCTTTTTTTCCCCCATCACATAGAGTAGAGCACAGCTTTCATAGAATTTCATAGAATGGCCTGGGTTGAAAAGGACTCCAATGACCATCTAGTTTCAACCCTCCTGCCATTGGCAGGGTAGTCAACCACTAGACCAGGCTGTCCAGAGCCACATCCAGTCTTGCCTTGAATGCTTCCAGGGATGGGGCATCCACAACCTCCTTGGGCAACTTGTTTCAGTGTGTTACCACCCTCTGTGTGAAAAACTTTCTCTTAATATCTAACCTAAACCTCCCCAGTCTCAGTTTAAAACCATTCCCCCTTGTCCTATCACTGTCATCCTGTGTAAGAAGTCAGTTCCCTTCCCGCTTGTAAGCTCCCTTCAAGTATTGTAAAGCCACCATGAGTTTTCCCCGCAGCCTTCTCTTCTCCAAGCTAAACAAGCCCAATTCCCTCAACCTTTCCTGATAGGAGAGGTTCTCCAGCCCTCTGGTCATCTTAATAGCCTTCCACTGGACCTGTTCCAAGAGTTCTGCATCTTTCTTGTGCTGGGAGCCTCAGGCCTAGACGTAGTACTCCAGATGGGACTTCACAGGAGCTGAGTAGAGGCAGAAAATCATCTCCCTCTCCCTGCTGGCCACTCCTCGTTTAATGCAGCTCGGAATATAGTTGGCCTTATGGGCTGTAAGTGCACACTGCTGGCTCATGTTCAGCTTCTCATCCACAAGGACTCCCAAGTCCTTCTCCACAGGGCTGCTCTCAAGGAGTTCTTCCCCCCAGTCTGTATAAATACCTGAGATTGTCCTGGACCAAGTGCAACGCCTTGCACTTGGCCTTGTTGAACCTCATCAGGTTCATGTGGGCCCACTTCTCCAGCTTGTCCAAGTCCCTCTGGATGGCTTCCCTTCCCTCCAGTGTATCAACTGCACCGCTCAGCTTGGTGTTGTCTGCAACCTTCCTGAGGGTGCAATTGATTCTATCATCTATGTCATTGATGAAGATGTTGAAGAGCACTGGTCCCAAGATGATGCCTTGGGGGACACCACATGTGACCCGCCTCCACCCAGATATAGAACCATTGTGACCAGCCAACCAGTTCTTAATCCATTAAACAGTCCATCTTTCAAATACATACCTCTCCAATTTATAGAGAAGAATGTGGTGAGGGACCATGTAAAAGGCTTTGCAGAAGTCCAGGTAGATGACATCTTAACCCTTTCTTCTCCACTAATGCCGTCACTTCGTCATAGCTTAGCTAAGAGGACAATGCAGTGATGCTGAATTTGTGCAATTTCAACTCAGTGATGGTTCTCATCTAAAAGTTTCTCAGTACAAATTCAGAGGGGGAAGGAAAGTGAAGAAAAAATCATCTAATCACTGTCAAATGGGCCATTCATCATTCCTAATACAACAATGCAAAATTTAGGAATCAAAATTTATTTTAAGCTGTGTTACCACATGTACGAAAATTAATGGACACAGTTACCAAATAAATGCTACATTTTGTAGCATTTGAAAGCTATATTTGGTGAAGAAGCAGCATATTTTGAAATCAAAACCATCAAAAGAAAATGGAAAGAAAAAAGGAAAATAAAAGGAACAAAATCCAACAGGGAAACCGAAGCTTCAAATAGGTTCTTTGCATTTTGATTCAAAGTGCAATGAAAATTGCTGATCTCTTTCATTAAGTCTATTTTCACCACTTGCTATCTTAGCTACAACTCCCCTAAAAAAAGTAGATGTAGTGCCCTGCTTAGATTGCTCTTCCTTGCTGCACAGAGTGGAGCACCCAGAATACCTCTAAGAACAAATGGCATCACACGGGTATTTGTCCAGAGGGCAGTGCAGGAGATTTGCAGGACTTTAGTGCCTGAATCCTATTTAACTGCCCAATAATTTCTATGTTGAGAGTGCTGTATAGCTCAAGATTCAGCAGATCAGGAACAAGAACTCGGCTCATCTCTTTCTGTATAAGTGCTTTGTCCAATAGGTTACAATCATTCATTTTTATTTTTTTTTTAACTCCATCCCCACCAATTCTGATTTGTCTGTGCAAACATAGCTTCTACCAGCATGATGACAGAATAACAGCAATCCCCACATACAGTCTGTCATGGTTTTCACTTGAGAGATCTGTAATACGAACTGAAAAGGGATGGGCAGAGTCTGGTAGGAAAAACTTGCTTGTTGGCTGACAGCAGTTGTGTAACAGGATATGATTGCCACTTTTAAATCTGTGGCAGATTTAAAACCTTGTGTGAATGAGCTCTCATATGCCTAAGTGTATAAGAAGATTCTTGGATGTGACTGGTGAGAAATCAAACCCCAGGGAAGTTTGGGTTTTCAAGTATAATCTCCTGCATTACAGGCTATTTATTATTTAGTATAAACAATTTCTGATGCAGTTTGAGATAACTCTCTTTCTAAGAAACCAAATTCTATTAAGAAGAGAAATAGTCTCCTGGCCATACAAACAGAGCAGAAAAAAGACTCAGGTCCCAAGACTGATCTTGTCCCATAAGCATTCTTCTTTGGAAACATATTCCGCTGTAATTTCACTGAGTACTCTATATTCACTTGCAGTGGTGTCTTGGGATCATGTTTTAGGCACCTGTTTCTCCTTTTTTAACTTGATTGTGAACTCTGGTAGCTGGATTTCACAAGGCTACCAGGTAGCTAGATACTTGGGATCCCCAGTTTTGTGATATTGTTCTTACAACTCTAGCCAGTGCCTCCAAGAGCTATTCCCAAGGTGGTAGAGCTTGGAATAGCTCCTCTCAGAGCCACTTCCAGTAGATACTTGTAAAGCAGGAAGCTGAGAGAAGAGTAGTAGCTTTTTTTACTAAGTAGTCTTTAATTATAGATTTCTTTCATGGAGTATTTTCCTGTAGTGTAATCTTATTTGACAATAACGCCCACAGTGAAAAGGGAGCTCTCAAGAAACAGAAAGAACAAATAGCTTTTAAAATTAAATACACATAGATTTAAATGACAAGAAAAATAAAACTCAAGGTGAGCTTCTAGGCACCAGTCGGTGGGAGGTGGAGAAAAGGGATGCGGTGAACCATGGCAGTGATTGAAGAAGGGAAACTGAAAGGAATCATAGGGCACAGACTACCACACAAGCTTCTCAACAAGGCTCTGCAAAGCAGGTGTTGGCTTGCCCCCCCCCCACCAGCCCTCCTCAGCCATGAATGCTTTGCTATAGCTTGTCCTTTAAACATTCAAAAAGGGTGGAAGTCTGACATCTTCATATACTTTCTCTGTGTGGAGATGATGGAAGTGAATGAAATGTATGTTTTGCTAGCATTTTAAAATTAATGTGAGAAAAACATTGAACCATGTTTTGTAAAGGTTTAACTCTCTTTTAATGTAAACAGTCTAATTATGCATAGCTGTGAATATACACCTATTCTGTCACGCCTATATGGTGACAGAGAAGTCAGTCCAACACCATCCTCACTGATACAAATCTTCCACATGAGATTTGTTCACAACACAGTATAGATAATTTTACGATAGTTACTGAAAGTGTATATTTAATATTCATAGTAATAAAAGGGCAATGAAATGTACTCAACGTGAAGTTTATTCTAATCCTTAAAATGCCAAAGAACTGTTAAGTTTCTAAAAGTGCCTCTCAACTTTATTATTTAATAATTGCAGTAAAAAATGACTTTCCAGAAGAAGAGTATTACCAAAGCATCATAGTACTATAAATCCTAAAATCTTTCTTACTATTAAAAGTATGTCTCTTGGAAAGGCATATTAATATGTGTATATACATAGATATATATACCTACATCTTGGCAGCATAACCCAGAATCTATGAAAACTGTAACACAAAAATACGGTAATATAAAAGGAAGTAAACCTAGAGATAAAGAAGGATACTCATGGAAAACAACTTAGTAATGCTTCTTTCTCTTATTCTCCAGAAAGACTTCTACCTTTAGGGCTTTCAAAGACCAAATCTATTGTAATGTAATATACAGAGGGAGGCATTTAGACTGTGCAAACCAAGCTACTATTTTCTGTTGGCATCTATGAGAAGGAGGCAAAGAGATTCACTGTGTTAACTGAATGGCATGCACTCATGGACAACAAAATGCAGTGAAAGTATTTCTAAATTGCCTAAATATTTTTAGAAGGATAAATGTACAATAACACCCTATAACCATTGGAATTACTGTGATTATTTTTTTGTTTCATTTTGTTCTGGTAAGCTTTAAAAAGATCACAGAATCTTTTTGTACAGATATTTTCTTTTGTCCTGGTGCAGATCCATACAGATATGTCTAGATGAAAGTACGGCTCTTGCTATAGATTTTTTGTTCCTGCAAACACCTCAGAAAATAAAGTAAGTAGCAAAAGTGTTTAGAAAGGGAAATAACTCACAAGAGTATTGCTGATTGCAGAAACAGGGTTTTTAATTGCAGTTATGCAGCTTGACAATCTGATTCTAGCATTTGAAGACGCACAATTAACTAACAGCAGGATCATCTCATCCTCCAGCCAGTCTGGTCAGTTGCCCAGAGATGCTAAATCACAGGGGTAATGTGCCTGGAGCACTTTCCAACACAGTGTCTGTTTCATTGGTTGTTAGCTAGTCACATACATAGAAGATGATTGACGACGTTTTTTCCTGGTACCAAACCAACGTGGGACAGGTCTGAGTAACCATCCTGCCACACTGGTAGTTACATATCAGATTATCAGTGTTGGCAAAACACAAACTTCATATCAATGAACGAAGTATAATCAGAAAAGTACAAGTAGATAGATGGAATGCTAGAGAAGGATTATTATTGCTGAGGACTGTAAGTCTAATGCAGAAAGCAGCTTCAGAATGCATCATAAAAGCTTTCTAAGAGGTTTTACTTGCCAGGACAAAAGTCATGACAGTATTTGCAGCAAAACTGAGCAGAATTCAGTTTTTTTATTAACTAATCCTGGAAATTAGTCACAAGGTTATCCTTGTCATTTGTTTTAGAGATCTTTTAAAATATGTTGAGCTGATTACTCGGGTAGACATTGGTTCTTATTATTGAAATCTCAATGTCAAAGAGAAGTAGGATGACACATTTGTGAATTATAATGAGGCTGGCATTCAAAAGACTTTGGAGGGGAATAATTATGAAATGCCTGTCATTTCTTCGTAACAGTCTGTCTTCTATCAAAGTATATTGTAAAGAGAGGTGTTCCGAAATTATCAAGAGAAACAAAGTTTTGTCAAAAAATGCTTCATCCAGTCTGAAGTCTTACATTTAAAACATCATGGATTCAATGAAGTTTTAGCAAATTCAAGACAGAGTTCAAAGAGAACCTTGCTTGGATTCCTGCAGAGTCTGCCTGCACTACGGACATTGGAAACAGCCACTACAGGTCACATCAAAACTAAATTAAAAAGCGACTTCCGGGAAACCTGAAATCCCAGTTTTGGACCAGCTTTACTTGTAAGGGATTTTTACTGCTATTTAAAAAAGAAAACTTTGTATCTAAAAATTACAGCTCAAAAAGGTATCTTTTTACAGAATAGACTTTTAGATTCAAGAAGAACCATATGAACTATTTACAATTGAAGGAATGTGATTAAAAATTGAAATGAATTAGCCCATAATTACATGAATGTATATATTAAACATATAATAAAAAATTAAGTTCTTAATGATAGAAATGCCTTTCAGCATTTCATTAGCTATGTTTAGTTCTGAACACAAATATCAGACATAATATTCATTACCAAAGTGTAAAGTGAGAAAATGAATGCATGCACACATAAAATGTGAGTAAAGTAGTTAAACACAATTATACTCAGAGCCAGGGTGTATTCAAGAGAACAGTGTCTATAAACTTATTAGATAATTTTGCATATCACAGTTCACTTAAGTGATTTCAGCTATCACTTGCTGCCATTCACAAGGTGATCGAAGATTGTAATATATATGGACTATGTTTGTAAAAAATCCAAATTACTAGGTAGATTTTCAGAAATATAGAGCACTTGGTATCAATAACATCAATAACATTGAAATACGCAAAGAATAACTTTTTTTTTTTTCAGAAAAGTAACTAGCAAATATCAAGCAAAAATAATTTATGTTTCTTTCCTCAGATCCTGATGGACTAAAAGACACGCTAGCATATGCAAATAGGTGTATTTGTAGACCATGTGAAGAGCACACGCATTTAAGCAGACATTTTAGCCTTACCATATTTTATAAGATATTTAACACAACTCTGTCTTTAAAGCTCATAAAAGTTTTCAAATCATTTTTGAATATACAGAATTCTTTCTGTTCTAAAAAAAAGAAACTGTGTGTGTTTATTATCAAATTTGAAAGAAGACTCCTATTGAAAACTAAACACATTTCAGTTACACGCTGAAGTGATTGTGCTAAAGGGTTTTACTGTATAAATGGAGCACACAAGCCAAAAACAATACAAACGTTTAGCTGCTGGCTTTAGCCAGTCTCTTTCAGCACAAATCATAATTGCTTTAGGACTTTCCGAATCCACTTTTGAATTCAAAGCTTCAGACAAATAATTGGATTTCCTGAAAACATGCTGAGCTATGTTGCTCTCCCTGTCTTGCTTTATGTCCTCAGGGCTGCAGTCTCTGCTTTATATCAAGCTGCACCTAGTAGGCTAATTGGAGGGATGGGTAGATCACTCTGCATTAACATGTCCATCTGTATTAAATAAAATCTCTTCAACAGTCTTTATCATCTTCAACAGAATTACCACTTCAGAGCTGAAGAAACAGGAAATCAAGCAAAAATGACTGCGCAGTTTACCAGTGAATTGGGTGCCTTAGCCTGGTAGACCTATGATCCAAGCCAATTATATTCTAGCTGACTTATTTTTACAGTACTTTGACATTGTATACTCATTCCATGTGTCTCACTGACTGCAGGGCAGCTCTAAATATGCTCTGGGCTATCTGCCTAGACATTTCTTGCTCTAGGTAAAGTACAGTTGAAATATCATTTGAGTTTGATCTGCAAGGCTTGTAAATATGTAATATCAAAGATTAAGCCCTTCAGTTTCCCAGTATTGTGACAAGTGTACAAAAGAATTTATATTAACAAATGAAATGTTGCTTTTCTATTGTTGTTGTTTAACATTTATAGCATGTAGTTAGCCAGTGGATGACCCCCCCTACACAGAACACACACATATATATCATTTTGAAAAGGAGTAATCAAGCCACAGTGGCTGCTGATAAAAAAACCCCTCAGTTGCCTATGAAATCTCTAGGGTCAACTTTGAACTAAGAGTTCTCCTGGCATAGCTGTGTTTGTTCAGCATGTGAAAAATTCACACCTTCTTACTGACCTTACTGTGTTTGAAAACACTAAAGCTCAGCACTGTGAAGACACAGTATTGCTCTCAGGGAGGGTTGGATGGCTTCACTTAAGCCATTTAAAGAAATAGCATGAAAACACTGCAGAAAACTTTTTCTTGTGTTTCAGCACTAATTTGATGGTACCTTTCATCCCCTCCCTCTTAGTATACTAAGCACAACATTCTTTGCCACAGTTATCATCTGTATCATCTATACCTCTTTTCTCTGTGATGGAAATTGACTATTTTCTCAATTAGCCTTTTTTTTTTTTTTTTTTTTTTTTAACCTGTGGAAAGACTTTCTTTATTCTGCTAATGTTTCTCAGTTTCCTTCACATCCTGCCTGACTCCTGGCCTACTCTTCTGACAACAGATCCTCAGCAAGCTTAGGTTCTTTTGGCATGGCGGAGAATCCTCACTCTTGGTTTGACACAGCTGTGATACTGTTAGAATATCTGCCAATTATAGATGGATCTTATTACTGAGGTTAACTTCTAACCCACTCAGCCCCACCATCACTTGAAGATGTGTAATAATTTTGACAAAACTTAATGGCCATTCCAGATGCCCATTTAATGTGGAGTGACCCACAAACTATCACATTACAAATGATCATGAAAACCAACACACCATCTGTGTTGATGTTTGAATTTTCTTAGCAACTCTTGACCTATAAACCAGGAATCCAACTATGTCCGATAACAGAAAATTTGGTCAAAGCTGCAATTAATTCTACATATTAAATACGATGTAGCATCTTCCTTTTTTAATAGCTGATACTTTTTTCAGAATCCAAATTTAAATTCAATGAAAAAGACCTCTGTGAACAATATAGATGTAGCCATTACAGATCAGGCTACAGTTTCATGTGATGTCACGTATGTCCAGATAAGATTATTAAGATAAAGCTGTGAAAATTACATTTGTGTCATAACACAAGATTGTGGGATGATCTTATGATAATGAGGGGTGAAGGGACATCAGGAGGTCTCTAGTCCAACCTACTGCTCAAAGTCGGTCAGCTTTGAGGTCAGACTGAGTTACTCAGGGCTTTTTTTGGTCTTGAAAACCTTGAAATACTTAAGGATTAGACCACTACATTCTAAGTGACGCTTAGGGAGGAGACTACTTGGTTTAGGAAAGAGGCAGGATTGTCCTCACGTATCTGAGGTAGGAGCCTGCAGGGCTTTTTCTGCTTTCTCATGACCTTGTGTAAATTACCATTTTATGACCATTCTGGGTAGAGGTTAGTTAACTGTTTCATCAATAGAAAAATGAGTTTCTCCAAGCTTTTCAGGAAAAAAAAAATGTCTTAACATCGGAATGAACATGTTGCACAGTCCAGATTCCTGTAGCCTGTAGCTATTATTTAAGCAATAAAATTCTTACAGATTTTTTGCTTCAAGCCTTATTTATTTATTTATTTATTTGGTGGGAAATATTTTTTATTATTTATTTATATCACCAAAATGGAATGTTTTTCGCAGTTGATTGATTGTATATACATCTACAATTCATAGTTGTAAATTCAAAGAGTCTGTGATTTCTAAAGGTTTTGTAACCAATCCTCTCCGAAGACTTCCCGAACTTACTAGTACCATTCAGGCTACAAACCAATACTTAAATATCACTATTTAAATGCCTCTGCCAGTCACTTAATAGAAAACTTGCCTGTACTGCTGAAGTAAGGATGAGTCACCTTTCTTTTCCTAACAGGAATGCATTTTATAAACTTTTTTAAAAAGTATCTTTACAACGACTTTTATGTATTCTAAGGCTCTTTCAGTAGTGATGGTGGCTGTAGTTATGTTGCCACCGCTAACTCTGTTTCAGACAAGAGGAATATGTAAATACCTTGCAAAGTACAGTCGCTAGACTTGAAGGAGAATGACTTGAAGCCTGGAAATATTGTGTTAAATAAAGGGAATGACAAAATCCCAATGGATGCTGATCGGTTGGCATAGTATGGGACACAGAAAGAATGGTACTGGCAGAGTATTACAGAACTGGGACAGGGTATTCTGCGCAACTTGCAGAGACTCCCTCTTAATAAGTTTGCAAGACTTAACTGAACTGTACAAAGCTGCTCTGTTGCTGGCTCTTAGTCACATTTCAAGCAGGAAACAGTGCTAGTGTCTCACTGAGGACTCTCTCAGCCAAATTTTCTGTAGGTCTGTCATTCTGTGATTCTAGCAGCATTGGTGAAAACATAGCAGAGATCCTGAAAACATCAGGATATCTTAATATCTTCAGAATTGTGTGCCTCATTTATTAGTTTGTTAGATGCTTTTAGCAATTTTTTTTCCTTGTCACATTGCTAGCTACTTCATTGCTCCTTAGGGTGCAAGACTATGAAGGCCTAGTTTGAAACCTTGTGTTCCACAAGGCAACTTAAAACACACATACACACACAAACAAATCTTAGTTCCAGTTTTGGTTTCTTTTTGGTAGTAAATGGATATATTTTTAAGATTAGAATATTTTGAAAATGTCTTCAAATTAACTCTAGTTTTCTTTCTGTTTAAGAAGCAAATATTAATTTGAGTCTTTCTTATGTTTCAGCAAGAAAGTCAATCATGTGATTATTAAAAATATATAATATAAATTTTAAATTTGAATGAAAAAAATAATATTTTGTTCTTGATTGATAGCAAAAAATGTCTTAGCTTAAATGTGATACAGTGAGAAAAATATAAGCATCTTTTTATGAATGCATGTTTCACATTGATCTTTGCTTTTCCTCAAGGCTTTTTATCACAGAATCACAGAACTGTAGGGGCTGGAAGGGACCTCTAGAGATCATTGAGTCCAAACCCCCTGCAAAGCAGGCCCCCTACAGTGCACAGGCAGATGTCCAGGTGGGTCTTGAATATCTTCAGAGAAGGAGACTCCACAACCTCCCTGGGCAGCCTGTTCCAGTGCTCCATCACCCTCATTGTGAAGAACTTCCTTCACGTGTTGGTGCAGACTTTTCTGTGCTCCAGTTTATGATTGTTTCTCCTTGTCTTGTCCCCACAGACCACTGAAAAGAGATTGGCCATGTCTCTTTGGCTCCCACACTTAAGATATTCATAAACATTAATAAGATCACCTCTGAGTCTTCTTTTCTCAAGGCTGAAGAGACCCAGTTTCACAGAATCACAGAATCACAGAATTGTAGGGGTTGGAAGGGACCTCCAGAGATCATCAAGTCCAATCCCCCTGC
>JAOWBP010002052.1:30729158-30750404 GCA_028571105.1 Tragopan temminckii | reverse complement strand
CAGAATTGTAGGGGTTGGAAGGGACCTCCAGAGATCATCAAGTCCAATCCCCCTGCCAAAGCAGGTTTGCTCAGCCTTTCCTCATAGGACAGTTGCCCCTGGCCCTTTATAATCTTTGTGGCCCTCTGCTGGACACTCTCCAGGAGATCCTTATCTTTTTTGTACTGGAAAGCCCAGAACTGGATACAGTACTCCAGGTGAGGCCTGACCAGGGCAGATTAGAGGGGGCGTGTTAGCCATGCTCTTCTTAATGCATCACAGGAACCCATTGGCCTTCTTGGCCACTTGGGCACACTGCTGGCTCACGGCCAACTGTCATCCACCAGGACCCCCAGGTCCTTCTCTGCAGATACGTGTATTTTTTATTACATGTTGTATGTCACGTTAAAGTTTTACTGCGGATCCGAAAAGAACCTTAACATCATAACTACTTACTATGCTTTGGTACATGCTGAGAAGTGGTCTGAAAGCACATAGACTAGATGCTGGATGAAATTGAGCCAGAAAGAGCACTCCAGGAGCATACCACACAAACTGCTATCTCTAGTATTCTAGTGAGTCACTCCCTATTCACTGGGCTTATCTGAAGAAATAACACTAATATCTGTATGATAGTGACTGTGTTTTCAGCACAGATATTTTTGTTCTATAAGTCTTTGCCTATATTACTGCACTCTTTGTTAATGTAGGCACAGGCTTTGATATTTAGGACATACAAAGATCTAGCTGAGATGGAAAATAGAGAATAAGTTATTCCTCAAACTGAGGTGTTTTGCTCTCATGCAACTTGAAAAATAATAATACTAAGATGTAAAAAAATATGCAACATCCAGTGTTTCAGTAACATTTTTGAATTTGTGACTCATTAGACTGTACAAGATTTTATGCATCACTGATTTTTAAGTACGAAATGTATAATCAAAGTATAATCTTTGAAAAGGGGCATATAAATATATTCTTTTAGTATTAGTGTAGAGATCTGATTTGCTGAGGAAGTTGGATTATTCAGACATTTCATTGACTTAGTTTGATAAAGTATAACAAAAATATTAGTAGGAGTATAGATAAAAGTCTAGACAGATATTGCCAAGAGAAATGTTGTGGTTTCTTCTGTTTTATACTCCAGAAAAGCCCAACACATAACAGCTAAGATATATACAATTGCATTTGCAATGCAAATTCTATACAATTTTCTTAATCTATGTACTGTAATATGATAGTTCACGTTAGAGTGAAAATGTTCATGTATGTCTCTAAATTAATCATTTCCAGATGTCACTATCATAAAAAAATCTTTCACAATGTATTCTTGATGTCAGACTTTTGCCAAAGTAGCCAATGTTATTTAATTTGATGTTAAGCAAGCTAAAAATGATATCTTTAAAGAGAAATGGGTGATTAGGCTGTGAATGGCTCAGTATAACATTTTACAATATTATAGTACAATATTTGTTTTAAATATGAAAAATTTACTGGTTATTTTAACTGAATAAGTTGTATGTATCAAATTTTAGTAGCTAGAAAATGAACTTTACCTAAGTTAAAATATATGGTATAGAAATTAGTAATCCTATATTTTTTATAAATTATGTCATAGTCTTAATTTGGTCCACTGCTCTAAGCAGCTGGCTTTAATTGACCACATGGAATGAAAAAAAAAGTAACCTCATATTCACAGTTAAGTAGGATTTTATAAGTTAGTGACATATTTTACTATATGCATGATTTCCTAAACTTTATCGTTCATCCACAGTGAAATGCTAACACAAAAGGTAATTTTTTTTGAAGTTATGTAAGTATGTGTATATAGTTCTTCCACTTAAACACCTTTTTTTTGTTAAAAGCCAAACCAAATCACCACCAAATCACCTTCACATGCACACACACAAGAAAAAGTAAAAAAATAACAAAATCAAGACAGAGGAAAAAGGGGTTTTTTTTCAGCTTAAAACACACTATGTAGGCATTTTCCCTATAGCAGAAGCAGTTCTGTTACACAGAACTGTACTGGAAGAGAAAGTCATTAAAGCCATATGTTTATGAAAGCTGGAATCTGATATGATAAGATGAAAGCAATGGTATGATACCAGATTTGGACCACAATCCGAACTCTAATTGTTTGAGATATCACAAGCTACTGATCATAATGATGTTAAAAATATGATGGCATATACTTTTCTAGGCTCCTGAGGCTTTCTCCTGCCCTACAAGAAGGTTCATTATATGGGCACAGTATGCAGATGCTTAAGGTCTTTGCACTCAGAGCCTTGTGAAATTTTCAAAGGAAGTATTTCCAATTTCACTGTAAAAAACACAATAACAAAAACTGTTCAGTAATGAGTGCATTATGAGTCTGAATGTCAGTTATAAGAAGCTGATCTGGGTAAAAGCCATACATGCATTTCAGTGAGCTCTCCAAAGGATTTCTTATGCTTTTTTTTCTCTAGCTTTTTCCTAGGGATCAGCCAATGGAACGTGTGTTGACTCTTCTGAGCATCATACAGAAGAGACACCAGACCTAACATCACACATAACAAGAATCCTTCATAAGAAAACCTGTTAACTTCCTTCATCTGTACCTTAATCACTAGAGAATTTTATGATTGTAACAACACTGGCTTTTTAATTATCATATCAAGATACTAGCAGTACAAAATTCAAAGTTACCCAGTGTCCCTAAGAAGGTTTTCTTTTCATGATTTGAGATTCAGGCAGGTACTTCCACATTCAGTTCTTTCTTTTTTTGTTTACAGCTATAAGGGCCAGAGGCTGATTCTTTTAAAAACTTTAAAAAGAAACTGCAGAGAGAAATATGGCACCCTTAAAAATATTACAGGTTCACTGACTTAATACTGAGAGGACAATTTTGAGCTTTGAATTTATTCCTCAGAAAGAAGGCTTCCTGGAGGACTGTTGAGTTAAAATCACATACTTAAAGGCATTAAAAATGGAAAAATTAAAGGAGAGGCACAAAAGCTTCATACTGGTCCCAAGAAGAAATAATAAGAATGTGAGAAGACATGAGATGAACTCACTCATAGGATCACAGAATCATAGAATCCCTAGAGTTGGAAGGGACCTCTAAAAGTCATGTAGTCCCACACCCCTTCCATGAACAGGGACATGTACAGGTAGATGAAGTTGGCTGGTCCAGACTTGAATGTCTTCAGAGACAGGGCCTCCACCACATCTCTGGGTAACCTGTGCCAATGCCTCACCACTCTCACTGGAAAATACATTTTCCTTATATCCAACCTAAATCTATCCTCTTTTAAGTTTGAAATCATTTCCCCTTGTTCTATCACAACAGACTATGCTAAAGAGTTTTCCTCCTTCCTTTTTTTAGACCCCTTAAATACTGAGAGTCTGCTCTCAGGTCTCCCCAGAGCCTTCTCCAGACTGAATAGCCTCAGCTCTCTCAGCCTGTCCTTGTAGGAAAGGTGTTCCATCCCTTGGAACATCTCTGTGGCCCTCCTCTGGGCTCACTCCTACAGGTTTATGTATTTCCTGTACTGAGGACTCTACATCTGAATGCAGTACTCCAGGTGTGGCCTCACCAGAGTAGAGTGGAGAGGCAGGATCATCTCCCAAAAAAAGTGCTGGCCACACTTTTTTTGATGCAGCCCAAAATACAGTTGGCTTTCTGGTCTGTGAGGGCACATTGCTGACTCATGTCCAGCTTCTCATCCACCAGTAACCCCATGTCCTTTTCTGACTCACTAGAGTCAGAAAGTAAAAGTGAGGAAACTTTGAAGCTGCAGGGAATTTCTCTAAGAACAGGTCTTACTGATTTTTTTCATTGTAAAACAAAATATGTAAAAATGATACCATATGCTGATGACATGAAAGGTTGTCAATATAATGAAGGATTAAGCTGCCTTTCAGAATGAACTGGAATACCTTGAGACTGTAAGCAATGAAAATCAAAAGAAATAACTTTACAGAAATGTTACAAAATATTACAGAAAGCAAAGTCATGCTTCAAGATTATTGCCATGAAGAATTTATGTTGACATGTAATTCACCAGTTGGAAACAACAGGGGATAAGAAAGAAGTGACTGTACTAATTGAGAACATTATAAACCTCAAAGCAAGACATATGCATGAAAAAGCTAACCCACAGTGTATCTTAAAAGATTCCCTCCACTCATGATTCTTCAGGAAAAGGCAAATATGAATCCACATTTGTGTGCACTTCTGGATGGCCATGGTCAAGAGAGAAATACTGACATTAAAACATACATAGAAATGGTAAGGTAAATATTAGACTTATAGCATAACAGAAGCCAAGACAAACTTGAAGCATGCAGTCTAGAAAATTAAAGCTGAGTCATAACAGTGGAGGTGTATAAACACTGGGAAAGGAGAAAAGCCAGGTACAGGGAAGGATAATTTTTTAATTTATTTTTATTTATTTTTATTTGTATATTTATTTATTTATTTATTTATTTTGTGAAGGACAATGTTAACACAGGAGCAAAGACAATTTTCACTGTATACGAACAAATATGACTATATGTTAGGGAGAAGTTTTGTGTGTGAGTGTTTAGAATTGATCACTCTTGCAGAAGTACCAAGGCACGGATATCTTTCCAAAGCAAACAAAGGAGAAGCTGACAAATATAACATACGAACATCAGCTTCAGTAACTAAACCAAAGAACAAGAGTGCTAGAGGATGATAGGAAGAATCCTTCTTTCTCTCCAAGTACAGTTCTATCAAAATCATTATTAACAACAGCAATAGTAACCATAAGTTAAAAATAATTTCTTTTAGACATAGTTGTTAATGTCTTTGGACATAGCTGAGGTACCTAGCAGTCCCTTGAAGTAAAGAACCTCTTTGTGCCTAGCAAGTAAAAGCTTCCAGAATTCTATAGAGCTTTGAATTTAAATATGTAGGATAAAGGTTTCCCTCAAGTCATACATCACTTCAGTAGCAAAATGAAGAGATTTTAACTCAGCTTTCTTGAGAGTAGTGATTGGTATGCTGGATTGGTTTGTCTCTAACCAATTTTCTTTGAATTGATATCACCTTAAAATATTTTTCTAATTTCTCCTGTCATTCCAAATTTTTGAAACATCAAAGTTCACCTCACTGTTGTGATATTTTATTGGCAGTGTTTGACATCTATTTTTATTTTTTTATTTTTTTATTTTTATTTTTTTAAATCAAAGTACCTTTGGAAATGGGAAGTGTCCCATCTGAAGTGACTAAGATCACTCTCTTCTATTTTAATCTGAACCTATTTCTGCAGTGCCTTTTTCTGACACTTGCGATATCAGCTTCTGAATTATCTCAGTGGCCAACCAGACTTTTTAGAAAGCAATATGATGAATTTTTGAAACAGAATATCTGAGAATAAGAACCTCCAAAGCCTGCATAATGATCTCTGTGGTTTGTGTAAGTTTCTGTACCAGTTAGTGAAGTTACATTTTGATCTTGCAATGCTCACCCACATTTCACTTGGCTGCTGCCCACCAGTGGTGCACTGTAGGGAATACATGAAGAAGATAGGGCAGAACATTATAGCTTTTTTATTACATTAACAGCAATAATATCTGTCAGAGCTAAGATATGGTTGCCTACTGTTCTGTGTCTGAGAAAAAGAATAAGGTGAATATTATACTATTATATATACAATAATTCTTATACATCTTTCTGTACTGCTTACTAATCTTCGTTCAGCAAAGATACCTTAATTTAAAACTATCAAATTGTTGATCTTGAATGCAAAAAGCATATTTAGTATTTTTTCTTTTCCATATTGTTTGCCTAAGAATGATACACACACTTCAGTGGATCTTTGAGCTGTTATGCTGCTTGTCTTGAAAGACTGAATATCTTATTTACTGCTTAAATATTGGAAGTCATCATACCGTTGTTTTAAAGCAAATGTTTTAATACCAAAGAGACTAATACATTTCTTAAATTTTGCTACACAGATGATTTAGTAGCTCTGTATATAATTGTACTAATTAACCATGGAAAAAATAATCTGCAAAGTAAAACATTAAGCAATAAAGAAGAGCATAAACATTTTACCATACAAATTGTTAAGTCACATAGAAACAAATTTTTATGTATGCAGAGAAAGAAATATAAGATTCCCTGCTCTACTTACAACTTTTTAAAATCTTGAAATATGTAAAGAAAATCCAAATATTTACTGTTTCGAGGAGTAAGGGTTCAGGCCTGATTCTTTAATGTGTTGCAGTGTAAGTAATGACTTGCATCATCCCTCTTGTCAAAGGACTGAACTGAAAGCAGGAATGAGGTAACTTATTCACATGAAAAGTGTTTTGCAGCTTTCAGTGGCTTTGAACTGTCTGATTCTTTTCATTTTTTATTGTTATACTGAGCACTTTCTGTCATATAACTAACATTTATCATCTCTGGTTTGTTACTTCTTTCACGCAGTTTGAAGGAAAAATGGCATCTAATGTGAATGTTTGCTTTGGACTGGATCTTTATTTGCTTCCATTTGTTTTGGTAAGAGATCCTTGCCTTGGTACTTGTCATCTCCCACATGTCTTAAAGGAAATGCACCTTGTATTGAGGGTGAAAGATGTTAGTATTTATGCTGGTTTGTACTTTTATGGAAGCCATTCCATTGACCAAAATGTTATGTAGAAGTGCACAAAATTTCTTTAAAACTGCTACTAGACCTATGATAGCGCAGAGCTCAGTACAGACAAAATTACGGACTGAACTGATGAAAAGTGGATGTAAATGTACAGCTGAAGAAATTGTGTGATAAATACTATTTCTCTAAGTAATTTTTTGCATGACCATAAACATTACTTACATTTCATTTAGATTCAGCTTCAATAGGCTTTTCTTCATGAGGTGTTTCTGTACAAACATTAGGCCATCCTAGCCATCAAAGTAGAGGGCAAAAAGAGAAAGAAATATGGGAATGATAAATAAGGGGCTGAGTCTCAGAGAAGTGTTTTCTCTTTTCCCATAACTATTTTGGCTATGTCCAAAATAGAAGAAGAATGTAAAACCTTCTAATTCAGTCAGGTTGCCTCCAGCACCTTTGTGGAGAAAGCCCCCATCATCTTCCACTGATCAAGCTGATAGCTCCAGATGATGAGAGTGGATATCTTGCACCTATGCACAGACAGATGGCTATCATCTAACAAAACAGTAAAGCTGCTTCTACTCAGCACAATGATCTAAGCCTGCATTGTCTCAAAAATATAGTCTCTGTTTCACCCAAGTGACCTTGCAGATGTTTTTTCCCTAGCTTCTCTATAAATTCAGTCAGAAATGGAAGGTTTGACAATAAAAAGTGGATACATCTCTTGTGTATTGCCTGCAACATGTGTGAAGGAGAAACCTTTTGTTCTCTAAATTAAGTACTGGTCGTCTTGGACATGAGTGTCTATGGCTGTTCAGGACTATATTTCATGAGAGAGAGGGCAAGAGTTGGATTCACAGTCTAAACTCAATTACAGATGTCATATAAGGTGAAACCTTCAGACTTGGATAATATAAGTACATTATTACTTGACTAGTATTGATGAAAGAGATCTGCATTATCTGAGAAGGCATCTGAAATGTATGCCATCTCTGTGAAGAAGGTTGACTTAGGATGACTGTAGAATTTATTGCTGAGTTCTTTGGCAGGTAGGTAGCACTTCAGAACTGAAAATATGGATTAGTATAGCTCTAGCAGGTTAATTGGAAAACTTTGCGTTCTTAGTATTTTGCTCCAGAAGTAATACCTCCTATTTATTTCCATGGAAATTAAAACAGATACAAAGAGCAAAATAACACCGTTTGATAGAGCAAGTTCTCAGCTACAGTAAAATATTTTTCATCATAGTCACCACTGTTAGCTATGGGTTTTCACCAGTGATGAACAAGAGCCTGTATACTGCTCTCATTAAAATCTGTACCAGCAGAGGCGAACCACTGGCACTGTCACCACAGCTGAAACACACTACCCACCACCATACTGTGGATTCACATCCACTGTTTGGTCTTCATAAACATTCAAGAAGTGTCAATGACGCCTTTTTTTTTTCTTCTTCTTCTTTTTCTCTTTTTTGCATGGAGGAATTCATTTATACAACTTTGCTTCATATGGATTTCCTTGTCAGACACCATTTTGTCCGACTGCCCTTCAGCTGCCATCTGTCACACGGACACAAAAGAAACAAAATGTAATGGAACACTGGTGGGAAGGTTCAGCCTCTGCTTCCATACCATCGATATCTCTGGCATCATGGACCAACATAATAAAGTAGGAGGCATTACTTTCAGAACAGATGTCATACACTGTGGCCCACAGTGTAGTAGTTAAATATCTAGAAAATATCAATTTTGCATGTTTGATTACAGATATTGCAGTTGTAATTTCTGTGCCTTTTCTTGATTATTTCAGTGATCACTTTCACTACATGATAACATAACCTATGCACATCTGTCCCTAGTGTCTCATGTGCACTCTTTTTTAATTTCATGTGTTGTAACATACTTAATTCTGTTACTTATTTGTTTTAATTATTAACAGTATCTGTAGTATTTCACTTGTAATTTTCTTTATCGTATTTGAATACTTATTGTGATTTGGATGCTCCTTTGCTACTTCTACATATCTGTTTTCTTCTGTGTTTTCTTGTTCCATTTTTATATTTCATCTACAGTATCAGTTCTTTCATTGGATCTTGTAATATGTTGTTTTCATTTCAGTACAGGTATTCTTTTTCTGGCGTAATTGCAATTATTATCCTGTCAAGATTTTTTTGTTCTATATTTATATGGAGTTCACATTATCTCCTTATTAGGAATTATCTTCCCAGAATGAGAGATAAGCTTTGATGCCTGTGTTCTGTTTCACTGGATTTTTCTCTTCAAACCATTTGCTATATAGTCTCAGAACTCAAACTTTTTGTGCACCCATGTTCAATTTATATTTAATACATGTTTAATTTCTGTTTATGTAGTGTTCCAGTCAATGGATAAGGTTTCTCTTAAACTATTCCCATAAACTAATCCTCTTCATTAATATCATTGCTTCTTTTTCTAAAGTAGATCAAAAATTCTCTACTGAAACTCTTTTCATTCTGGACAATTTAATTTCTGTGCAGAAGAGCACTTTTGCGACCCAACCTTTCCAGGCAGGCTTCAGGCTGCCATGGCTCATAGGGACTATTCATGGTTCTTATAGGACCTCTTACACAAGGCCGCTCTGTGCACTCCCCCGCCATGACATTCCATTCCACAATGGGCTTCCAAAATGCTTTGAAAATGCCAGCATGCCTCCATGGGAGGAGGTGTAGACAGCAGAAGATACAGCTGCCTTCTTCCAGTGTGCAGACCCAGAAGATAAAGTTCACGAGCACAACACTTCTTTCTTCCTTGCTCCACAGGACGTCACTATATCTAGCAGAGACATTCATGATCTTCACTTGACTGGGAGTGGCAGTCCTATCCACATCCTGCTTCTGCTGTCCCACTCCATGTGAGTGGGAGAGGGATGGCAGACAAATGTAGTAACAATTCAAGTAGGCTGTGTGAGGACATGCAACAGGAAGGGCCTTGTCTATGCCAGATGCATGAAAAGCTATTTAGGGTTTATCCAAGACGTCTATTTCCTTTTCCAAAGCTTTATTTGACAGAAAGACAAACTGTTTATAATGTTTCTTCCTGAACCTGAATGTGGACTGCTCCAAGTACTGTATTTCTTTTTTTGGTACTGACCTACATACATACATATGGGACAGTTGGGTAATTCTAATTATTTGCTGTCATTTCAAAGGCAAAATGTTTCTCCTTTTCTCTCTTTTCTTTGTACTTTTTTTTTTCTTCTCTCCATTCTCTTCTCACTCTCCTATTGTCTTGCTACCAGTCTGTATCTAACCTCTGCCTAGTACTTTCTGTATACTTGTGTTCTGACTTAACTTAGTCCACTAAAATGGCAAAACCAACAGATGAAGCAATCAATTCACCCCCAAAACCCCCACAATGGAAAACAAACAAACAAACAAACAAAAAACAACAAAAAAAACCCCCTTCAACAAAACAAAGATACAAAATTTTTCTTTGTTTGTTTTCTGGATTTTAATGCACCACATTAGTTTACAAATACATCTGGCAAGCACTGGCATAAGTTCTGATGCAGAAGCTTGTATTTGGGAACAAGAGAGATGAGACGGAGGAATGTGAGTTACCCCCTTCAGCGGTGGTGAGCTGTCAAATCAACTGAAACAGAAACCTTAGAATCACTAGGTTTGAAGAAGCCCTTGTAGGACAGCTACCACAATGCTATGCCCTGACTGCAGTGTGGGACTAAGAACAAGCAGACATCTTGCAAGATTACCTCATTCCAGGCACTGACCGTATCTCAGCTGAAAGCACAGAGAAGGAATGTTGTTGATCACAGTCTATGTCCTACAATGGACTTGCTTCCTTCATTTCACAGACAGAAAAAAAGCACCAAAGGATTCAAGGAGTTTGTGGCTGTTCCAAGGTGAATGATGCTGATTTAGTTCCTGTTTGCCAAAAAGGCAGTGTCGGAGCTGTTTGCTGGTGTGACCAAGGCACTGAGAGATAGCTGTGAAGGTGAAACATACATCTGGTCTCAGGCGTGTATGAACCTCTTATTAGGCCACAGCTTGTCGCTGTACCCTTCACAAACAGCAAGAGTAGCCACATATGTTTTCATCCTCTTTAATAAACCACTGCATGAATTCTTAGAAAACAGCATCTTACAACAGAACAGAGGAACTTAAATCCACTTCTGACAAGTGGTGACCTTCCTATGCAGGCTTCTGGACTTTCCAGTCTTAAAAAGACTGCAAAGGGCAAAAAACAAGCACTTGATGACAATGGCAGATACTTTGATTGCCTTTTGGATTTTCACACAATAATTGTGGATATAGCACACAATAATTAAGTCTGCTTTAGCAAGTCTGTTCAGAGCTGAAATTACTCTCACACATATCAGGAAAAACTGGACTTTCTGTCTCACATCATCTCATATAGTCGTTATCTCTTTTGTTCTCCCCCCCACTCTTTCAGATTGTGATCTCAGTGATTTGTATACAACATTCAGAAGAAACACTATTTTTTCCTTTTCTCTCAAACAAATGCAAAACTAATCAACTGTGGGAAAAATAAAATAATAAAGAAAGCAAGCAGCAGAGGGAGAATGACACTAATGCTTTTTCATTTTGTTCATTATTTAGTGTGTGTATTCTTCATAGATTAATTCTGTTGAGTGTTTTTTAGAAGATAAATACATATTGGAATGCTTAAATCATCTGAAAAATCCAATTAAAAGAATATAGAATTCAATATTTAAAGCCCACATTTTGAAACAATTCTTGAAACTCTCAAGCAAGAACAATGTCCAAAAAAATATTCTGTATAGAAAGCAACTTTCTTCACTAAATCATCTGCACATCCCTACACAGAGGCTAAAAGAAAAATTGTTTTAGGTTCAAAGTATTTCAGCGTTCACCTTATGAGCAGTCTATTTATGCCTTTATTCTGTTACAGAATGTGTATATGATAGTTAAAATACGTTTTCCCTTTTCACTTCTAACAATGTACCACTGCATCTATTCAAAATCATGTTTTCAAGAATATCAAAATCAAGATATGATGTAGTGGTCAAGCATATTTGCATACTAGTTCATGAAAAGAAGGCAAGTATATATATATATATTTTTACTATTCCTAGGAATTTAGAAGATATGTGTAGAATTTTTGAGTTTGAGTGATTATTTGTTTTAAACTGAAAGACTTGTGGGCCAGTCTGTTGGTAATAATAATCACTCATGTAACTGATGCAGTTCCTGGCTTTACTTTTACTGGAAAAATTAATATCTGTCTTTCATTCTTCTAAAAGTAATTCTTCTAAGATTTTTAGTATATAAAGATCATCACTGAAAAGATTTTTCTATAGCATTACATTCAGGATCTTTTTTTTTTTTTTTTTTTTTTTTTATTAATTATATTTTATTACACTTAAGCACATGTTGGGATAGCACTTTAGCTGTTTTTTAGTGTAACCAGCGGCTCCAACACATGGTACACTGTGCTCAGTCTCCAGCATTCTCTTGTTAAATCAACTTTCGTCTATTAGTGAAGGATCATTTCTTTCTGTTATAATTAGTGATAACACTAAATATCCAGCCTTGCATTTAATGTGTGCTTCCCAAAACCATTTTGTCCCCTTGATTACAGTTCTTCAGTATTACATAAGTTTCTCATAATGTATTTACTTGCTTTTTTTTTTATGAAAAAGTGCATTTTTCACTTACTGCATTATAGAATCTGCATAAGTTTCTGTTCCAACTGCATTATTTATTTTTGTATTAGCCACATATGGAACATTAATATTCCATTTATCTCCAACTGCAAATAGTTTTATGAAGAGACATAAATCATAAGACATCTGGTTATGGATAGACAAAGTTTTAGAAACTTCATCATATTATCAGAGTAATGGGTTAATCTGACAGGGCAAATATGTGTTATGGTATAAAAAGCATCCCAATATCTCTAAGTGGATTAACTGTTGAAAAGTGCAGTTTGACAGAAATTGGAATGTTCATCATTTACAGTCAAAATATTGAGTAGCTTTTGTTAAGAAAAGAGGAGAGAAGCTAAAATGTTTGAGATACTATAACACTTTTTTAATAGAAAGTGGGTTTTTTTCTGCTTATGACAACATTTTCCATTTTATGTTGCCATGTCAAGGTAAAGACCATTCTGAAATTTGAAGAATTAAATAAAAGTATTTTAATTTCCTTGGACAGAACTCAGCTGAACTTAACAACTACCAAAATACAAATTCCCTCTTGAAAATTGTTTCTTTTTCATTCTTTCAGTTCTCCTTCAAACCAAACATAAAAAAAAACAAACAAGTAAACTAAAAATCCACAGCTATTCAACTGGAGTCTTCAGTTTCAATTTGTATTTTTTAAAAGCTTCACTGCTGAGCACAGTTTTTGCAAAAGTGAAAATATTACGCATGAATACATGATTGTAGCACTATTCATATTCACACAGTTGGTGCAGCATTCGGATTAGTGGAGAGCAGCTACAAGCCGCGTGTCCTCTCTCATCTCCATTCCTACCATTTAGGCTGTTTTTGAAAATTTGATGCCAGTTGATTAAACAAGCTGCAGCCAGGTTTTGTGCCCTTTGATATATTGATTCTAGTCTTAGTTGCTTCATCCTCTGCCTGGCTCACAGGCTGAAAAGCCCTCTTATGTTACACATTTCTCTTCACTCTCCGGATTTGAAACACTTAACATGATTACTACTGCCACTATTAGAGAGCATTGTTTGTGAGCAAAATATTTGTCAGCCACTCCCTTATTTCTGAATTTCTCATCCCTAATGCAAAACAATTCCTGAGAGATTCAAGGAAGTGCTATTAAAATTCAAATCATGGAAGGCATCACCCTCAAATTCAAATAAACTTCTACCTTCCCTTGGAGCTTTAAAGGGAAATTAACAGCATATGTATAACATGATTTTAAAAGTGTATACTACTTTTATGTAATTGAAACATTCTTTTTTAATCTATTGTATGCTATTGTTGGGAAAAAAAAAAAAAGTGATTCTTTCAGAGTGAAAAAAAAAGACCTTTTCCTCCATCAAACTGGAAAAATAGTGTGGGTTTTTTAATGATTATCATAGTTTATCATATCATCACTGCTGACGCCATAAACCCCCCTCTACAGCTTTTTCATACACATTTGGTAAGTCATTCCTCAAACAACAAAGGTAGTAAAAACCCATTTCCACAAACTTTTGCCCACATTGCATATCATATCTCCCTGAAATGTCCCTAATTCTCTTCCACCTCTCCTCACATCTTATACTGGAATCCCAGACCCTTTTGCCCTACGGTAACGGCTGGTAAAAGCAGCAGCAACATGCTGTGGCTAGTGTCAAATGGAGTGTGCTGGCTATCAGCCTGTATGTGCACTCTGGTTGCCCTCCAGCTAAAAAAAGAAACAATGGTGAACTTAGGCTTCAGCCCTTCTGTCAGGAGAGCTTTCTTTTAAGTCTTTCCATGTATTCAGTGACTGATTTTCATGAACACTGTATCTCTGAGGTATCTATTTTTTTCTCAGTGGATATAAATATTTACAAGTGCAAGGCATGCAAACTATCAACATCACTATCTTTGTTATGAAACCAATGTGAAAATCTTAGCATTTTTTAAATTTTAACTCCCTTTTTTGCTACGAGTTATTCCTGATTTCTTGATTTCAACTTTTGTTTGTCTGTTACTTTTCAACTGAACTCTACAAAAAAGTCCTTATACCAATACTGGGTTTCTTGTTTAATATTCTAAAGTCTGACAAGACCTAGAAATTCTTCACTGAGGCTCAGAATGAAGCAAGAAATTTAAAAAAAACAATGACATGAATCCACGTAACACATTGGAATGTGTCCTGAATTTCAGGCTCTGCTCACCTTATTTCATCCTTTAGCACCCATCAGTAGTGGAGCTCTGCTTGTATCTGTTTCCATATGGCAGGTCTTTGAACCACACTTCTAAAACAGTCTCTCTATACAAGCTACATTCATGTAATATAACCTTCTCCCCAGAACTGCATCTCAAGACTTCCAGTGGAAACAGCTATACTTTTGCTTGTTTGATTGTATGTTTGTAATGGAATCCTCCCAAAGTCCATGTCCATGTACACCCACAGTACAAACCTAACTTTCCTTCAGCCTGATGTGAATAAGCTGTCCTGTCAGAAACTGCAGATCTACATGTTGTTTTTATCATTTTTCACTAGACTGAGAACAGAGCACATATCCTTCTGGTAGTCTCTTCTTGTGTGTACTTGATTTTATTCTCTTTCTAGAATTAAAGATTTCCTGAAGTGATGTCTACAGAATAGTTCTTCATTTTGTATGCAGTATAGAGAGCGTGATGAGTGAGATGGATCAACATGTGGAGAGATTTGGACTCTTCTTTGGTATCTGTTTCCATCTGTCAGAACAGGAAAATAGAAAGTAATGTGAATAATGTGAATCCACTCACATTTAATGGTAATCTCCACTGTAAGGACTGCCAGAGATGACTTTGGCACAATCTGCTGGGGCAGGTATCCAAGCCTGCTTGTTTTATATATCTTAACTTAAGGAAGCCTGCAGACACAAGCACCCCAGATGTTTTTCTTAGAAATGAGTTCCAAAACATTTAGCATTTATGTGATCCTGAATTTTGAAAATGTGTTCATTTTCTTCCCTTTTGAACAGGGTTTCCTAATGATTTAACTGTCTGATGATATCAAGGAAATTTTATTTGACGTGCACAGAAAAATGCTGAGAAATCCCACTCTCAATCTTCTTCTTTTCCAACTCCTGCACAAGAGGATATTTCAATGAAAACAACAGTTTTAAGGCAAAAGATAAATGGAAAGATATCTTAAAGTGATCCTCAGTCTAAACAAAACAACTTCTCTTGTCTTTATTTATGTTTCTGAAACCTAGTTCTCCTGCTGTTTGAAGGAGAAAAAAAAGAACAAAATAAAATAAAAAAAAGGTGTAAATTACTTACAAAACACTCCTCTTAAATTACACCCTTCTCCTCACCTCACCCTTCTGCAGATAGTGAATCAGGAGGTGTTTCATGTTTCTAGAATAGCAGGGACAAGAAGGTCTGAGAAGTTTGTTCCATTTCACCTCACATTATGAAGCTCAAGTGAGTATTTGTTTTTAATATAGATCTTCTATATCACTTCCACAGTACAAATACTTCCTTACATAAGCCACATCCACTTTACTATTAACAGTAGACAAGGAAAGATATATGCCAACTTGGAGTATG
The DNA here is from genome assembly GCA_028571105.1 of Tragopan temminckii. Taxonomy (NCBI): domain Eukaryota; kingdom Metazoa; phylum Chordata; class Aves; order Galliformes; family Phasianidae; genus Tragopan; species Tragopan temminckii. Next base: position 30,734,583 of record JAOWBP010002052.1, on the reverse strand, counting down.
TTTACTATGATTGATAGAGGAATCTGTTACTTAGTATACCCAGCTACATAACCTGTACGTGCTGTAATTGGAGAGTAGCTTGTGAAAACTCTGTTCAAAAGGAAATAGCATTGCACTAGCAATAGCAACATTTATTTTTGTCAGAAATGAACGAAGTAAAAACATAGAATAAACAAACAAACAAACAAGCAAAATATTCCTCATGCAGAAATTTGTTAAAACTCTATTTTTCAAGTTCTAACTATCTCTTTTGTGATTTGGGAATATTTTAAGTAATTTCAAGTAAAAGTATTTTCATTAATGTTAATGCTGCTCATAAAGTCGCAGCAGCTTTTGTTTCAGATAGAGATAGGAATTCTACTTACCGTAGGAAATGTATCGCATTTTAGCTTCTCTAGTTTTGAGATATGAGAAATTATCATCTACACTGGGAAATGTTTGTCTGTCTTTGGTTTAGGAAAAGAGAAACAGAATATTCACCTTGCAGATTGACATCTAAATCTTTAGAAGTTGTAAATGAGTATGGATCACTTGTCTTTGCTGAAGCTTCACTGATTTACATCATTTGAGGAAGTGTCCTGGAATGTGTAACTGACTGCTATAGTCTGTTACTATAGAAGTGACAACAAACCACACAGATACCATTCTAACCTTCTGACTTTGTTTTTTTGTTTTGTTGTGTTTTGTTGTTTGTTTGTTGTTGTTTTTTTTTTTTTTTTTACACCAGTAATGCAGTGCTACATGGGGCTGTTGTAGAAAAATCATTCCACCTGATCACCAGATCAATGAGTACTACCAAGAAGAAAGGGGCAAGTGAACAAAAACTCCTATTTCTCCTCTTGCCAGAAAGGACTCTTATAAGAAGGTTAAACAGTACAACTGTGCAACTTCACTTTCTCTAATTCACATCCAAGTGTAGCCCTTGTATACATGCTTCTGTTTATACTTGCTAAGTAATCAGACTACTTAAAACCAACTCACAAACAGAATAATTTAACATATTATATATAAAATAAACTAGCTCCCCTTCACAGTGATTTTTTTTCTACATAATGATTCAAATATTTGAAAGTGCTAATTTTATTACAGTAAATAAACCAGAATAAGTCAGTTTTGAACAATCATTCAATTTTTCATTTAATTTTATGACATTGAGAAATGCTTGTTTTGTTTAAGCTCTTAGACACAGAAGAATTTTTCATTTCTCAGTTACTGTTGATTATTTTTCCTTCTTGTAATTTTTCCCAGCGTATCTGAGCAGAGAACTACATAAACAGTTAGGATGCTTAGCATAACTGACCTGCATTTCTCTTCCTTGACTATTAACAAAACCAATATGAGTTGAAAGATAATGCTACATAATCTTAACTCTGACTTAAGGTAGGATGCTTATTCTGAGCAAGTTCTTTTGCCATCTCTTTTCCACGCTCCTTCCCTATGCATCACTCCAGAAAACTCTGGTCACTCGAGTTTTGAAAAAGGTTTTCCAGTCACAAGCAAATAATTTCATCCTGAAGGATAGGCACTGACACACCACTGAAACAGATTCATTTTATATTTTGTACAGAATTGTGTGACATAAAGTGGAGATTTATCATGAATTAAGTTGGGTTTACAATAATCACAGCATAATTTGAGCTAAAATATTTATCAAACTAGCAAAATTGTTAGAATCAATTTTCTTTCCTTTTAAGGAATAATGCAAAATCAATACAGGAGATTAATTCATGATTAGCAATCTTACATTACATTTAAAATGAGATGGATTTCTCTGCACATCTTGATGAAAATGAGTTGTAAAGATAGAACGTGTTTGAAAATATTTAATGAAGTATGGTTCAAATACTGATGTCACTTAAAATTAGGAAGATAGGAGTGATCTAATGTAACTTCCTCTTGTTTTCATTTCAGCTATGCTCTGACTGAAACAGATGTCTCTTCTTTGTAGGAGAGAGGGAAGGTTAGGGCTTAATGTTGGCATGATTTAGATTTTAGTCTTGTGCTTTGTCAGTGGAAAGAAAGTAGCTGGATTCATCCATAGTCTCTACGATGCAACTCTGTAAAATAAAAATAACAATATAATATTTCCTTTTTGCCTGAATTTTTTGTCAACACAGATGTGTATATGTCTGTGTGTGTGTATGTGTATCTCCATGTGTATGAGGCCAGATCCAAAAGTAATGCCTCCTGTTTTATTATATTAGTCCGTCCATCATGCCAGAGGCAGATGTTGGTGGTATGGAAGTAGACAATGAACCTTGTCACCAATATTCCATTACATTTTGTTTATGTGCAACAGATGGTAGCTGAGGGGCAGTCTGACAGAATAGTGTCTGACGTGGAAATGCATATGAATCAAAGTTGCGTAAATGAATTCCTCCATGAAAAAAAAAAATGGCACTCCTTGACATTCATTGACACTTCCTGAATGTTTATGGAGACTAAACAGTGGATGTGAGCACAGTGAGGTGGTGGGTGGTGTGTTTCAGCTGTGGTGGCAGTGCCAGTGGTTCACATCTGCTGGCGCAGATTTTTATAAGAGCAGCATGCAGGCTCTTGTTCACAACTGGTGAAAACCCATAGCTGACAGTGGTGACTATGCTGAAAAATATTTTTTTGTAGCTGAGAATTTGCTCTATTGAATAGTGTTATTTTGCTCATGTAGTTTCCATGGAAATAAGTAGGAGGCGTTACTTTCAGAGCCACCTACTTATTTGTATATGTATATGTACATGTACATGTATATGCATTAAAAAATTTTGTTCTGATTTTTTTTTCCCAAACATCGACTGTATATTTATACTTGTCATTCATTATTTTGCACATCCCAAACCACTAAAACAAATGTGACCCTCGGCTGAAAGCAATAAAATTGCATGTCCATCTATAAAACACTGTTTTGCTTGGGGCAATACATCTTGAGCAAGTGTATAGCAAATCTCAATGCATTTTAATATTAAAAATTTAAGCTCAGAGAATGGTCTCATCCGGTTCCCATGCCCTCTTTTCAGCCCTTTGAGAAACATCTTTGCTAAAGTACTGAAAAAAAGTAATCATGAGAGAAAAATGTATATATATAATTATATGCATTACTAAACGGATGAAATATCTCCAAATACAACTACATCATATTTGATATATATGCCTGACAACAAACAACGTGTCACTGAAATGGAATCATGTATATTTAATCTTGTCAGAGTTAGCCAAATCCTGCCTGACCAGTGCATCTTTCATTAAAATGTAAAATTCATAAGGTGGGGTGACTCTGGGGTCACAGTTTCCTTCTCTTGGCTCTTCTCCAGAACTGGGGTCCCTTTCTCAAGGTACTGAGTCACTCTTTTATCCCTGTTCCTCTGAAAGCCTTCTACTTTCGTTAAAGTCAGTTACAAGTGATGCTGTACAGCGCAGCCAGCATTTGAGTGTTCCTGCGTCTGGAATCAAAAGAGTTTTTTTCACACCAAGGTTGTGAATTGAAGGTTCACTCTTGACTTAACCTGTTACCAGCAGCAGGCTTGTGCAATAATAGTAGTTGTATCCGGTGCTCCAGTCTCCAGTTTCTAGAGGTCCCTAGGAACATTGTTATTCACTAGAAGTTTCCAAGTCTCAGCTACTCAGACCTATCAATCTTTTCTGACCTCCCTCTGTCTATGCTCCAAGCAAACAAGAGCTAAGCTTTTGTTCCCAAGCCTTGTCAAAGCTGTATAAATATGCTAATGTCATGCTGGCCTAACCACATCTACATGCCTTCTGGACAGATAGGAGATCACTTTCATTTGCTTGAAAAAATCACCATGTACACATAGCTTCATGCAGTATCTGGAATTTAGTTATATGTAACTCATGAATGTCCATATCTCTTCTATTGTCCTTTCCCATCCCACTCTGTTTTCAGATATTTTCTCTGTTCTGGATGACAGCTTGAGCCATTAGGTATTGCTTTCACTAGGAACCAATCAATTTCTGTACATATTCAGTTTATTTATTCTATCTGGGTAATTTTACTGTATAGCTAAGATTCTATTAAACACATCTATCACTTCATAAGATTCTTCCCTTAAATATTTCACATTTTTTTGCTAGTATAGCCCCCTTTTTTTTTCTTTCTTTTCTTTTCTTTTCTTTTTTTTTTTTTAATAACTTATTAACAAATAGTATAGCCAATATAAGAAGCTCTACATTTCTTCAATATTTCCCACTGTATCTGGAAATACATAAATTCTTGCACGGTATCATGATTCTGTTTCCAGATCCCTTTCTCGAAACCTTTGGCCACTGTGAATACATATTTGTGTCATCCTTTTGCACTATCTGATTCTGGCTGAATGTCACCTCCTTTGCTCTTTTATTCAAATTATAACAAACAAATAGTCCTACTGTCATAGATTGGAACTAATCACATAATTTTTGAAAATTGGCCTGCTCAGACCACACTGAACTCCTTCCTAAAATTGTCCAGTAATATACATATGCTAAGAGTTAGTGCATCTGTTTGTCACTTTTTTTTTTTCTAAAAGGAAGACAGAAATATGAGATTTTCCTCATTTCCTCTCCTCTCCTCCCTTCTCTTCAGAAAAAAAGAAAAAAAAAGCAACTGCTAAATGTGGCATTGCACATGTCTTGGACAAAAGCTTCATTCCCATTTGTATCTTCATTTATTTCTCACAGGATCTGTCATGTTATTTGATGAGCAGTATTTGAACTCTGTCAGTCACTATCTGTATTACTAGATTAAGAATAGAAAAAAATAATTATATCACTATAAAGGTGTCTCTATGGGGTTTCTTTAAGAAGCAGATTTCCTAATTAAAGCTACCCATCTTCTTTCATTTTTGAATGGTTTAAGCAATCTGAAATGTTGCTTCGATTCAGTCATGATAAGCAAGCACATGCAGAAGTACTACAGTACAAAGCTCCTTTTTATGCTGTAGTTTTTTACACAGCTTTAAACTACTGAGCCTAAATGACTGTATTAGAAGAGTAGAATGCCTCTTCCTAGTCATAGCAACAGTCTTCACTACCTGAGCAGTAGACAGGACATTGACCTCTACCTGAACAGCCTGAGGTAAGAGGAGTAGCCACTGGAAATTATTTATAACCTGACCAGCTCATTTAGTTTCATCCTCTGAGGACTTCAGAGTCTTACTGACACAGCAATAATGGCCAGCGAACTTTTGATCCAATTAATTGTTAATGAGAGGTTTGATTAGCAAATAAAGGGCCTATTAGGTTAGCTGATTGTCTTTCTTTCACAATACCAGAGGTCAACATTTTTTTTTTTGACTGAAAGAAAAATACACTGTGTACTCTAGTTAAATTAATCACATGCTCACAGGTGTTGAGTAGACTTGATTCAGGAGAACAGTCAGCTTAGATATCTGTTTGTAGCCATGAGCATGCACTAGCTATTACACAGTTTATTCAT
>JAOWBP010002052.1:30680377-30695856 GCA_028571105.1 Tragopan temminckii | reverse complement strand
ATGACCTTCCCCTGATGAAGCCATGCTGGCTGTCTCAGATCACATGTTCATTCCTCATGTGATCAAGCATGTCATCCAGGAGGATTTGTTCCATGATCTTCCCAGGCACAGAGGTGAGACTCACTGGCCTGTAGTTCCCCAGGTCCTCCTTGCTCCCTTTCTTGTAATTGGGAGTGACATCACCTTCCTCCAGTCATCCGGGACCTCACTTGACAGCCACAACTTTTCAAATATGATGAAGAGCAGCTCAGCAACCACCTCGGCCAGCTCCTTCAGAACCCTGGGATGCATGCCATCCGGCCCCATAGACTTGTACACATTCAGTCTTGTGAGGCGGACTCAGACCTGCTCTGCCCTTACAGTGGGTGTGGATTTACCGCCCCAGTCTCCACCTAGAGGTTTAGGGATGCAGGGCTCGGGGACATGAGAAGTACTGGAATCCTGGCTGCCAGTGAAGACCAAGGCAAAGAGCTCATTCAGTACCTCAGCCTTCTCTTCATCCGTTGAAGCCAGTTCTCCTTTTACATTTACCAAAGAAGGTACACTCACTTTGGCCTGTCTCTTCTGGCCAACGTACCTGTAGAAAGTCTTTCTATTGTTTTTCACGTCCCTCGCCAAGTTCAGTTCTGCCTGTGCCTTGGCTTTCCTGATCCCACGTCTGCACGTCCGGACGACATCCCTGTATTGTTCCCAGGTGACATGCCCTTGTTTCCAGAGCTTGTACGCACCTTTTTTTTCCCTCAGTGTGCCCAGCAGGTCCTTGCCTAGCCACACCGGCTTCCTACCTCCTCTGCCTTCTTTCTTATTCAGAGGGACGGAGAGCTCTCGTGCTCTCAGGACAGCATCCTTGAAGAGTAGCCAGCTCTCCTCAACATCTTTGTTTTTAAAGACAGCATCCCAGGGGATCTTAGCCAACAGTCCATTGAACAGCTTAAAGTTCACTCTTCCAAAGTTCAGGGTCCTGACACCGCTGTTTGCCAGGCCCAAATCCCTTGAGAACACGAACTCAACCAGGTGGTCACTGCAGCCCAGGCTGCCTCCAACCTTAACACCTGTAATGATTTCCTCCACATTGGTGAGCAGCAGGTCCAGCAACGGACCTGCTTGGTCCTTTGGTGATATTACAAAGCCGAGCCTTTCCCAGGGATCCAGGGATACAAAGTCAACCCTTGCAAGCCTGTGTAGGGCTACTGTGACGAGTTTGCTTATTAGTTAGGTCTAGGTACCTTGTCTTGGCCAGTTTTTTCCTTTGACAGGCTGTTTATTTGTTATATTAGTCACCATGCTTTAGAAACTCAGCAATCACCAACAGCACTCTAGGAAAGTCTTGGGTTTTGGAGCCTGTTTGAGGCTTCAGTATTTTATTTTTGGCTTTGAATTAACACCTGAATGTCTGACTTCATAGAACTTACACAATAATTTTAATAGTAAAGTCAGGAATAAGTTAATGTTCTCTCAATTTGCATATGAGCGGTATCACCCTGTTTGCCATCACTTACTCCTAACACTTACTAGTCTGCAAAATTGCAACAGACTTGATGCACTGTTTGGACAAATTTCATGGTAAAGAGGAAAACTTAGCATGTGAGGAAAATGCCACTGGGCATACTGAAGAGGTTTTAATTTCCTTGAGATGAATATTTGTCCAAAGAATAAAAAAACCCTTGACTTCTAACACTAATTTTGGTTAAATATTCACATACATATTAAAATAACAGCAAAATAAACAATGTCTAAGTATTTTTACTCAGCTGATTCCATCAGTGATTGTATTTGTGAATTTTAATTACTTGCAAAATAATAATAGCATGATCATTTCTTTTGTCTTGCATTTTTGTGTAGTACATGGCAAATTAGATTTAAAATCACCTAGATGAGAACTGAGTTCATACTTTCTAACCTTTGGTATTGCAGAATTACTAGACCTTGACTGGTACTACAAATCTGAAATTACCACCTTGAACATATGCATGTTTGTTTAATACTTTAAATTAGGGGCTTCAAATAGGAATTTAATTTATTTTTAAGAGGAGAACTATTGTGCTAATTAAACATCAAATCATTCCTCAAAAAGTATTTACTACTGTTTAACACCTATGTAATAAAAATAGAACATCTAGGTAGTTGCTCATGATACATAAACAGGCTCTTAATAATCAATGGAAATTCAATTAACATAAAAAGATCCTATAGATACTCAGTAATTATATATATAAATCAGGATTTAAGACCTTCTGTTCAAAGTGTTACCAGCAGTTTCCTATCGTGTTATATCTACTCGGATTATACATTGTTAACATTTTTTCTTCTTTCCTCCTTTCCTTCCCAGCTGAAAAACTTCTCATTCTCTGACATTTGCGGTTTTCCCTTTTTCCTATAGTGCCTAAGTGTATCTCATTTTGTCAATGTAAATCCATCAATACATTGCAAATTAAGGTACTCAAAATTTAAACTATGGTTCCTAGAAAAGGCAATTTTCACGTGCTACTCTAAGATGAAACAAATGTATGCAATTAAAAACAAAGAAGTGTAAATTTGTTTTTTAAAAATTTTATTTTAAAATAAAAAGGAATGGGAAAAACTGTTACTTCATGTTAGAAATTTCATGTGATAGTTTTTGAGCATTTCTGCATTATTTGTTGAATCTTAAAAAGAATATGAGGTAAAACTAACTTTTTTAGTGAAATAAAATAAAGATCATCAACCTCTGAAAAGTGTATTCATTTATGTTCTTAATAGACTGTTGATACATACTCTCTTAGAAAGCAGAGCTTTTCTTCCATAGTGTATTCCTGATATCCGGAACTTTTGTTTCATTCCAAATTTAATCAAAATTCTGTGAATTTGAGGTATGTTTTATGCTAGTCCTAAAAAATTGAAGGTGTTAGGACTGAATTAGTAGATCAGTCACTCTTAATTTCAGAGAGTTGAAAAGTGACAGGTTGAAAAGTGAGTTGAAAAGGGTTAGAGAAGTGGGATTGTTCAGCTAGAGACACATCTGCATAGTGTACCTGAGAACAGATTTGAGGATCAGCAGAGAGAGAAATGCGTTATGGCTTTATGCCCTTTTCTGCTGTTAATATCAATGGCAAGTCATCCATGTACTACTGCCAAAGCTACCATATCCCTCCACTTATCTGAACCCCTTTTCAGAACATTTTTGTTCTTACTCATTTACCCTACACCATTATGCTTACTGCTGTGTTTCCAGCACAACCTGCACTTCATATGTTGTCTGCGTCTGCATACTGCAGGGTGACGAAGAATGCCCACATACACTGTGGGCATCACCCTCTGGTCCAGGAGTTCCTAGAGAGATCAGTGTGGGCAATGTGGAGATTCCTATATGCTCAAGAAGTATTGGCCCTAAACCTTTGTCCTGCTGAGGTGCTGATATGTTGGGAGTCCCTTCAATGACCTTAGCATTCCCCTGACTCAGGGTCAGTGTGAGGAGCAAGATTTGAGTTATTCTCTCCATTATCAAGTACTCTATAGAATAGAATGAGGTTTCTGTCTCCTCTGTTGCTGGCAGAGAGGAATGATTGTATCCAGTTAGGTATATAAACTACTCTTTTTCAGAAAACAGAGAGAATTCCTATCATGAAATATTTTTGTGAAATATCTGGATCTCACGCAGGCCTCAAGCCCCCTCAAGTACTGAAAGAACGGAGTCCCTCCCTTCAACATCATTCTATTATGAATGAGGCCATATTCTAACAACATCAAAGAGGAAAACAAAGGCATATTTTGCTCAATTCAGTAACACATTCGCCATTGGTTCTATCTTGATGCCTTACATAGAAAAATGTTCGTAATTACATAAGACCATAGGAAAGTATCACGTCCTTTTCTACACATCTGCTGTGTGATATTTAAGTGAAAAACAATTATTGAAATATGAGCATTAAAAGAGTGAGTGGGAAGACTAATTAATTTCTACTGGCAGACGGATTCTATATTACATACTAGAGATCCGTAACAAGTGAGTGTATAGCTTCAGTGAAATGCAAGATCTTTGTAAACTCTTCATTCAATTCAAGAATGGAAACTTTTGCAATGGGAAAGTATTTTCAAGGAGCTCTTATTCTAAACTAAAATACTTAATGATTTGTCAATTAGATGTTCTTTACTGCTAAAATTTTAAATAACAAAAATAATAATCATAGAAAAAAATAAAAAATGGAAGTGCAAAATATAATATCAATTGGAATAGCAAGATATTGAATGTGTGTCCTTTTTTGACAAAGTAGGAGATGTAGATTAAGATTTCACGAACCATTTCTCTGTAGAAGTGAAGTCACGCAACCTCCTGAGTATTTTAACAAAAAATCAATACACAACAAACAGGCAGCATATGATTTAGGGAAGGCACCTACAAAACACACACATAAACCAACTAAAGAATGAAATAAACTACCATTTAGATGTATATATGTATATATAAGCCCTTGGTTGATACAAATTCAACCAATGACTGCATTCTCATAGTTAAACCAATGCTAGATTAATGAATTTAGTTTCTTTCAGAATGACAATGGGAAAGATTACTGTCCGTATTGGCATTAACGTGGAGAGACAGAATGAAACTAGAGTGAAAAAAACAGTTTTGAAAACATAACTTATTTCTGGTAGCGTTGATTTCTAGAACTGACTCAGAGTTATATGATTTTTAAAGCTCTAAAACATGTTCCTCACTTCTGGTTCGTGTCTGGAAATGGAATTTGAAGAGTCAAATCCCACAAGAAAGGTTCTTTTTGAAGAACTTCCAAACCGGAAAAAAGAAGAAACATAACTTCAGAGAGTTCAGGACAGCCTTTCATAAACATCAAAACGTATTTATTCTGTTTACTGACAATTTACTGCAATTGATTTGAGGTTAAATCTTCAACGGTAGTATCTTAGGAAAATAGCAGCATTAGATTTTATGCAATATCTTAGGCAATATGCACGAGGAAACAAGAATAACCCCACAGAAGTACGTTTCCATCTCAAGCAATCCGCAACTTCAATCTGTGGTCAATTAAAATAAATATGTAACTGTTCAATTCATTATTTTCAAGATTCATCTTACGTAAGTACTTCTGGTTTATATTAAAATTGTTTGGTCCTAAGTTTAGCTGGGAGCTGATGTCAAATGCTAAAAATCAAATAACTACAATAATAAGCACGGAAAATGGAATCTAGAGTTAGAAAGAGCACCCATTTGGTGGCTCATCAAAGTTTTTCAAATGGAATGTGCGTGACTATTTTTTCCTACAGATATTAAAGTTGCATACTGGTAGATTTGCAAAGGAAGTTTACTGTAGCCTGCTGTGAACAGTTTGTGATATTTTAAACAAATTTTTTTTGAACCAATCTTTACTGAATTTGCTTTAACTGGAGCAGCTGTCAAGTCCCTTAAAATCTTTTTTTTCAAGTTTTATAAGCATATATTTCCTGATAATATTCTGTCATGGTGTTATTTGTCTCCTAAATGTAACACTGAATTTAAACTTTTTCTCTGCTGCCAATTTTGTATCATACTTTTCTATATCTTGTGGAGCCTTTTCTTTAACCATTACACTCTTTGCTTCATATTTAATTAAAAGGAAAGGGTGTTCATTTGCTTTAATCTTGCTAAGGATAGTGCAGACATGATGCCACATGAGTTTCCTTTAAAAGAAAGGTTGATTTTAATTCTTTTTTTTTTTTTCCAGAGCCCTGAAAATGTAGCATATTGTTTAAAATCAGCTGGGATATATATTTCCTTTTTTTTTTTTTTTTTTCCATTTTATTTTAATTATTAAATATAACTTTACTAATAAATTTAATAAATTTAGATTCTCTCTTTTTTTTTATATATATATAAATGAATGCTTGTATGTTAGATTTTAGGCTGATATAACTCCAATTTTAGTCACTGTAACCCCATTTCACTACAATTTCACCAAACAATCCAGATTCACATCATCTAAACATCCATCCCACTGTCTTCTGTACATGTTTTCTAAGGCTTTGGTACAAAATGCAACCTGAGGTACAAAAGAAATTTAATGCTCCCTATTTATTTCCATGGAAATTAAAACTGATCCAAAGAGCACAATAACACTATTTGATAGAGCAAATTCACAGCTTCAAAACACTATTTTGCAGCACAGTCACCACTATTAACTATGTGGTTCCACCAGCAATGAACAAGAGCCTGCATGCCATGATCATAAAAGTTTGCACCGGTGGAAATGATGCACTGTTGCTGTCACTGCTGCTGTAACACAACACCCAACACCTCAGTGTGTTCGCATCTACTATTTGGTCTCTATAAACATTGTGCAAATGTTGATGAATATCAGTGGATGCAACTCTTTTCTGCATGGGGGAACTCAGTTCCACACCTTTGCTTTAGATGCACTTCCACTGTAGACTGCACTTTCAGTTGTCGTGTCACTCTGCTCCTCTGCTGCCATCTGTCACATGGCAACAACATGTAACAGAATACTGGGAGAAAGGTTCTGTCTCTACTGTCATACCACCAACACCCACCTGTGATGTCACGGATCAACATAATATAATTGAAGACAATTACTTCCAGAGCAAACCCTGTAGTTGTTTATCTTTACTAACATCAATAAAAATTTTACAGTTTAATAAGATACTGAAGCTGAGGCTATTAAAACTTCTTCATAAACTCTGACAAATGATGAAAAGACAATTTTTATATTCAGATGCTCTGATTAAAAACAGATGTGAAGTGAGATATTTATGGAAAATTACTGCAAAGTCAGAGACTTGTAGAGAAGTCTTATTTATTTAGTTATCTACCTATCTACCTATTTATTTATTTATAACTTTTTAATTTTCTCAAAGAATTGGTTACTCAGTTCAATACGAAGTAAAATGCACACTTGCTGACTAACCAAAATGCAACTTCCTGAATTTAAGTGCCCAGAGTTACTTTTTATAACCTTTGTTTAAGCATTTGAATTAGTTTTCTTTCAAGGAGTCACTTGAGCCCTTGAGCCCTTGTAATCCCAGCGACATTTAACTTTGTCCAAGCCCTCTTTGGTTTTACCACTGGCAGGAGAAATATCTGTTGTGTCTTTTTGCATCATGCGTGCATGATAAATAGAAAAGGACATAAAATGTAGTTTTCAGCTACACATTCAAATGTATCGCTGTACTTGTAAAAGCCAAAGTAAATAATAGTATCCATAACTTTCAGGCTCAAATATCCAAGTTTCTAACTTCATATTGAAATTACTTAATGAAAATAACCTACCTTAAGTATTATTTCAAAACTAGTGGGAGTTACATTTCTACATACATTTTGAAATCAGACCAGTAGTATTTAGGCGTTTAAATAGAGAGTTAGAACTTTACCTTTAGGCATATGAAATCTGTGGTCAAATCTATTTTGAAACATCCACTAACATCAGGAGGAGTAATTCATGCTTATTTGATGTCTGAATTTAAATTTGTCAGCTTTGGGTTTCCCTGTAAACTCCTCATCTTTCACAACTGCGTTTAATGTCTCAGTCCACCTACATCAGCCCATTTTTTGAAAGAATAAACAGACAATTGGTAAATTGCTGTTAGCATCCACTTTAACATCTAGATCATCTTTCTGAGACTAAATATCATTTCCTTTGGCTTTTGAAGAAGGAACCAAGGCTAGGTAACAACAATAACAAAAAAGATGGAAACTAATTATTTATAGGAAATAGCTGGAAAGAAGTATTCATTTCTTTTGTTTAGATTTAGTTGCTAAAACTTTCTCATTAAGTGGGATACTCCAATTCAATTTCATCGTATTTTGAAATGAGTTAAACACTTATTTTGATGTGTGTACTCATCAACCAGTAAATTGGTGGTAATAGTGGGAAGAACAATATGTGGGTTAGTCTGTGTATATATGTACATGGAGACTGCAGTCTATGTTCACCTTGTTAGAGGCTGTGAACAGAAAAGGAAGTAATGTATGGTTTATTTTATTTCAGCTTTTCCTCCTCAAAATGCATGAAAGAAAAAATTCAGCAGTATTGTGTTTTGTAAATTAATGTTTATTCACTGTGAATTAGGGGACTTCATTTCAGTCATTGCTCTTGGTACATATTTGTCCTTTTTCCGATTGCATTACAGTATATACTGTTCAAGAACCTTCTGATGTGTATATTAAAAAGAAAAAACAGGAGTTTTACTCCTTAGGTGGAAAAAAGATTTGGGGATTATGTTCACAAATGAGATGAGAAATCTCCCTGAAGGCCTGAGTGAGATGAGGTGTTATCATTAAAATCTTGTTATTACCAGTAAGGGATGTTATTCAAAAATTTCAGTTAATAAAACTCACCATAAGTATCTACCGTTGCAGAACTACTTTGTAATCAAAACATCCATTTTCCTCATGAAGAATACTCCCTTTTTTTGAATGATTTTTGAGGTTATCAACACCAGTGAATAATATTTCCCTCAAGAATGTCCAGAAAAATTCACCTTGTAGAGTAGGACAGGAATTGGTACTTCTCTTTTATTGGCTCTCAGTTCTCCAAAACATCTATGATCTCCACGATTAGGAATCAACTTTCCTTCCAGCACTCCCCCATCTCTTTAAAAATATTCTACAGAGTTATTTCATCATATTCAGGACGAACAATAAAATAGCGATCTGACAGCTAATTCTACTTATATAGTTATTATATCTTTAATTATTATGACATGTTCAAACAAGATGTCATTAAAATGAACATTTAAATACACTCTTCCTTTCACATGAGTACTGCCAAATAAAGTTGTGTTGAATTGTATGGTTTCAGTCTTGGCAAATTATACAAATGTAATCCAATGTATAGCTTTTTATATCATGTGTTAATTTTTTAAAATGACAGTTAAATAATTAAATTGGAATGTTAACAGCAGAGGTTCTTTCTTCTGAGAAAATTACATTGCCATTAATCTTGCTTCTTGCTGATGTTTCACCTACAATGCTATCAGAGTTCTAAAATCCAAAGCTGAGTATAGAGTTTTAATTTCAACTTTGCAAATCCTACAGCAATAAAAATTCAGGATGATACTCCAAACTTCATCATAATTATGTCACATAACACTGAGATTTTAATAATGTAATTTATTTAACGGCTCACTGAATTCTCTATCAGTCTGAAATAGAATTGCATATTCTGAAGAATACCCAACACCAACTCTTTCACAGTTCTGTCTCATCTTAAGATATGCACAGGTCTGAGGACTTAGCAAACATTATTTTTTTTTACAATTTTATTTCACTGTTAAGTAAAATATTCTTCATGTGTCTAAATTTACATAGGGATAGTAAATGACGAATTAGCAAGGAAATTAAAATCTAAGGCTATCTTTATAATTTTCTAGTTATGTTCACTAAAGAATTCTGCCTGAGGTTTAAGTCATAAGATGTGTACTGAGAAATAAGTTGCATGACAGTAAAAATATTCTGTGTAAATACTTACATATACAAGATGCTTTTTGCTAGAACCGTGTTCTACTGGCCATGAAAGAATTAGTTCAACGAACAGTGAAATATCATCCCCTCTAGAGTAAAATGTGGCAATTGCTTAGCAGTGTACAAAAATGACACAAGATAGCATATAGCGAATTAAAAGTATTTAAACACTTTATTCAGTTGAAACTAGAGAGAATATTTAAGTTGGCATAATGCATTTACTCAGTTTGGATTTTGTCCAGGATGCTGCAGTTAGCAATTTTAGTTCTTATGAAATGTGCCAGGGGATATCTAATTAGCCCACTTGGTCAGCAGCTTAGATTTATGTATTGTGCACAGATAATACCTCCAACAGCATCTTAGTATGGCATTGATTCAGTATGGAGCCAGAATGAAGAATGCCACCTACAGAGTGACCACCACCACTTCCTACAACAGCTGGGTTTTCCTTGGAGGTCTTCCATCCCAATTACACAGCAGGCCCAATCTTGCTTAGTTTATGGGATCTGACAAGATCAAAGCCCAAGGTGGTATAGCTACAGACTTATACTGTCTTGTGTATTTGGCTTGCTAGCAAATTTATGTCAAATACATGCATCAAATGATTTCAAGTCAGATGCATTGTAGTGTGTATGCTTGTGAATGTATGAAAGAAAAAAGACAACTAATATGAAACCAACCAAATAAACAAACAAAACCCCAATAAACAACAAAACCTAAACAAACAAACAAAAAAAAACCCACAACACTTCAACAGTCAGAAAAATTTCCTTGATCTTCTTGACCCTAAATTAGTGCTCTGTTCTGTTCTCTCCCTTTGTCTTCAGTGAGGGAATAGGAAGAGCAATCATCTTTGTTAAAAGTTAGTAAATTATTTTAATGCACATAAAATTTACCTGGGCTTCTCCTTGCCTTTCTGTTTTGACCAGTATCCGTTTTCAATACATTTAAAATAAATGTTCAAAGCATCAGAACAGTCAGAAGTCCAAATTAAGTAACTGACCTGCATGTACAACTTCTTATAAATTTGTTTCTATTGAAATTAATACAAAATTGTATTTGTCTTCTAATACATCACCAAATGAGCAAGTGATTATTGAATGAAACTCATTTTCATTCATAATATCAATCACGAAATTGTGCTGGAATTAAAAATGCATTAGTGCTCTTTCAGGGTGTTTTAGTTTAAAGGGTCTGGTGTACTGATGAGGTTGTTACTGTCTCGGGACTTATTGCAGGTACTGGTGGTGAATGAGTCCAAGCCTCACTGTCTGTGGCTATTGACATGGATACCTGTCTTCTATTACCTCTAATAAGCCAGAATGTGGAGACTAGTACAAGAGTACCCTAATATCTTAAATGTTCTAGAAGTTGTCACTGGGAGAAAAGCAAGTGTTTCTCAGTGTCCAAATTTTACATGTCACCATACGTAAAGGAGAGGAATGTCTTAATTGTAGCCAGAAATTCTGAAATTGCCCTTATCATAAAGATTCTGAGGTAGGAGCAAGAGCTTGTTTACTCCAGTTCAAATTCTAAACTCGTCTTTGATTTAAATCCTTGGCTCCACATCTTTTTCTCTTAGCCTCCCAGGAGTCCAGAAATCCATCATTTATTAGAACATTATTCACTGTACTAGTGAATTGTCCACCACTTCCTGCCACCATCCCAACATGTTTACTAATGGCATTGGTGGAGCCACCTTCTCTCCAAATGGTAAACAGAATGAGCTAATAATCTCACCTATCACTTATTATGTGATAATTATTAACATATTTAAATAAAAAAAATTCTTCTGTCCAGATGGGTAGACTTTGGACTTCAGTGTGCAGATGCAGTATGACAATATTTTCTCACTGCAATTAAATATTGGTGCAGCTACACTGTGCAAGTACACCTGTGAGAGTAATGCATGCAGTTCATGAATACTGCTTGGGGACAGTGGTGGGTCTGTCACTTCTGGATGACAGAAGGTTTTGGCTAAATAACCTCTTATGTGTCTGTGATGGATGCTTCAACAGGCTGAAGCAAACTGCTTGGATATAACAACTGTGCTGATATTAGAGGACTGTAGGGTAAAGAAGTTTTATTTTCATAGCCAATGCTTTTCTAACAATAATATAATGAATATAAGTTACACTTAGAGTCTCACACTTAATCACAGTTAATGCTTATGATGCCTACATTTATAGCTGAATTTTTGTCTTCCATTCTCCCATTCTATGTCCCTGAATTTTCCATAAAAGTCAAGTCAAAATTATTTCCATGTGGTATCTTCCAGTCTATCCTCATCAAGGAAAGCAAGCAGCTAACAAAATGACTTGGTAACACACTTATCATTTAACTTTGGTTGCCCTCTTTATATAGCAATGTATGTTTTCATTTTCCTCTATAAGATTTCCAGTAAACAATTTGAGTATCCTGATTTAAATATATATTTTTTAATCTCAGTAGTTACCTGGCAACTCCCATAGTCTGCTTATGATTCCAAATTGTTTACAAGTGACTATAATGGACCAGTGATAAAGTTTGTCTGTTCATTGTTTATTCCTTGTGGCAATGAAGACTGACCAAGAAACTCTGCTTTGTTATTTCTTTTCAATCTTGTACAGCATACTAATAGGTAGGTGGATTGACAGGTAGATTGATATTGATAGGGGGAAGGGAGGGAAAGATTACTTGACATAGACTGTCACAGTGATCTCCAAAGTAAGGCATGCACAAGTACCAGTTCCTTTTGTTTATCTGAATATTGCCTCACTTCTGCTTCAGTACTTCCAGCTGAAAAAATATATAAGCACTGCAAATTTTCCATTTTCAAACCTAATGGGGAAAGGATCATTTTACATCAGAATAATTTGTTAGTTTTATTAAAAACTCTTACTTTGTTTCCAGGGTTTTTTAAATGCATATTGTAAATGTAACTATTAGAACAGTTGGATTGGACTTAGATCCAAAGCTCAGCTATGTTTAAAATGTTAATTTTACTTTTGTTTGCATTTTAATATGTCACAATCACTTTTCTGTTTTTTTGTTTTGTTTTGTTTTGTTTTGATCTACAAATATTTCAGATTAGTGCTTCATACCTAGTTTTAAAATCTGTTCCTCTCTTGGTGCTTTTCTTTTTTTCTTTTTTAAGTGAACCTATTGTCCCCATAACAAAAATATCAAAATATTTCCATGCACTGGAAAAATATTCTTCATCTCATATTTCTGCTTTTGTCTCATTCTGTTTGTGCACTTGCTTTGAAAAAAAAATTCTGTTTTCTGCTTCACAAAGCTGAGATGTGAGAGTAAGAGGTGATTGAGAATCTGAATGCCCAACAGCACAGGCCATAAAGTATCTTTGTTGGCACTTGTGAACTGAACTGGGACAGCACAGCTGGATCTGAACATTAATTCCTCAATAATTGATGATTAATCTATTAAAGTTTAATGGAGAGTTGATAAGTAATGGTCTGACTGCCATGTCACCTGATTGTAAATATAGCAAGTTGCCTGGAAATACGCATTTTCTTTTGTCTGTCATAAACAAACACAGAAGAGGGAGAAAGAAAGAAAGAAACAGAAAGAGAGAGAGAAGGATAATAAAGTCTGTGAGAACAGGAAAGTTTAGGTCACAGAATGCCTTCGGATCATGGCAAGTGTAAAGCACATGTGGCATCCTTAGAGGTGACTCAAATAGACATCTCATATAAACATGTTTACCTGTTTCAGTACAATTTTGTACCACACAAATCAATCCTTGGGCACAGCAGTACTTCACAGGCTTTTGGAGAATAGCAAGCTGAATATGATAAACACATTAATGTGCACATTTTCAAAGCAGATGTAGTTTAAAATAGGGAAAAAAACCCAACAACCATGATAAATGGTTGAAAAACCATTGAAATACCATGAAAAAAAAAAAAATGATAAACTTGTAACAATGTATACATGTTGATCCGAAAGTAATACCTCCTCTTTACTTCCACTGAAACTACAATAGCTACTAAGAGTGCAATAACCTTATGTGATAGAGCAAATTCTCAGCTACAAAACATTCTCTTTCACTATAAACACACCATTAGCTATGCATTTTCATTGCAATGAACAAAAGCCTGCATGCCACGCTTGTAAAAATCTGTTCCAATGGAGGTGACCCATTGCTGCTGTCACCACTGCTGAAATATACCACCCACGGCCTCGCTATGCTCACATCCACTGTTTGGTCTCCAGCAACGTTCAGCAAGTGTCAGTGAATGTCGGTGTCAATGGGTGCTATTTTTTCTTTGTGAAGGAACTTAGTGACACACCTTTGCTTCATATGCTCCTCCATGTCAGAAGCCATTGTGTCAGACTGCCCCTCTGCTGCCATCTGTCTCACGTCAACAACATGTAATGGAGTATAGTGGGGAAGGTTCAACCTCTACTGCCATACCACCAACATCCAGCTCTGATGTTGTGGGTAAAAAAATAAAATAAAATAGGATGCATTACTTTTGGAGCAACAATGTTAAGTTTCTTCTAGGTTTGTTTCTGTTGTCTCTTTGAGAAGTTCCTGGAAAAGAATGATTGCAGTAATCATTTTGAAGTGGTACTATCTCAGTAATATACCCTAGAGCTGCTATTAATGATGATGACATAATTTTTTTAGGGAAATCTAGAGAATTTGCACACATCGCTAATCCAATCTTTGTAGTTATTACAGCAGCCTTATGTGTTTAAGAACTGTGCTATGCTGTGACCTTGAGTTTTATTGCAGTCTGAAGGATTCGGTGTGCATGTGGTTGAAATTTGTTGCTGTGACTAAGACCATTATTTTCCATTACTTCTGTTTGTCTCCTTCCAAACATATACCAATAGGAAATGGAAATTAAGAATGTGAATTTGTTTCTATGGTATATTATCAACAAACATATTTGTTTAATTTGAGTATTTGTATCATTGGTTTTTATAGAATGATTTATAATGTGTTGAACTTTCCTTGACTGTCTGGGTAGATAAGAGAATTTAAACTCGAATTATTTCACTCCATTTGTTTGATGTTACTCTGTGTTGTATTCTAAGGTGCCAAGTAGGGAAGGGTGCCTACTATCCAACACAATCTGGGAAACAGTCAAGAATTCATCATCAATTCTTAGAGTGTGTGCTGAATGTTTCAGACTTGAGGTGCAACATTTGCATATTTTTGTTAGAACAGATATTCTCAAGTTGTATACTTTTTATTTATAATACAAGAGTTTGTCATTCATCTTCTCTGTTCTCTTTCATTCATCATTTTTTTTTGTAAAAATGTCTTTTAGACAAAGCTGAATAATGTTTGGACCTTGTATTCTGGACTCCGTTGGAAAGTTGCATGAACTCAAGTAAGTTTCTTAGTTTAAATGTTTTTCATTGTTCACAGTCGTGAAAATGACATAACGACATTCCTCAAGCATTACAAATTTTAATTGTATAATGTCTGCAAAGAATTTGACCTTCTATGAAGTTTATGGAGAGTGAAATGACATTCCCAAATGTAATTGAAAGACATAGAGTAAGTGGGTTATTAGAACAGCTCACCTTATTGTTTCTCAATATATTTAAAAACATGTGGTGGTAAGTTTCAGACTCAGTAAGTGAATAAGAAAAAGGTTTGCATTCTCCTTCATTGCAAAATTAAGAACTATTCAGAGAAAAGTTCTCAGATATTTGAATATTATAGTAAAGACATAGAATCAGAGAATCATAGTATCACAAGGTTGGAAAGGACCTACAAGATCATCTAGCCCAACTGTTCTGATTACCATTGCTACCACAAGCCACTAAACCATATGTCAGAGCTCCTCACCCAGGCATCTCTTAAACACTGCCAGGGATAGCGACTTTCAAGACTTGCAAGTTTTGTGTATTATGTGCCAAACACATTGCAAAAGTATGTCATTCTTTACAAAACCCTCTATTTCTGCAGAACAGTAATTTGAGTGCCTGAAACCTTGTCATGGTTTTATGACTTTTGGTGATCAGTATTCCACATCATAACATCATATAATGCACTGGGGGTTTGACTGTT
>JAOWBP010002052.1:30658529-30670108 GCA_028571105.1 Tragopan temminckii | reverse complement strand
CTCTTCTATATGTTTGTTATCAGAACTGATTTGTCTCTGTAGAATTTTAGACCAAATGGAATAAAAATATAAATAATTTTCTTGACAGAACTATGACTTTTTCTGGGCATTCTCTCCAATTCAGTCACTTAACACTGCCTATGTGAATAAAAAGGAGAAAACAAATATCCTAAAATCTAGAATTGTGACTCTGTCCAGTCAATGCACACATGGAATTTTGATTACTAGAGGCAACATGAAGAATTTGAAACAGATAAAGGAAGATATTTTGGTGTTGAAACTGTAAAAAGCTTCAGTAGCATTTCAGACCAAGTACCAAAGACTGTTTCCATCATAATTAGATTTACCACTGGCTTCACTCTCAAGACACTGAAAATCACAAGTCAGATATGCTTTTCTTTCAAAACTAGATAGTTGGGATTTTGTGACTTGTTGAATTGATTCAGAAAATCATGCTGTTTAAAGTTCCTTTAATCCTATGGCTATTTAATTTTTATGTAATACTGTTTTACAAATCCAATCCAGTATTTCATATGAGATCCTATGGAGAACACTTATTGTCTATGAACTAACACATACATAAATAATTATAATAAAAAAAAATTAGGTGGTGGTTTACTGAAGATTATAATGGGATAAGTTGAAAGAACCTCATAATAGTCTTTAATTAGGAATAATCATGCTAGCAGACTCGCCTCTCTTTTTTTGACTCACATGCTTAAGTGTCCGAAAAATTTACTGCCACTGAAAGAAGACCTTGACTGTCAATAAATACATATTTGTTCTGTTCCCTAGATAGCCTTAGAATTTCCTTTGCTAAAACTTTGAGATAACAAAAGACAATCAGATTGGGAAACAAACTATAATTTGACCTGACACATGGTTTATTTCTAAAGTGTTCAGAAAACAAATGATATTTCTTATATCTTTCAATATCAGTATTCTATAAATTGTTTTGGTATTTAAAGGATATAGACACCAACTTTCATTCACACTTAGTTGGTGTTTCATCTTCCTTCCCATTAGAATTTTAAAGGGTTAAGTTCTGGTAGACTTCATGTATTAATATAATTTATATATTAATTTTATTTAATTAATAATATATCTTATGAAACAACAATTCTAGTAATTTTCATGCAAGATAACAATACTACATAAATCACATCTTGCAGCATGGTGGCTTTTTTATGCTTGTTTTGAAGACAAGCAACTGAAGGTCTCAAAATAGAACTGTAAGAATATAGAATCTCTATCCTATTTTTTTTTTTTTTTTTAACTCCATAGGGAATATATCAGGAGAAGATGACAAGTAAAAAAATACTTACATGATCTTGTATCCTTCCATCCAGTAGAGATCTAGAAGTTCTGAAAAATACCCGAACAAATAGCATAATTCATCAAGAGCTATTAAGGTTTTGTTTAGGTCTTATCTCATTGACTGTTTTCTCTGCTGAGCTTATTTCAGCATTAAAAGGACCTTAATGTTTCATCAAACAGAGAAACAAATAAAGAATTTGTCTGATATTTTCCAAGTCTAATCACATTTAAGCAAAGCTTAAGATTTTTTACTGAAGCAGGCTTCTGTCATGTCTGATGAAGGCTGAATGAGCTCTTGAAACAGGAAAGGAAATGCCTCGGTTATGCTGTGGAGAGATTTCTTTAAAGAAAGTGTTGAGGAATCAGTGTTGTTCTTTAAATCTGTACTCTCTTCAATATTGTTCCCCTTTAATTTCTTCTCATCTATAGGATGAGTATTTAAGGAGGTGGAGGCACTTGGATATTTCCAAAATCTAGGGGTTTGCTGGAAAGTTAATTTGAAAACAGACAGTACAACTTTGTCATACACGAGTTCTTAAACCAAAATCAGATTAAATAATTCTGTTTGCAAATCTGTTTGCATACATTTTATAGGGCTACTAATTATATCTTATATCCTACTAATATCTAAACAACTTTTCTCTTGCATTATGCTCTTTCAGATTTCCTCCTCTGTGGTTTCAGTTTACCCAAGTTGTTTTGCTTTCTTCTTATGAGATCTCTTTAGGTTTGGTTATCTCCTACTCATCCTTGACATTATACTACTATATCACATTCACCACCACATTTTTATCCTGTTCCCCAGTCCTTCCCTATTAACCAAAGCAAAGCTAACTCCTCTCCAACCCTTACTCTATCTCTCTTTGGCTCTACAACATGAACTTTCTGCACTCTAGTTAAAAAGTACGTCAAGTCTACCTCTTTTTTAATTTTATTTTGTTGTTGTTGTTGTTGTTTTTTATAGGAAAAAGCTCACTCTACATTATATATTTACAAAAAAAAAAAAAAAGCTTTTAGTCTCTGTAAATTAAATTACTCCAAAATCGCAGTAGCAATTTTTCCCCCACCCATGCTTTTACACAGTTACCAACTATATGCAACATGAAAGAGTGGGTGGGGTTAGAGCAGATTATTGCAAAATTCCCATGAAAAATAATTCATATGAAACTACCCAGTCTCGAAGGAGCATATTAAGAGTTTGCACTCTGAAGAGGTCCTTAGTTTTTGTTGTTGTTTTTTCCTTAAATTGCCCTCTGTGGTCATGTCTTGGGGCTTGTGTTTAAAAACTGTGAACTTCTCAGCTTTATGTTACTGTAGCAGACATTCCTATAAACACAATTGCCTTCAAACTGATGGGATAGTGAGCCCAGTAGAAAAAGCACAGCTAGTACAGAAACACAATAAATTCCAAATGCATTACTTCTTCCCTTCTTCTTTCCAAATATAAAACATTCAACTGCATTGGATTCTTTGATTTTTGATAACAGGGATCCGTTTCTAAATGCAATGTGCCCCAGGTTACTGTGTAAATTTCCTTGGCCTGTGATCAGGAGCACACCTGACAGATGCAGACTACCTCTCCTGTCACCTTCATGTAATCCTTCATGTTTTGTATCAAAGAATTCCTCCAGCAGTTGAAAGCAAATTTATCCTCAAAGGTATTTATGACAAATACAACAATTCCTTTTTAAGCAAGGATGGTTTAATCCACCAACCTATTAAGTACAGTATACCTTCAGCAAACAACCATTATGTCTCATTAACATACTGCACTTAAAAATACAATTAATCCCTTAATTGGAATCTAAAATATATAGTTTCCTCTGTGCAGCACCTATGCTGATAGTAATCTGCAGAAAGTGGTATCCAAAATTTAATTAAGAGCAAAATGTTCTTACTTAGTAGGCTTCCTGTTCAGACACACAACGTCTTGATGTTATTTATGCTTTCTCTGATTCAAAGGATTTACAATACATAGTTTTGGAAAAGAAGCTCAATAATTGCTGCTAATTGCCTTCATTTTTCGATGGTTGGATATATTTCACATAGATCATGTTTGACTGTGCAAGATATTTTCCAAGCATATATATTAAATTTTCCTCTTATTAATTCCAAAACTAGCAACAAGTTTCTTTTCTTCCCTACTGATTACACCCCAAAACCTTTTGGTAAAGTATTTTTCCACAGCCAGTGATAATTACACTTAAATAGATAAGAAAAATAATTGTGCGATTAAGTTTGCAGGTTTATAGCTCAGAAAATATGATCTCTATTCTCATTTGTGCAACTGATTTGTTGTGTCATTTAGGAAATCATGGATGCTCTCAGCTGCTTTTCCTCCAGTCTTTCTTTGCAGGGTGTTCACTTTTGTTAATTTATCTTTGCCTGTCTAGTTAAAACTAAGGCCAAAATGTTATTAGAAAATGAATATTGCAATATGTATACATACACACATGCATATAAACATATATAAACATGCAGATATAAATATGGTTTATGCACCTAAAATTCTAGAAGGAATATTTAATTTAGTTAAAGTATCCTCAGCCAACATATTCTGATTTTTTTAAGTGTATAAGCACATTTTGTTCCAGAAGAATTTCCATTTACAGCAGAGCTGCTTTATGCTTATTTTGCCCGTGTTTTTGAACAGACGAGAGCAAACATAACAGTTAATTCTGAAGAAATGACTTTCTGGATGTCATAGGAGACAAATCCAGATCCTGGAATATTTACATTTTAGCCATCAGACAGATTGATTGAAGCAGGCATCTAAACTGAGACTTTTTTCTCATACAAGAAGCATAGAAAGGGCATTTGGAAATTAAGTTCTTTTCTGCTGAAGCTGGTTTACCATGTACATAATGAACACATGACATCAGGACTTCATGGATTTGTATATGTCTGAGAAGGAGACACCAGGTAACTTGATTCTCAAAGTCTTCAGGTACACGGTGGAATTACACTTCCAAGGATTTCTGTGGTGTCTTATTTTGAGCTTGAGTTATATTTCAAAATCTTACAGAGTGACACAGTTTTGCAAGATATTACGGGTAGAAAGGTAGATAGATTTTAGAACTATATTACCAAGTAATGTACCACAACAGGAATGGCTCTGTGGTGTGAAACAGTCAGTTGCAAGATCTAGGGTCCATGTTATATTCTGGGGGGTAGAGGGTTACTTGAGGTTAGGTCTAGTATGTCCCTTGAACTGAATGCCCACTAGCAGTGGTGTATGTTAGGTGCATTTTTGGACTGAGCATTACAGTTTAGTTTCATTTGAAATAAGTCTAGTGTGTGTGCTCCTATCCTGCTCAGTAAAGCAAAAGGTCACAGTAGGGGTATTAAGTATAAGAACAGTTTTGATCCCAGTTAGAAAAAGATAAAACAGACTTAATTTCAAAATATAGTTTTTATTATTATTATTGTTTCATAAGGAAAAAGTTAGAATAACCCCAGTTATTTACTTTCTGCTGTCTCTAATACAGAAAGAAAAAGCAAAGCATGGAAAACGGTATCAATTAATGAACTCTTGTTCATAATAACCTTGAGAATCCAAGATATATGACAACATAGAGTAGCTAATTCTGTTTCAGTGATTCATAACTTCATGGTATTTATTTGGCTTTGGTTTTGTTACTTTTCAGCCTGATAAGCCAACAGCATTCAAATGCATTACTTTCTTCAAGAATATGCTATTTATTATGAAATCAGTCTGTTAACAGGAAACATGCTAAACTTTGACTATTTTCTATGGTAAGAGCCAGACCTCTCTGAAACAAATATAGTCGGTCGATCCGGATTTAAATTTTTAAAAACTGCCCTGAAAACTGTCAATATCTGGCAAGACCTTCTACCATTCACTAGTTTTCAAGACATGTTTATTAAAATATATTTTCACCCGTTCTGTTAATCTTTCACATTTTAATGAACGTGCTGTATCTTTGCAGAGACATAGATTGTACTATTATTTTTGAATTCAATTTCTAAAATAATCAGAAAATAAAAACTGCCCAGCAATTAAAAGGTACAGATTTTAGCACATAAGTAGCAGGTGACCAACAGTTTTACAGAGGGGATGTGTTTCCAAAGCAGTGAGATGTCGACCTCAAGTGAAGTGAATCTCATTTAACTAAGAATTGGCACAAACATACTTCGTAGTCCTACATTTTTTTATTTACCCTCAACATTAAAAGCTCCTCATGTTTAACAAATTTGTTTCCACCTATGTAATGTAAAAATCTTACTTCACTTTTGATTTTACAGAAGTAACACACAGATATTAATTCATATCTGATTTAAAAGAACATGCCCATTCTTGATGAGGTACTCAGATTTCAGCCTTTCCAGATGAGTTATCTGAGTGAAAATACTTCTCCAAAAAATGTGGATGTGGGAGGTTTCCCCCTTAGCAGCTTTATATACAAATTAGATACATGGGCATCTGATAATATATATATATATATATAACAAAAAGATAAAGAATTGATATTATTCATGATTTTGGATGCAAAGCAATTACTGTTAAGCATGAATCTACATTGGTTCCAGTAGAAACTACCAACAGGAAAAAAATAGATATGCTCTTCATTAGTTTGCAGTGGAACAAAAACGTAACTGTAAGAATTTAATCTCTTTTTCTTACACATGACTTATAAAATACTAGTATCTGTAAATGCTATCATTAAAATTACCAGTCCTGTAGTCTTTACTTAATTCTTTTACAGCATCTGCATTTTTACATTTTTATTTCAGTGTTATTTAAATTCTAAGTCAGATGGATTCTTGTGATTGAACTCATGCATGAAATTTGCCTTCAGTGTAAAAAAAAAAAAAAAAAAAAAGAATAGGGAATGACAACAAACTCAGGGACTGTCATGATCTGTGATAGTATTAGCCTTATCTTAACTTTGTGAGATTATTTTTAATGGATTTCTTAACATGAGACTGCCTTTTAATCAAGAAGTTGAATATTCATTCCCCTATTACAATATTACATTAAATATGATGGGATAGTTGTTATCTACATAGCAAGTATTTTCGGTGATCTGGAACAAGAAGAAAAAGGAAATGTCTTTCATAACAGAAAGCCTGCTCTATGGACCCAACTTCTACATGGATACTGCAAAACTATAAAGTTTACTAAAACTCAAAATCTTGATTTCTGGAGTTGATTTATGTTGGTATGTGTTGGCTGTGAATTTTCAAGAGCTAATTTATGAGCAGATGTTGATATTGACAGAAGTCTGCATAACAAAAGAGGAAATTCTTCCTCAGTCTTTGCTTATTGAGAAGTAATAGCTCTATATCCTTCGTCTTGTATCATTCTAAATATTTCCTAAAGCTCTGATCTTTCCTCTTGCTTCTTTTTGGGCTCCATTCTCTTGACTAACAATTTGCTTCATTTCTTTCTTACCGGCTTTATTAACAGTATTTCATTAAGAAAGACTTTTATTTTTGCACCCCACTAAGGCTTTTTTATGTTTCTTTTGTTTTGTTACAAAATAACATCAATTATTTCACTCTCAGATCCTTGGTGTTGAGCTGCTACTTGAGTAGTCAACAGTTGTCCTGTGTTTCTTCCATTCAACTACTTTGCTCCCCTGTACATATATCCAGATTAAGCCGTAGAGTTTTCAATCAATTTTTCTCCACTCTTCCATTTTATATAAGCAGTGTGACGACTTATGGCTGACCCTAATGTTTCTGTGACTTGACAGACCTGAGAATTAAGACACTTGTTAAACTGGACAGCATAACTGAATAGAAGATAACAGTAGAGAAAGAGATGGGTTGGAGATGAGTGGCTGATGAGAAGTCTAGATTAAAGTCAGTTACCTAGAACTAGGGAGATACAGAACTTTAGAATCATTTTCCACCTTCCTTTAGAGCTTGCTATTAAGTTGTGCAGCTACTTTAGGTGTATGCCTTAAAGAAACACCTGATGAACTGAGTGCTTCGCTTGGTGTCTTGAAGACCATATAAATCCCTCAGGGGTTTGATTTTTGGTTGAGAAATTCTAGAGATTTTCACAGATTTTAGTAATTTGATATAAGCCTCAATCTTTCAATTGAAAGTTTGGAGCCTCTCTCTCTCTCTCTCTCTCTCTCTCTTTTAAATAGGAAGCCAATGCATAGTGCTGTAATTAATGAACTGTATTAAAAGTCTATGACCACGAAAGATCTACACAACATCCAACTTATTAAAGCATATAGTGACCAAGAAAAATGAAGAAACCAGAACAGTGGAGAACTTGATAAAACTACAACAACAAAAAGCAAAGCACAAGATGGAAGAATAAAGACATTGCAGAAAAGCTATATTTTGAAGATGAGTGTACATGTACTGAATAGAAAAGAGAGTCAGTCACTAAAGGAACAAGAAAATACTCTGTGACTTCTCAGAAACAGTCTTGTTTTGTAAGAAGAGCATGAGGCAAAGGACATAAAATAGAAGAAGTGAGAAAATTTGTGGATCATAGAACATGTATCAAAGCACTTTGTGACAAAAAGAAGAAAACTAATAGTGGGTGTCTCATACAAGCCATATTTCAGATCTCAGTGGGTAAATACTGAAGGAGGAAAGAGCAACATTACTTAGACCAAGACAATTTTCCAGCTTAAACAGAGAAAGGATCTGGGAGAAGTAATATTGTTCTTCATCCAGATATTCTCCATCCTAAATTTGTTCATTTTACTGTTCTAAGTATAAATTTTTACATTTATCCTTATTGGTTTCTGTGTGTTGTCTTTTTATTTCTATGAATTTGACAGAACCATTTTCAAATTCTAATCTTGTCCTCCAATGTCTTTTCATCTGTCCCAATTTGGTGTCATCTGTAAATTTAATAGGCTTACTCTCTGTGCGATCATCCAACAATTTAATGACAATATTGAATCATATTGACTTAAAGACAGGCTCCTGAAGAGCCCAGTTTGATAAAACTCTCCAGGTTGACAGTGAGCCACTGATAGTTATTCTCTAGGTAGTTTTCCAACCAGTTATTCACATCAAAGAGTAGTATTAGCTCGTTTATCTTTCAGTGGCTTACTTATGAAAACGTCATTTACAGTGATGTCAAAAGCCTCATGTGTGACTTACTTCCTCTTGTCCACAAGTCCTGTTAACTTTTTATACAAAAATACCTGATTGGTTTGGTATGAATTGTTCATAATGAATCAGTGTTGTATGCTTCTCATTTTACAGCACTTCAAAGTGTTTGTTGTTGCTGTTTTCCAGAAGTCAGAGCTTTATATCACATCTGTTTATTTAACATATGTACTGTGATAGTGTATGATAGTATTATTGAGAATAAGGTTTGACTTTCTCTAGAGATACTCAAAATAGAAATAAAGTCTACACCCACAAGGGATTTCAATTAGTTTCTTTTCCTCTTATGCCTTGCTGAATGTTTAATGTTATCAGAAAGGACATGTATTTCTGTGTCCACTTTGCAAAAGTTCTTGGA
The DNA here is from genome assembly GCA_028571105.1 of Tragopan temminckii. Lineage (NCBI taxonomy): Eukaryota > Metazoa > Chordata > Aves > Galliformes > Phasianidae > Tragopan > Tragopan temminckii. The sequence continues at coordinate 30,661,323 of JAOWBP010002052.1, read as the reverse complement.
TGATTTTGATGGTTTTCACACCCTTTATTTTCACAGACAATACCATTATCAGAATAAATACACAGATAAATGAGTATGACTGTGTCCTTCTTTGCTTTTCTAATATTTCAGTTTAGTTTAGTTTATTCTATATACTTTTTATTTTTCTCTTTTCCAGAAAAAAAATGCTGTGGACAGATTAGTGCATTTTGGTTCAAACATTTTTTAATTTGTTTTATGTAGTGACATGTTAGTTTAAAGGACACAATCAATACTACCACCAGAGCAAAATGTGCAAATTGGATGCTGCTTTCCTCTTTACTTGTGTGACATTAGAATCCATTATCTGTAGTGGGTTTTCAACAACTCTGTTAAATTGTCCCATTAAAGAGCAGAAGAGTAGTAACCTCTCTCTCCTAAAAGCCTTCAAAGATATTAATTTACCAGTACTTGCTAATTACCTTTAGAAAAGAGACGGTGTACATGCATAAGAAACATGTATGCCTATGTTTTAGGTTTTTTTCTTGTTGTTGTTTTGTTTTGTTTTGTTTTGTTTTGCATAGTGTTACAAAATCTTATTCCTAGCAAGGGCAACTACAGTTTTCCAAACAATCTGCTTCAAAGTAGATGTCCCATGATAAAACTCACTTCATACTCTTCCTTGTTGGATTTATGGAAAAATAGAGATGAAATTAGTATCAATCTGAATAGATACTAAACACATTCTACCGTGTGGAGAACATAAATATCTACAGCATGAGTTTTAAGTAGGTTTTTTGCAAAAAAGACTGTTGAGGACTGAAGCCAGAAATTGGATTTCCTTCTATTGGTGGAGGCTGCACAATTTAGGCTATAAACACGGAGTGATCAAGCTGAGAGAAAAAAGTTACCCAGCAACAACTCAGCACACATATCTACTTTTCAGTGATGCTTTAACGATATCTTAACATGCAGTTGGGACAGGGCAAATACATATATCTGAACAGTCATATAGGTAGCAATTTTATCTTGTGGCCACTTGCAAATAATCCTTAATACCACAGGTGGTGTTTAGCACTGGGAAATGTGGTACAACAGTCTAGCATAGTTTTAGGCTTACTTTCTGAAACTGATGGGCTAACATACTGAAATTTAATTCCTATATCAAAAGCAAGGCATATTTAAAAGCTTGCAGATTATAACTTGTACTTTTCTCAAGAAATCTGTTCTTGTGAAATTCATAGTTCAACTGATAGTCAGATAAATTTATGTGGCTTATCGATAGGCATTCTGTCATTGTATACATCATAACAACATAATAATATGAAAATCTAATTTTATGTTTATAATTTTCCTATTAATTCCTTAAAACTTGTTTTGTTTTTAGAGTTACCAGGCTGGGTGAAATTAATTCATGTTTCTACTTGTTGATATTCTAATTATCAGAACTTGCACATTAAAAAACTTGCATTATACAGAGACAATACATTATATTGTCATATTAGTGCAGTCTGAGCTATTAACTGAGGTGCCAAAAGATATCTTCCCTCTTGTTATTTCAGATTAATGTACGAATATTTTGAACAAGTAGCTGCATGCTGTATTGACTTATCTTTCCATGTCTTTCCCCAAACTGTGAAAAATACCCACTTTGGTGACATGTATATGTTCTAAACCTCTCTAGATACAGCCTACTTAAATAAATTAAACCAAACTATTGGAAAAACAGCAACAGAGGAAAAAAAAACACTTAAAATCTCCAAGAAATATAAGTTCTCATTTTAATGTCAATTAAAAATAAATTTAAAAGCTGTAGCTACAATTATACTGCTTTTTCTTCTACAGTGGTATCCATTCAGTATTACTCCTATTTTATAAATTCCAGTGATATTAGGGCTGCTCTCTTGGTCTAGGAATGACTGGAGAACATGGCCATCCCTAAATAAACAGCAAATATTCATCACTAAACACACCTTAGAAAAGAAGTATCTCACGATGTAAAAAATTTTACTTGTTTTTGTGTATGATCATGTAGAACTCTATCTGCAGTCTGCTAGCAGAGAATATTATTAAAGCCCATCAATCTAAATCGTAACTGACTAACTTCACTGAAACTCCTGACTCTTCTCAGTCATCAGCTATATCTGCATTGGCTGCGAGGAAAGAGACAATCACGGATACATCTAAAATGAGAAAATGGTGAGTCTTTGGAGACCATAGAATTATTCACTTCTTTCTATTTAGTTCTCAGTTTAGACAGAAAATAATTTCAGTTATTGCTGTGAATTGCTAGTGATTTTGCACTCACCTCCATGCATTCTTTGTCCATTTCTAAAGACAAATACGAGTTGTTATATTTTTTGTAATTTCTATCTTTATTTTGATTTCTATTTTATTTTGATTTGGCAGAGCACATTGTTTTTATTAAAAATAATATGAATTGTCAGTTGCAGAGGAAGAAAAGTAAGTATCATAGAAACAATAGTTCTCAAACCAGAATCTCATGACTGCACAAACACTGATGGTGATAATCTTTCCAGAGAACAAAATGTGGAATCCAGTGGGGTTATGACTCTAGGCAACAGTTACAAAGGTTCCTGGTACTAATACTTATTAGCACTATAACTGTTGTGAAACAATCTGTGAGAAAATGCAAACATTTTGTGTTGAAGCTACAATGTATTTAAAACTCTAATCATAATTTCTTCTTCATTTTATTCTGGAATACAGTTATTTTTAAAATTCCAGTATTATTTTGAAAATAGATGTTACAAAGGGTGATGTAAAAAATGTATAAATGAAAACGTAATATATTGTTTTGAGTTTCCTCAGAAGG
>JAOWBP010002052.1:30604104-30614679 GCA_028571105.1 Tragopan temminckii | reverse complement strand
GCCTTCTCTTCATCCGTTGAAGCCAGTTCTCCTTTTACATTTACCAAAGGAGGTACACTCACTTTGGCCTGTCTCTTCTGGCCAACGTACCTGTAGAATGTCTTCCTATTGTTTTTCACGTCCCTCGCCAAGTTCAGTTCTGCCTGTGCCTTGGCTTTCCTGATCCCACGTCTGAAAGTCCGGATGGTATCCCTGTAATGGGTCAGACATTAATGGTTGTGGTAAACAGTTACAACAGGCTGACCACCAATCACTAATGGGGTTCCCCAAAGCTCTTCAATATCTTTATAAATGATGTGATTGGAGAACTTGAATACATAAGTAGGTTTCCAGATACTAAATTAGGAGAAGCGGTTGACTCCCTTGGGGGGCGGAGAGGCCTTTCAGAGATCTTGATAAAAGGAGATCTGAACAGTCACCAATCATATGAAATTTATCAAGAGCTAGTCAAGATTCCCCTTCTGAGGGGGGATTCTGTATCTGCAATAGGGCAACACTGGTTATATGTACAAAGTGGAGAACAAGAGGCTAGATAGCATCCCCACAGAAAGGAATCTGGGAATTCTGTTTGATGGCAGCTTGAATATAAGTCAACAGTTTACCCTAGCAGCCAAAAGAGCCAATTGTTCCCTGGGGCGCATCAGGAACAGCAATGCTAGTCAGTCAAGGGAACAGATTGTCCTACTCTATTCTGTGCTGGTGTGGCTTTACCTCCAGCACCGTGTGTGGTTTGGGGCACCACAGTGTAAGAAGGACATAAAAATATTAGAGTGTCCAAAGGAGGGCTACAAAAATGATGAGAACAAGGTTAATGAGGAATGCTAAGTTCACTTGGTTTGTTCATCATTTTTGTTGTGAGGAGAGTGAAAGGGGCTCACAGTGGACCACAGCTCCTTACAAGGGGAACAGAGAGGCAGCACTGATCTCTGCTTTTTGGTAACAGCGATGATACCTGTGGGAACAATGTAGAACCGTGTTAGGGGAGAGTCAGGTTGGGTATAGTAGGATAAGGTTCTTCACAGTAGAGTGTCTGGGCACTGGAGCAGGCTCCGCAAGTCAATGGCTATGGAATCAAACCTATCAGAGTTAAAGAAGCATTTGGACAATACTCTCAGATGTAGTTTGATTTTTTAGGGTGATTTTGTCTTGAGCCAGGAGTTGGCCTTGATGTTCCTTGTGAGCCACTTCCAACTCTGAATATTCCATGATTCTATGATTCTATGAAACGTGCTGTACAAAGGCTTGAGCCATTTTGATGTAAAACTATGGCTGACTTTTTCAGTACAGTAATTGATATAATAAGCCAATGTTGTAATTGTGGTAATAATCTTGCAAACCTTAAAACATTATCATTAATATTGTGGACTTCACAACAGGACAATAGAAATATTTATGAAACTCAGACAGCAGAGTAGTTACATTTTATCTCTTCCTTCACCCAGCCCTAGTAAAGCCTAATTGAAATACAATAATTATAAATGAGCTTAGCTTCTCAATTTAATTTCCTTGTGAGTAGTTTCATTTATTTTTCTTAGGCTTTGTTAACATGTTTTAATTAAAAGATTTAGCAAAGCTAAGATACCATGTGCCATTAGGTATGAGAACACAATGGGATGTATTTGCAGAGAACTGGTGAACTTTTTCTATGAGTTTGCTAATTTTTGCAATTGAAAGAGTAAACTCAATCATGAATCTGGGGAATGTATTCATGTAGGAAGCCAGGTGCCAGAAACAGGATTTTCCATGACTAGTAGAAGCAAAATTTGACAGGAGGAGTTCTGCTGCCTTATCACTATGTTTTATTTGATTTAAACATAAATTCCAGTCATAGAAAGACAAATGTAAGCTATATTGGCCATGATAGTCACACTAAAAATATTTCTTCAGCAATTAAAAAAATAACATCTGCAAGACTAAGCTCAGATCAACAGAATACCCACAAACACTTACTCATAGTGAAGTAGGTAAAGAAGTCAACAACTTAGCTGGAGGCACTGAGGGAGGCATTTCAAACGTCAGCATCTGTGCACCACAGCTGCTTCAATCTTTTCAACCCATTCCTAGAAAATATTAAAATGAAGTATAGAAGTTGCTTTAGTGAGTGAAAGGTGTAGAGACTGAGGGAGTACTGGAAGCCTTGTTTTGGGGGACAAATTAAAGACACTAAAGGAAAAGTGTCAGGCAGCATTTTGAAATTTTCATGGATTTTGTACTTTTCCTATTTCAAGTAAAATTGCTTTGCTGAATAAATACTCTTACTCTGAAAGGGAGAGAAAACTTTACTACTTAATCTTGAAAACATTGTAGAAATAGGCTTAGTGCAAACCACCATAACTCCTATAACTCTCATATTGATATGATTTTTTACAGGTTAAATTTATTAAGAACATATACACAAAAAAAGGAATGTCATGTAAAATTAAAGAGGCAAGTTTCTCTAATTCTTCTTGCAACAGCTCTACAAGTACGTAACATACTCAGTTTTTTGTTGTATCTAGACCAAGCATAATAATCTAGATAATGCACCATGAAAGAAAAACTTATGATGATAAAAATGTGTATTATTTATTCTTCAGAAAAATATACTATATTTCCAGGGCTCACACATTTGTGAACATTTTCTGGTTTTGATGATCCATTGAAAAGTTTTGAATAAGTAAAAATACCCACGCATTTTTCATTTTTAATGTACACTTTGTGTGAACTTGTATTGTATAATAAGAATTAGGGTACTGTCATGCATGACTCATTCAAAGTGTGCAGAAATACTAATCTTTCCATTTGCTAAGCATCTTTATTTATTTGAAATCATACATGCATTCCAAGGAAAAGAACAACTGCCCTTTGCTCTAATCAGACTTCTACACATTCAACAAAAATATGACTGAATAAGGAGATGATTGAAGGAATCTCTCTTCAGCCCCGGTGCTCAGTATAATTTTCTTTTTTTTTTTAATCCTGATTTGCCTCATTTCCCATTTAAATTAAATATAATCAAACAACCTGAAGTTTTTCAAATGTTCTTTCCCTACAAAAGATTATGCTTATCCCACAGGATGCTTTAAAGCTGCATGTATGCAAAAAATCATGTAAATTTCAGTTTTTGGGGTTTCTTTAATTGCAATTCTTGGGCACTAATAGAAGAAACATGCTATTCAGAGAAATTCTGCAATGAAGAAAAGCAAAATGAGAACTGCCTACAACAGACATAGAGATTGAGATACTCAACAAGTTCTTTGCCTTGGCAGTCAGGCTTTCCACATCTCCCATTTCCCTGAACCTCTAGGCAAGGACTGGCAGAGCAAAATAACTCTCGCTGTTAAAGTAGAGCAAGTCTGAGATCCCATGATGAAACTGAATATGTACGAGTCTATGGGATGGGAAGACATGAACTCCAAGGTCCTGAAGGAATTGGTTGATGTGGTTGCCAAATCATCCTCCATCGTGTTTGAAAAGTTATGGCTGTCAGCTGAAGTCACCAATGATTGAAAAAGGGAAACATAATGTCCATGTTTAAGAAAGATAGAATGAAAGACATAGGGAACCACAGACCAGTGAGCCTCACGTCTGTGCCTGGGAAGATTATGAAACATATCCATGAAGCAGAAAGACATGTTAAGGCACATGAAGATGAGGCAGCAGTGTGCTCTTGCAGCCTGAAAGGTCAGCTATATCCTGGGCTGCATAAAAGGAGGGGTGGCCAGCAGGGAGAGGGAGGTGATTGTCCCCATCTGCCCTGCTTTCATGAGGACCTATCTGGAGTACTGCATACAGACCTGGGTCTCCTAGAACAAGAAGGATGCAGAGCTGCTGGAGCAGGTCCAGAGGAGGGCCACAAAGATTATAAGAGGGCTGAAGCACCTCTCCTACAAAGAAAAGTTGATGGAGCTATGTTTGTTCAGCATGGAGAAAAGAAGGACCCGGGGAGACCTCACTGTGGCCTTCCAAAGCTTGAAGAGAGCTGACAAGGGTGAATGGGACCAATCTCTTACACAGAAGACAGTGATAGAATAAGGGGGAATTGGTTTAAACTGTATGAAGGGACATTTAGATGAGATACTAGAAGAAATTCTTTATTCAGAGGGTGACAAGGCACAGGCTGCCCAATGAAGCTGTGGATGTCCCAACTCTGGTGGCATTCAAGGCCAAATTGGATGAGCCCTGGGAAGCCTGATCTAGTGGGTGTCAGTTCTGTTCATGGCAGGGGGATTGGAGCTCAGTGATCTTTAAGGCCCCTTCTAATCTCAGACATTCTATAATTCCATGGAAGTACATATAGAGCGAATACACTTTTTGTGACACAGTGGATCTCTCTTTTAAGTTTTATCTGATGCCATGCAAACTAGAAGGATTCTACACAGGCCATACATATACAACAAAAAGATGAAAACCTGATAAAAATATTCTGCTTGAGAAAATGAAGAGGATGAAGGCCATGTGTACACCTGGGAAGTAATTTGCTGAAGCCTAGTAAAAAACTTGAACAAACTACAGAACTCTCAGTTCCTTCTCTAAATAAATAGTTGGTGGGCACAGTTTTGAGCAGTGCTGAAATTGTAGCTACATCTTCTGACTGCTGCAAAGACCTATCAATGTTTTCCTGAGATAATTTCTTCTGCTTAAAATAAATGAAATAATGCAAAGAAAAAAAATCATAAGACTCAGAGACCTTCTATGAGAGCTGATAATTGTGATATATGATTTCTTTATAGTCTCCAACAAGAGCAATAAAACAAATAAACAAACCACAGAAGAATTATTCTCCATTTACCAAGTCTGGGTTAGAGTCCTTGTTGTGGCAGGTCTGAAGAAACTCTTCCCACTATGTGCTACTTGGATAGAACAGAGATGATGCTTACTCTTCCTGCGTGCTGACATTTCCTGCATCTGAAGTTCTGCTGCCCACTGGAGTTCATCACTGCAGTGTATCTGGCAGATTCCTTCTCATCATAGAGTCCTGTTTGAGAGGAGTAAGTAATCACTGGTTCTGATGTCTGTGCCCTAGTGTGGTAGACATTTCCACACAATCAATAAACTTCTGCACAAAGGCAGTGTCAGATTCCACTCCCCTTCAAACTGAAGAAAAAGTAGAAGCCTCTATAAAGCAAGAATCACTTTAGGTAATTAGTCAGTGGTTACAGAATATGGCATGGCTAGATGTAGATCTCAGCTGGAAGCAGTTCAAAACCATCTCTCACCTCTACCTTTAGGTAGAGTTCTTTAGAGTTCTTTAGAATTCTTTAAGCTCAGCTCCCCAGGGTGCATGGCAAGAGAAGGTAAATATTTTTTCCCCTACTTCAATTTCTATTTTATATAATGCTTGTAAAACTTAATTTAGTTAGAAAGAGACTAGGTTTGGATGTGATTCATCAGTGTTATGGCTTGGCCTTTCACATAGGAAAGCAGGAAAAGTTGAGAAAATAGCTTCCTCCAGGTTCCGCTAGAAGGCCTTCTTAACGGTTTTGGCCGAAAATCTTTATAACAGTAAACATATGGTCAATATCTGGAATAGAAGTTTGAACTGAGCTCTCTTCTCTTTCAAGATCATCTGCAGTGTCAAAGTTAGGAAGAGGTCAGAGGTGATCAAAGAGAGACAGTTGAGAGTGCAGAGATTTTGTTAGGGTTTTATGGTATTCTGTTATCCAGGTAAACAGTTTTAACTTTATATTCCTATCTAATCACAGACTCAGGTTGGAAAAGACCTTAAAGATCATCAAGTCCAACTGCAATCTAACCATACTACCCTAACTCTAACAACCCTCCACTAAATCATGTCCCTGAGTACCATGTCCAAACAGTTTTTAAACACATCTAGGGATGGTAACTCAACCACCTCCCTGGGGAGCCAATTCCAGTGCTTAACCACCCTTTCTGTAAAGAAGTTTTTCCTGATATCAAACCTAAATTTATCCTGGCACAACTTAAGTCCATTTCCCCTCATCCTGTCACCTGTCACCAGTGAGAGAAGTACATGGTGTGTGCCTGTTTCAGGTGTCTGGCAGAGCTCTGGCCCCTCTCAAGCTTTTTCTGGATTCACAGATTATTTTTTCCAGAAAGGCTACTTTGGGTATCTAGCCTGCACCCTTCTAGATACACTTCTCTACAACGGGGCACAAAACTTCAACAGAAATATTTAAATGAAGACCCCCAAACATGATGCATGACCATTTGTAGTATGAAAAGTCAGTGAATTGTGTCATTCATATGCCATTTTTATTACTATATTTTCATGGAATATTTTCAGATAAATTATGAAGAGAATCACAAAGAATTGTAGCTGTTAGTTTGGCAATAATGTAGGTTATTTTTCACACACGTTTTCAAAAATAAGGACCAATTATCATATTTGGAACTTATTTAGGCTGACTGTATAGTGTCATATGGAAATGTATCCCACCTTAACTAGAAACAAAGCATTAGGTAGAGGCAAATCCAAGGAGTTGTGTCACACTGCAGGTACAAATGTTAGTTTTCCAGTTATTTTATAAAACAAAAACAAAAACACAAATATTTCTGAACAATAAATCAAAATCCTGTGGATACTTTCCTGTGTGACATAACATAGGGAACCTGTTTTAGTAGAACGGTTAGACTAGCTGATTTCTAGGGGTCCTTTCCAACTCCTTTAATTCTGTGATTCTGTGGCATAAATCTAATAACAGAATTATTTGTCTCAAGAGAGGAAACATTTATCAATACAACTTTGTGAATCTTCTCAGAAAAATATTCAAAACTAGTATTTGAGGCCTCAGATTATTGAAGTTTGTGCTGTACATCCAACTGTTTTTGAATGAGATATCATGGTATTTGATGTGCTCAGATATGCACCAGACGGAGTACATTTCCTGGTTTTTCATCTTCCAAAAGGATAAGCACCCTGATTGTTTATCAGCAAGAATAAATAGACAGATGATTAAAGTGCATGCATATATATTTTTTAAATAGTAATATGCAGTTGCAGTGTTTTGGCTTGAACTAGCCTTCATAGGATGGTGTACAGTATACTTAATGAAAAGGGCTGACTCGAATGACAGCTGAATACCACAAAGAAAAGGGCAGCCCTGCATGAGTCGTGACTGAAATTGGCTGCTACTGTGATTTAGTAAGAGCTTTTCAGTTGGGAAGTGGATATTGTAACTCACAAAAGGTAACTTACAGCAACAAATTGAGCTCTGAACTAATTCATGGTTTATTGAGTTCCCCTCTTGTCAGTGATAGCCAACAGTTAACAGAAGTGATTAGTTCAATATTCAGTCACAGTGATGTACAACTAACTTCCTAGCTTAAAGAAATCCTAAAGGTTCCTGAAGAAAAAAGTCCTTGTAAGTAACCTAATTAAAAGCAAGCAAACTAAAAACATACACACACACACATACATTAAATAAATAAATAAATACATACATAAATCTGAAATTTTCATCATGGGAGAGGAGAGTTCAGCACAAGGCAGAGGGTGACATTCTTGAAATGGATCATAAAACACAAAGCAACAGTTTCAGTGGTCAGCTCTATAAAAGGAATATTAAAACATGACTCACTCTGTTAAACAGTGTTATGATGGAAAAATATGAACAGGAGTTTACATCAGGGAACAGCTTTGACCAGTAGGATTTATAAAAAGAAGTGTAAAGATCATTTTTCATGCAATAGAAGATTTCATTGCTGCTTCAGGTTTCAGTGAGGTATAGAACCATCTTTTCTTCTCTGTTTACAAGGATGGCTCCATCCTGGTCCTGAAGAAAAACAGCTGGCTAATTCCCATGCTCAGCAGCAGACGGGTATGTGTGTGTTTCGAGTTCTATACACCGCTGCTTAACCAGAGTGTGCACTGAAATATGTAAAGTCATACTTGAAATACAGAAGACACTTAGAAGTTCTTAGCAATGTCATGAAAATATGTTACATAAAGAGCTCCAGCTGGAAAGAATGTAAGAAGTTCTGATAGAAAATGTATGCTTTTCCTATGGAATGTGAAGAAGATTTGAAATGAAGCTGCCTTTAATCCTGTTTTTAGGAAAGTTTAATGTGATGTTACTGGGGCAACTTGAAGGAAATGGGTTCCTGCTTTAGGCTAGTAGCATGCAGTGCCTTTTCAAAGACATAGCGAGAAGGCTACACTCTAGCTATTTAACTGTAACATTAAAGGGTCTTAAAGGGGACGCTCTGTGAAAAAGACCTCAAGGCAATGCAAGTGGACATTCAGGAAACTGTAAAAATGGATTTTCAAATTGTGGGTTAAAGAAAAGGCTGAGGAGTAATATTGCCAGAATGATTGGAGTTACATCAGAATGTTAGAGAACGTATTAAAGAACAAATGTCAAAAGGTTTTGAACAGTTCAAGTACATGAGTATTTAAGACATAGGAAATCAGAAGTATATGATCATATTTTTCCCCTACTTATTTTAAAATACATAAAAAAGAAGAATAAGGTGGATGAATCTCAAATCTAGTTGCTGTTTTATTTGCGATCTGCTTTCTTGGCATTATTCATAAATGCCAGGTACCAAATTCCTCCTTCCTTTATTGTCCCTGATTTTTGTGGAGTTTGACCAGTAAGTTTGCCTTTGTGCTAAACCCGTTATGCATTGCATCCATATAGTAAAAGCATCTTTATTTATATATTTTTTTTCATAGTGGTAGCAGTTCATCTAACTACACTTTCATGGTCTGTGAAAGTGTGACACTATTATCATCTGCTTTCCCTAGTAATGATAGGAGAAGGTTCATGAATATAAAAGTAAATAAACTGCTGTTCCTGTAAAATTGTAAATGTTCATATAAGTCCAGCTGGCTATATTCAAACCCACATGCAGTCATAAGATACAAAATCAATACTGGAAAACTCAACTTGTTCTTAAATAACAAATGACTAATATTCATAACTGCAACCACTCATAATCAGTCTACTAAGTTAAAAAAATATCCAGTAAATCAATTGAAATAATGAGTAAATTCAGAAAATCATTGCCAAGTCACTGATGTACTGCTAATAGTAAAATAAATTACATTTGTTGAATAAGTAATTCATTCAGAGTTATTTATTAAATTCCACAAAGCAGCACGTTGGACACAATCAGACTGAACTCTCAGGCATGTGATTAATTTGAAGAATGTGGTTGGGTTGACTAAACTCAAGGGATTACACCTACTTTTTAAATTCAAAATCTTCTTAAGCGTTTTTTATTGGAAGTAGGAGACTTTTAAATGCACCCAGTGGAAATGTTTCCTTTCATTTCCGCAGGAGCAGTAATAAAGTCCTAGAGGAGAACTGTTCTTTTTAACTCCATGTTTCACTCCATATAGTTCTTTTTTCCTTAATTACACATAATTAACATTCACTGCAATATCTCTCCTGCTATCTTTCCACACATCTCATAGTATATCTGAATCATCACGTCATATCCCAAAGGTGGGGAAAATAGGTTTTCCCTTTGAATCCAAGGTTTATAATTGCTTCATCATGGTTGCAAGGCAAAAGATGTGCATTTGAGATATTACTGGTGGCTGCGCAAAGATCTCTGTAAAGCCCTGGGCTGTGAACGTAAATGAGTGCCATAAAACCTGAAACAATCTTAAAACATGTGACAATCGAGTAGATTAATGAAGAATCATGGTCATAGTAAAGCCTTTTAAACTGAATTAATTCAAAGTGGACAAACTGCCAAAATACTGAACAAATGCTACTGTGTAGATGATCTAACAGACATCCTAACTTCAGAAATTATACAGATGTATAACAGAAGTATTTTACTGGAGTATTTCCTCCTGAATTCTATACTAAGATACATGGTAAACAAAGAGGTGATCGGTGACTGCCAGCATGGTTTCATTATTGACAAATCATGCCTGAAATATTTTAGTGTCCTTCTACAATGAGTTTGCTGAGTTGGTGGATAACAGAAGAGAAACTTATATCATCTACCTGGACTTGTGCAAAGCATTAGATAATGCCTCACACAACATCCTTGTGTCTCAATTGGAAAGACATAGATTTGATGCACGGACCACTCAGTGGGTAAGGAATTGGTTGGATGATCACACTTATGGTGTCCAATTAGTGTCCAAATAGGGACCAGTGAAAATTTGTTTCTCAGACACCATTATTGGGGCTGATGTTATTTAACACCTTTGTTGGTGATAAGGACAGTGAGACTGAATGCACTATCAGCAAGTCTGCTCACGACACCAAACTGAGTGACTGTGGCTAACACAATGGAGGGAAGAAGTATCATCCAGAGGGACTTTGATAGGCCCATGCCTATCAAAGAAGTGGGCCCATGCATACCTCATGAGATTCAACAGGTCCAAGTGCAAGATCCTGCAGATATGTTGGCATTATTTCTAGTAAAAATACAAACTGCACGGGGAACAGAATGAGAGCAGCCTTGAGAAGAAGGACCCGAGAGTGGTATTTGTTGAAAAACTCAGCATGCCTCAGCAAACTGCAATTGCAGCTCAGATCTTTATCCTGGACTGCATCAAAAGAAGTATGACCAACAGGTGAATTGGTGATTCTCCCTATCTACTCCATTCCTGGGAGACCTCACCTGGAGTACTGCATTAAGCTTTGGGGT
>JAOWBP010002052.1:30566623-30600402 GCA_028571105.1 Tragopan temminckii | reverse complement strand
GATTAAGATCTGTAATAAACTGGTCGGACCAACATTTGAACCGTTGTTTCTTAATCTCATGCTGGGTATACAGATATCAAAAGAACCTCCTCTCCCTCCTATAAATTGGAGCGAGACATTCCACAACTCCATTTCTATTATTTCAGTCTCTATTTGTAGCATTAATATGGTCCGTAACCTAATATCGAGACTGTTACAGGAGCATGGAAAGGAAATGGGAAAAGTAACACAGAGTGAGTGGAAGTAGGTTCACAACATTAGGTGAGCAGATTTAGAGTCATAACCCAGAGTCAACATTTAGGTAACAAACCATATTATTCTACCATTCAAAATTATGTTATTAAAATTTGCACAAAAATTCACATTTGAAATAATAATGTTGCCACAAGTAATTGAGATATCCATGTTGATAAAACCCTCAATTTTTTCTTTGCTGGACAATGCTACAGTGACTACAGTGACTAACAATTTTTGGTTTACACCAAGAAAGAGAAACTGTGGCAATGATTCCATCATGAGCACACTTGCAGGAGATATATTTGCTATTACATACTGGATTGTAGGAAATTACAGTATTATCAACATCATGCTTCTTTTGGATTACTTCTGGAATACCTTTCTTAATTCTGCCATGTGAGATGTTATGTCACCTCCATGAATGGTAGACTTACTCCCCTTATCTAACTTTCAAGGTAGAAGAGCTGGTCTTTTCTTCATTTCTTTTTCTTTCTTCTTTTTTTTTTTTAATCTGTCAAAGACATTTCCTACTTCAGCTATAATACAAAGCAGTGGACTGCACACCACTTAAGCTGTGATAAAGAGAATACTGGAATTCACAAAATCTGCTGAAGTTTGTGTTCTTTCTGTCTTGACTGCAGTCCATGCAAAATGAAACTTGCTATCTTTAGATTGATTGTTGTGATATATGCCAAGCTCCAGATCTCCTGAGTTTGACCACCTTGGGTAATATACGTTAATGTCTTTCTTCAGCAATATATCTGGTTTAAATCTTACTATCATCGATGAAAGAAATAAGTTTTGTTAATGAAATATGACATAGTCTTTCCAGTGCTCTATTTAGACATCAACTAGGAGTAGATCATGTTTTCAGAAGTCAGGAGTAGCCCCAGGCCTTCCATAATTCTAATTGATGTAAATGAAGAAAATAATGAAAGCTTGTGTGTGCTGACCCTGTTATACAGGGTGGTTTCACCTCAATTAATCAAAGAACCTTTAGAGATGTTGCAAGCATCTGGCCTGAATAGAGTTCTTCAGATTCTGATACTAAACTGGCTGCGTTCAGTGCCCAGATTTCAACAAAAGCTGCTTAGTTTTCAAATGCTGACATGCTTAAAGAGACTTGCATGTTAAAAACAAACTCCAGCTCCCTCTCTCCAGAAAACATCATCCTTGGTTTTGGATAAATATATGAGAAGCAGCAGCTCCTCTTGGAAAGCTTATGTTCTTGCTCTAATGCTGAAAACATGGGAAAAAATCTCATTCTGTAATTGAAATTACAAATACCAAGTTTGACAAAAGTAATAGTAATAGAAAAAAATCTGAGAATAATGGTTACTTTTCTACTAAAACTGATATCTGTGAAAGATAATGCAATTCAAATTTTTTACTCTGTAGTAGCTTATTCTAGCATTTTCCTTGAAACTCAAATACACTAGTAGCATGTTTACTTTGTCACATCTGATAGGTGTACTTTCCATAAGATGACCTTCATGCCATGCAGCCAATAATGCTCACAAGTAAAATGTTAAAATGTAAAGACAAATGAAGGTCTGTAAAACACAATGGAATGCTATGTTTATTGATTATAAGGCTGAATATTTTGTAGAGTTATATTCCTTTCTTATAAAAATGTAGCATGCAAGCTGGTTTTGTTGTTTGTTTTTAAACTGGAAGTATTTACAGTTTTTTTACAGATGTGGTTATTTAATTTTTCAGTGAGTTCATAGAGTGTTCAGTATCAAAGCAGTAATTCTAAAAACAGATTATGTACCAAATGAATTAAAAAGAAAAAAAACAAAACCTTGGGGAGAGGATCCACCCATATGCTGCTCATACAAATTTAAAGGCTGCCTAGCTTCTTGAATTGTAAACACTGGATAATGAAATTTCTTTAAGTTTAATGTCTTTCAAATGTGTAAACATAGACTTGTTTTCACAGATAGTGAAAGGTGCTTCTAAACAAAAAAGAAAGAGGCAAGACTGGAAAAGTGTGAGGGTGTGGTAAAGATTACTAATAAGAAAAAGAAAAGAACGTCAGGATAATGATCTGATTAAAAATCAAAGAACCAGATGAGTTGTTTTATACTCCTTCCCAGGCTTCTTCCTTCTCAGAGACACGATTGAAGCTGAATACCACCAAATTTTTTTCAGTAAGTATTTTATTTTTTTCTGAGACTTTTTCCATTGAAAAAAAAAATAACAAACAAACAATTAAATAAATAATTTTCCATGCTTACTTATTTATCCATGTCAGGATTTTTACTATTTTTATTTTGAAAAGATTCCTGCAGTTTCTTGAAACAATCTGAAGACTGAAGTGTCAAGGTACATAAGCAAAAAATAGCACTCCTATGTGCTTTTTCAGGCCTGTCAAAAGAGTATTTGCACTACTCTAAAGGTAAGATTGCAAATCCTCATACATCGACAAAGATCAAAATCATAGATTCATAGAATCTTAGAATCATTCAAGCTGGAAGGGATCTTTAAAGTGTACCTACTCCAACTCTCCCACAATGAACAGTGACACCTACAGCAGATCTGTGTGCAAAGAGCTCTGTCCAGGCTAAGCCTGAATGTGTTCAGGGATGTGGCACCCATCACACCTCTGAGCAATCTGTTCCAGTGCTTCAACACCCTCACTGTAATTATACCCAGTCTAATTCTCCTCTTTTTTAGTTTGAAACCATTTCCCGTTGTCCTATCACAACAGACCCTGCTAAAGAGTCTGTCCCCTTCCTTCTTATAGCTCCCCTTTAGATACTACAAGGTCACTATCTGGGCTCCCCAGAACCTTCTCCTCCAGGCTGAACAACCCCAGCTCTTACAGCCTGAATACGAGGAGAATCACCCAAAAGGCGATTCACAGAAAACTGTGAAAAGGAAAAATATCAGTAATGAAATCAAGGCAAGGATTGTAGGAAAGCCCTGCTGGGCTGAACACTCCTCTGTGTATTGCTTTCTGACAGTTGATTGTGCTGTTCCGGAAAAGGAATTAGAAGACCAAACCAAATCAACTCTTATCATTCTCATTCTCAGTCAAAATAGAGATCACCTTTCTAAAGCTAGGACATATTTTCTCTAAAGAAAGAAGTGAATTTAGGCAGCAAGAGGAGGGCCTTCACGCTATAAAAGGAAGCCCAGAACAAGGAAGAATTACACATTTTACTTCTTTTTTTAAAAAAAAAAAAAAAAAAAGCTTATGAATATATCATTTATCTTCTCTTTCCAGGGAATTTAAGCTTCCCTAAGGTCACTTACCTGAGGGATTATTACAATTGGTTTCACTATGGTCAATTTTACCACAGCAAAGTGAAGAAAAAAAAAGTAATCACTTGCAAAATACCCAGGCTTTTAAATTGTATTATAGGCTGAATATAAAGGATAAAGGAACAAAGTGAAAGGACCAGTAGCAGCCTTTGTGTTTTACCTTTTAAATCAGATGCAAAAAAAAATTGAAGTATTTTTCTAATATAGTGTCTATAAATTGTGGTTCCAAGAGGTTTTTCCTTTTGTAGAAACTGTAGGGTAAATGAATATCTGTGTGGGAATGGCAAGTTATAAATATACAGCAGTGATTCCAAGACAGAAAAGTCCAGTGGGTTTTAGATTTCTCTTCCAATATTTGAGTTCCATCACCTTATTAATATATACCTTGACAAAAGTCCTGAGAGGTGTCTTTGGAACCTAACTGAAGTAACAAATCTTCTTTGACAGGAGAAGAAAAAGGCAACATGAGAAGGCATAGATATGTTGGTAACTAAGCGGTCTGATGGGCTGGAAGATATCTGGGGAGAATCGGGGTCCTGTCTTCTCCATTTGCCCAGGCAAAGGGTGAAGAAGTAGAGCAAGTCCTGTTCCACTTAAACACTTTTGTACCATATAGGGACTTGTCCGTACAACATTCTTGTTTTGTGTGGACATCTTATGACACATTTGTCTAGAGTGAGCAAGTCACAGGAATAAATAATTTATGACAGACTTCACAATAAAAATTTCTTGGGGTTGCAGTACTAGGCACCATCAGAATTTTCTGAGGCGGAAATTTTTTGTTTGTTATTAGACAAAAAATTACCTCCTAATATTTTCCAGCTAATGTATACCTGTAATTTGAGCACTCTACCTTACATTAAGTACAATGATCACTGCATGTTTCTGTGTATTTACAGACAACTTGCACAAATTAGAAGCATCTGGCTCCTCTCTGCAAAAGGTTAGTATTAATTCCTAGAAGTGTGCTCTGTGACAGTGGCAAAAACTTATAATTTTTGAAGAGTAAGAATGTGTAAACTTAAGCCTCTGAAGCACTCCAGAACATTTATGTCTCACAAGAAGAATCACAGTTAAACCAAGATTATAATTCACTACTCCAAAGTCTTCCTTAAACAAAGCTATGATTTGCATCATACTGCATGGAAGTCACTTTTTTTTTTTTAAATATAATGAAACAGTCACATGGGACATGTTTATTTAGGACAGAAGTATGCTTGTATTTGATTTCAGCAATTTATTCTGATTCATAATTGCTGCACTATTTTTTCCAGTGTAGATTGCACAAATCTTCTTGCACCTAGAACTTCTAGATAATTATTATTGTGATGACTATATGGTTCTTTGTGCCTAAGAAAGAAATTCAGAGAAGAGGATGCATCTCAATAAGAAATGATAAACTGGAAGGAGGAAGTTTTCAAAATATAAACAGTAACCATTTAAATATAATAAAAACATCTGTTTTTTTACACAAACTGAAACTGTACTAACTAGCACTTCTTACACTCTACTCTATATAAATAAAATATTCTATTTTGTAAAGCATCTGTTTATTCCCAAAGAAATTTCTTGTCTTCTAAGTATCTGAAATTAAAGATCTATCAAAATCATTTACACACATACCCCCAATGACTACTTCAAAGTAATATATTGTTTTCTTAGGATAAATTTATGGGTAGTAAATATATCAAATAAATAGCAATAGTAAAAGAATCTGGTTATTTGGTGCCTATAGCAATGCCAAATTATTGAAGATGTGAACTTCTGTGTTGCCGTAAAAATACTCCAGTGATTCTTGGTTTTCAACCATCTACAGAAATCTGTTCACAATTTATTTATTTTTTTTCAAGGGTGAATATAATAAATTTTCAGTCTAATTATGTCTGTTTTCTGCTATCATTCTATTTCTTATTTATTTGGTTCAGAACACACCTCTCTCCTATTCTTACTATACTTCCCTGGAGAAACAGGCTAAGGGATAGACATATGGGGGAGATAACCTGAGAGGACAACAAGCATGGGGGTCCTGTGGTGATAAGATTTCTCAACATCTTTGTGCAAGGAAAAGCTAGATCCTTCCAACCCAGAACCTTTCATGACCCCATAAACAAAAGCTTTGGAGGAAATTAATGTCCAGGCTTTTCGTTGGGTACGAAACAAGCTGCTATACAGCAGGATGTTTTCAGTCTATTTCATTTAAAGAGCAATACAATTGTAACTTGAATACTTGCCACTGTGACAGCCAAATGTTTTTTAGAACAGTAGTGCCTGATTTATTTTTCCAAGGCTACTTAAATATCAAGACTAAAACTTACTTGCTATTGGCCTTATTAAAACAAATTAGTTATAGAACTAGAAAGAGAAAATGATAAGAATTAAATCTCTACTTTTACATAACTTGAGCAGTTTAAGCACTAAATAGCAGCAAATGGATGATAGATGCCATTTGGATTTTTCAAGCTAACAAAAATACAATATGGTACTACTGTATGCAATGACATTAAATCAAATATTATGACAGGGTAAGAGGTGGATAGAAGTGGGAGCAGAGTGTTGTGTAACTCCTGTTTTTAGTACATTCTTGCTGTTTGCAAGGGCTCTGGCAAAGCCCAAAAGCTGCGCTTAAGTAAAAGCCCATCTGGTAAAAAGAGGTGTGGGGCAATACGAACCTGTGAAGACATGGGTGTAGATTGATGCTGGATTTATTTATGCTGTAATACATATTATGCTGTCTGTCACTACTACAGAGCCTTGTTCTTCCCCTTCTGTGCTTTCAGTTCATGAATCTTTCATTCTTTTGTGCACAGTGAGCTGAGCTTTAACAGGAGCTGTGAGGGGACAAGAGGAGGACAAGCTTTTTTATACATAATGCTCATCATATCATCCTGGTTGTTACCCCACATAGTGAGGTTCTATGCTAGTGACTGAAAAGCATACATCATTATCAGAGTTGGAATATATAACTGAAAATAAAGTTTTTCATTTAAAGTTCTAATATGTACTATTTCTATTTCATAATATACCTAACTATTGTCCAATTAAGTGGCACAGCATTTAAGCTCATAAATTGAGGTGATAAGATCCACACGGTATACAATTGCAAGATGATCATATCAGGATCCTGTTAAGCACAATATCCTTTCTCCAGTACTTGTCAGAAGCTTGAAAGGTAGTAAAAGTTCATGAAAATTCACAGTAGTGAGACAATGGAACAGGCTACCCAGAGAAGCTGTGGGTGCTCCACCCCTGGAGGCACTCAAGGCCAGGTTGGATGGGGCCTTGAGCAGCTGAGCTGGTTGGGGACAGCCCTGCCCGTGGCAGGGGTTGGAAATGGAAGATCTTAAAGGTCCCTTCCAAACAAAACCATTTTGTGATCCTATATTTCTATGAAAATGTGCCCCCCTGCTCATTCTTGCAAAATATTTTTCTCTGGTTAGTAAATATGCTGAAATATTAAAGTTCATCATGACTTTGATATGAGGATGTCTATCATTTTACACTTTTTCATCAGTGAACGAAATCACTTTTTTCACCATGCCTTTTTTTTTCTCCATGCAGATCATTGAAGCAGCTCATTAACTCTGCAAGAGAGTTTTGTATTTCTGATACGAGTCATTTCCTCTCACTGTGCTCCTTAACATGTTTGAAACACGGCTGTACAGTAAAGACAGTACCAAATAGTATTTCCTTCGTGTTAAACTTATAATGATTATTACACTAGCTGTTTTTATGCTCAGAATGCTTACATATTTTGTCCATCATTCTATTGATGAGAATGATAATGTATTGAAATGTTATGCATTCAGCACAGAAATGAAAGCTTTTTGTATCTGTATTTTTATCCTCCAGCTTCTCCCTTTAACTGCTCTTGAAATTCCGTTAAAACTCACAAATGCTAAAGCAAACAGTTTAATTAAATGGCTATCAGGTGAACACTAATTATTTGAAAAACCATTGGTTTATTCTTTGCACAGCAACTGCCTAATCCCCTATTGACTCTTTTATGTGAACTAGCAATTGACACTACTACTGTATTTCAGAGGGTTGCTAATGGTCTTTTTTTTTTATATATATATATATTAAGCATTTCAGAATTTATTCTCTGGTTTTATGACTAGTGTGCTCTTTTCCAGACTTTTGGAGTGATTTTTATGGTGTTGATAAATAAAGAAATAAATAAATTATTCTATTTCGGATCTCAGTGTTTCACAAATTTATCTAAAATAGAAGTTAAACCAAATAAATCTAGTTTCATAGAATGAAGAATCAGGCTCATGAGAACCAGCTGCTGCAGAACAGACAGAGAAAAATATAAATAAAAATAATACAAAAGACAAAAATGAGATAGCAATTATAATTTTTAAAAAAGATATAAATACAATTTTGAATGTCAGAATATCAGAGAAATGTCTGAGAAGAAAAGTTAGAGGGTGAGAGGAAGGGAAAGAGTCGGCAAAGGAAAAAGGGAGGGAGGAGAGTTTGTCTCTGGCTTGAGTTAAAAAGAGCGTACAGTTTCACCAGGGTGCCTTTGCTAATAATGACAAGATCGTTCACTTCTCACATCTGTAGAAAAAAAAAAAAAAGAAAAGAAAGAAAGGAAAAAAAAAGTTAGAAGATGGAAAAGAGTTCCTGGAATGTACCAGCTGTTGATGTTGTTCCTCCCTGCTGAGCCCAGAGCCTTGTGCCCCTACTGGAAGGCATAGCAATCTGTTGACATCTCCAGCTCTCTGCTACTTCGGGATACTCAGCTGAATCTAAGACAATGATCATCTGGCTGAGTGAACAAAACTCAGTGCCTACAGTGAAAAAGTGGAACTAACACACAAAGCAGATGGCTGGAGGCCTGCTCAGTCCTTTCTCTGGAGCTGTTTACATTCTTAAGTGACTAATTTTGACATGTTACACTACTGACAATTTTTTTTTTTTTTTGTATGACCCAGTAAATTGCATACAGTGCAGTCTGGGACCACTTTAATTTGACTTTTGAGGCCCAGTGTAATTTCTGTCAATTAAAATCGCTTATGCCTTCATGGTCAGTAAACAATCAAAGCTGAATTTTAAAATTTTAGTTTTTTTTCCATATGTAGTACTAGTAATCTAAAGATTTGCACTTAGCAAAAATACCTTCTCAATATGTAATATCAATCTTTAATATTTTGTCCTTGTAGGACTGAGATGAAAGCCATTGCACAGAAGAAAATGCATAAGTCTCCAAGGCCTTTGTTTAACTTACCATCTAATTCTGGATCCCAGACCTAGCGGCTACTGGGATTACACTGACTAATGCACAAAACCTAAAACCAAAACCTGGAGCCAAAGTTTTACATATTCCAAGACATGTAAGTACAGTTCAGCTGAACATCGCGAAAGGTTTTGGATAGAAGCCTTTTCAATCCTGAGCTGTTGTTTTTAACTTTTTCCTCAGAAATCTGTGATGTTTATTAAGTATAAGAACCTCAGATATTCTGCAGTTATTTGACTGAAAAAAAATCACTGGTCCCTAGTCTGCAAATATCCCTAGCCTATATCTTAAACTTGTTCACAGTTCTATGATAACAGTTCCATGGGCTCTGAGGATCAGTAAGTGATTAACCCGCTAAGTGGTCAAAAGTAAAAATAAAGCATACAAACAAACAGTTTAAGGTTATTCTGGAGCCGTTAAGGGCAGGCAATCTAATAATAGAAATCGTTCGAATGACAGGCTTTGTTCTGTTAGAAACTAAAGAGCCTGCCTAGTCTGGAAGCATTTTGCAAAGGGATTGAACTAATACTAACAAAGAGGAAACAGCAGTTGTTTTCCAGAGAGCGGATATAGATTTACCTTTTGCACCTCCTGCTGCAACAGACCATTCTCACACACATCATACAACATTCCTCAGCTTTTTGGTTGCAAAGGCTTTCCTATTTTAATCAGGACCACACCAGTCTAGCCATGTCCCAGTATCTAGGGTACCTAGAGTGCTCTCTTTGGGTTTTCATTTGCCCATTGCTACTCACTATCATTTCAAATTTGGATCAGTTTTAAGACTAATTCCCAGTTTACGATGACATGCAGATCTGCAAGATAACATTTTCTGATAGATGTTCTTATCAGAAACATCCATTGTTCTGATAAATTATGATCTATGAACAGTTTTATTATCAGTAAAAAAAATGCTGGGCTGATAAAATGGCACAAAGCATACCATAATAGCTCATAATTACTATGGTTTTTGCACGGAGACTACCACTGAGTTTTGCAATAATTTTAAGTTTAGTTTAAGCAGTATCTCTTCTTAGCTCAACGTAACGCCTAACAGTCTAGAAAAAATACTCCAGTAATTTGGTAACTGTTCATCTACACATTCATTTCACCCCCAAACCTTCTGTAATGTCAACCAGTTGTGACAACCATGGTAAACACCTAACTACAATGCAGTATTCCTGTGCACCTTTGTATACTACTTACTGTCAGTGAGAAAAAAAAACAAAAATAAACAAACAAACAAACACTTCTGTGTTGGTATTTAACATCTACTATTTACCTAGCTAAATGCAAATGAACCCAATATTAATCTTTTATTGGGTGGCATGCTATCTAACTGTTAAGTTCCAAAAAGAACTAGGCAGCCAGCTAAAGAAAATACTTTTGCTGTATAGTGCTAACGAGTACATAATTATCCAAACTTTACTTTATATGGGAATTTTAAGTTCTCCTTTTTAAACCAGCACATATTTTTTCTTCTTCGTGTACGTCCTTATGTCCTTTGATCACAGGAAGATGATTTCTCATTTCAGACATCCAAAGAACAGAGACAGGGAAAAAAAAAAAAAGGGGGAGCAACATTCTCATATATCCTTTTATTATTCTATTCTCTCACCACTTACGCATTTCTTCATTACTGATTGGAGTTTTTCACAGTTTTTGCTATGGATCCATATATTTAATCCACCTTCCCTCCAATGTCTTATTCTACCTTGTTCTGGTACTGCCCATTCATCTGCAGAACTTAGTTGTAACACTCAGAAAAAATATATATATATTTATCCGTAAACTAGATAGGTTTGAATTTCCACTGTTTCATGTAAGGACCTTCCCTAAACTAGACAGAAGCTTTCTTAATAGGAGGGCATTTGACAGTCATTTTAAAGTTTTTTTGCAGTCAATTGCTTTGCATCACGGCAGTAAAAGGCTCCAACAAGCCAAAGGAGAGTAGGATTTTTCAAAAAATATATCAAAATATCAAAAATCAAAATATCAAAAATACAAAAAAAAATTCAAAATATCAAATTTTATGTCACTGTTTGTATACTAATGGAGTACAAATGGTAGAGTATTGAGGGGATTAATAGTAATAGCTACTGATACCATTTGTGGATGGTGTTGGTACCATACACTGCAAAGCAGCAGTAATATAACTGTGTTTCTTCAGAAATTTTGAATAGTTCTGGAAAATGTTTTTGCCTGAGTTAGCTAAAATGTGATAAAAATCCCAGACCTGACAAGTTAGTAGCTTTCTGATGGACTGACAGCTGTCAAAATTCTGTACTATCCTGTGCTTCTCACAGGCACACATATCTTTATCAGAATCTATTAATCTACTAAAACTTCAAAGTACCGCATCTTCTGTAGGACTGTATCTCCCACTAAGTACCTTGTATTAATAATTCAATCTTATTTATTTTCTACTGTGAAGAGAAGAGCAAAAATAAAGAAGGGGAATTCCTAGTGCATGTGAATTGGAAACGGTGTCAAAAGTAGATTTTACTGGGTTCCAACAATCATTTGTGAGCTTAACATCTTTCAGCCTTAGGGTTTACTTAACTTCTTGAGAGAGTTCTTCAGACCTGAACTATTCCCAAAAAGAAGAATTAAGAACATTTGTTCTTTATATACATTTCATAATTGTGTTTAATGTTGTCCAGTGCTCAATATGTTGAAGCTACTAATTAAATACAAAAACTTGTTTCTCTACTTTGTTCAAGTTAAAAAAAAAAAAAGAAAAAAGAAAAATCTGGTAGGTTTCACAATCCAAACTATAAGCCTTCTCAAGTACTCAAATTAACAATTAAAACATCTGAACAATGGAATTCTGCTAATCCCTCCACAGGAGAAAATTAGTTATCTGCCTACAGCATAATAAACCAAATAAAAGCTGTTTAAAGAAGAAAAAATAGACAGACAATTTACCAGTCTTGAATTGTTTTACACCCCTGATAGAAGACCTTCCCACTGTTGAGCTGAGGTTAGTTTATTTTCATGTGGGAAAGCTGATGTAAAAAGTGTTATGTTGAGACCAGCGGGAAAAAAAATTGTTGTTTGGGAAGGTCATGGTTATTGTAAAATGGATTTCCTCATCCCACTCTGCCTATGAACTTCAGCAATATACAATAATATATATGATAATAAAATTGCAGTCTTATGCAGCATTTCTTGTGCTTTAGTTTTTAACACCTCCTACTATTCAGTTCTAGAGATAACAAACAGAGTCACAGAACCATACAATGGTTTGGGTTAGAAGGAAACATTAACATAAAATTTATAATTTTAGCCACTCTGACTTGACCACCAGGTCAAGTTGCCCCGGGCCCCATTCAACCTAACTTTGAACACTTAGAGGGACAGATAATCCAAATCTTCTCCGGGCAACATGCTCCTGTGTCTCTTCACTTTTATAGTAAATAATTTCTTCCTTAAATTTATTCTAAACAAGCCCTCTATTAATTTAGAACTGTTAGCCTTCATCCTATCACTAAACATCCTGGAAAAATCTTTCCCCGACAATCTGGTCTACTGGGCTCATGCAGTTTCCTATTTCCTTAGTCCAAATGTTTTTGTTTGTCATCTAATTTGATCTAGTGTTATGACTCTGGAAACCTCTGTAAAAGAGTATCAGCTACCCCTGATGTCCAGTAGCAAAGACTGTTATACAAAGTTCAAAAACTAACACAGAACACTATGTCTTTTTTGGCTAATATAACTGCTAAAAAAAAAAAAAAAAAAAAAAAGACTGCATTATCTCTGGGCGCGGCCAATCTGAGTAGTAACATGTTTTAGACTGTGACCTACCTGAGGGGAACACCCAAATCACTGAAGCAGGTGGTGCTGGGAAGAGGCATGTGAAAAAATCTGTACCTACAGAAACCATGTAAATCTTGGCTGTCTTCCAGTTTCATAAAATAGGGGAAACATCATTCATGCAGGTGCAATATAACTCATTTTGGCTGTGTGTGAAAATAAAACTTTCATTCAGAAAGCATTACTTGCTCTAACATGATTTAGCTTGAGGTTGGAGTGTAGTTGAGGGAGAAGACACTAACATTCTGAAGCAAGCCTACCTGAGGAAAAAAGCCAACAAATCTCCCCTCCTCAGAAATAAACAAAAACAAACAAACAAACAAATAAAAAACAGCAAACCTGAAACATTTCTTTAAAATATTGAAATAGTGAAAAGTTTAATTAAAAAGGCTTTCTAAAGTCTTTTTAATATAATATAGAGGATGTTAAAAAAAAGAGAGGATAAAGTGACAGCACTGGAAATTGAAATCTTCTTTCTGTGAGATGAATATAATGCAAAGACTAGCTATTCATCTTCCCTGCATCTTCCTCTTTTTCTCGGTAGGCCTCTAACTGTCCCAGCTGAGCTGGCTCTATCCTCCATCAAAATAACGGAGTTATATTATTATTTGGATTAGATATTTTGACTCCATTTCCTACAGTAAGACATTGTTATAGCAGTACCTGTAGCACCAGTGTTCAAGGTATATGTTTGGATTCTTTTTGTTTGTTTGTTTTTGGTGAATTTACATCTAGTATCTCCATAGTGCTTGACTGCTTTTACAATAGAATATGTTTAATACAACTACAGAGTTTGATCTTCCAAGTAAGCTACATATTTTCTGGGGAATAAAATCCAAATTCATGCAGATTGAACAGTAACTTTGCAAATTCTAATACATATGTTTCTGCTATTCTGAAGATCACTTGTTCATATTCAGATGCTCAGTTTTGAAAGCGCTTACTAATGAGACTATCCTGCTTTAACCAGAAAGACAGACTTTCTGGAATTGTTTGTTTACCAACTCACTTTAAAAGAACAGGATATTGTAGATTGTGGATTGCACCACCTAAGCTGTGCTTAAAAGAAAGACCTGACAGGGTGCAGCCCAGTTCTACCTAGTCCAGTTCCCTGAGATAACCCACCCACCAGGTGTATTATTGCTTCTCTTGAAATACTTATTATTTATTTATTCCTCTTTGTGACATGGAAGTAACAATCCCCACTCCCACTCCCCACCCCAATAATCCTCTTGGCGTGTTTTGAAGTTATGAATGCATCATTATGTGTTTCTAAAGGAAGTCCAGCCGAAATGCCTACAACTAAATCTTACAGTAAGAATTCCATTTAACAATGAGGTATGTTTAGGAAGTCAGAGAAAGAAAACACATTTAATATCCTAAAGGCTGGGTGCAACTTCATGTTGCTTCAAAGTAGTTCCTATTTTAAATCCTGCTGTTGCTTGAGGCCAAAAACTGACTTTATTAGATTTCAAAATGAAAAAAAAAAAACCAACTATGCACCTGCTTTTGTAACAGACTTAAAAAAAAAAAATTACACTTATAGAAGGAATACATTGTGTAGATCATAAATGTCATCAGTTTAACAGCAAAAACATGATAATTCATTCTCTGAGCAAAAGCAAGCATGGAGCTTCAGCCTATGCTGGTTCACTGAAACAATAGAACATTAAAAGCATCTGCAACTCAATACTATAATGTGGAATATTTGGGTTGTTTCTTTCAGCTCTGTGCCTGACCTATCCTGCCTCTTTAGGACAAATCCCCCAAAATACTATATGTTACTATACAGTGAAGGATAGCACAAATAAAATACTGAAAGAAATGGACAAAACTATATAAAGTCACAGTTGTGTGAGATTCAGGCAGTTAACTGCAAGGCCTTTAAAACTATCCAAAACTCCACCAAATTCATTCTCAGGTGATGATGGAAATAATCTAAATGGTGTGTGGCATTATTAGGACTATATTCTGCTGTTCCACAGAGCCTTGCAAAGCTGGGCCACAGAAGAATGGAAATTACCCAACAGTGTGGCCATTTAGTTTGCAGAAAATTTATCTTTAGGACAGAACATTGTCACGGTTTTATGATTTTTGGTTTTCAGTATTCCACATCATAACATCATGTAGTGCACTGGGAATTAAATTGTTAATACTCAAATTCTAGGTACCTGCCCGGAAGAGAAGAAGAACTACATTCCCCAGGGGACTTTGCGGTCACAGAAAGAAGATATAACTCCTGCAAGGTCACCTGATGCGCCTTTTCTTTGTCTCCCTGCTGCTCAACTGGACTGCACATCTCACCTCAGCGTTATGGTGAGGTCTATCCACCTTTCGGACATTCTCTCTCTCATTATATTTGATTTATTAACTTCAGTTCTAATTATATTGTATTATGGTGTGTTATCTTGCATTCCGACACCATATTTAGTAAATTAGTCTGTTTCTCTTCAGATCGTTGCCACTGTTTTTAATTATTATGGGGTCCCGCGTTCCCTTTTCCGGAGGCGCAGATTTTGCAAAATCCCTCCGCCCCGCTAGTCACGGAACCGGGCTGGACCAGCCCGTAAACCGCTGACAAACGTAGAGAAGAAAAGAAAGTTTTTCATCTTTTCTTTGTGTGGTACACAACCTGAGGACTGACACAAATGATGAGTCTTTTTAATTTTCTAAAATAAATTAGCAGTGAAACTCCAGTATAAGACACCTAAATATTCTCAATCCAAAATGTTTTTTCCTACATTTGTAACTTAGACTATAGTTTCCATGTGTTTGCAAATCATTTAAGAACATTGATCAATCAAGCTGAACGTCTTCAAGGGGACAGAATGTGATATACGTATTCTCAGACATACAGAGACAGAGTATTGTTGAGACAGCACTGCAGTATGTAGTGCATTTTACCAGTACAGTCATGCCTTCTCGTGATTCAAAAAAAAACATTTATATCTGGCCAAGGTGCAAAGACTTCGGTATGAAGATCTTTCAGTTAAATATAAAAAAGACCTTTTTCTTTCTTTCTTTTTCTTTCCTTTTTTCATTATCTATCTATCTACCTATCTATCTATTTATTTATTTTCTTTTTTTAAATTCCCTTAGTACTCCTGGTTGGAATTTTCGTGTGCACAATATTTTTTATGAATGAAGTCTAACTCAGGAATATGTCTATTTTAAAGAAGTGTGCAGAAGAAACCTAGGGAATATTTGTTTGGAGAATCTTAGGAAATAAGATCTGAGAGGATCAAATAAGATTGTTATATTATATGACATGCATATCTTACGTATATAGACCTGCACAGAATTCTTACTTTGTTTCTTTCTTATTCTGTTTCTTTCACAATCTTTTCAGTCTCAAGTAAGAAAAATATTCTAAAAACAGCTAGGATATTCTTCCAATCTCTGGACAAAGTCCACATATTTCTAAAGTTGTTGTTTTTTGCGTTTCTTTTTTTTGCCCCATTTTTCGTTGTTAAAACAACCACATTACCAGGCAGCCATACTTCATCTCATATATCTGACAAAGCCACTGTGAGCAGATAGACAAAGGGGAAAATAATGGAAGCAAAGTTGTGACCCACTGTGAGCTGGTATAGGCTCTGGACTCAGCTTCTATGCAGAACTGAAGCTTCAAAAAAAAAACACCTTATCTCCAAAACTCAAAGATAAGACCAGCAGTTGTAATCATGTAGGAGATGCAAAGATTCTGAGCTGAAAAATGCTGTTATACTTTTAAATTTGAGCTGACGGTTTGTTTTATTTAGAGAAACTATTGACCACCTCTGTTTCTGTAATTTTTAATGATGCTTTTCCAGCAAACACACAGTTAAATTGACAGGAATTCATTTGTAATCCACAGAACAATAGATGACCCGAGTAAAACTGTGTGCTACCCTCCAGATGTTGTATTCACTGAAACACCTGGGAGAGCCACAGGAGAGAAGTAAGAATGACCGCTGCATTCACTAAAGCAGCAGCTGTATGTTCAGTAGGCAGAACACGTTGCCCTACCTTCAGCACCTATCAGTTCTCTGAATTTATTAAACCCTTAACTTAGCCCATCATATAGCTATAAAAATTTTCTCATGGCTCTGCCTTTCCTCAAGTTAAAATATTGTGAAACCACATTTGTAGCTTTGGGTGTTTGATTTAGTGCTTACCTGACTTCAGGTAGAAACGTAACTGGTTTGATGTGTTCACACTTTCGTCTCAGTGTTGTTCTGTCAACCTTCAGTTTTAACTAGGGACAAAGGAAAAGTAACGTATATTCCATCAAGAAATATTTGGAAACAGTTAAGTTATATAACACAAAATAGGAAAGGAGTATGAACTAAAGATACAAACATTCCTAGTGAACAGCTAAATAAGAGGGTAAAGATTTGTGTATGACATGGTCCCACTATTTCGCCTTGAGATAGATTCATTAATAATGATCTATCTTTCCAATCTCTCTTTTTTTTTTTTTTTAATGTTAGATATCGGTATAAATACTAATTCTTGTATGTAAGCAAAATTTTGTCTCTTCTCCTTTTCCCTAGAAAACACTCACATAGTTCTAATATTTGTTGAATTTTTCAGTTCTCAAGAAACAAATCTATTTCTTAGTTCTCTAGTATTCCTACTGCTTCTTTTGTCATTCATGCACACTCTACAAAATAATGGTGGGAATTAGCCCTGAGCACATGAAAAAATTCAAGTCAGTCTCAGCTAAGTAACACTGGAGTGAATCAAAAAGTATGATCTTCTTCACTGACACTCATGGCCTTTAGGTTTCCTATGTTTATCACAGAATGTGAGAAGTCAAATGAGCCTGTAGAAATTTAAAAGCAGATAAATCCTGATTGTTAGGGCTATTCCCAATGCAATTACTACTCCAACTTTTGCCCAACTCGGATATGTCCAAAGACTACGCTTCATTCAATAAGTATTATTGAAATAAGTTATTTTCAATATAAGGTTGTTAGAATTTGTCTTTTAGTTAGCAGTTGTATTTTATCCTGTTAAACAAGTTGCCACTAAGAAAAATAAAGACACCACAAAGACACTAATTACTGGACCAGGCATTTCTTTTTAAAAATTAATATTAATAAAAAAATCAAGCTATGAGCTGATTCTGATTCCAGGTATTGTTCTGTAAATGAACGAGGAGAAAGCTGAGATGAAGTTGGAACTTTCCATTTTATCTTTTCTTAACAAATTCTTTCCATTTCTTTCCTGTAAGCTTCATTTATTTTGACACTGATACAAATTCATAAATAAAGAAAGTTGTTCCATGAAAAGGCAATCTAAAGTGACATGATTTGCAATAGGGCTGTGTATTTAGTCACATACAACGTTTAGCGTCAGCTTGCTTTATTTTCTTTTGCCACGCTTACCCAGAAAAACAACAGCAGTGCAGTGGCTAGTCCACTATCATACGCACGCAATTTGAACTGCTCATATATGCAGTCAGATAGGAACCCTGGCTACCAAACAAAATGCATGAAGGCTGAGATTGTTCCCTTCCCTTCAGTAGAAACCTTAATTCATCTCTCTTTCTTCTATCCAGACAAAGAATTACAGAATCATAGAACAACAAAGGTTGAAAAAGACATCCAAGATCATCTGGCCCAACTGCCCACCTACCACCATTATTTCCCACTAATCCATGTCCCCCAGTACAACACCTAAATGTTTATTGAACACCTCCAAGGATGGCAACTCCACCACCTCCCTGGGCAGCCTATTCCAATGCCTCACACTCTTTCATAGAAATGTTTCCTAATATCCAACCTGAACATCCTCTGGCACAACTTTAGTCCATTCCCTTTAGTGCTATCACTAGTTACACGAGAGAAGAGACTAACCTCCACCTCGTCACAACCTCCTTTCAGGTCACTGTAGAGAGCAATAAGGTCTCCTTATAACCCTACTTCCCTTAGCTGCTCTTCATGAGGCTTGTGCTTCAGAACCCTCAACAGCTTCATTGCCCTTCTATGGATATGTTCCAGTGCCTTGATATCCTTCTTGTAATGAGGGACCCAAAATTGATCACAGTACTAAAGACATGTGCTCACCAGAGCTGAGTACAGAGGGATGATCACCTCCCATGCTCCTCCTGGCTGCACTATTTCTGATACAAGCCAGGATGCCATTGGCCTTCTTGGCCACCTGGGCACACTGCTGGCTCATTTTCAGCTGAGCATCAATCAATACCCCCAGGTCCATTTCCTCCACACAGTCGTCCAGCCACTCTGCCTAGAGCCTGTAGTGTTGCCTGGGATTGTTGTGGCCAAAGTGCAGAACTCGGCACTTGGGCTTGTTAAACTTCATCCCATTGGCCTCAGCCCAGCTATCCAGACTGTTCAGATTTGTCTGACTTGACTTCCGACCCCCAGGCTTCCTCCTATCTTGGTGTCATCTGCAAACTTACTGAGGGTGCACTCGATCTTCTCATCCAGGTCATCAATAAAGATATTAGCCAGGTGTCTGAGAGATTACAGGAGCTTCTTCATCTCTGGAAATTCTTTCTGGCCTTCAGTCTTGTTTGATATGGACAAATGAATTATTACAGTAGTAGACAAGAAAAGAAATACAGTGGACAGATAATCTGATTGTGTACTCCCTGTTTCTGTATCTTTTCCCTTTTTTTTTTTATTTTTATTTTTATTTTTTTAAGTAAGTACAAATGTTTTATTGCTTTTTCAGCTTGACTGAGAAAACAATAAATGAGTAAATTTATGTTGAAACACTTCCTACTTCCTGGCATCTCATCAGAGACATTCCTTGGAATTCACTGCAGCTTCATCTGAAAGGTCAGTAACTGAACAAAAGCTGGAAAATAAACTTATTATCCTGAGAATTGTTACCCTTAAGGTGGTTTTATGAGTGTTAACAGAGAAAGATAAACTACTGAAGATGTCCTGGAGCTCTCGTTCAAGGTAAACCTAATGGGTAGCTAAATGGAAAAAATTCTCTGCAGTATTATTATTCAGTTACCTTTGACAAGCTGCAAATAAGTTTATAAGTATATGAAAAGAAAAATACTTAAAACTGGATGGTTACGAATTCCTCACATTGGTGGGTTTTTTTCTGAATGAAGTAGATATTTTGGGTGTACCCTAGTATAAAGATAGCTACATACTCCTGAGAAATTTTTGCATGTGATAACACTGCTCAGATTTTATGTGATTTTAGAAATATTTCTATTTCCTATTTCCCTGAGAAACAGAGCATTCCTTTCATTTACAGAGCAGTTTGTAGAAATATCCCCAGCAGAGGGAGTGGCTCATCTTCTTAAAAAGAAGCATGAAAGATTAGCAAATTTTTACTTTTGTTTCATACGTGAAAAACAGTGTTAAATATAAAAACATTCCTGAACATCTATTTTTAAAAATACAACATTTTTTGCTTTCTCTTACTAATATGAGACTGTGTTTCTGGTCAGAGAGGTGGCTAGAAAAAAATAAATGACCTGTTACTGTAATGAGTTCCAGAAAAGAGATTTTTTTCCCTGCTTTGCCCTACAACGTAATTTGCATTTAGTGCATATGAAGTAGGCATAGAATGCTTGAATATCATAATTTTCAGCTCACTTATCATGATATCTTATAGTAATTCAGAATCAGTTTTCAAGCAAACATATAAGAAGGCAAATTGAAAATCACTGGAAAACTCTAGGCCCAAGATTTCTGTGTATAAATCAGCACTGACACATCAGTTTTAGTAGAGTAATTATGATTTACGCTTGACGAGTATTCAAGACAAGAACTTTAAATAAGATACAGCACTTCAGTGAATAAAAAGTTTGAAGGGAAACCAAATTTTATATTTTGTTTTTAACACACAAAGGAGTATTGAAACTGATGTCAATGGTAGAACACTTAGTTATTTATAAGGACAAGGTGTGACTACAACAGTTGTTCTACTTAAGGTAAAGTAATTTTCATTCCCAAATTTCATCACCAGTATTTACCCCTCAGTCTTAATAGCATTAGGGAAACTGAATACTCCCAACACTAGAAAACCCTTAGTAAAAGCACACCTCTGCACACTGAGTGACACTTCTGATTGACGTGAGCTCATGACACAGATCACACTTCCTAGGGAGTTGTCACACATGGGAAACTAGTGTAAAATACCTTTTGGTTGTTGATTTGGAAGTCTTCTTCCATGGCCAGTTTCGCTCAGAAAGCCAGTGAGAGCTTCAAGATGCAATGGAAGTGGAGAAAGCTCATTGTGCGATGTTCACACAACACTTGTCTGCAAATAATTTAGCCTGAGCATCCCCAATCCATTTTAGGATAGGGATATAGCTCTGGGCTCATGTCCCCAGCTTAAAGAGTTCCAAAGGCCATCAATCAGTCAGCCACATGGTTTTCACAGCAACTATCTGCTTTTCCAAGCTCTCGGCTCTTCAGGCATTTGGAGAAATAGTTAGATAAATTCTTAGATAAATAATCCTCACATTCACCACATCCAGTGTTACTCAGTCTGCACCATGCATTGGATTTATTGCACATTTGCAGAGTGGCATTTTATCCCATGTACTGCTATCCTGAGCTGGGAGTTTGATTTATTTGCATAGGACTACAAAGCTTCCCTGGCAGGACTGCCTCAAAAACTGCTAAGGGCACCCATTCCATTTAATCATTAAAAGCTAACTTGCACAGCAAAGTTTCGAATCACAATCAATACAGTGACAAGATACATAAGGGACAGAGTGAATTTTAGTGAACAGAGATATTCTTTATATGGGCATAATGGAAACCAGTTTGTGTCTCTAAATCTGGTCATCTCCTCAGTCCACTGTACAAGAAAACTGTATTAATTAAAGCCTTCTGATGAATTTTCTCTTTGATTTTCTAATGTAAATAGATCCCACAGTGAATGGATGAATTTTGTGGAGGCAGCTTGACATAACTTCTTAAAATAATCTTTTCAATTTTTTTTAAATACACCTCTGCCTAAAGCAGTTGGATGAGGGTTTTACTTATGATCAATAATTTTATCCATGATGGACAAATACGATATACATATTTTTAAGTGTTTTCAGAGAAGAGACTTAGGTCCACTTAGCTATTTTTTAAAAATCCTGTTGGGGAAACAACTTGTGTGATAATATTTGCTGTTTATTCTTAGAATCCCTATGGGATTGCCATGGCTACAGTAGAATCCTTATGTACATCAGGATGTAAAGTGCACTGTGATTGGGAAAGAAAACATTGACACGGAAACACTGTAAGTATCAAGAGTCAGCTCCTGGGCTACAGCTGAAGAACATGAGATCAAATAAGAGGAAACCATCAGCAATAACATTTGTACTCCCACAGTCCTGGATCCACTTGAAGTATCTCTCTTTCTGACAGAAAGTAGGAAATGTTTACAGCAACTGCAAAAAACCTTTTTTACTCTGTAAAAAGTGTTGTGCATTTCTGAACTATAGAGAAAAGAGAAACCTGGACTTTCAGGTTGCCCTCCTCAGAAAGGACAGAAATAATAGGGACAAGCTGTGAGAACCTTTGTATGAAAAAAAAGCGTTTTAGAGCAGAACCTATTGAAAGAGGCTCTGTTGTGCATGTAGTTTGTGAAATATGAAAAAAAAAAAAAAAAGGAAAACCTGTCTCTGACACACTGAATGTCCTATGTTCTCAGCAGATAACTCCATTGCACAGGACAAGAATGTGAGCTCTATGCACTCTGGCATATAGAGATGCAAGTATCGCATAAAAGGAATCTATATGCAGCTTTCCAAGTCCATAGTGTTAAGGAAAATACCACTAAAAACAAACAAACAAAAGAAAAAAGAAAAGCGCACATGAAGAACCCTTCTTGTCTCTACTTATTCTAAAACCTGATCGGATACTTAACTCCAGTCCCCTAGAGAATGCATCTTTTCCTTTCATACTCCTCAGATTCTATGTTCCTTCTTCCAGCTTATTGGGGATATTCTCATTCCTCTTGACTGTAATGTGAGAGGGAGAGAAATATCTTTGCTTGATAATTGTCATGTTGAGTTACAGAGGAGAGAAGACAGAAACACATAAATCTCCTTATTGCGTCACCTATGCACAAAAGCAAGTGTTTTCAAAGATACTAAAAGTGTCTGCAGGAGTGAGAGAAAGGCATTTCCTTTTGACTAAGTTTTTGTTGACTTTCCATAGCTTGTCAAATTTGAATAAAAAAGCAACTTCAGGTTTGTACTTCTATGTAGTAATTTTGTACAACAGTGAGCACTGAAGTATATAGTTTACTCTAGCAACACTGAACAAATACAGCTCTGAGCTGGTGCCACTAATACCACAGGCAATCATCCTTAAAGTCTAAGACTTAAAATAAAAAAAGTGCAGAGAGATTTTCATAATGGGTCACAGCACTGGATGTAAGAAGTGCTGTTTTATGACAGTCATGGTTGCTTCTAACCAGAATGTGTCTGTCTCCCCAAATACACCAGATAGGTGTATCAGTCAGAAAGAGAAGACATTTCAGTAGGAAACAGGCAGATGTGCAGTCCTTTATCATCCACTGTACCCAACAGTCATCACCATCCTGTGATTCATTCACTACGTTCCACCAATCTGTTTATGATACTAAAGGAACATTAGGGAGAAGTCAGACATTTTCAAATAGGCTTTAAAAATTTCCAGTAGACACACAGCCGAGCTGCTGAGTAGCTATGTCAGTACAGTAAGTAGTTTGGCATTGGTAGTAGACATGAAAACCTCGTGAAAGAAAACCTTAGGGAATTATATTACACAATCACAGAATCACAGGGATTGGAAAAGACCTCTGGAGATCACCTGCTAAAACAGGTTCCCAGGTTCAATACGAAACCTTCCAGGTGGGTTTTAAATATCTCCAGAGAAGGAGACTCCACAACGTTTCTGGGCAGCCTGTTTCTGTGCTCTGTCACACTCAAAGTAAACGATTTATTTCTCATGTTTGTATGGAACATCCTATGTTCCAGTTTCTGTCCCCATTGCCCCTTGTGCTGCTGGGCACTGCTGAAAATAGCCTGGCCCCATCTGCTTGACTCCTGCCCCTTGGATATATATAAATATTGATGAGATTCTCCCTTAGTCTTCTCTTCTCCAGGCTGAACAGTCCCAGGTCTCTCAGCCTTTCCTCATAAGGGAAATGCTCCAGGCCCCTAATTATCTTTGTAGCCTTCCACTGGACTCTCTCTAGAAGTTCCCTGGTTTTTTTGAACTCAGAAGCCCAGAACTGGATACAGCACTTCAGATGTGGCCTCACCAGGGCAGAGTATATGGAGAGGATATCTTCCTTGACCTGCTGGCCACACTCTTTTTAGTGCAGCCCAGGACATCATTGGCCTTTTTGGCCACAAGGGCACGCTGCTGGCTCATGGCCAACCTGCTGTCCACTGGAACCCCCACGTCCTTTTCCGCAGAGCTCCTTTCCAGCAAGTCAGCCCCTAACCTGTACTGATAGATGCTGTTATTCTTCTCCAGCTGTAAGACTATACACTTGCCCTTGTTTAACTACACAAGATTCCTCTCTGCCCAACTCTCCAGACTGTTGAGGCCTCGCTGGAGGGCAGCACAGCCATCTGGTGTGTCAGTCTCTCCTTCTAGCTTAGTATCATCATCAAACTTGCTGAGGGTGCATTCTGTCCTTTCATATAGGTCATTGATGAAGATGCTGCACAAGACCGAACTCAGTGCCAACTCCTGGGAAATTCCTCTAGGTACATGTCTACAATTACTCTCTACCACTGATCAAAAACCCCTGACTCAGCCAGCCAGCCAGTTCTCAGTATACCTCATTGTCCACTCATCAAGCTTACCTACAAGGACTTTAAGGGAGACAATGTCAAAAATCTTGCTGAAGTCAAGGTATACACCATCCACTGCTTTCCTTCATCTACCCAGCCAGTCATGACATCAGAGAAGCCTACTGGATTGGCCAAGCATTTCCCTTCGGTGAATCCATGCTGACAGACTGCTCCTGATTATCTTTTCTTTCACTTGGAAGTGACATCCAGAATAAGCTCTTCCGTCACCTGCCCAGGGGCAGGGGTGAGACTGGCTGGTCTGTGGTTTCCTGGCTCCACCTTCATGACCTTTATGAAGACTGGAGTGACTCTCTCTCCTTCAGTCCTCAGGGACCTCTCCCATTCTATATGACTACTCAAAAATGGTAGAGTGGCAACCACTTCTGCTGGCTCTCTTAGCACTCACAGATGCATCCCTTTGGGGCCCATGGATTTTAGTGTCAATTTTGCTTAGATGATCTTTGACCAGATCCTCCATGACAAAGGAGAAGTCATACTTTCCCCAAACTCCCTCCTAAATCCAGGATCTGGGATTCCCAAGAGGCAGTCTTAGCAGTAAAGACTGAAGCAAAGAAAATGTTCATTAGCTCTGCCTTCTCAGTGCCCTGTGTTACCAGGGCACCCACGTCATTCAGCAGTGGGCCCACGTCTTCTCCATGTTTTGTTACTGATATACTTAAAGAAGCCTTCCTTCTTGTCCTGGACCTCCCCCACCAGATTTAATTCTCAGTGGCCCTCAGCTTTCCTCATCTCATCCCTGTACGTGCTGTATGTTCTTATCATGTGGCCAGACCTCTTTTCCACATTCAGTAATCTTTGAGTTTTTTCATGAGCTTCTTGCTTTTCCATGTGAGTTTCTTCATATCTCTGTATGATTTCTTGCTCTTAGGGATGCACTCCCACAGCGACATCATCCATATTAATCTGCCCTATAATTCTTACCCATCAGTTCTTCACTCATTCATCATTCTTCCTTAGGAAAAGCTTGATATATTCCAGTTGCTTTCTCACATAAAGAACAACTCCACTTGCTGATTTGTGTTTCCAAAAAGGTACATAGCCATCACATGACCTGTCCTACCAGGTCTCCATTATTGCAGTGAGATTGTGACCCTGTGACTACACATAGATCTCTAGTTCTCAATGTTCTGCATTCTGCCTGCACTGGTATACATGCACTTCAGAGAAGAAAAGGGATCAGACGATGAATATATTCCTAGAGAGATGCTAGAGAATCCCCCATGACACTTAAGGTGGATAGTCTTACAGCCAATGTCATGGGAGAAAGCTAAGAAACATTTGTCTTTCTTCTGTTTGGCCTTGTTTATTATCAGTTGCAGTGGTGTGAATATTGCCTTTTTGGACTCCTGACCCCCAGTGTTCCTAGGTTTAAAGCCTGTCTGACTGGCTTAGCCAGCCTGCTGCCTAAGACTGCCCTGTCTTCTAGTCAGGTGGATTTCATCCCTCCCTAACAGGTCATAATCTTCATAAATTCCCATTGTCATAAAACTCAAAACCTTCGCACCTGCACCAGCCGTATAGCCAGGAGTTGATATGCACTGTACATCTGCTTCTGGTTTCCCTCTTTTCTTCAATTGACAACATTGAAGGGGAGATAACTTGGGCACCAGTGTCATTCACTTGTGTTTCTCATGGCTTTACAGTCTTCTTTGATTCTGCCCGTGTTTTGGCTTCATGTCTTGCACACATGAAAGAGCAATAATATTGATGGCACTGAGTGATGTCAGTGTTGACATTATTGCTTATCACTGATTTTGAATATCCAGAGGGGTACAGCATTTTGGTAGAGGACCTAAAAATTTCCTGTTTCTTCAATGCAGCCATCGAAACACATCTAGAATTCCTACCAGTTAAGAGACTTAACTGTCACCTGATATGGTTGCTGAGACAGATCATTTAAAACTATGAGGAGTACATCAGTAATCAGCATGATCTACTATATTTGGCAAGTTTCCCAAGGACTACCAGAAATGAGTATGTTCTTCTCCAGATGATGCTCTGGGATTACAGATTTGAAAGGACCATTTTATTTTAATTCTCATCAAACTAACTGCTTTTCCTTCCAAAAATCACTTCTCTATTCAGAAATACTTCCAAAAGCCCACAGAGATCTTTGACACTCTAATATAGCAGTATGGCATCTTAAAGATGACCTGCTAAGCCATCATTCAGGCGGAAAGCTTATGAAAGACAAATTAAAAAACTCCCCTATAAAGGTCCCTGTTTCTGAGCATTGTAGATATATAGACACCACAACCACTTTCTTGTTCTCAGCTGAGAGCTCATGGACCATGTTATTAGAGATTTTGAAACCAGAGGGCAGAGAATTTTCAGCTAGCTTTGTTCATGCTTTCCATGGTTTTGGCTTGCATCTATGTTTCCATAGCAATGAAAACTTACTCAAAACTTCCAAAAATACCACAGGTGTCCTTAACCCTTAAGCAAGACTCAAAACTATACTTATGATTGATTTTATTTCCTACTTTAGGCATCAGATATTCTCTCAATTATTGTGATCTTGCTCAACCAGTTTATGCAAACAGAAAAGCTAACGTTTACACCTAGTGTTCAAAAGTAACTATTTTCACCAACTATAAACATTCTGACTTCCAGACATGAAACTCTTTTTATACTGGAAAGGTCAGAATGGACGGACAGAATTTTCTTCCACAGTGAGTTCTTAAAGTTTGGTAATGAATTTCCCTAGCAAAACAATTTAAGCCAAAATTTACAGCCAAAAGAAGGATGGGCTAAAATTCATTACCAATTATAATACCTTTGATGACTCCATAGTAATCAAGATAAAATCAGGTTAGAGAAAACTAGTTCAGGTCTTTTGAACTGGAAAGTGCATAACAATTACTTACTAAACAATTAAAACTTATTAATTATACCACTGGATGTAGGCCTTGCAGAGCTTAAAGAATATGCGTTGCTTGCACTTGTATATTCTCATTAATCACAGCCTGTTACTCTAATTTTAATGAATGTTTATCTTATTTTCTTTGTGTAATCCAATTAGTTTTGTTTTTTTCAACCATCGTCAGGGATCTCTTTGTCTTCGGCATCCTGCCAATCAGCCCCCTTTAGATGTGAACAATTCAATTCATTATCATTAAGTTTCTACTTTTAATCCCACTTCTGGGGGAACCACTGAAAGAAAATCCAGGAACAGAAGTCCTTGCACAGCAGGGGGAATGAAATGTGTTCTGAACACCTGAGCAATTATTTGCAACGGTTCTCCAAAATGTTACTCTAATGTCTTTCTAAACTTGTACCAAATTAACAATTAGATCATCTGTCATTTCTGCTTTAGTATTAAATTAATTGCAAATTGACTTTAGGACTGATCAAAAAAAATTGAACTGCTTGAGTGAATCTAAGCATTTTGTGTTTGTTTATATTTTAATTGGCACATTGCACCTGTCCAATGCAGATGTCATTACTATAATCCCAGTTGTTTATGACAGTCCCTCTTAGAAAAGGCAGGAAAGATTATTGGGTTTGGTGAATAAGGTAAGCAGGTGTTTTCCTGAGACATACATATAATTGTATACTAAGAGTAAGAAGACATAAACAAAAACCAGTATGTTAATTTTAGCAAGAAAACAAGGAAGGTGAAGACTTAATTATAAAGGCAAAAAGTTAGAATTATAAGGAAAATATGAAATTAATTTATTTTTGTAAGTCAGAGCCTAGAAGGATATCACAGTTCCTCAGGGCTATCAGTATAAACATGAAGAAGCTGAGAAATTTAAGAGTATAATCCAGGATTCTTTATTAACACAGATAGAGGAAGAAGAGACAAGCAGCAAGAAACGTCTACATAATCTTATGTCCTGGAATCAAAAAGTATGACTAATGTGATGCAAGACCCAACTAGATCCATCCCTCTGCCTTGCTGATACAGCCACGCTACTTCTGGTGCTGCCACATGACAGCAGCTTAGGGATCTCAGCACTGTACAGCATGACCCAGGTTTCAGAATGCTTGTTAGAATCATAGAATCATCAGGGAATCACAAGGGTGGAAAGGACCTGCAAGATCATCTAGTCCAACCGTGCTCCCATTACCGTTGCTACCACAAGTCAGTAAACCGTATCTCGTAGCTTCTCATGTGGATGCCTCTTGAACACTGCCAGGGACGGCGA
The DNA here is from genome assembly GCA_028571105.1 of Tragopan temminckii. Taxonomy (NCBI): domain Eukaryota; kingdom Metazoa; phylum Chordata; class Aves; order Galliformes; family Phasianidae; genus Tragopan; species Tragopan temminckii. The sequence goes on along the minus strand of JAOWBP010002052.1, from coordinate 30,571,895 downwards.
CTCCACCACCTCCCTGGGCAGGCCATTCCAGTGCCTGACCACTCCTGAGAGAAAAATGTTTTCCTTATATTTAACCTAAATCTCCTCTGGTACAACTTGTTGCCGTTTCCTCGGGTCCTGTTTATTGCCTGGGAGAAGAGCCATTCAGGAAGTTGTAGAGTGCAATAATGTCTCCCCTGAGCCTCCTCTTCTCCAAGCTAAATAATCCCAGCTCCCTCAGCCGCTCCTCATGAGATCTGTGCTCCAGACAGTTTCGGTGCCCTTCTCTGGACACGTTCCAGGGCCTCAATGTCTTTCTTGTAGTGAAGGGCCCAAAACTGAACAAAGTACTCAAGGTGTGACCTCACCAGTGCTGAGTACGGGAGAATGATTACCTGCCTGCTCCTGCTGGCCACACTATTTTTACCAGGATGCTGTTGGCCCTCTTGGCCACCTGGGCACACTGTCAGCTCATGTGCAGCTGAGCATCTATCAATACCTCCAGGTCCCTTTCCTCTTTACAGTCATCCAGCCACTCAGCCCCAAGCCTATAGCGCTGCATGGGGTTATTGTGGCCAAAGTGGGCCTGACCCAGCACTTGGCCCTGTAGAACCTCATCCCATTCACTTCAGCCCAGTGATCCTGCTTATCTAGATCCCTTTGAAGGGCCTCCCTACCCTCAGGCAGATCAACACCACCACTCAACTTGGTATCATCTGCAAACTTACTGAGGGTACACTCAATCCCTTCATTTAGGTCATCAATTGATAGACTACATCAACAGCCTTTTCCTCATCTACCAGTCTGGTCACCCAGTCGTAGAAGGAGATGAGGTTGATCAACCACAACCTGCCTTTCATGAACCCGTGCTGGCTGGGCCTGATCCCCTGGATGCCACACACATGCCGTGTGATCTCACCCAAGATGATTTGCTCCACAACTTCCCCTAGTACCGAGGTCAGGCTGACACATCGGCAAGCCTCCAATCCTCTGGGACCTCTCCAGACAATCAGGAGCGCTGGTACTTGGTTGAGAGCAGATGTGACGCAGCCAAGATGGATGTAAGCAACTGTTTATCACCCAGTGATACAGCGAAGGCCTGACACATAGAACAAGTGGAAGACTACTGTTGGCTGAAAAGTCGTGATGACTTTTCGTCCAGGTTTATGTTTTTCTTCCAAGAATTCTTTGTGCATTTTCATGTTTTTTGCTAAAAATAAAGTATTAAAAGTTCTATGTGACAAAAATAGATCAAACACTGGAAATTCCCTGCAGTGCACATGAAGACTAAATATTTGAGCCTGACTAACAGAGAACATAGAACTTGAACTCTTATTTTAAACTTTTCAGTAGGCTTAAGCATTTTTTCTGCCATTGACCAGCATCTCAGCAGCTATCATGCTTCTTAATAAGCATCAGATTGTTGGGATGCACCATCTGACAAATGGAGGAATAAAGTATTTTTATTGCTTTATCTTTCAGTCAATGTGTTCTGATATAGCAAAAGGGATAGAGTTGAAATTAAAATTTCACTGTATGCCAAAGAGAGTAAACACCTTCCCACCTGGACTGAAAGGTTAAAGAAGCCTAACTCATCTCATTTTACTTGATGTACACTGCCTACTGTTGCTTGAGCGATAAATGTAGACAGCAGATATCTGAGCAGGCAGCATGTGAAACTGTCTTCCAAAACTCCATGGGAGACACACAAGTCTCTGGAAACAATATCTAGGATTCAGCAAGTCTTAGGAAACAGGAGGTGGTCTACTGCAGAAGTTCTTGTGGGTTCAGATTCATGATGTTAATCTTCTTCCGAAGTTTGCAGAGTTCACAAGTTCCCTGTTTTTGTCACCCACCATATGTATTCGAGTATTTTATTCAAGTCTGGTAATACATGCACTTGAATAGGAAGTTGTTTTTCTACCTTACTTGCTTTTTGCTCTTCCATGTCTTATTAAATGTAAGCAAGACATTCGGCTTTGCTTATCGCCATCCTGTTTCAGGAAATTAAATAACAGTACATCTCATTACTTTTCAAAATTCACTCAAAGGCAGTTTGTGTCAGTGGTTCTTCATGTAAGCTATAGGTTATTTGACGTACAGCTGGGGGGAGGAGGGGGAGAGGGAAAGACAAAGAAACAGATGTATCCCTTGACATTGTCTAAAGTATTGTTAACGATTTATAATTTGTCAACACTTCTTTGTGGTAGCAAGCCACCAAATTATGTCTGCTTTCCTTCTATATGATAATACAGACTCTTCAGTTAGTTGCTGGAGAGACCATACAACTGAACCAAAAGGAGAAAGAAAATAATGCAAGGCTGCCTCTGCTGTTCTTGTTTCTGACTCTTCACCATGTGTTCCTTCATTACCTACCAGAGGATTTGAAGGCAAACAGCTCTCAAAAGTAGCAGGTAAGCAAGGGGACATTAAACACAAGTTCTGGAAAGCAACAAAAGCAATCTGGGGTCCCTTCTGAAAGATCAGAAGGAAAAATTGCAATATGTAGTTGGGAGTTTGGACATCAGAGGTCTTCCATTTCCAGCCAGAGAGAAGAGGAAAAAATTCCTAAAACAATGGATTGCCCTGCCAGCCTGTCTTTGGACTCATGTTTCTTAGTCCATCTGACCAACTTTTACCCTCTGTGAAGTATAGCAGTGCTAGTGCCTATTTGTCAGTTGTCTGTACAAGCTGTTGACTCCAATACTCTCTTGTCACAAACAGGCCAAGGTCACTTACAACTCTGATGTTGCTGGCTTGATTTGGAAGTAACTCTAGCAAGACATACATACATTCTGCTGTAACTGTGCTCTACTTGATATTTTCACCTCTTCCTTTTTCTCTGGGGAGTGAAAGACATTGTGTTCTTGTTTTGTTTTGTTTTGTTTTGTCTTGTTTTGTTTTTCTAAAAAGCCTGATGAAGTTAGTAGTTTCTTATTTAAAAATGTAACTCCAATTTAAGGACCTAAATTGCATAATAATGCATGGATCAGGATTTTTTAATCCTGCTCTGCCGTTTCTTCCCTTTGCACAAACTCTTTTGTTTTTCACAGAGCATAAAAAATTCAGTGGGACTTTTCAGGATAGGTTGTGTATGAAAAGCCAATCATAGGTCAGTGAGCAGAGAAAAAAAAAAAAAAAAAAGAAATGCCTGAAACTGATTAAGAAACAAGCCTTTCTGAATGTATCTGTTTCAACAACAAATCTAGAAAGGCACCTTGGCAAGCTGCAACTTCTGTTGATTATAGGAAAGGTTTTAAGAAAGTGGATGGTATAGGATGCATACAAACATCTCTCCAAATCACACCCACCAACCCAAAGACTTATACACAACAGTGAGACCAGATGAGAAAGAAATTATAAAAAGAATACTTAAGGAACTGCACTGTGAACATGATGTTTCCATAATGATAAACAAACTAAGGCAGAACAAAGTTCATTATCTTCTCCCCAGTTGCAGTTACTACTGGAAAAAAAAAATGTTGTCACAACTACAGTTTAATAAATAGTAAATAACAGTGTAAAAAGACTTTGTTTTGATCATAATTTTTTGATGAGGAAACAAAAGGAAAAAGAATAAAGGGAATGAAGGTGGATCGAGATGTACATCTGTGAGTAGCTCCTCTTGTCTTCCTGATCTATCTGATAGCTTCTAAAAGGCAACTATTTTTTAACTTTTTAGTTAAGTTTATATTTGCATTTCTCTGTAAGTAAAAGCCTCTTCTTGTACTCTACTCAGAAGCATATCATGTCCATGTCTTCCAACTACTTCTTCCAAGCATACATAGCTTAAAAAAAAGAAATCACCTCTCCCCTACAAACCTGACACTCACTGCTACAGGATGTTTTACATTTCAAAAGTCTAGGTGAGTTAAAATGCAGTTAGGCAACTTCATGGAAAAAGATGTTCATCAAGAGCCATTAAATGTGGTGGCTCAATGTTTCTGTGGAAGCTGGGAGCAGAAATGGGCAACAGTTACTACACATTTTTTCCTTTTACTCTCTTTCTGAAGTTTTGCTTCCAGATAATATTTGGTAGGGGTTAGTGAAGCCAATGGGTAACTGAGTCAGTTCAAATGAAATGTTGTTTTCACTACTGTCTCCAGAAAAAAAATCAGTTGCAGTAAACAATTACTTGATGGTTGTCAGCAGATTTTATACATTTTTCCTTTCCCTGAAAGATTCTGAAACATAGTATTCTTTCTGTTCTTAGAAGTGTATTGGATATGATCTTTCTATTTCTGGCATCGCATAAAAATTGTTTTAACTCTCACTGGAAAAAAATTTTTTGAGTGAGTCTCCTGGATTCATTTGAGTCGGAGGACCAGGAAAAAATAGAAAAAGAAAGAAAATGATCTAGCACATATTTAATATCGACAATTTTATAAACTCACTGAAAGACAATTGCAGCTGTCTGATTGTTCAAAATCCATATGAATGTTCTTGAATATTTTAGTTAACTCATTCTCACTTTATTGTTAAATAATTTAAGGGTGGGGTTTTATAATTGATATATTATTGAAAGATATATTTATATTTACAAATATATTTATAATTTGTTTTATAGGTTTTTAAAATCTCTTGATCAGTGTAATATTTTATTTTGTTGTTTTCAAAAATCATTCTGTTTCCATATGTTTGTAGGAGAAGAAATAAGTCAAGCTGTGGGAAAAAAAAGAAAATTGTTCATGCACCTTTGCAAATGCTTGAATCTTGGCTCCTCTGCTATTTATCTTTTCCAGATTCATAAATATACAAGATTTACTGTAGTGCTTTACAAAAGCAGACAATCATGCAGTATTGAAGACTGCAGATATAGCCCACTGTGGATGCCCAGTTGTGGTGTAATCTTGGCTGGAATAATGGAATTTGAGAACATCCCTTGACTTCACTGAGACCAGGTCAGGGAAGGCCAGGTGAAAACAAGAAGTTCTGCATAAAGAGAGCTGAAGTGGTCTGTTTCTGAATGTAATTGCATGAAACCAGGCTTAGGAAGGAGTTGAATGAAGCAAGGCATGCCTTAATGTAGAACATGTGCGTATGAGGAAAAGTGTCAATGGTTTACGGGCTGGTTCGGCCCAGTTCCGTGACTTGTGGGGCGGAGGGATCCACAGATCTGCGCCTGCGGAAAAGGGAAACAGGGGACCCCAAATAATTGAAAACAGAGGCAACAATCTGAAGTGGAACAAACTAATTTACTAAATATAGTATCAGTGAAAATAGAGAGAGTGTGTCTGAAAGGTGGATAGGCCTCACCACTATGCTGAGATGAGAAGTGCAGTCCAGTTGAAGA
>JAOWBP010002052.1:30556060-30566523 GCA_028571105.1 Tragopan temminckii | reverse complement strand
CCAGTACATTATATGATGTTATGATGTGGAATACTGATCACCAAAAGTCATAAAACCATGATAAAAAGTAAAAGTAGAGGTATAAAAATGCATTAAAATTGCTATAAAGTATCAACAAAGCAGTGAATAAAGGAGACCTGTCTGACAGTGTGCTAGAACTTTCTCAAAGACTTTAAGAAAGACCTAGTTGCTTAAGATAGTAAATAATATTGCAGTAAAGATAATAAATATAGTTGCAGAAAATAGCATCATTGGCAAGAAGAAGAGGGAAAAAAAACAGTTCCATGATGGCAAAAGAGTGAAATCAAGTTGCCTCAATGTCCTGTTTCAAGAGCAGAACAGCTCATTTATATTCTAACGATCTGGAAAACGAGAAAAGCGTGATATTACAAAGTGATTATAAATTTATCCTCACAATGATCTCTGAACTTGAATAGTTGGAACAAGTTAATCTAGTAAAGTGCTCAGGAACAGTGAACTAGAAAATGAAAATCAACATTAATGAGTACCATATAGTATAGGCTGCAGAAAAAGGTAGCCGCTAGTATGTTAAAGTACATTATAAGGGCTGACTTGCTGGAAAGGAGCTCTGCGGAAAAGGACCTGGGTGTTCTGGTGGACAACAGGTCAGCCATGAGCCAGCAGTGTGCTCTTGTGTCCAAGGAGGCCAATTGGAAAGCCAATTATGTCCTGGGCTGCACTAAAAAGAGTGTGGCCAGCAGGTCGAGGAAGCAATCCTCTCCATATTTTCTGCCCTGGTGAGGCCACATCTGAAGTGCTGTGTCCAGTTCTGGGCTTCTGAGTTCATGAAAACCAGGGAACTTCTAGAGAGAGTCCAGTGGAAGGCTACAAGGATTATTAGGATCCTGGAGGATTATTAGGATCCCTTATGAGGAAAGGCTGAGAGACCTGGGACTGTGCATAATGGAGAAGACTGAGAGAGGATCTTATCAATGCTTATACATGTCTAAGAGGTGAGAGTCAAGCAGATGAGGCCAAGCTCTTTTCAGTAGCACCTAGCAACAGGACAAATATCTGACAAAAAGTACTGTCATGACTTCACCTGGCTCACTAGGTAAGCTACAGCTAAAACCAATTTCTCCATTATTTTTTTTTTCTTGAAAGGGATGAGGTGACTTTCCACATTTTATGGAAAACATGAAATGCAAACAAACTAAAATTAAAGATTCTTTTTTTTTTTTTTTCAAATTCATAATAATAATAACAGAGGTGAGAGAAAACTTGAAAGAGAAATAATTTCAGATTTTTGGGGTATTGAGTATGAAAGTTGGAGGCTTAAATGCATGGGAGTCTGTATAAGAATGACACACCAAACAAACAAACAAACAAACAAATTAAAAAAAAAAAAAAAACCAGAAAAAAAACCAGCATCTTAACCAGATTTTGTATGGTAAAGAAACATCAACATCTTTATTCAATGTACTTAGTATTGCAACTGATAATTTTAATTAACTCATAAAAATATCATGAGGTTCATAGTGTCCAGCGCAGTGTCTTCAAAACCAAAATAATGATATAATAATGGAAGAGGTTAGCCAGTGCAAAGGATTGTTAAAATTGTTACAGGTTTGAAAGAGCTCACAAAAGGAAAGATGGTTACATAAGCAATAGAAAGGTAGAACTGTTATGTTACCAAAAAGAAAAATACCATGAACTTAAGAAAAATGCCAAACGCAGACACACTGGCCTTCACGAAGTATGAACAGGAAAGGAACAGCCAATAAGTTCTATACATCTACTTTTTAAAAATAAAGTATAACAAAGTAAAGCAGAGTAAAATAAAGACATTTTGAAGAGTTACTTGTCTTAGAAGACACATGTCTACAGATGGAACACACTGTGGTTACACTCAAATCAGAAATTATTCAGCATTAAAACTAACAGTAGATACTCTGCTTGTCCCCCAGCAAGGTCACCTTCCCTTTTTCTTGATTTTTGAGGATTCTTTATAAATTCTGGGAGGGAAATTAGAAACCTAACTCACAAGTCATCAAGAAATGAACGTGACAAAGCACCTAAAAATGCAACAGCGATCTGAAACTTGAGCCTAAGTAGGATCCTTGTTATTCTATAGAATTCATACACATTACTAAACAGGTACATTCCTGCTACCGAATTTTCCGTTGACCAAAATCTTGAGCCAATTCTACCTCCATCATCTCTGAAAAGGAGATATTAAAAGGACCAAAAGACTTACTATCAATATTATTAATAATTATTATTATAACAATTGTAGGAAACATTCACTGAGTGCACTCAAAACATCCAGGGAAGGCAGAATGGAAATGGAAATGATTTCTACAGTCAGCTCTCTCCCTGTCCATTGCGTCTTTCTTCTAGGTATGCAATTCAGAGGCTTTCTGAGTTGCAGCAAGCTCTGCCTTCATCCCCTCTGGGGATTATATCTTACATTATTTTCATCCCCTCAAAAGCTTGCCTTTTGATCCTTGCTCTTTCCTGTGGTCTCTCAGTGCCTCTGCAGGAGCTGCACACTCCCAGGTTTATGCTATTTCCACCGCACCCTGAGGTCTCCAAACCATTCTGCCTCAACATGCTCATTTGCTCTGTAAGGTAAGAGGCAGTCTCTCCCTCCCTTCTGGGGTTGCACTTGACTCAGTTGTTTAAAAAAGTATAACAGAAATGGGAAATTAAGTGTTCAGAAAGACTACTCATTGTGAGATGATAAGACTGTTCTGTGGTTACTTCAGCATCCATAGTTGTGATCACCAGTCTATTTATTCAGTTGGTTAGCATTCATAACAAAGAAATTAAAAAAAAAAAAACAATATTTATGGAGACTACATGGACTACTGCTGTTTTAGTCTTAAGAATAAAAAAGGGTTGTGAATAATTTTTTTTAAAACAGGTAATAGTAGGGAATTAAAGTTCAACAGGTAAGAAAATACTGCAGTGTGTTATCATGGCAAAGGCGGGAAGTAGAATTCAGAGTAAAGCTTCTCATTTTCAGGAAAAAAAGAAGAACAAAAAAAGGAAGAAAGAAATCAAGAAAACTCCAAAAGAATAGATAATTTTGGGAGAGATAATCGTACAGAAACAAATCAGCTCTGAAAAACTTACATTGTCAATTCGTACATGGGGATCCTGCACTACTCTGTTCTAGTGAATGGAGCATCAATTCACTTTCCCCTATAAAGTTAACCAGAAAAACTGGGCAGAGCTGACTTACATTTTCCTGCTGCTTATACCAGAGAGACCAGTGAGGCAAGTTTTTCATGAAAATAAATAAATAAATAATGAAATGATGCAAACAGTATAATAACCAAGCTCTTAAAAAAATAGGTAGGGCTGAACAATTTTTGGAGAAGAGTTATTATTATATAATATAAACTTCACAAGCAACTTTTTTTTTTCAAAAGACACATAGAAGTATATTAATCAGCATCTTAAAGGCTTGCAACACTCTTCTCACAAACTTCCTCTAGAAAGAGGAGAAATGTATCCTCACTGAATTTTTACTGTGTAGTTTTCTGTAGTGGGATATTTAGAAATTCCCTTCTCAATGACACATACCATTCAGCTCTTCTGACAAACACTGACTGAAAGAGGTTACAAATTACATAAAGATAAAGATTTTTTCAGTTATGTATTTGGAAATAAATAAGCATACTATTAAAAAAGTTAACAGGTTAAATAATTAATCCAAACCACTATTGTAGTTGCAAATGTGTTGATCATATTTCATGCTTTTCCTCAAAAGAAACCAGATAACTGAATTATATTTGTCCTACTGCAAATGCAACCTATGTTGATTGTTTTTCTTGAAGTGTTCTATGAGGATTTCCAAATAAACTTGTTGAGCAAGGAAGGGAAACACAAGCAGGGAATTCTTTTCACCCTTCTTGAACAAAAGCTTTAATAAAATATTTCATAAACAATACTTCAGCCACACTCCCACAAACATTTTTTGCTAGTGGTGCTGAGAGGAGCTCCAGCTTGGGCAAGTGCTTGGACTTTCACTTCTTTTAAGTTTTAGTGACTTAGGCAGCAACAATGTTATTACAACACTTTACAGAGGTATGAAAGTTCTCCTTCAAGAAATTTACTTTGTGCAGATTGATAAGCTGACATACTCATTAGCTATGTAGACTAAACATGGCTCCACTGTGTGAGAAAGCATTCCCATGATGACAGCAACATCTCATGAAAAAATGGCACATACTGAAAATGAAGAAGTTGTTCCATCAGGGATTACAGGAATGAGGTAGAGGAGGGACAGCTGTGCAGATATATGGATTCTGAAGTACCAGATTCTAGACTTTCCTAAAACATGTACCCAGACCTCCACTTGAGACATCAAGCCTCATTACAAAATAGAACACCAAAATAATTGGTTGAATCTGGCCCATAACTATTTTAATAAAACACCCATATATTATAATGTCTCAAATATTCTTTCTGTAACAGACAAACACAGATTTCATTTCATTTCATTTTGTTAATTAGTACTTTTCAGGAATAAGGGTGGACAGTTAAAATAGTTTCTTCCTCTATAGGCTTTTCTACCCTCAGTAATAATTAAGATTCAAAGGCCAGGTTTTGAAACTCTTCCAGGGGATGTTATGCTATTGCCTCCTTGGAAATGTCAAGAGTGCACAAGGGTAATTCTTCAAAGAACATCAGGAAAATTGCAAGCTCAGGATCATATCAATAAGAATCTAAATTAGTTCTTTATTCAAATTACCACTATGACTACTTGCAAATCCAAGGGAAATAAAGAACTTTTAAGTAACCATGCCTAAAATCAAAATAAGAATCAAGGCAATGAGGTATAAAATACAGGAAGAATTGTCATATTTTAGATATTTTAAGCAGTAATAGAAGTAAGTTAGGTTAACGAAGGTTAACAAACCACTTCAAACATATGATTTCTACCTCTAAATCAGCTTCTATCAACATTTTCAAAGTTGAAAGTGAGGTATTAATAATGTATTTTTTCATTATTAAACTGAATAACAATTCTTTCATTAGAGAAAGCTAAAATCTAGAGTCTTCCTGAGGAATTTGACTCTGACTCCAACCCAATGTCCACCTCACATTTCACCAAAAGCACAAATCCACTTTTGTTGCTTTGCTACAAGTGTTATATGATGCAGAAAACGTACAACCAGCCATTATATGACGTGAACATGCTGCTGTCACATCTGGGAGGCACAGTGAAGCTGCTAGGAGTTCCTCATCCACTTTTATCTCTTTTACAAGGTGCTAGGGGTGAATGCTAGTGGCTGTGTGGCATTTTCTTCGCTTGCCTTATTGAAAACATTAGCAAGGACAGATGGCAAAAAAAGTAAAATAGTTTCTTATAGGCTTGTGCCAGGATATACAGAGAAGCACTGCTATAGAGATCTGGTTCTACATTTCAGTCAGTCAATCAGAAACAACTTTCTGTAGCTATATTAACATTTTGCTCGCATTTCTTCCAAATATCCCCAGATGATGACTTTGTTCTTATGCTCTTACTTTGCCAGCAATACCTGGTTTCTGTGAGATTATATTAATATTCGCACAATATAGGAAAAACTAAAAATTTGTCTTGCAGTAAATAAATGAGATTTCTGACATTTAACTTTGTCCTACAAATCAGTAAGTCCTATCTAAAAATGTTGGTATTGTGCTTTTTTTCCCTTTGCATTTCTCCAAGGTGCTGCCAATTTCCTAATCTCCTTTGAATGATGAAGTTTTCAGAAACGGACATATTATTACAGGTTAATTCACTTGAAATGGACAAGCAACAGAGACCTCTAAGTAGAGTTCAAAACTGTGCTAAACCCGTTTTTGTCACACTGCACCTTTTTTCACTTTCTGTTTTCTGCTTTGGTTTATTTTCGAATCTAGTGAATTGCTTATACTTTTACACTCTTTATATCATCATCTTCACATCCTCTTCTCTCTTTTTTATGATAATACCTGAAATAATTTTTTAGTACAGTTCAGCATGTTTCATCACTATACTCTTTACCTCATTTCCAGAGACAATTCAAGCCATTACTAAAAACAACTGAACCTAAAATTAAGCAGAAGATTTGCAAAATTTTCACAAAAAAATTTACACACACCACACACCACTGTAATTTTCATATTCATATATCTCAGATTTCAATCATTGTGAATTAACATCTTTTCTCTACATAAATAATGACATTGAACATAAATGAACATATTTTAGACAGAACAAAATACCTCTGTTATGGGGAGATCTGACCAGTCTTTGCAGATGATAGAATGCCTGCAGTGCAGATAGAGCATTGAGTGGCTCACTTTGTGATGCAGCAAAGTTCTGTCTGAGTTGTTGATTTCCAGCATTCTTCCAAGGACTCCTGTTGCAAAATGGTTGAAAGCTGAAAACGTCTGTTCCACAGTTTTAGGGAAGAAAAAAAAAGAAATCTGTGATGTATATTTTCTTTTGAGAATTTTTATCCTGTTAAACTTCAGTTTAAGGGTTTTACTTATTTTTTCATTGTATTTCCAGAAATTAGAGATAATTTCGATTAATTTTGTGAAAGGCCATTTGTCTGCCTTGCTAACTACTCAAGAATTTACCTTAATCTAAGTTCTTATATATATTAGCTTCTGTACTATGTGATTCTAACTCTCAACACTCAGAAGTATTTTTCCATTGTAACCAAAATGAGTAACAGCAATCTTCAAGCTATTTGCTGAAAGTAGTATATCCAAAAATAGACTCTTATTGTTCTTCTACATTCTTATTCCATCATTACAAATTCAAACTCCTCCTGTCTGATCAGACAGGAAATTTATCTGTTAAGCATTGAATGTATTTATGGTCATAGTTAGAAAGAGTTCTGGGAGAACTGAAAATTTCTCCACATTAAAAAAAAAGGAAAACAAAACAAAAAAAAAAAAACAAACAAAAAAAAACGCTATATATTTAGTTGTTTAAAAGTCAAAGATGCATATGTATGTATACATGTAAAGTTTTACATATGTTAAAAAGAACGTTGGTGACTCAGAAGAATTTTAAATTTCTCATTTTAGATGTTGAGATTTTTTACTTATTTTTACATTTTTTTAATTATCTTTATTTTTTCCCAGTGTTTACCTATGTTCATATTTCTAGCAAATGCCATAGCAAGGCCAATGCCAACCAAGCAGTGGCTGGTCCAGTTCTACAGAGGAAAGGAGGTGAACAATCTCCAGCAAAGCAGTAAGATTACTTACTGTTGTCTGACCTTTCCTTAATTGTGTATGCTTTACAAATAAACCACAGGGACAAGGGAGGTAACAAGGCCCCTCTTCTGCATCCTTACAAAATGAGTTTCTTTTTTAAGTGAAACAGCATTATTGATCAAAGCGAAGGGTAACACCATATGTAAAGAAGAAACAGCTGGCAGTCACCTTTCTGTCACTCACTTACACACTTGCACACAGACCCACACTTATTAAAAACAGGTCAGATCAGATTCCAGGTTCACCCTGCAAAATTAATGACAACCTTGCAATAAAGTAACAGCATGAATTTGAGCCTTGTAATACAACGTGATTACCAGCGTTTTTATTAGCTGGGTTTGAGCAGCAGGCAGGGCCGGCTGGTATTTGACACAAAAAACAGGGATGTTACCAGGTGCGCCGCTCTAAAGTGTCACATCAAAGTCACAGCCCTGCTGGCTTGGTTTACACCTGAGCCAATTAGCCTGGGAGATCAGAAGAGGCTGGAAAGGAATACGTCGTCTTATTTTTGTGCTGGAGAGAATCACTTGATCCCAAGTAAGACGATATACGGAGAACAATAACAGATGAAGTACGCAAAGGAGGAAGCAGGTACCAGGAGGGGGAACTGGTGAGAAGCTGCGATAAGAGTACTATCATCGAATAAAAAGCAAAGTGAAAAGCAAAAGTGCCATATGCCTGTCCCTCTCTCAATGTGTTTTTCAGTCTTTTGTTGCCAACAAAGGGGCTAATTGAAATGAAACAATCTCCAGTCTGTTTGCTGGCACATCAAATATGCTGTAAGATCTGCAGGTTCTTGCTCCTGCTGAATTATTGAAGTGTGGCTCCCAGAAAAATAAAAAAAAAAGGAGAATGGAGGGATCTTCAAGACAAGCTACTTATTTTTAGGCATGGGTTTTGTTTATTTAAGTGCTCTCCTCTAACTTTGGTGTATTTCATTTAGAGTAATGTAGCAGCAGATCTGTACAAAGGATGTAAGAATTTAAACTGCCCTGGTTAACTATTGTACCCACAGCCCAAGGTAACTGTCTCAGCCTTAGCATTCAGCTTCTTTGAAATGTGTTTAACATGACAAACTGTCTTTTCCATCAGGAAAGCAGGTCTTCAGTTGTGAGTTTTGACTCTTTTTGTCTTCCTTTACATATGAAAATAGTTTAAGAAAACAGAATTGAAAACTACCTCCAGGTTGCAAAATCAGAAACTATGAATTTTTAGCCAGTTTCTTTGGCAGTGACGCTGTTGTTACATAAACATGAAAAGCAAATGTTGCTGCATATTAAGGCAGACTTTAAAAGATCCAATATTTGAATAAAAATTGACCTGGATAAAGCTGAAAATATGTCAGAATTAAAACAAGTGTTTACAATTATTACGTTCTAGTATTCATCCAGCTATATTCAAAACTCAGATTAAAAAACAAAAGAAAAAGAAAGACTATACCACTATTACATGGAGAAGAATTAGGAAACTGCTAATTCAGTGAAAATGGATCTTTGGAGGGCATGAATTAAACAACTTTATTTTCTCAAGAGACATCTACCTGAGCAGATTACTACATGTATTCCCCAAATGTCTTCTTTCTGTCATATATTTTGAATATTTAATTATAACTATTATTGAGACTGATTGATGTGACCAGAATTCCAGAGTGATTCTGTAGGAGAGCTGGGAAAAAGAATTGAAAGCATCTTCTTCTTACCACAGGAGTGATAGATGGACGTCTCTTATGAAGGGGCAGCATTTCTAATTGGGCATTCTGTGTGTCGTGAAGCTGGAGATGACTTCAAAGAGCTGAGACCCAGAACAGCCATATGGCAAGATGATATGCTAGCCAGAGAAGTTGATAGTGTTCCCAATGGATGCTTTGAGCTGAACTCCACCAAGGATTGGGCCACTGCGCCCTCAGGAGTGGATGGGAAAAAAGAGGCAATCTAGTTGCTTCTGGGCCAGGCTCTGGGATGTGATCTTGTTCCTAGACTGTGTTTTCCAGATGAACACTTGCTAGTCCTTTCTCCATTCTTCCCCAGGTCACTTGAAGAGCAGCAACATCCCTTAAGTACTCTTTGCTACTTATCAGGTAAATCAAATTCCTGGTTTTTCTCCCACTTCCCATTTGTCCATGTCCCAAAAGAAAGGTGTTTCCTATTGCCCATGGCTAAGATTTGGGTTCACAAGCTCCCTAATAGCTGAGAATCATCATGAAATATGTGTTCTTTTGCCATGATCAGGACATAGTGAGAGTGAATTACTGTCAGCAGTGTCATGCACCCGAAGAAATACAGGCAAGTCTTTTCCTTCTCAGTCCTTGTGGATCTGAGCTCCTACGCTATAGCTATATAGCTATATGGAATTTCAGGGACCTATAGATCTCTTGACCCTCTACAAAGTGAGCAAGGAGGTTTGATGCAGTTAATAGAAGCTGTTCCCTTAGCTTTGACACAGGCATCTGTCTCTCAGGTTAACAGACTTGGAGCCTCCCCAGGAAGAATTCCAGTTCTTTCAGGATTATTTCTTTCCCTTAGGATCTCTTTAAAAAGCATAAATAAGTTCTCAACTGATGTATTACAAAAACCTAAGTCTCAGGCACATTTTTTTGGATGCCAAATTACTGCCATTACACAAAATGTTTTGTACAAGAAATCTAAATTTGCATTTGTTTGATTAACTACAGTGAACAGATATCAATACAAACAACACTACATTATTTCTCTAGAATTTAGAAATCACATAAACATCTGTACACTGTCGAATCACTAGGATAAATTTTTCTTCAAAAAATTTCCAAGAGTATTTATTTTTTAAAATATGATTTTTGGAAATAGTTACATTTTTAACCTGGTTAAATGATTCACGTCTCTCTCAAAAAAAAATCTTACCATTGTACATGAATACGTACATCTGACTTTCTCGCAGTAATTTTTTCACTCATTGATCAGACTCACGCAAATATAACAGAGAAGTAGAAATGTCAGAGAGAATAACTCCCACAAGTCTTGTCAAAATAAATGTCCTGATAGATATTTATTATTGTCCCCATAGAATAAAAGGCCCACATGGAGAGAATCCATGCAGAATGGAATCCTGTAAAAGCTCCCACAATGGGAAAACTTCAATCACATTTTCCATTAGAGGCTGCACCTTCTTAAATATCAACTCCATCAATCTTCAGTATGAATCCATAAAAATGAGTGTCCATGTTTTTTATGCATGAAGAACTACTAGAATACTTCTTTTTA
>JAOWBP010002052.1:30536296-30551945 GCA_028571105.1 Tragopan temminckii | reverse complement strand
TTGTTGAAATTGTCTCTAATGGTTGGATGGAGATATGAAAAACAAAACTGAAAGAAAAATAAACCATTTAGATTGAAACTAAAAAATAAGAGGAAAGCAGAAGAACCAGGGAGAGGGAGAGTGCCAAATCACTTTCACTAAGAGCTGAGAGTAAAGTAGTATTTATTAGCACAATGAGTGACACCACAGTGTATCAGTAGTTGTTCAGGATATCTCAAAAGACATATGGCATAGACTCAAATGTATTAAAGGAAAAATAAAGGATTTCAGATACAAGTTCTTCTGTGATATTTAATCACTATTTTAAAAATTCTTGGGAAGCCAATCTCACACAAAAGGTTAAGACAAAACACTTCCTTTCTTAGCTGCAAAGACTGAAAGTGAAGATGATTTTTTCACATTCTTCTGATGTCCTTGGAACCTGGCCTTCCCTTTAGGGTTTTCTATGTTACACAGTGAAATGTGGTTAACACAGTCACTAATGCACTTGACTTCCTTATTCCCCTCTGGAACATATTTTACTTCAACAGATGTTTTCAAAATAATTAAATGGTGGTGAGCATGCATTATTGACAATGTCTGATGCCTCACTAATGCACTCCACATTTAAACATTTGTCACCAGCAGAGCTGTGTGTTCAGGAATGTTGTGCTCTTTACAACTGTAAAGTACCTGGATTGTGACTGTGACAAAAAATAGGGAAATTCTGATATCTGCCCAATATTAATATGCTATGAATAAAATTGTGCCGGATTGCTTTCTGTAGCCATGATAACTGAAGTCTGGTTGTTGTGTAATGCTCTTTAAAGTAGAAAGTAATCCACCTCAAAGGTCCTATCATGAGCCACTCTGGATGAAGGTACTTAGCACCTAATTATTAAAGAACAATTACATTTCTGTGAAAAACTATGCAGTAACTCCAAAATTTTATACTGAAGTGCTAAATATTGGTGAAAAATCTATGCATGATCTTAGTTAAATTATATTTTATCTTTTCCAAAAGCCAATGCACTGTGAAGATCAAATCTTTTTTGTTTGTTTGTTTGTTTGTTTTCCATTTTTGTTTGTATTTAAAAGATAAGGAGGGAATGGAAAAACAAAATTATCCAGCCTTTTTGGTTACATTATCAGTTTCTCTTAAAATTCAGAAGTTATTACAACAATTCTGTAATAAAATTATATTACATGCCCAAGCTAAAATAAAGCAGACTTTTTCTGCTATTAGGATTTAATGATAATATTATAATTAAGCTTCTCATTAATTTTTTCATGCTTTATATTGAGTTACTGTCCCCTGCAGATTTGAAATGAAATGATCATATAATTACATTCGTCCATTTTTAAATGAGGAGATTTGGAATGTAGGTTTGCACCTAGGGTTTTCTGAAATTATAAATCATGAACAGAATTACAAAATTGCTGTTTCTGTTGAACCTCCTAATTAGAAAGAACTGCAGAAAGAATGTTACTTAAACTTCATGGATAAAAATGTCTGATGCCCAAGCAGAAATAGAATGAGTTATTTTATATACTTATTTATACGTATACATGAACAAAAACACAACTAATAGTGGTATTTGCTCTATTTAATGTTATAAAAGGTAACTACTTAAAATTATCAAGTATTTAATCCATGTGATATCACAAAATGAAGACATGATATACCTGGAAACTTTTAATTTTTCACCTGGTTTTTCTGTCTTTGTTATTCTGCTGATAAAATAATGTAAGAGAAAATAAAAAATACAAAATTGTTTTGAAAGCAAGATTCCAAAGAAACAAATTAATATTTGTTAATAATTGCTATTGAAGTCTCATAGATGTATTTCTCTATTGGATAGACATATTCAGGTGTGATATCCCTGGAGGTATATACTATCAACTACTCAGAAATGGAAGAAATTGAAAACAAAGTAAATGAATCTCATATTCTACCATACTGTCTGCCTATTTAGTAATAACAAGAAAAAAATAGAAAAAGTAAATACAAATCTCTAAAAAGCGCAGAAAACTGAAGGCAGATGTTAATTCTCAACATTTAAACAATGCCTTTCATGACATTCTTGAAGAATAAAATAGTCAATATTGGAAGAATGTGTTTAAAGCACTATCAAAAGACAACTAACAAAATAGATTGATGTTCCCTAATTGAAAAGTAAGTTATATCAAATTCAGAGATTCCATAATAAATTTCAATCAGTATGTAACTCATTTAGAAACCTATAGCAAAATGGTAATTATTATCAGCTGGAACAGAAAAGGTCTGTAAAGTGACAGGAATACCAGCCACCACTTTCATTTCTAGTCACCTCTGAAAACATCAGCAGTGTTCATGCATGAAGAAAATTCAGAGAAGACTTTTTCCCTAACATACAGATTAAGTCAGCTCAAGTTCATTGCTAAAACAGAAAATAGAGAAAACGATGAAGAAATATGGAATATTCAGGAATAACTTAAAATAACCATAGAGGAATGAGGACAAAACTTCCCTGCACTCTCTGAAAAGTAATGAAAATAACACCATTACAGCACAAGAGAAAAGGATACACTTTGAAAAAATAGGAGAGTAAATTTCATTAGGTCTTTGAGAAGAAACATAGCAGATAGATACACAACTTTTAGACACTGACAAAATCACTAAATGAGGAGCAAAAAAAAAAAAAAAAAAAAAAAAGAAAGAAAGAAAGAAAGAAAAAAGAAAAGTAGAAAAATACAATATCTTTAAGAGATAACAGATAATATTCCCACAGAAAAATCTAGCAAAATTATCAAGGATGCTAATGACAGCCTCTACTAGCACTCTGTGGCAGCTTAGTTAAAACTGATATTTGATGTCTTCATTACTGACTGTTTTTCAGGACACTCTATGTTCAGAAAAACACAAAAACACTTTAAATTGAAATACAAATTATACAATATATAAACATTGCCAGCAATACTGCAGTATTAGTACAAAATTAGCTGAGTTAGGAAAAAAGTAAGTAAGCAGTGGTTTTAAATGTGTAACAATATCTCCACTCCAGACAGTAAAAATTGCCTTCCTAAGCACGAAAAAATACTGTGAATTCTTTTTGAGACTTCCAATGGGACCCAGAAAAAAAGATGAAAACCAAAATAAAGGCAGTGTTAAGAATTCAGAAGATCTCAACATCATAATTAAAAAAATAAAAATAAAAATCACAGCCATAAACACTGATTGTCCAGTGAGCATATGTTTGACAGAGATATCAGTTCCTGAACAGGCCTTGGAGAAAGCATGAAAAAGAAGGATTAAGCAATACCAGTTGCTACAGATTCTCATGATCATGAGGTTACGTATATCTGAGACTTCCTCAGAAGATGATGACTCATGAAAATGGTGATCGTACTTGATAGCCTTGCTTCCTCATTGTAGACTGTGGTATATCTGTAGAGAAGAAAACTTCTGGGTAGAAACCATTGTACTGTGTCTGTGCCTCACATCTTCTTGTGGAAAACAGATTGAATCTGTTTTTCTTTCATTTCAGTGATTGATAAGACCAGAGATTTGGAGGTGTATGATGTGACCAGTTTGCTTGCAACAAACTGTTAAAAATATTTCAAGTTCTAAAGCCTACAAACCTCCACTTAAAAGTATCATGACAAATATTTTAAAATTCATGCAGAGTTTGGAAATGTAAAAACTAGGAAACAGAAAATAAAAATGTCAGAAACTATTTTCCAACTGTCCCTTTTTCATCACAAAGTCCCTTCTTCAGACAGAAGATTTCAGGTCAGATTTCTATGTCATTCTATCCTTCTTAGTGGGAGGAAAAGGTTATTTCTGTCATTCAGTTCTAAATGTGGCAAAATACAAGGTCCCAAAAGAGAAATACATAGTAAAGGTGGGGAATATGTGGTTTCTGTTGACATTCTCAGAATACAAGGTAGCTGGGCAAAGACAGATGCTTTTCACTAAGCAAGTCAGCAATACAGCTGCTGTGCCATACTCTCACTCACTTCACAGGGTTTGGTTATTGTTTATTCTGGCTCAAGCAGGACAGATTAGGGAACATCAGTGAGCTGGTGTCCTAGAGAGTGGCAAACTAAGAATCACTTGGAGGAGCCACTGAAAAGATTACATGGAAAGAAAAGGTATGCAGAAGTCAGTCTTAAATTTCTCAAGCTAGTTCAGAGGTGATGGCAATGTTTTAACAGCACAGTGAGTGATCAATCTCATAAATGAGAAGCAGAGACTTCTAATGAAGCACAGATTCACTGATTTTTCATGTTTTGCTGAAAGTATTTTCAAATATCAACAAACAAACAAACAACAAAAACAAAAAATCAAAAGGGGTGATTATATAATTGCCCATTTATCTTACAAGCTATTTTTATTTTCACGTTTATAGTCCCATAATACTGCTTTTATGAGTGATAATCTCAACATACCATTAAGATTGCTCTTGAGTTTTGTTGCTTCTTTTTTTTCTTGGCCATTCTAGTCTTCTTGTTTTCTGTTCATACTTACCCTGCAGTTTTATTTGCAATGGAGATAGGACATCTAAGCACAAGTTATTATAATCTGAGGACAGAAGGAAGAATTTCCGCTGTGTATTAAGCAATTCACTTTTCAACCAGGTAAATGAAGATTAATTGAGAAACTGTTGTAAAATGTTGAGTATTGTAATTCCAGATCTATGGCAGATTGACAAAGAAAAGGGACAGAGATGGAGATAAAAAGTTGTCAAATCTTATATTACAGCATAGCATGACTTCCATCCCATTCAGCTAAAACAAAAATGGTTTCCAGGGAGAGAAGCACTTCTTCCTGAGGCTATATATTGACTATCTCTGATTTAATTCATTTCTTCTCTAGGTTGAATGTAAAGGGTATAAGTATTTGCATATTACAGTACATTTTCTCCTTTCTTTTCTTTTTCTTTTTCCTTTTTTTTTTTTTGTTTCTATTTCTTATTTTTATTTATTATTATTTTAGGCTTTCATTCTAATGCTGTTTTTAAATATTTACAGCTTCACTTTCAGAAGAGATTTATACTTTTTTTGCCAAAGTGAAGGAGATCTTAAAAAAGAAAAGGTTTTTTGAAAGAAAAATACTAAAAGATAGTCCAGTCAATAAAAATTATTTCTGTGTTTATTCTTAAAATCTTTGCTCTTTTATCTTAATCATATCCAGCATAGCATACAGTTTTTCTCCTACTGGTTTGTAAAGCAGGCTTATGATTAATTTATAAGCAATACTAATTAGTAGAGACAAGTGAGCACTGAAAACCCCTTACAATGATGAAGCTCCCTTTTAAAAACCTCCAAGTTCTTCAGGTTTGTCAGGAATTTTCTGCTCTAGCACAGGTTACTTAAAAGTCACAGCTCATTTGAAATATGAGGGTAAAAATAAAATAGCAACAAATAACTGAAATAAAAGTGAAAGTTAACTAGTCCTCTGATTTCACTCTGATCTGAGAGCACTCCAGCTCTTTTTGAGGTATTGGAAAGAACCTGGAAAATGGTTAGGACCAGTCTGTGCTTCTGCCAAATTTATTGGAATTATTGTCATCTGCTAACTGCAGCCCATGTCTGGACTGCACCTATCCTGAATGCCAAACTGGTTTCCACAATGAGGGCACCTGGAGGCCAGGAGCCCAACTGTGGGTGTGTTATGGACCCATAGATCAAATCTGGGCTATGTACATCTCTTCCCCTGGCTACATGGGGAATGCCATAACTACTGGCACTAAATATAGGTCACAAAATAAATGAGAGAATTAAAAGCTAAGTATTATAGAGCTGCTTATCTTGAAGTGTAAACATCCAAATACTTATGCTAACAGCTAAGATGCCAATCACCTGTTATATGGCTTTCTCAACAATACTGAAATGTTAAAAGTGTTGAAAGATGAGTTCAAGGTATCACTAAAAAAGCAAAATAAAATAATGACTGCTATAAACATGAACAATATGGAGAGGAAGCAAATTGCAGCAACAGTGACTCGGGATCCTAAAATAACTGAGGGTAGACGATGGTGTGTCAACCCATCCAAACTGCAGAGACTAAGACTCAAGGTATACTATATTCTGAGGGTAGACACTATATGAGGTTTAAATATTTGTGATTTTGTTTAAAAATTTGATGCCTTCAGATGACATGTTGTAGTGGAATTATTTTCCTTTATGATAACATTTACTTTAATTTTTTCATTTTCATGAACCAATGCTGATATTCTGACCTTATCTACAGGGTCTAGGAGGTGGGACTTACAGAAAACACTTGTTAAAACTTAGAGGAATTTTCAGTTTTATAACAACTTTAATTTTTATGTGATTTGCTACTTTTTCTCATTCATCACACATTACTAATGCTTTAGTGGTTTTCAATGTTCTCAGTCTCACCAGCAGAAATGTAATGTTTACGTATTATATCTCCCATCTAGCCCCTCAAAAACAGCAGCGCTACAATTATTCTTTTCATATATCCAATTTTTTTGTCTGATTTGGACAACTACTGATGTATGCCAAAGACAGAGAAGAGACAGAGAGGGTAGTGAATGGTAAGAAAGCAGAGTTACAGGAATCATACAAAGAAAGAATAGCATGTAGGAGATAAAGAGGCAAAAAATCAAACCAAATGAAAACAGTACTGACCTCAAACAGATAATCAAGTGAGAGACAGAAAGGTAAGAACAGAACAATTATTTTTGCTTTCACATAAAAATGAGGTGATTGTTTAAATTTTCACATAAACAATAGTGAGAGTTTATTACAAGCCACCTGGTCAGGAGGAAGAAGTTGATGAGGTCTTCTACAGACAGTTGATATTAGCCTCACAATCACAGGCACCTGTTCTCATAAGGGACTTCAGGATTTGGTGGAAAGGCAACACTACCAGGCACACACAGTTCAGGAGATTCATGCAGTTTGTGGAAGGTAACTTTCCAACAGGTGTACTGCTGGATCATGTTCTTACAAACAAGAAGGACTGACTAGGAATGTGAAAGCTGGGGCAGTCTTGAATGAAGCAACGTGATAATGGATTTCAGGATCTTATGTGGAAGAAATAGGGCAAAAGGTGCTTGAGGACTGAAGGAAAGCAAATGTCACTCTAGTCTTCAAAAAGGGTATGAAGTAGAATCCAAGAAACCAGTCAGCCTCAGCCCAGTCCCTGGGAAGGTAATGGAACAATTTATTCTGGATCTCCAAGGAAGAGGAAGAAAAGAAGGTTATCAGCAGCAGTCAACATGACCAACATATGATGCCATGACCAGCTGGGTAGAAGAGGGAAGAGCCATGGGTGTTGTATAGCTTGATTTCAGCAAAGGTTTTGATGGTGTCTCACGTAACATCCTCGTAGCTAAGCTTAGCTAAGTATGAAACAGATAAATGGACAATGAGGTTCCCGTTTCCCAGGGGCTAATCTTGTACAATATCTTCATCAGTGACATAGATAAAGAGAAAGAATGCACCTTCAACATGTTTGCTGATGATACGAACCTGGAGGGAGCAGCTGATACATCAAATGGCTGTGTGACCCTCAGTCAAGAAATGAGCAGGCTGGAAAGTTGGGCAGAGAGGAACCTTATGGAGTTAAACAAGGGCAAGTGTATAGTCTTACAGCTGGAGATGAATAACAGCATCTATCAGTACAGGTTAGGGGCTCACTTGCCAGAAAGGAGCTCTGTAGAGAAGGACCTGGGGGTTCTGGTGGACAACAGGACAACAGCCAGAAGCATGCCCTTGTGACCAAGAAGGCCGATGGTATCCTGGGATGCACTAAAAAGAGTGTGACCAGCAGGTCAAGGAAGATATCTTCTCACTCTACTTCGCCCTGGTGAGGTCACATTTAGGGTGCTGTGTCCAGTTCTGGGCTCCCCAGAAAAAGATAGGGAACTTCTAGAGAGAGTTCAGTGGAAGGCTACAAAGATGATTAGGGGCCTGGAGTATCTCCTTTATGAGGAAAAGCTGAGAGACCTGGAACTGTTCAGCCTGGAGAAGAGAAGACTGAGGGGAGGATCTTATCAACACATATATATCTAAAGAGCAGGAATCAAACAGATGGGACCAGACTCTTTTTAGCAGTGCCCAGCAGCACGATGGGCAATGGGGACAGAAACTGGAACATAGGATGTTTCATACAAACACAAGAAATAAATCATTTACTTTGAGTGTGACAAAACACAGAAGCAGGCTGCCCAGCCACGTTGTGGAGTCTCCTTCTCTGGAGATATTTAAAACCCGCCTTGAATCTTTCCTGTGTAGCCTGCCCTTGGGAGCCTATTTTGGCAGGAAGGTTGAATTAGGTGATCTCTAGCGGCCCCTTCCAACCCCTGTGAATCTGTGATTATTTCCTTGACATGCGGATGGCAAACTACTCATGAAAATTGGCATTTTCTATCTATCTGGTTTACTAAACTAACTACACAACTTTTTATCTATGAAAATTTTTAGTTTTTATTCAATCAATTAAATAATTAATTAGGTTCTCATCACACTACTTCTAAGAATGTTTGTAGTCTAGCACGTTGTACAGACACGACACATTCAGAGTCCTTCTTAAAATAAATCACTACTTTACCCTCTACAGTGTTAAAATGAAATCACAGACCTCAAATTCTAAAGTATTTATAGCAATTAGGGGAAAATGTATTTCTTTCCTACACTTCTCACTATGCTTTAGAGAAGAAACGATGAGACAATTTGAGAAATGTGGGAAGCAGTTCATAGCATGCCTCCTTGAGAATGTCAGCAAATAATCCTAATCTGAACATCTCTGGATTTGCTGTGATTGCTGTAAAGACTGCTGATTGCGTGAATTTGCCTAGCTGTCTGCGCCACTTTAGCAGCAAAACTTCCTACAGTTCAATTATACACAATAGCCTTCCATAATATCATTGAGAAATAAATTAACAGTGTTCCTGCAAACAGCTGCTTTTTCTGCAAGCCAGTGGAAAGGCCCTTTAATGAACATTTATGAGACCATCAACTGGAGCAATCCTTCTCCCCCAAGCAGTGGAGCTGCTGAAGCAGGCGCCCCAAGAGGCGTTCTACCTGAATGCACTTTGCCAGATTGATGAGCCTCCTTCCGACAGCTGACTTTTTGTGCAGAGAATTTGTTTGGCATGCGCAAGCTGCTTACATCAATATATTATTAAAAGAGGAGGAGGGAAGGAGCTACACAAACTTGTAGCTGTATTTACAGAATTTCTAGCTGTGCTTGTGTATAAATACACACATCTTTTAACCTTCCTTATTATTTTTTCTTTTTTATAAAACATAGAATGTCATCTCTCCACTTCCCAAATACATATCTCTCTGCCTATTTGTCCTCCCTGGCTGCCTCTCCCCTCACATTCTAAGATACCCTTCTTTCCCCCTAAATTCTCAATGGTCCTTAGTACAAACATGCATAGAAAGGTTACTCAGCGGGTTTGCATAGTAAACACAAATGGATATTGTTCTTGACATCTTGTGAACTTGTTTCTCTCCCTTGTATCTTGAGAGAACACAGGACCTTCTGGGTCTGTATGAGCCTTGCTGCATTTTTAATGATCATTCCTGAAATGCGGGGGAGCAAGATGTTGTCACCTTGGCATATTTTATCCCTGATCAAACATTAGTTGGCAGCTGTTCTAAACTTGTATCACTGTCGCATCTATGCCTGCTGCTGGCTTGGTGGCAAGAGTGCAAAATCTCACTGAGCTTCTTTTTCACATCTTTTACCTGCTCTTATCTCCACCTTGGAGTCCTGCTTTTCTCCTTTGCAACATGAAATCTTTTTCAGCAAATTTCAGTGCACAGTGAAAAGAGTTAGCATTGAGTTAATTTTAGAGTGTTTGCCAAAATCAAGGTAAAATATATCAAGTCTTTAAAACATTTCAAGCTATAAATGTAACTTCATACACACAGATAACAGCAGACATGAAGGCACATTCTCTGTGTTTCATATGGAACTGTTCTTCCTGACTGGTCAGTCTGTTTTAAATGTTATTACTTTTGATCTGCTTTAAGGAGTTTTTAAAAGTATAATAGTTATTTCTAAGAACACGTCACAGCTGCTAAGAACCCATCAACACAAATTCTGGTAGGCAAATCATCATCAAATAAGTATTGATAAAATACTTACACCAAAACTGTAGATTTACTTAAAATTATTTTGATCATTCTGAAAAGGTGTGATTTCTGTTTTTTTCAGTGATCTCTTTTTTATGATTTGAGGTTCTCTTTTCTTAATATTTGAGCATCTTTAAAGAATTCTGCCCTTGCAGGAAAAAGATGAATACTGCCTTTAATGCCACGTTTTAAGACAGTTTAAGAAGTATGATTTATTAAAGCAATCTTTAAGCCTCCTGTAACTATTCTAGTTTAGAAAAGGAAGTATAAAAACTTAGAAAATCCATTTAATACATCCTTTAATACATTTAATATTCACAGGGCATTATATAATGCAGCTTCAACATTTGAAGATAATACCAGATAATTACATATTTTTTCTTGATCCCAAACAAGCAACATTTGTTCTCCTGTCAGAGAGCTTGTTTCAGTATCGTCTTTGTAAATGCATAAATGACTTCTGAGTATTACATCTACAATATCTACAAGTTAGTAGATTGATTATTACAATTTATTAATTGTCTGCTTTAACAAATTAAGTGTAACTATTTTTGTAAGTGCCTACTGGACAAAAGGACAGATTTTTATGCAAGAACATTCAAAACAAAATAAGATGGCACCATGAAGACCTTGACATGATTGTCATCTTCTTTCTAACACTATTAAGATGTTGTAGAAAAAGCATTCAGAAAGCCAATGAAACATTAAGCAAGTTCAGAAATCCAGGGAGGATGTGCTGAGATTATGAATTGCTTTGGTCAAAACTTAGATCGTCTTGAGTACTATGTTCTTTTCTCCTTACTGCACTGGGGGAGGGCAGTGAGAAGACTTTGTAGTACTTGAAAAGGTAAAGAAGGGCAACAAGGCTAATCCAGGATTAAAGAAAATGAGCTCTGAGGACAGTCAGAGATATCTTTAAACCATATGGCCCAGAGGGAAGATATGTAAAATGGGAATCCCTTGAACGAGTACACACTGACAACTGAGGTCATTTTTTTTCTTCTGGATTTGTACACATGCAAGATATATACAAATGCAAATAGGAAAAATGTAGTTAAGAGGATCACAGAAATGTAGTGTGCCTGGGATCACAAATATTTCATTGTAAAATAAACTGAAGTACA
Organism: Tragopan temminckii; assembly: GCA_028571105.1. Classification (NCBI taxonomy): domain Eukaryota; kingdom Metazoa; phylum Chordata; class Aves; order Galliformes; family Phasianidae; genus Tragopan; species Tragopan temminckii. Next base: position 30,540,741 of record JAOWBP010002052.1, on the reverse strand, counting down.
GAGCTCAAAACAGGTCTTTGTTAAAGAAAGCCAGAGCAGAGTCAAAAATTTTTGACAACCCCCTAACTTCCCCCATAGCTCTCTTCTCAAATACTGTGAAATTATCACAATTTATTTGAAAAGGTGGTTTTAGATTTTTTTTTGTTGTGATACACTGTTGAGTTAAAAACTACCTTCTGAAAAGAATTCTTCCATAATTCAGTTTCAAGTAATGCTTAACTTAGCTGAATTAGGAAATGCATTATGAAAATATTTTTCCTCCACTTTATCTTCATTTTCTAATAAGCATTTTCTGTTTTGTCCATACTGTTTCATTTATTCTCTCTATTCTCACAAGAATTAGTAGATCTTGCATGAATGCTTGTTTTTCCGTAGCTCTCAAAGTAGACATTGCCACAGAAATATCACAGAAAATTCTGAATTTGCAGGCATGAAAGTCCTTTTCAGGGAAAGGGAATAAGCATCAGAGGGGACTATGAGCAGACCTCTCTCACATACTATGTGATTACTTGCAGTGGAGTAACAATGAGAAAAATAAGACTTCTCTACATAGTGCTTGGGAATAAAGAGAGCTTAAGATGAGATAGCAGACTATTTTGTCACAGAATTTCTGTATAAAGTGAAGTTGTGTGAATCTGAACAGTTAACAGATGAATTAGAGACCCAATTATCTGTGGTACTGTTTATGAACTCCAGCACAGTTAGTATGAAAGAGGCAGCCTGTGCCCTAGCAGATCTGCCGAGAGCCCAGCAGGATGGGCCTGTAGTGTTTATTTGAGCCCTGTGACACAAACAGTATAGTTCTTTTGCGCTAGTAGTAATGATGGTGATAATTAAATGAGCTTTTGAAAACCTCTTCAAAAGAATGTGTTTCCCTTTGACAGAGACAGGTTACAGTGCAAGCATGTCACAAAGACAGTTTGAATTGGATGACGTTACAGCCCAATTCAGTCAAGACTCATGCCCGCTCATCCATTTGACTCCTAGGAAGCCTGAGTGGCAATCTGATGGGGATCTACAGACTAAATTCCCAGGATCATGAGCTCCTGTACTATTTGGCAAACTGTTTCACATCACGATCCTCAAAGACATTCAGAGATGCCATGAAGATTATACTGGGGCTTCTGACAGTCTTTCACTGCTCATAGTTACTAACATCTTTCCAAATCACAGAATCACAATTGCAAATTGTTCCAGAGTTCAAAAGATTGCTCTGCATAAGAGCAGTGCTGAAATTCCATTAAAATACTAGAACAAGTTTTATGTAAAACACTAGGAAAAAAACTGGGGGAGAAAAACTTTGTTTCAAAACTTCAGTGTTTTGACATAATTGAAGGGTTGATGACTATTAATTAATATATATTTAAATGAGGATGGAAATTCAAATTGAAATAGAAATGTTGAGGATAAACAAAATTAAAACCTTCTAGTTATTTTTGGTCAAAATGTGACTTAATGAAGATTATGAGGTATTTAGACAAGTAATTGTTACAAGTTACATATGGTCATAGTACTGCATGCGTCTTCAGCTAGCTAATATCCCATGAATGGACTAACCACATTTCCACTTGAGTAGGCAAAGATGTTCGACAGTTTTCTTACAAGGCTTTGGTAGCTGAAGGTCAGACAAGCTCTGTACATGATGGCTTGCCGGAGCAGGGGTGAGATTCAGCATCTGAGAACTATGTTCCTGAGTAGTGTCCTATATGTCAACAGATTCCACAATCCTTTACAATCACACAAGCTCTTGTTCTGAGAAAAGACAAGGGTGTATTTCAGATAATTTTGTCTCCTCTTTTGCAAGGTAGATGAAGGCACATTGAAAACAAAACAGGCATAGGTTTTTGTAAACATTTCCAGTGAACAATCACTTGATTAAAAAAGTGATTACCTTCCTATTTCTTCATATCTTCAAATCAAAGCTGATTATTTTTCAGGAAATTATGATCTCACTATGGAACACCTCTGTCAGATATTCTGCCCTATAATATAAGACGATCATACTAGAAAAATAGTGTCTGTGACTTCAAACTCGTGTTGTTTGTAAAGAATAAAGAGAAGGTAATCAAGGGGTTTTGGGATGTTAGAAAGTTACGTTTTAAATATTACAGAGAAGTCCAATCCCACTAGTCACTTCAGGAAAATAAATTTGGCATTCACAGTGTATGAAAAAAGCTTGCCTCTTGCCTGGTTTACAGCTGAGGAGGCTGAGCAGGAGTCAGGGGAGACTATCTCTTTACAGTGACATGATGCTGACTCTGATAATTTGATGGCTACTCCCAGGTCTAGGAATGATGGCAGCTGATCCAGATACATCATAAAATGTGCAATACATAACACAAAATATCAAGATAAAAGCTTTCTCCAGTGGACAAAATTCTCAGGCTATCACTACCCTGGTGTCAGGTTAAAGTGTGTGTCAAACATGAAACATTGTTCAACATAGCACGTTGCAACTGATCAGAGGAAAGAGTTTATTTCAGTCTTTCCTTTCTTCTTTTTCACAGTTGATTCCATAATAGAAAAGGTCTGACAACTTTCTCCATCCTGACCTCTTCAAATTTTAGACCACACCAAAGTCTTTCCAGTTTATTTTCTTAATGAAATAGACTGCTTATATATGCCCACTCTTGGTTGGCTTTTGGATAAACTCTTTAATTCTTTTCTCTAAACCAGCACAGCTTCAACAGAGAGATAGGACATCTGCCCACTGCACCTAACTCTTCTCTCCTTCTCCTCAGGAGCAGAAACCTTTAGCAGTGAGAGCTGTATAAAATGGAGTGGAATTTGCTCTTTTGCTTTATGAGGTCTTAGTCATCAGTCTCTCATAGGCTTCTCCTCAAGCTATAGTTTACAAGTCTGTTACTGTCACATCCTCTTAACAGTCTAGGTTCTTCAGCATGATTATGTAGAGTTCTTTGAGGTGCTAGACAGTAAGAACATAAATACAAGGTCAGATAATGAAAAATAGAGCCTTTAGAAGAGCCTCAGCTGAAACTTTCATCCAGGAAGTAAGAGATATAGGCTGGAATCACAGTATCTTCCCTGATCCTTAACAGGAAGTGATTTTATTTCAGATAGACCTCTCTTTGCAAATTGTACCCTGTGATACATTGCCTTGCTGTTCCTTCTCAATTCCCCCTTCATACCTAAATATTCAGTGAAAGAGAGGAAAACTGAAAACTGCACTAGATAGCAGAGAGCACAATACTTGTCTTGGTTCTGCTGAAGTTTTTTGGTGTTTCAGTTTCAGCATTTCCTGCTGCTGAGCATGGGTCACTCTTCTTCCACCATACTAGCATCACCGAACTCATTTTCTTACCCCTACCCTCTACCCATACTTTCTACAAAACACAGTACGCCTACTTGTGAACAACACAGTTAGGCAGCCGGACACACCAGAATTAGACATTGTACTGCTCCCATCTACCCGGTGTCTACCTTACACTGCACATTGAAATGGTCTCTAATAATGAGGTCCTTGTTAATGAGGTATATGCCTTATCTTTTGTTAATTTATATCAGCATTATGTGTTTATAAAAAATGCAAGCACACTTCCCTTTGGGTTTACTACCAGAATCTTTTAGTCTTTCCTCAATTTACAGGATTAATTAATGTTAATGGGATTAATTTGCTCCATTTATCATTGCTCTTCCTTCATTGTGCTGGTCTTAATCTATAGGTAGAGAGTGAACTTAAGGCAGAAGTGATCATTTACTGTAATCTTAATCAGAATAGTCTATTTGACAAGATATACAGTGGAACTCAGAAGGAAAAATTTTCTGTCTTTTTCTTTAAAAGCTATAAGAATATTAATTCCTATTCTTACTTTCTCTCCTTTTTTTTTCTTTTTTTTTTCTTTTTGGTAAGGGTTGGGGAGGAAAGGATCTTATGCATAATTTAATTGCTTTGTCTTTCTCCCTCAGGTCAGTATATTATATTATATTGAAAAGTAATTATGCAGCGAAAGTAAAATGTCAAACTGCAGATGTCTGGTAACAAGTAGTACAGATGTGAACGATTCTATTATGTGCCATCTCGCAGACATCTTTATACCTTTCCTCTGAAGCTTCATCCTATGCGCATATATGTTTGAGTATTTACGCGCTCTGGATGAGATTTGCTTTTTTTCCCCCCTTCACAGCATCTAGATCCCAAGCTGGGTTGCCTTGTTGGCAATGATTGATTACCCAATATCTAATTAAACCTGATCCAATCACTTATTATGCAGAGTGGAACAAACAAACTGAAGTCGACTGTCAGGCCCGTGATTGATGATACTGCCAATCCAGCTTTTGTTGCGTCTAATGTCCTGACGCTTGTTACAACCAGCCAAAGCTGCGCTGGACAAAGCGTTCTGTCACTCTTCACACAAATTCACTCCCCTCCCCCTGATGCTCTCCTCTCTCCCCCACCTCCCCCCCCCCCTTTTTTTTTTTTTTTT